>JAFFSR010000238.1:0-620000 GCA_017163975.1 Anastatus disparis
TTTCTGGCAATAAGTGCTTAAAAAAGAATAATCAACTGATACCAAATTTTAGTACTAAATAGTTCTTGGTCAATATAAGGTTACTTTTTTGGAAAGTCTTATGTGCAATCGCACAAACATAATCATAAACATGGAAACTTTTTTATGCGAGTTAGCGGTATAGATTTTCAAATATAAGACAATTATTCCAACAAACAATACTTTAACTGTACAAAATTGTTTGCTCTTCTGGCTAATACACTGCAATCGATGATACACCTACATTTGTAGTTTTCTTTATTGTTAGAAATACTAAATCACTGAATATTTTCCCAGACCATATTCCTAAATCCGAGACTGATAATAAATTAGGTTTCTTCTAAAAATGTTTTTACTTTGATGCAATTTCAGATTTGTCAGAGCTTACATAAATTATTTCTTGCAATAAAAGCAGACTATATTCTCGAGTATAAGACTCCCCGATTTAGAAAACGATCGTTTGGCCAAATAGTCGTTGCTTTTTTGATATTGTTTTTTGAATCAAAATGCACTTAGTAAACCAATTTACTACTGTCTTTTTGTAAGTTAAACTATTTTGCAGACAATGAACTAAGTCCAAATTTTAGGGTAAGCTTTTTGCGATATCTATAGTGTTCTTTTATGGAGAATTTTATTTGTGTTCGCTCAAGCGTATCAAAAATAATGTCAACTTTTTCTGGGAACGAAAGACAATACACATTATTAAATATAAAGTATTCTATCTAAAAACAATAGTCCTACCTAAATAGTGTTTGCTTTCTTTGGGTAATAATAGTACTATCGATAAAACACTTGCATTGTGTAAGTATTCTCTTGTAAAAGACTGATTCGCGAACAAGTTTCCAAGACACTAATTCTGAACTTTTACTCGTGATAGATTATTTTTATCATTAAAAATCTGGATGCCAATGCGATATAGATCTTTTGGGACCGTTAAAACTTATTTCTGGCAATCCTAGCAGACGAGATTCTCGAATATAAGAGTATTTATTTAACGAACGATTGGTCCGCCTTGCATAGATGTTGCTTTTTTGGATCTTGTTTTTTCAATTCAAAATACACTTACAAAGCCATTATGATATTGTTTCTTGGCAATAAGGCTATGTTGCGAATAATCAACTGATACCAAATTTTAGTACTAGATAGTTCTTGGTCAATATAAGGTTACTTTTTTGGAAAGTCTTATGTGCAATCGCACAAACATAATCATAAACGTGGAAACTTTTTTTATGCGAGTATAGCGGTATAGATTTTCAAATATAAGACAATTATTCCAACAAACAATACTTTAACTGTACAAAATTGTTGCTCTTCTGGCTAATACACTGCAATCGATGATACACCTACATTGTGTAGTTTTCTTATTGTTAGAAATACTAAATCACTGAATATTTTCCAAGACCATATTCCTAAATTCGAGACTGATAATAAATTAGGATTTCTTTTTCAAATGTTTTTACTTTCATGCAATTTCAGATTTGTCAGGGCTGACATAAATTATTTCTTGCAATAAAAGCAGACTATATTCTCGAGTATAAGACTACCGATTTAGAAAACGATCGTTTGGCCACAAATGGACGTTGCTTTTTGGATATTGTAACTTTGAATCAAAATGCACTCAGTAAACCAAACTACTACTGTCTTTTTGTAAGCTAAACTATTTTGCGGACAATGAACTAAGGCCAAATTTTAGGAGTAAGCTTTTTGGGATATCTATAGTGTTGCTTTTATGGAGAATTTTATTTGTGTTCGCTTAAGCGTATCAAAAATAATGTCACCTTTTTCTGGGAAAGAAAGACAATAAACACTGTTAAATATAAAGTATTCTATCTAAAAAACAATAGTCCTACCCTAAATAGTTGTTTGCTTCTTTGGGTAATGATAGTACAATCGATAAAACACTTGCATTGTGTAACTATTCTCTTGTAAAAAGACTGATTCACGAACAACTTTCCAAGACATTAATTCTGAACTGTTACTCGTGATAGATTATTTTTATCATTGGAAATCTGGATGTCAATGCGATCTAGATCTTTTGGAACCGCTAAAACTTATTTCTGGCAATCCTAGCAGACGAGATTCTCGAATATAAGAGTATTTATTTAACGAACGATTGGTCCGCCTTGCATAGATGTTGCTTTTTTGGATCTTGTTTTTTCAATTCAAAATACACTTACGAAGCCATTATGATATTGTTTCTTGGCAATAAGGCTATGTTGCGAATAATCAACTGATACCAAATTTTAGTACTAGATAGTTCTTGGTCAATATAAGGTTACTTTTTTGGAAAGTCTTATGTGCAATCGCACACAAACATAATCATAAACGTGGAACTTTTTTTTATGCGAGTATAGCGGTATAGATTTTCAAATATAAGACAATTATTCCAACAAACAATACTTTAACTGTACAAAATTGTTGCTCTTCTGGCTAATACACTGCAATCGATGATACACCTACATTGTGTAGTTTTCTTATTGTTAGAAATACTAAATCACTGAATATTTTCCAAGACCATATTCCTAAATTCGAGACTGATAATAAATTAGGTTTCTTCTAAAAATTGTTTTTACTTTGATGCAATTTCAGATTTGTCAGAGCTTACATAAATTATTTCTTGCAATAAAAGCAGACTATATTCTCGAGTATAAGACTACCGATTTAGAAAACGATCGTTTGGCCACAAATAGACGTTGCTTTTTGGACATTGTATTTTTGAATCAAAATGCACTCAGTAAACCAAATTACTACTGTCTTTTTGTAAGTTAAACTATTTTGCGGACAATGAACTAAGTCCAAATTTTAGGAGTAAGCTTTTTGCGATATCTATAGTGTTTCTTTTATGGAGAATTTTATTTGTGTTTGCTCAAGCGTATCAAAAATAATGTCAACTTTTTCTGGGAACGAAAGACAATACACATTATTAAATATAAAGTATTCTATCTAAAAAACAATAGTCCTACCCTAAATAGTGTTTGCTTCTTTGGGTAATGATAGTACTATCGATAAAACACTTGCATTGTGTAACTATTCTCTTGTAAAAAGACTGATTCGCGAACAAGTTTCCAAGACACTAATTCTGAACTTTTACTCGTGATAGATTATTTTTATCATTAAAAATCTGGATGCCAATGCGATATAGATCTTTTGGGACCGTTAAAACTTATTTCTGGCAATCCTAGCAGACGAGATTCTCGAATATAAGAGTATTTATTTAACGAATGATTGGTCCGCCTTGCATAGATGTTGCTTTTTTGGATCTTGTTTTTTCAATTCAAAATACACTTACAAAGCCATTATGATATTGTTTCTTGGCAATAAGGCTATGTTGCGAATAATCAACTGATACCAAATTTTAGTACTAGATAGTTCTTGGTCAATATAAGGTTACTTTTTTGGAAAGTCTTATGTGCAATCGCACAAACATAATCATAAACGTGGAAACTTTTTTATGCGAGTATAGCGGTATAGATTTTCAAATATAAGACATATATTCCAACAAACAATACTTTAACTGTACACAATTGTTGCTCTTCTAGCTAATACACTGCAATCGATGATACACCTACATTGTGTAATTTTCTTATCGTTAAAAATACTAAATCACTGAATATTTTCCAAGACCATATTCCTAAACTTGAGACTGATAATAAATTATGTTTATTTTTCAAAAGTTTTTACTTTGATGCAATTTTAGATTTGTCAGGGCTGTCATAAATTATTCCTTTCAATAATAGCAGACTAAATTCTCGAGTATAAGACTACCGATTTAGAAGACGATCGTTTGGCCACAAATAGACGTTGCTTTTTTGGATATTGTATTTTTTTAATCAAAAGGCACTCAGTAAACCAAACTACTACTGTCTTTTTGTAAGCTAAACTATTTTGCGGACAATGAACTAAGTCCAAATTTTAGGAGTAAGCTTTTTGGGATATCTATAGTGTTTCTTTTATGGAGAATTTTATTTGTGTTCGCTCAAGCGTATTAAAAATAATGTCAACTTTTTCTGGGAAAGAAAGACAATACACATTGTTAAATATAAAGAATTCTATCTAAAAAACAATAGTCGTACCCTAAATAGGTTTGCTTCTTTGGGTAATGATAGTACAATCGATAAAACACTTGCATTGTGTAACTATTCTCTTGTAAGAAGACTGATTTGCGAACAACGTTCCGAGACACTAATTCTGAACTTTTATTCGTGATAGATTATTTTTATCATTGGAAATCTGGATGTCAATGCGATCTAGATCTTTTGGAAGCCGTTGAAACTTATTTCTGGCAATCCTAGCAGACGAGATTCTCGAATATAAGAGTATTTATTCAACGAACAATTTGTTCGCCTTCCATAGATGTTGCTTTTTTTTATCTTGTCTTTTCAATTTTAAAATACACTTACGAAGCCATTATGATATTGTTTCTTGGCAATAAGGCTATGTTGCGAATAATTAACTGATACCAAATTTTAGTACAAAATAGTTCTTGGTCAATATAAGGTTACTTTTTTGGAAAGTCTTATGTGCAATCACACAAACATAATCATAAAAGTGGAAACTTTTTTTATGCGAGTATAGCGGTATAGATTTTCAAATATAAGACATTTATTCCAACAAACAATACTTTAACTGTACAAAATTGTTGCTCTTCTGGCTAATACACTGCAATCGATGATACACCTACATTGTGTAGTTTTCTTATTGTTAGAAATACTAAATCACTGAATATTTTCCAAGACCATATTCCTAAATTCGAGACTGATAATAAATTAGGATTCTTTATCAAATGTTTTTACTTTCATGCAATTTCAGATTTGTCAGAGCTGACATAAATTATTTCTTGCAATAAAAGCAGACTATATTCTCGAGTATAAGACTACCGATTTAGAAAACGATCGTTTGGCCACAAATGGACGTTGCTTTTTTGGATATTGTAACTTTGAATTAAAATGCACTCAGTAAACCAAACTACTACTGTCTTTTGTAAGCTAAACTATTTTGCGGACAATGAACTAAGGCCAAATTTTAGGAGTAAGCTTTTTGGGATATCTATAGTGTTGCTTTTATGGAGAATTTTATTTGTGTTCGCTTAAGCGTATCAAAAATAATGTCACCTTTTTCTGGGAAAGAAAGACAATACACACTGTTAAATATAAAGTATTCTATCTAAAAACAATAGTCCTACCCTAAATAGTTGTTGCTTCTTTTGGGTAATGATAGTACAATCGATAAAACACTTGCATTGTGTAACTATTCTCTTGTAAAAGACTGATTCGCGAACAACTTTCCAAGACACTAATTCTGAACTGTTACTCGTGATAGATTATTTTTATCATTGGAAATCTGGATGTCAATGCGATCTAGATCTTTTGGAACCGCTAAAACTTATTTCTGGCAATCCTAGCAGACGAGATTCTCGAATATAAGAGTATTTATTCAACGAACGATTGGTCCGCCTTGCATAGATGTCGCTTTTCTTGATCTTGTTTTTTCAATTCAAAATACACTTACGAAGCCATTATGATATTGTTTCTTGGCAATAAGGCTATGTTGCGAATAATCAACTGATACCAAATTTTAGTACTAGATAGTTCTTGGTCAATATAAGGTTACTTTTTGGAAAGTCTTATGTGCAATCGCACAAACATAATCATAAACGTGGAAACTTTTTTTATGCGAGTATAGCGGTATAGATTTTCAAATATAAGACAATTATTCCAACAAACAATACTTTAACTGTACAAAATTGTTGCTCTTCTGGCTAATACACTGCAATCGATGATACACCTACATTGTGTAGTTTTCTTATTGTTAGAAATACTAAATCACTGAATATTTTCCAAGACCATATTCCTAAATTCGAGACTGATAATAAATTAGGTTTCTTCTAAAAAAGTTTTTACTTTGATGCAATTTCAGATTTGTCAGAGCTTACATAAATTATTTCTTGCAATAAAAGCAGACTATATTCTCGAGTATAAGACTACCGATTTAGAAAACGATCGTTTGGCCACAAATAGACGTTGCTTTTTTGGATATTGTATTTTTGAATCAAAATGCACTCAGTAAACCAAATTACTACTGTCTTTTTGTAAGTTAAACTATTTTGCGGACAATGAACTAAGTCCAAATTTTAGGAGTAAGCTTTTGCGATATCTATAGTGTTTCTTTTATGGAGAATTTTATTTGTGTTTGCTCAAGCGTATCAAAAATAATGTCAACTTTTTTCTGGGAACGAAAGACAATACACATTATTAAATATAAAGTATTCTATCTAAAAACAATAGTCCTACCCTAAATAGTGTTTGCTTCTTTGGGTAATGATAGTACTATCGATAAAACACTTGCATTGTGTAACTATTCTCTTGTAAAAAGACTGATTCGCGAAC
The DNA here is from genome assembly GCA_017163975.1 of Anastatus disparis. NCBI lineage: Eukaryota > Metazoa > Arthropoda > Insecta > Hymenoptera > Eupelmidae > Anastatus > Anastatus disparis. The sequence continues at coordinate 6,405 of JAFFSR010000238.1, forward strand.
AAGTTTCCAAGACACTAATTCTGAACTGTTACTCGTGATAGATTATTTTTATCATTGGAAATCTGGATGTCAATGCGATATAGATCTTTTGGGACCGTTAAAACTTATTTCTGGCAATCCTAGCAGACGAGATTCTCGAATATAAGAGTATTTATTTAACGAACGATTGGTCCGCCTTGCATAGATGTTGCTTTTTTGGATCTTGTTTTTTCAATTCAAAATACACTTACGAAGCCATTATGATATTGTTTCTTGGCAATAAGGCTATGTTGCGAATAATCAACTGATACCAAATTTTAGTACTAGATAGTTCTTGGTCAATATAAGGTTACTTTTTGGAAAGTCTTATGTGCAATCGCACAAACATAATCATAAACGTGGAAACTTTTTTTATGCGAGTATAGCGGTATAGATTTTCAAATATAAGACATATATTCCAACAAACAATACTTTAACTAAACACAATTGTTGCTCTTCTAGCTAATACACTGCAATCGATGATACACCTACATTGTGTAATTTTCTTATCGTTAAAAATACTAAATCACTGAATATTTTCCAAGACCATATTCCTAAACTTGAGACTGATAATAAATTATGTTTATTTTTCAAAAGTTTTTACTTTGATGCAATTTTAGATTTGTCAGGGCTGTCATAAATTATTCCTTTCAATAATAGCAGACTAAATTCTCGAGTATAAGACTACCGATTTAGAAAACGATCGTTTGGCCACAAATAGACGTTGCTTTTTTGGATATTGTATTTTTTAATCAAAAGGCACTCAGTAAACCAAACTACTACTGTCTTTTTGTAAGCTAAACTATTTTGCGGACAATGAACTAAGTCCAAATTTTAGGAGTAAGCTTTTTGGGATATCTATAGTGTTTCTTTTATGGAGAATTTTATTTGTGTTCGCTCAAGCGTATCAAAAATAATGTCAACTTTTTTCTGGGAAAGAAAGACAATACACATTGTTAAATATAAAGAATTCTATCTAAAAAACAATAGTCCTACCCTAAATAGTTGCTTCTTTGGGTAATGATAGTACAATCGATAAAACACTTGCATTGTGTAACTATTCTCTTGTAAGAAGACTGATTTGCGAACAACGTTCCGAGACACTAATTCTGAACTTTTATTCGTGATAGATTATTTTTATCATTGGAAATCTGGATGTCAATGCGATCTAGATCTTTTGGAAGCCGTTGAAACTTATTTCTGGCAATCCTAGCAGACGAGATTCTCGAATATAAGAGTATTTATTCAACGAACAATTTGTTCGCCTTCCATAGATGTTGCTTTTTTTTATCTTGTTCTTTTCAATTTAAAATACACTTACGAAGCCATTATGATATTGTTTCTTGGCAATAAGGCTATGTTGCGAATAATTAACTGATACCAAATTTTAGTACAAAATAGTTCTTGGTCAATATAAGGTTACTTTTTTGGAAAGTCTTATGTGCAATCACACAAACATAATCATAAACGTGGAAACTTTTTTTATGCGAGTATAGCGGTATAGATTTTCAAATATAAGACATTTATTTCAACAAACAATACTTTAACTGTACAAAATTGTTGCTCTTCTGGCTAATACACTGCAATCGATGATACACCTACATTGTGTAGTTTTCTTATTGTTAGAAATACTAAATCACTGAATATTTTCCAAGACCATATTCCTAAACTTGAGACTGATAATAAATTATGTTTATTTTTCAAAAGTTTTTACTTTGATGCAATTTCAGATTTGTCAGGGCTGTCATAAATTATTTCTTGCAATAATAGCAGACTATATTCTCGAGTATAAGACTACCGATTTAGAAAACGATCGTTTGGCCACAAATGGACGTTGCTTTTTTGGATATTGTATTTTTTGAATCAAAATGCACTCAGTAAACCAAACTACTACTGTCTTTTGTAAGCTAAACTATTTTGCGGACAATGAACTAAGTCCAAATTTTAGGAATAAGCTTTTTGGGATATCTATAGTGTTGCTTTTATGGAGAATTTTATTTGTGTTTGCTCAAGCGTATCAAAAATAATGTCAACTTTTTCTGGGAAAGAAAGACAATACACATTGTTAAATATAAAGTATTCTATCTAAAAACAATAGTCCTACCCTAAATAGTTGTTGCTTCTTTGGGTAATGATAGTACAATCGATAAAACACTTGCATTGTGTAACTATTCTCTTGTAAGAAGACTGATTGGCGAACAACTTTCCGAGACACTAATTCTGAACTTTTACTCGTGATAGATTATTTTTATCATTGGAAATCTGGACGTCAATGCGATATAGATCTTTTGGAACCGTTAAAACTTATTTCTGGCAATCCTAGCAGACGAGATTCTCGAATATAAGAGTATTTATTCAACGAACGGTTGGTCTGCCTTGCATAGATGTTGCTTTGTTGGATCTTGTCTTTTCAATTCAAAATACACTTACGAAGCCATTATGATATTGTTTCTTGGCAATAAGGCTATGTTGCGAATAATCAACTGATACTAAATTTTAGTAGTAGATAGTTCTTCGTCAATATAAGGTTACTTTTTTGGAAAGTCTTATGTGCAATCGCACAAACATAATCATAAAAGGAACCTTTTTTATGCGAGTATAGCGGTATAGATTTTCAAATATAAGACATTCATTCCAACAAACAATACTTCAACTTTACACAACTGTCGCTTTTTGGCTAATACACTACAATCGATGATACACCCACATTGTGTAGTTTTCTTATTGTTAGAAATACTGAATCACTGAATATTTTCCAAGACCATATTCCTAAACTTAAGACTGATAATAAATTATGTTTCTTTTTAAAAAGTTTTTACTTTGATGCAATTTCAGATTTGTCAGAGCTGACATAAATTATTTCTTGCAATAAAAGCAGACTATATTCTCGAGTATAAGACTACCGATTTAGAAAACGATCGTTTGGCCACAAATAGACGTTGCTTTTTTGGATATTGTATTTTTGAATCAAAATGCACTTAGTGAATTAATTAACTACTGTCTTTTTGTAAGTTAAACTATTTGGCGGACAATGAACTAAGTCCAAATTTTAGGAGTAAGCTTTTTGGGATATGTATAGTGATTCTTTTATGGTGAATTTTATTTGTGTTCGCTCAAGCGTATCAAAAATAATGTCAACTTTTTCTGGGAAAGAAAGACAATACACATTGTTAAATATAAAGTATTCTATCTAAAAATCAATAGTCCTACCCTAAATAGTATTTGCTTCTTTGGGTAATGATAGTACAATCGATAAAACACTTGCATTGTGTAAATATTTTCTTGTAAAAAGACTAATACGCGAACAACTTTTTAAGACACTAATTCTGAACTTTCGCTCGTGATAGATTGTTTTCATCATTAGAAATCTGGATGTTAATGCGATCTAGATCTTTTAGGACCGTTAAAACTTATTTCTGGCAATCCTAGCAGACAAGATCCTCGAATATAAGAGTATTTATTCAACGAACGATTGGTCCGCCTTGCACAGATGTTGCTTTTTTTGAATCTTGTTTTTTCAATTCAAAATACACTTACAAAGCCATTATGATATTGTTTCTTGGCAATAAGGCTATGTTGCGAATAATCAACTGTTACCAAATTTTAGTACTAGATAGTTCTTGGTCAATATAAGGTTACTTTTTTGGAAAGTCTTATGTGCAATCGCACAAACATAATCATAAACGTGGAAACTTTTTTTATGCGAGTATAGCGGTATAGATTTCCAAATATAAGACAATTATTTCAACAAACAATACTTTAACTGTACACAATTGTTGCTCTTCTGGCTAATACACTGCAATCGATGATACACCTACATTGTGTAATTTTCTTATCGTTAGAAATACTGAATCACTAAATATTTTCCATGACCATATTCCTAAATTCGAGACTGATAATAAATTAGGTTTCTTTTTCAAAAGTTTTTACTTTGATGTAATTTCAGATTTGTCAGGGCTGTCATAAATTATTTCTTGCAATAATAGCAGACTATATTCTCGAGTATAAGACTACCGATTTTGAGAACGATCGTTTGGCCACAAATGGACGTTGCTTTTTTGGATATTGTATTTTTGAATCAAAATGCACTCAGTAAACCAAACTACTACTGTCTTTTTGTAATCTAAACTATTTTGCGGACAATGAACTAAGTCCAAATTTTAGGAATAAGCTTTTTGGGATATCTATAGTGTTGCTTTTATGAAGAATTTTATTTGTGTTCGCTCAAGCGTATCAAAAATAATGTCAACTTTTTCTGGGAAAGAAAGACAATACACACTGTTAAATATAAAGTATTCTATCTAAAAAACAATAGTCCTACCCTAAATAGTTGTTGCTTCTTTGGGTAATGATAGTACAATCGATAAAACACTTGCATTGTGTAACTATTCTCTTGTAAAAAGACTGATTCGCGAACAACTTTCCAAGACACTAATTCTGAACTGTTACTCGTGATAGCTTATTTTTATCATTGGAAATCTGGATGTCAATGCGATCTAGATCTTTTGGAACCGTTGAAACTTATTTCTGGCAATCCTAGCAGACGAAATTCTCGAATATAAGAGTATTTATTCAACGAACAATTGGTCCGCCTTCCATAGATGTTGCTTTTTTTTATCTTGTCTTTTCAATTCAAAATACACTCACGAAGCCATTACGATATTGTTTCTTGGCAATAAGGCTATGTTGCGAATAATCAACTGATACCAAATTTTAGTACTAGATAGTTCTTCGTCAATATAAGGTTACTTTTTTCGAAAGTCTTATGTGCAATCACACAAACATAATCATAAAAGTGGAAACTTTTTTTATGCGAGTATAGCGGTATAGATTTTCAAATATAAGACATATATTTTAACAAACAATACTTTAACTGTACAAAATTGTTGCTCTTCTGGCTAATACACTGCAATCGATGATACACCTACATTGTGTAGTTTTCTTATTGTTAGAAATACTAAATCACTGAATATTTTCCAAGACCATATTCCTAAATTCGAGACTGATAATAAATTAGGATTCTTTATCAAATGTTTTTACTTTCATGCAATTTCAGATTTGTCAGAGCTGACATAAATTATTTCTTGCAATAAAAGCAGACTATATTCTCGAGTATAAGACTACCGATTTAGAAAACGATCGTTTGGCCACAAATGGACGTTGCTTTTTTGGATATTGTAACTTTGAATCAAAATGCACTCAGTAAACCAAACTACTACTGTCTTTTTGTAAGCTAAACTATTTTGCGGACAATGAACTAAGGCCAAATTTTAGGAGTAAGCTTTTTGGGATATCTATAGTGTTGCTTTTATGGAGAATTTTATTTGTGTCCGCATAAGCGTATCAAAAAAAAATGTCACCTTTTTCTGGGAAAGAAAGACAATACACACTGTTAAATATAAAGTATTCTATCTAAAAAACAATAGTCCTACCCTAAATAGTTGTTGCTTCTTTGGGTAATGATAGTACAATCGATAAAACACTTGCATTGTGTAACTATTCTCTTGTAAAAAGACTGATTCGCGAACAACTTTCCAAGACACTAATTCTGAACTGTTACTCGTGATAGATTATTTTTATCATTGGAAATCTGGATGTCAATGCGATCTAGATCTTTTGGAACCGCTAAAACTTATTTCTGGCAATCCTAGCAGACGAGATTCTCGAATATAAGAGTATTTATTCAACGAACGATTGGTCCGCCTTGCATAGATGTCGCTTTTTTGGATCTTGTTTTTTCAATTCAAAATACACTTACGAAGCCATTATGATATTGTTTCTTGGCAATAAGGCTATGTTGCGAATAATCAACTGATACCAAATTTTAGTACTAGATAGTTCTTGGTCAATATAAGGTTACTTTTTTGGAAAGTCTTATGTGCAATCACACAAACATAATCATAAAAGTGGAAACTTTTTTTATGCGAGTATAGCGGTATAGATTTTCAAATATAAGACATTTATTTCAACAAACAATACTTTAACTGTACAAAATTGTTGCTCTCCTGGCTAATACACTGCAATCGATGATACACCTACATTGTGTAGTTTTCTTATTGTTAGAAATACTAAATCACTGAATATTTTCCAAGACCATATTCCTAAATTCGAGACTGATAATAAATTAGGATTCTTTATCAAATGTTTTTACTTTCATGCAATTTCAGATTTGTCAGAGCTGACATAAATTATTTCTTGCAATAAAAGCAGACTATATTCTCGAGTATAAGACTACCGATTTAGAAAACGATCGTTTGGCCACAAATGGACGTTGCTTTTTTGGATATTGTAACTTTGAATTAAAATGCACTCAGTAAACCAAACTACTACTGTCTTTTTGTAAGCTAAACTATTTTGCGGACAATGAACTCAGGCCAAATTTTAGGAGTAAGCTTTTTGGGATATCTATAGTGTTGCTTTTATGGAGAATTTTATTTGTGTTCGCTTAAGCGTATCAAAAATAATGTCACCTTTTTCTGGGAAAGAAAGACAATACACACTGTTAAATATAAAGTATTCTATCTAAAAAACAATAGTCCTACCCTAAATAGTTGTTGCTTCTTTGGGTAATGATAGTACAATCGATAAAACACTTGCATTGTGTAACTATTCTCTTGTAAAAAGACTGATTCGCGAACAACTTTCCAAGACACTAATTCTGAACTGTTACTCGTGATAGATTATTTTTATCATTGGAAATCTGGATGTCAATGCGATCTAGATCTTTTGGAACCGCTAAAACTTATTTCTGGCAATCCTAGCAGACGAGATTCTCGAATATAAGAGTATTTATTCAACGAACGATTGGTCCGCCTTGCATAGATGTCGCTTTTTTGGATCTTGTTTTTTCAATTCAAAATACACTTACGAAGCCATTATGATATTGTTTCTTGGCAATAAGGCTATGTTGCGAATAATCAACTGATACCAAATTTTAGTACTAGATAGTTCTTGGTCAATATAAGGTTACTTTTTTGGAAAGTCTTATGTGCAATCGCACAAACATAATCATAAACGTGGAAACTTTTTTTATGCGAGTATAGCGGTATAGATTTTCAAATATAAGACAATTATTCCAACAAACAATACTTTAACTGTACAAAATTGTTGCTCTTCTGGCTAATACACTGCAATCGATGATACACCTACATTGTGTAGTTTTCTTATTGTTAGAAATACTAAATCACTGAATATTTTCCAAGACCATATTCCTAAATTCGAGACTGATAATAAATTAGGTTTCTTCTTCAAATGTTTTTACTTTGATGCAATTTCAGATTTGTCAGAGCTTACATAAATTATTTCTTGCAATAAAAGCAGACTATATTCTCGAGTATAAGACTACCGATTTAGAAAACGATCGTTTGGCCACAAATAGTCGTTGCTTTTTTGGATATTGTATTTTTGAATCAAAATGCACTTAGTAAACCAATTTACTACTGTCTTTTTGTAAGTTAAACTATTTTGCAGACAATGAACTAAGTCCAAATTTTAGGAGTAAGCTTTTTGCGATATCTATAGTGTTTCTTTTATGGAGAATTTTATTTGTGTTCGCTCAAGCGTATCAAAAATAATGTCAACTTTTTTCTGGGAACGAAAGACAATACACATTATTAAATATAAAGTATTCTATCTAAAAAACAATAGTCCTACCCTAAATAGTGTTTGCTTCTTTGGGTAATGATAGTACTATCGATAAAACACTAGCATTGTGTAACTATTCTCTTGTAAAAAGACTGATTCGCGAACAAGTTTCCAAGACACTAATTCTGAACTTTTACTCGTGATAGATTATTTTTATCATTAAAAATCTGGATGCCAATGCGATATAGATCTTTTGGGACCGTTAAAACTTATTTCTGGCAATCCTAGCAGACGAGATTCTCGAATATAAGAGTATTTATTTAACGAACGATTGGTCCGCCTTGCATAGATGTTGCTTTTTTGGATCTTGTTTTTCAATTCAAAATACACTTACAAAGCCATTATGATATTGTTTCTTGGCAATAAGGCTATGTTGCGAATAATCAACTGATACCAAATTTTAGTACTAGATAGTTGTTGGTCAATATAAGGTTACTTTTTTGGAAAGTCTTATGTGCAATCGCACAAACATAATCATAAACGTGGAAACTTTTTTTATGCGAGTATAGCGGTATAGATTTTCAAATATAAGACATATATTCCAACAAACAATACTTTAACTGTACACAATTGTTGCTCTTCTAGCTAATACACTGCAATCGATGATACACCTACATTGTGTAATTTTCTTATCGTTAAAAATACTAAATCACTGAATATTTTCCAAGACCATATTCCTAAACTTGAGACTGATAATAAATTATGTTTATTTTTCAAAAGTTTTTACTTTGATGCAATTTTAGATTTGTCAGGGCTGTCATAAATTATTCCTTTCAATAATAGCAGACTAAATTCTCGAGTATAAGACTACCGATTTAGAAAACGATCGTTTGGCCACAAATAGACGTTGCTTTTTTGGATATTGTATTTTTTAATCAAAAGGCACTCAGTAAACCAAACTACTACTGTCTTTTTGTAAGCTAAACTATTTTGCGGACAATGAACTAAGTCCAAATTTTAGGAGTAAGCTTTTTGGGATATCTATAGTGTTTCTTTTATGGAGAATTTTATTTGTGTTCGCTCAAGCGTATTAAAAATAATGTCAACTTTTTTCTGGGAAAGAAAGACTATACACATTGTTAAATATAAAGAATTCTATCTAAAAAACAATAGTCGTACCCTAAATAGTTTCTTCTTTGGGTAATGATAGTACAATCGATAAAACACTTGCATTGTGTAACTATTCTCTTGTAAGAAGACTGATTTGCGAACAACGTTCCGAGACACTAATTCTGAACTTTTATTCGTGATAGATTATTTTTATCATTGGAAATCTGGATGTCAATGCGATCTAGATCTTTTGAAGCCGTTGAAACTTATTTCTGGCAATCCTAGCAGACGAGATTCTCGAATATAAGAGTATTTATTCAACGAACAATTTGTTCGCCTTCCATAGATGTTGCTTTTTTTATCTTGTCTTTTCAATTTAAAATACACTTACGAAGCCATTATGATATTGTTTCTTGGCAATAAGGCTATGTTGCGAATAATTAACTGATACCAAATTTTAGTACAAAATAGTTCTTGGTCAATATAAGGTTACTTTTTTGGAAAGTCTTATGTGCAATCACACAAACATAATCATAAAAGTGGAAACTTTTTTTAGCGGTATAGATTTTCAAATATAAGACATTTATTTCAACAAACAATACTTTAACTGTACAAAATTGTTGCTCTCCTGGCTAATACACTGCAATCGATGATACACCTACATTGTGTAGTTTTCTTATTGTTAGAAATACTAAATCACTGAATATTTTCCAAGACCATATTCCTAAACTTGAGACTGATAATAAATTATGTTTATTTTTCAAAAGTTTTTACTTTGATGCAATTTCAGATTTGTCAGGGCTGTCATAAATTATTTCTTGCAATAATAGCAGACTATATTCTCGAGTATAAGACTACCGATTTAGAAAACGATCGTTTGGCCACAAATGGACGTTGCTTTTTTGGATATTGTATTTTTGAATCAAAATGCACTCAGTAAACCAAACTACTACTGTCTTTTTGTAAGCTAAACTATTTTGCGGACAATGAACTAAGTCCAAATTTTAGGAATAAGCTTTTTGGGATATCTATAGTGTTGCTTTTATGGAGAATTTTATTTGTGTTTGCTCAAGCGTATCAAAAATAATGTCAACTTTTTTCTGGGAAAGAAAGACAATACACATTGTTAAATATAAAGTATTCTATCTAAAAAACAATAGTCCTACCCTAAATAGTTGTTGCTTCTTTGGGTAATGATAGTACAATCGATAAAACACTTGCATTGTGTAACTATTCTCTTGTAAGAAGACTGATTGGCGAACAACTTTCCGAGACACTAATTCTGAACTTTTACTCGTGATAGATTATTTTTATCATTGGAAATCTGGACGTCAATGCGATATAGATCTTTTGGAACCGTTAAAACTTATTTCTGGCAATCCTAGCAGACGAGATTCTCGAATATAAGAGTATTTATTCAACGAACGGTTGGTCTGCCTTGCATAGATGTTGCTTTGTTGGATCTTGTCTTTTCAATTCAAAATACACTTACGAAGCCATTATGATATTGTTTCTTGGCAATAAGGCTATGTTGCGAATAATCAACTGATACTAAATTTTAGTAGTAGATAGTTCTTCGTCAATATAAGGTTACTTTTTTGGAAAGTCTTATGTGTAATCGCACAAACATAATCATAAAAAGGAACCTTTTTTTATGCGAGTATAGCGGTATAGATTTTCAAATATAAGACATTCATTCCAACAAACAATACTTCAACTTTACACAACTGTCGCTTTTTTGGCTAATACACTACAGTCGATGATACACCCATATTGTGTAGTTTTCTTATTGTTAGAAATACTGAATCACTGAATATTTTCCAAGACCATATTCCTAAACTTAAGACTGATAATAAATTATGTTTCTTTTTTATAAGTTTTTACTTTGATGCAATTTCAGATTTGTCAGAGCTGACATAAATTATTTCTTGCAATAAAAGCAGACTATATTCTCGAGTATAAGACTACCGATTTAGAAAACGATCGTTTGGCCACAAATAGACGTTGCTTTTTTGGATATTGTATTTTTGAATCAAAATGCACTTAGTAAATTAATTAACTACTGTCTTTTTGTAAGTTAAACTATTTGGCGGACAATGAACTAAGTCCAAATTTTAGGAGTAAGCTTTTTGGGATATGTATAGTGATTCTTTTATGGTGAATTTTATTTGTGTTCGCTCAAGCGTATCAAAAATAATGTCAACTTTTTTCTGGGAAAGAAAGACAATACACATTGTTAAATATAAAGTATTCTATCTAAAAAACAATAGTCCTACCCTAAATAGTATTTGCTTCTTTGGGTAATGATAGTACAATCGATAAAACACTTGCATTGTGTAAATATTTTCTTGTAAAAAGACTAATACGCGAACAACTTTTTAAGACACTAATTCTGAACTTTCGCTCGTGATAGATTATTTCCATCATAGGAAATCTCGATGTCAATGCGTCCTGGATCTTTCGGTATCGTAAAAACCTAATTTAGCACTTCTACCAGTCAAGATCCTCGAGTAAAAGTGTATTTATATAACGAACGATTGTTCCGCCTTGTATAGATGTTGCTTTTTTGCATATTGTCTCTGCAAATCGAAATACACTTACGAAGCCTTCATGATATTGTTTTTTGGCAATAAGGCTATGTCGCGAATAATCAACTGATACCAAATTGTAGTGGTAGAAAGTTCTTGGTCAATATAAGGTTACTTTTTTGGAAAATCTTATGTGTAATCGCACAAACATAATCATAAAAGTGGAACATTGTTTTATGCGAGTATAGCGGTATAGATTTTCAAATATAAGACATTCATTCCAACAAACAATACTTTTACTTTACACAGTGTTCGCTTTTCTGGCTAATATAGTACAATCAATAATACACCCACATTGTGTAGTTTTCTTATTGTTAGAAAGACTATATCACGAAATATTTTCCAAGACCATATTTCTAAACTTAAGACTGGATAATAAATTATTTTTCTTTTTTAAATGTTTTTACTTCAATGCAATTTCAGATTTGACAGAGCTGTCATAACTTATTTCTTGCAATAAAAGCAGACTATCCCTGGTAGAAAATTAAGGATAAGATATGCTTAGATTACTTACTGTTGGCTATATCTCGTGGCTACGCAGTCGCGATAAGTGACCGATAAATACACGATCATATATTAAAGACTACAGTGTTGATATAGAATACCAATCTAATAGATTGGCCTAATATAAAAAATCAAATTTATAATTTTATAAATATTTAAAATTTTTTAATTTTATTATAATCATTCTCCATAGTTTATTAAAAAATATAATAGTACATTGTTAATTAAGGGAGTAAAATAGGTGATTTTTGGCCGAGTTGAGTTTGACACCCGAACGAAGTGAGGGCGACAATAAAGACGAGGGCAAAAATACCTTTACTTCCGTGGATAACATATTACTTTTTCATACACGAAGGGCGTCCAATTCAACCACATTGAATATAAATTCATTCATAATACATAAAGTAACGACATTAACAGATCATAAAATCAAAATGAAAATGTGAAAATAATACTCCGCCCATCAACCCATCAACAAGTTTATCTATACGCTCATCAACCCATCAACAAAATCGTTTATCCGCCCATTAACCCATCATCAAAATCATATATCCGCCCATCAACCCATCGACCATTTCATCGATCCACCCATCAGTCCATCAACCCATCGATTTATTAACCTATCGACATATTCATTTATCGACCCATCGACATAATTATTTATTCGCCCATCGACCCATCGTCATATTTATCGACCCGCCTATCGAACCATTGAGTCGTCATTTCATCGTCCCATGAATCCACCCATGAATTCATTGAACCACGAACCCATTACTTAATTTATACATCGACTCATCCACCATTTAGTCAACTTTAAGACACGAAAATTAAATTTCTTATTGGGAACAGGGTAAAAATCAATTACGCTTATGAGAAAACTACTTTTTTTTCCCTTGGGTAAAAAAGAGCTATTTTAGCCTCTAAGAATAGCCATCAATAATTGAATTTCACGCCCTGAGTGTGAAATAGTAAATTTCTTATTGGAAACTGGTTAAAAATCAATCACGCTTATGAGAAAACTACTTTTTTGCCCTCGGGTAAAAAAGAGCTATTTTAGCCTCTAAGAATAGACATCAAAAATTTAATTTCACGCCCTGAGTGTGAAAATAGTATTTTTCGATACTAGTGCGTGGGAGTGATTTTTTACTCGTGTGGCGGTTTGCGCCCGAGCGAAGCGAATCACTTTCTCGCACGAGTATCGAACAATATTTTTGACACTTCGTGCGCGAAGCTCAATTTCGCGCACGCTGTACAATGTGACACGTGCGAAAATGGAGCTTCTTACACGTCGTGTCAAAAATATTGTTCGATACTCGTGCGAGAAAGTGATTTCTTCCTCGTTTGACCTTTTCACCCTCGCTTCGCTCGAGCGCAAACCGCCACACGAGTAAAAAATCACTCTCACGCACTAGTATCGAAAAATACTATTTTGACACGACGTGTAAGAAGCTCTATTTTTGCACGTGTTACTTTATACAGCGTGCGCAAAATTGAGCTTCGCGCACGGAGTGTCAAAAAATAAATTGCTAGTTATTATTTGATTAATAAACTTCAAATTCAACGAAAATAAAGAACTGATTAACTATTGCTAATTTCATTATATTCTTTATTATTGCAATATTAAAAATAACTGACTTAAAAGTTATTGAAATATTGACAATATAATAGTTGTTGGAAGAATTTTAAAATAGCTAAAAAATGTATAAAAACAATCCTCATTAGGCTGTATTTAAGGAATCACAATTTTTCATTAACGTCTTTCTATGCGTACACTCTTTCTTATAACCTGCTATCGCCATCTATGAACTGAGTTATAGAATTCAAACGATAAACATCGAAAGAACTGAACAAAATGGAGTTACATACATATCATTATTCTTTAGTTATAAAATAATTTGAATTTCTTGTGCTCGCTGTTGTGACCATCACAGTTATGAAATATGTCATACTAAATAAAATATTTAAAATTTAATAATATGGTCATTGTTATAACAAATTTATCATTAATAACCTTATGAATTTAAAATAGAATTTTCAACTTATTTCCAAAAAATAAATAAATTAAAAAAAAAAATTAGAAAATTGCTTTTATTAGTATTTATTAACATGTATTTTTAAATAATAAAAATAAAAAAAAATAATAAAAAAACAGTACTAAATTACATTATTGTAGTCAATTTTATTATATGCTCAAATTATTAATATTTTCAAAATAATAATCATGAAACTTAAAGAGTTATAATAATCGAATCTGATTTTCTACATTCATTGTCTCAATGATAAGTAATTTGTAGAAAAATTAATTAGGACACATAATTTCGAGTATTTAAATTTTTAAATAACTTATGACTGTAGGACATTTGCGTATTATCAGTAAAAAATAAAAATTTCATTCATTTTATTATTATATCTTGTTTAAATTAGAAAAATAAACTTATATTGATTAAATAAATCATTAAATAAATTAACTTTATGTAAATTTTATAATATTTTAATCGTCTTTATTCTTATTATAATAAAAATCTTTATAAATAATAGTTCTAAAGGAACTAGTATTGCCATCTATGATCGACGACTACGAATTATATTCGTAAACAATAGCATCAACATAACCCGCTTTTCGAGCAGTTCATTTAAATGTCAAAACTCGCCGTGAAGTTGCTGCTTGATTTGAAAAATTCCATTCCGTAAATTTTTCACGGAATATCAGTCACTCTAAAATATCAACTTTTAACAATTAATTAAAAATACTTAAAAACATTAAATTTAAGGCAGCAAAGGTCGTATCGTCGTTAAATTTAATCAGCTTTCGATAATATTAATTAAAACCAAGATTCGTTAATTTTTTCAAAAAATAAATTTTTTATTTTTCGAAATATTAATTTTACAACGAAAATAACTTGACCATTGGATTCCTTGGCCCCGAAAACCCTTAAAACCATGGTGTTAGTTAATAAAAAAATAAATTATCATACTCAAAACTTAGCCACCACTCTCGCACTGTCACCCGGTATACGGAATAATTACGATTTCGTTAATGTAAAAATAATACAAGAATAGATGATACGATTTACTTTGTCAGAGGTTAAAGCGAGATAGAGTATAAAATTCATCAAATGGTCGATGAGATACAGTATGAGGACGCTGCGCTTGTATAAACCTTTGCGATTTCACATTAATTAACGCTTTTGCGTGACATTATTTTACAGAATGTAACGTATTTACGTGATTTAATACAAAATAATATTATACATAGCTGTGAAACACGCTCTCAAAAAACAACGCACGCAGCGCGCGCTATTAGCTACTTACTACCCCGAAAACGCATGCGCTATAGGCCACTTACTCAGCACGGATGAGAAAAACAAATATAATGACTTGTCCGCACTAAAGCTATGTTAATACAATAATTTTTGTTAAAATAAAAAATCATTTAAACTTGTAAATTTTTTATGAATTTGGATTGGAAATTATATCAAGCTCGACAAACCTAATCTTAAAATACGTTACATTGAAAGTTTGTATTATTACTTTTTATGTAGTATTTTCGTGGGTTTTTTGAGTTGTCCGCACTCGAGTTAAATCTTACAAATTTTTTCTTTGTCGCAAAAAAATGTTATTAACGGCAGGCCGGAGTAGAACCTGATACCGACCGAGTAACAATTGAGTTGTTTGTTATTTACTCAAGTATTAAACGGTGTATCTTCAAAATAAAGGTTGATCGATAGATATTATTATTATGAATATCTATGCACAAGAAAAAAAAAATCTACCGATTTGTTTTTGAGAAAAGTAAGGAACGCCGAAGTAAAAGATTATGTTTATAATATTTTCGCGTTCCTTACTTTTCTCAAAAACAAAGCAATAGATTTTTTTTTTCTTGTGCATAAATATTTGTAATAATAATATCTATTGCGCTTAACCTTCAATTTGCAGATACCCCGTTTAATACTTGAGTAAATAACAAAAATGCCGATTAGACAAGGACAGCGAATCCGGCCTGCTCTTAAACGCATTGTTTATTCATAACTTGGGATTGGAAATATTATTAGAAGACTGGAAGCTTCGTCATGCTCTTAAAAATAAAAATAATGTTATCTAATTTTAAAAATAATATTAATCTGAATAATATATCCTCATCAGAAAAGTTATTGTAATTTATATATTTTTGGAACCTTTCCAATTTCATGTGTACCACCATGGTATTATATAGGGACATCCACCCAACTTTAAATTCTCTAGTAATAGGTTATTTTTTAAACTAGGTCATAATCTTTTGTGCTATCCTGTAACTCTATTTCTGATGTATTTTGTAAATGTGCTACAAACGGCGCAGCAGATAATTCTATAAAAAGTAAATTTACACATAAGATAAATAACAGTAATTTTTTATGTTTAAAAATGAATGTTTCATAGAAATATCTACTGCGCCGTTTGTTAAACATTTACAAAATACATCAGAAATAGAGTTACAAGATAGCACAAAAGATTTGAACCTAGTTTAAATAATGTGCATCATGCGGTAACCCAGTAACAGCTGTAATATGACCTGTTACTAGAGAATTGAAAGTTTTGTGGATATCCCCATATATCAAAAAATATGATTATGACTTCTTCAGATTCTTTATGAATTTCTAATATATTGAATAGTGATTTTTATAGGGCATATCATAGTATTAATGAAATTAACTTATTAATAAACTGAAAAAATTGCCTAGTATTAATAAATCAGTGCGATTTATGGTATTTATTCACAAAAAAAATTTATAGCTTGGTCGTGTAAAATGGCTTTATTTCCACTGTCGAACAATTCCATGGTATGCTTAACTATTTCAAGAGTTAAAAAAATTTAATAATATGTATATTTTTTTATAACTTCAAAATCGTTACTGAGAATCATAAATAATTTTCACGGTATTTTATTAATAGCAGGTCGTATATCTCTATCCTTTTATAATAATTTCAATTTTCTGCAAAACCTTATGATTGTAGCAAAAAATAAGAAGAAAGCCCCATCTCGTATAATAAAAAGCAATATTTTCTCTTATGAGAAAAAATTATTTTTATTGCTTCGTTTCAAACAAAACTCTGAAAAACTGAATTGTCCATCCAAACCTCGATATTTTATGTTTTTCAAGGTTTTTTTCAAAACGAATCGATAAAAAAATTTTTTCCTAATCAAAGAAAATATTGTTTTTTATGATACAAGATGGGGCTTTCTCTTTATTTTTTGCTAAAATTATTAATTTTTGTAAAAAAATCAATTTTTCGATCACAATAGGACATATATACTCGACCTCCTCTTAAGGATCTTTAATAGCTATTAAACTCTTGACAAGATTGTGATAATTCATCTCGATTTACTTCCACAGAGTTCGTGAAGTTTCATTAACCTTTCAATCAATATACAGAAAATATAAAGATTCATCCGTATTCTTAAATGATCTCATAGATTTATAATTATTTATTTACCAATAATTTAATAAATATATTCATACGATGATAAAACGTAAAAAATATTTCTGAAGAATTTTTTAAAATACAATCTAGAAGGTTTCTCCTGAAAACTTTACAGTGCTGTTCAATTCTAAAGCGATCTTAATTGTTCATTAATTATGAATACGATAAAATTAAGGTTACTATTCCTTAGTAAAACTTAATAAATCAAAAAAGTTCAGAAGGTATCAACGACAATCATGACAATTTTTTTCATAAGAGTTCACTAAGTTGTATTATGGACTGGTACCAAAAACCGCAAAAAATTAGAAAGGTTCTTTTACATCAAGATCTTTCCAAACCTTAAGAGGAGGTCACGTATCTCTGTCCTTTTCTAATCAAAGAATTGAGTTTTTTACAGAAACTAATAACTTTATCAAAAAATGAAGAGAAAGCCGCATCTCGTATCAAAAAAAGCAATATTTTCTTGAATATGAAAGAATTAATTTTATTGCTTCATTCTCAAGAAAACTTTGAAAAACTTGAATCATAGAGGTTAGGGTGGACAATTTGGTTTTTCAAGGTTTTCTTGAGAATTAAGCAATAAAATTAATTTTTTCTTATTAAAGAAAATATTGCTTTTTCTCTTACAAGATGCGGCTTTCTCTCTATTTTTTGCTTAAGTTATTAGTTTTTGTAAAGAAATAATTTCTTTGATTAGAAAAGGACAGAGATACGTGACATCCTCTTAATGTACATTTTAACCGGGGTATTTCACCTGAATACGGAGGACATTTATAACTAATATAGGTAGCTAGGAGAGTTTCCGTAGCCGATAGAGATCCACGGCTCCACCAAAGTTTTTTCTATGTATTTTGGTGCCTTGAACACGAATTTCGAGGGTGTATAGCTGGAAAATAGTTAGGAAAATCTCTAAGTAAATTTTTTGGTTGTTATATTGGTAAATACTCTCCTCCATAATTCCAAAAATTAAAAATAAACAATTACAAGGGAGAGAATGGCCTTCAGAAAAACAAATTATTATTTTTTCTTAAACATTTATTGTTGCAACAATATTTGCAACATTTTTTAGCAACAATAAATGTTTAAGAAAAAATAATAATTTGTTTTTCTGAAGGCCATTCTCTCCCTTGTGATTGTTTATTTTTAATTTTTTGGTTGTTGATTCTTCGCAGAAAAACATAATTTTTCGTGTTTTTCATCAAATATTAAGTCGAAAATATTCTTATCAATTTTGCCGTACATTGCACCATTTCTCTGTAAAAACATCATAAATATAAAAAAACTCATTTTGCCATTTTTAATGATTTTTTTTATTTTATTGCACCAATCATTGGTGACCAATATAATTAAGAATTTTTACATTTTAATTAGCTAAAATTATTCTTTAATATACCAACTGTTGATAAAAAAAGAATGGTTTAGGCTGGTTGCGGTCTTCCTTTAATTTTTCACGAATAATTGAACCGCTTATTCAGAGAGTACCACGCAACGGTGCTCACATGAAAAAGTCAGGTCGGAAAATAGGGGAGATTGCTATAGTAACATTAGAGTCCACGGTTCCAAAAATTTTTTTTATATATTTTGTCACTAAACATTTTTTTTAAGGGGGTGAAGTCGGAAAATGTCCAGGAAAATTTGTATGATATGATTTCCAAAAATTTGAAAAGTCTATTTTTTAAATAAAAAACATTTTGTCGCTTATTTTATGCAATTTTCATGCCAAAGTTATGAAAAAGAATAAGTTTTATAATTTTTTTCAATTTTTCATATTAGAATGAGACTATTGTTACAGTGCAGCAGAGATTAGAATAGGATTTCCTAAAATTTTATTTCATTTGCTAAATTTATGTTATAATTTATAAATACGTTTAATTAATCGTTATTTGTATTTTAATCTTATTACATTTTTTACATGTAGAATTTTTGCTACAAGAACAATATGTACAGTACGCTATTCATTATTTTATGAAGTTTAAAAAACTTGTGTTTTTATAATTTATAAAATTTTTTAACGAAGTACAATTTTTTTTCTGTGAACTACTCTTTTACTGTTACATATTTTGTGAAAATATATCTTTTTAATAAAAAAATAGGTATATGATTGATTGAAAATATTAATTTTAATTAATTTAATTTATGTATAACCCTGTTGAAAAAAATTACTGACATGGTAACATTTTTTTTTAACTATTAATAATTGAATTTATTGATTTGTTGATTGTAATTCTTCAATCATTTATTTTATTTCCTCAATTTGATCCAAAATATCCTTAATTTATAATCCTTTAGTTGAAAAATGAGGCAGCACACTAATTATAACACATCCAAAATAATTTATAGCAGCAGCATCAGTGTCACAACCAAATTTTAAAATTGCCAAGCATAAACTTTCAAAACGAATGTCAGGAAAAAGTAATTAACATTGTAAAAGAATTTTTTTATTACAGATAACTATTATGTGAAAAACTTTTTCAAAAATAAAATCATATAATCAAATTATCCATCAAAAAGTAAAACCATTCCTTAAAAATCTTTAAGATTTTTATCAGTATTAATATTAGCAACTTTTCCTAAACTAGAATTTTTGTTATTTTAAGTAACATAGAAAAAAAAACCTGTTTGTGTAACTGATTAAAAACTGCTCACTTGTTAAAAAAAAATCTGGTGGCACTCATATATATATATATATATATATATATATATATAAACCTGTTTGTGTGTGTGTGCGCGCATGTGAATTGACATAAAATATCCCATGTATATGTATATACATATATTTATAAGCCCATGTGTGTGCGTGCATGCGCCTTGTCAGGAACAGCCCCATATATATATATATATAAACTCAAGTACGTGTGTCATGCATGTAAATTGACATGAAACGTCCCGTGTATATAAGCCTGTGTGTATGTGCGCGCGTGTGGATTAACATTAAATATCCCCTGTATATGTGTACACAGATATACACACATATATATGTGTGTTATATATATATATATATATATATATATATATATATACATACATATATATTCATAAGCCCATGTGTGTGCGTACATGCGAATTGGCATAAACGGTCCCATATATATAAATACAAATTTCAAATACATGTTTAGATGTGTTTGCGCGTTAGAGTTGACAAGATATGTCAGATATATGAAAACCGGTGCGTACGTGTTGATATGATACGTCCCATATATGTGAACCTAAGGACGCTCGGATAAGTGTGTTAGAGTTGTCATGAAATGTCCCATATATATAAACCTGTATAGGCGTGGGTAATAATTGACGTGAAAAATTCTATGTATATTAACGTGTGTGCATGCATGCGAATCGATATGAAATGTACCATATGTATAAACCTGTGTGTGTGTGCGTGCGTTCGAATTGACATGGAAAATCCCATTTATATTAACGTACGTGTGCATGCATGCGAATCGACATGAAATATCTCGTATATATATATACCTGTATGTGCGTACGTTCCAATTGACGTGAAAAATCCAATATTTATTAAAGTTTGTGTGCATGCATGCGAATTGACATGAAATGTCCCATATATATGTAAACCTGTGTGTGTGCGTTCGAATTGACGTGAAAAATCCTATGTATATTAACGTGCGTGTGCATGCATGCGAATCGACAATAAATGTCCCATATGTATATATAAACCCAAGGTTACTCGGATAGGTGTGTGCGTGTTGTCATAAAATGTTCCACATATATAAAAAAGCCTGTCATTATGAGTATGTCCGAGTTGACATGAAATGTCCCATATATAATCCTGTGTGTGTGTGTGTGCGTGCGCATTGACATGAAATGTCCCATATATCTAAACCTGTAAGTGCGTGCGTTCCAATTGACGTGAAAAATCCCATGTTTATTAAAGTCTGTGTGCATGCATACAAATAGACATGAAATGTCCCATATATATAAACCTGTGTGTGTGCTTTCGAATTGACGTGAATTATCCTATGTTTATTAACGTTCTGTGCATGCATGCGAATCGACATGAAATGTCCCATATATATAAAAATAAGGGTACACGAATGGGTGTGTGCGTGTTGTCATGAAATGTACCACATATAAAGAAAACCTGTACTTATGAGTACGTGCTAACCGATATGAAATATCCCATGTATGTATGTATGTATGTATGTTTATATATATATATATATATATATACCGGGTGACAGTGCGAGAGTGGTGGCTAAGTTTTGAGTATGATAATTTATTTTTTTATTAACTAACACCATGGTTTTAAGGGTTTTCGGGGCCAAGGAATCCAATGGTCAAGTTATTTTCGTTGTAAAATTAATATTTCGAAAAATAAAAAATTTATTTTTTGAAAAAATTAACGAATCTTGGTTTTAATTAATATTATCGAAAGCTGATTAAATTTAACGACGATACGACCTTTGCTGCCTTAAATTTAATGTTTTTAAGTATTTTTAATTAATTGTTAAAAGTTGATATTTTAGAGTGACTGATATTCCGTGAAAAATTTACGGAATGGAATTTTTCAAATCAAGCAGCAACTTCACGGCGAGTTTTGACATTTAAATGAACTGCTCGAAAAGCGGGTTATGTTGATGCTATTGTTTACGAATATAATTCGTAGTCGTCGATCATAGATGGCAATGCTAGTTCCTTTAGAACTATTATTTATAAAAATAGTGTAATGGCTGTGTAATATATTTTGGTGGCCAATAAAAAGAAATAATAATAATAATATTATTTATAAAGATTTTTATTATAATAAGAATAAAGACGATTAAAATATTATAAATTTACATGAAGTTAATTTATTTAATGATTTATTTAATCGATATAAGTTTATATTTCTAATTTAAACAAAATAAAATAATAAAATGAATGAAATTTTTATTTTTTACTGATAATACGCAAATGTCCTATTGTCATAAGTTATTTAAAAATTTCAATACTCGAAAATACGTGTCAATTTTTATGATTATTATTTGAAAAATAATAATTTGAGCATATAATAAAAATTGACTACAACAATATTATTTAGTACTGTTTTTTTTATAATTTTTATTTTTTTTATTTGTATTATTTGAAAATACATGTAAAAAGTAATAAGAGCAATTCTCAAAGCTTTTTAAAAATTTATTTATTTTTTGCAAATAAATTGAAAATTCTATTTTAAATTCATTAAATTTGTTATAATAATGACAATATTATTGAATTTTAAATATTTCATTTAATATGTAATATTTCATAACCGTGACGGTCACAACAGCAAGCACAAAAGAAATTCAAATTATTTTATAAGTGAAGAACAATGATGTGTATGTAACTCCATTTTGTTCTTTTCTTTTGATGTGTATCGTTTGCATTCTATAACTTAATTCATAGATGGCGATAGCAGGTTATAAGAAAGAGTGTATGCATAGAAAGATGTTAATGAGTAATTGTGATTCCTTAAATAGATTTTCGGCGCCCGTTTTGTGTGACTAAAATACCACATTCTCACAGTGAGGAAATGTGGTATTTTGCTAAAAATCGGATTCCGCTCACCTTGTTGGTAAAAATTCTATACCCCACCCATGGCAAAATAGGTTCCCCACTCTTTTATTTGTCACTCTTGCTACGCTTGAGTGGGGGAATGACTTGTAAGGGAACGACTCATTTTGCTCACTAGTAGAGTAATGTACTATTTTTAACTGTTTCTTATGTAAGATTTGGGCGGGGGTATTATCAATAAAAATCGACATCTACACGAAAATGACACTTGCACACAACTAACCGGCTTATGTATATGTGTGCTATACGCATCCATTAGCAACGGACACATTTACTATATTATATTTGCACATGAGTAAACATAATATTGATAGTTGTTCGTGCTTAGCCTCAATTTTTATTTCATATTATATAATTATTATAACTTAAGATATTTATTTTAATAAATTCATTATTAATAAAAAAATTTGTAATCATTAGATCGCTATTTTTTAGTCCGAAAAAAGTCTTCTTATAAAGAAATTCTTTTTATAATAAGTCTGCCTTAAAGTCTGGCAAGAAGACTAAAGAACAGAATTGCTAAGTATCTAAATCTGGTAAAAAGTCTGACTTCATGTCTAACAGTCTTAAAGTTTGGTAGACAGTCTTGCTTTTAGTTAGACTAACAGCTGGTTAAATAAACATTTAAAAGCATGTCAAAAAATCTGGCTGTAAGCCTTGCAGAAAATCAGGTAAAAAGTCTGGCATAAGTTCTTGTGAAAAGACGGGCAGAATAGCTATCAAAGAGTCCAGCTAGAGTCTGGCGAAAAGTTTGTCATAAAGTCTAGCTACAGATTTAGTAAAAAGTCTGGCAAAAATCTGGCAGTAGGCCGTGTAAAGTCTGGTAAAAGTCTGGCAAAAATCTGGCAGTAGGCCGTGTAAAGTCTGGTAAAAGTCTGGCTAATCTCTGACAACTCTGGCTAAGGGTCTGGTTAAAAGTATAGGGAAAAATCTGTCAGCAAGCCATTCAAGAAGTCTGGTGAAAAGCCTGCCTAAAAGTCTTGCCTACAGTATATCGAAAAGTTAAGCTTATAACTGTCGCAAACGGGCTGACTAAATAACTACCGGAAATTCTGGTATAAATTCTTGTAAAAAGTCTGGAATAATAGCTAGCTAAGAGTCCAGCTAGAGTCCGGCGAAAAGTTTGTCATAAAGTCTAGCTACAGATTTAGTAAAAAGTCTGGCAAAAATCTGGCAGTAGGCCGTGTAAAGTCTGGTAAAAGTCTGGCTAAAAGTTTTTCAAAAAGTCTGATAAAAAGTGTTGCGAAAAGTCTGTCGAAACGTCTGACAAAAAGTCTGGCCATGAGTGCAAAAAAAAAACATGGTGAAAAGTCTAGCAAAAAGTCTGGTAGAAAGTCTTGCAAAAAATCTGGCAAGACGTCTTGCAAAAAATCTGGCAAGACGTCTTGCAAAAAGTCTGGAAAAGAGTCTTACATAAAGTCTAACATTAACTTTTTCAAAAAGTCTGGTGAAAAGTGTTGCGAAAAGTCTGTCGAAACTTCTGGCAAGAGGTCTGGTGATGAGTCTACGAAAAAGTTTGTCGAAAAGTCTAGCAAACAGTCTGGTAGAAAGACTTGCAGGATATCTGGCAAAACGTCTTGCAAAAAGTCTAGCAGAACGTATTGTAAATAGTCTGGCAAAAAGTCTTGCGTAAAGTCTGGCAAAGAGTTTTTCAAAAAGTCTGGTAAAAAGTGTGGCGGAAAGTTTGTCGAAACGTATGACAAAAGATCTAGCGACGAGTCTAGGAAAAAGTTTGGCGAAAAGTATAGCAAAACGTTTGGTAGAAAGTCTTGCAGGAAGTCTGGCTAAACGTCTTGCAAAAAGTCTAGCAGAACGTCTGGCGAATAGTCTAGAAAAAAGTCTTGCACAAAGTCTAACAAAAACTTTTTCAAAGAGTCTGGTGAGAAATGTGGCAAAAAGTCTGTTGGAACGTCTGGCAAAAAGTTTTTTAAAAAGTCTGGAAAAAAGTGTTGCAGAAAGTCTGGTAGAAAGTCTTGCAGGCAGTCTGGCTAAACGTCTTGCGGATGGTCTAAAGAGTCTTGCGTAAATTCTGGCAAGAAGTTTTCCAAAAAGTCTCGTAAAAAGTATTGCGGAAAGTCTGTCAAAATGCTAGCAAAAGGTCTGGCGATAAGTATAGAAAAAAATCTGGCGAAAAGTCTAACAAAAAGTTTGGTAGAAAGTCTTACAGGAAGTCTGGCTAAACGTCTTGCAAAAAGTCTAGCAGAACGTCTTGCGGATAGACTCGCGAAAAATCTTGCGTAAAGTCTGGCCAAAAGTTTTTCAAAAAGTCTGGTGAGAAGTGTGGTGGAAAGTCTATCGAAACGTCTAGAAAAAGGTCTGGCGATGAGTCTACGAAAAAGTCTGGCGAAAAGTATAGCAAAACGTCTGGTAGAAAGTCTTGCAGGAAGTCTGGCTAAACGTCTTGCGGATAGTCTGAAGAGTCTTGCGTGCATTCTGGCAACAAGTTTTGCAAAAAGTCTCGTAAAAAGTATTGCATAATTCTGTCGAAACGTCCGGCGAAAGGTCTGGCGATGAGTCTAGAAAAAAGTCTGGCAAAAAGTCTAACAAAAGTCTGGTAGAAAGTCTTGCAAGAAGTCTGGCTAAACGTCTTGCGGATGGTCTGAAGAGTCTTGCGTAAATTCTGGCAAGAAGTTTTCCAAGAAGTCTCGTAAAAAGTATTGCGGAAAGTCTGTCGAAATGCTAGCAAAAGGTCTGGCGATAAGTATAGAAAAAATTCTGGCGAAAAGTCTAACAAAAAGTCTGGTAGAAAGTCTTGCAGGAAGTCTGGCTAAACGTCTTGCGGATGGTCTGAAGAGTCTTGCGTAAATTCTGGCAAGAAGTTTTCCAAAAATTCTCGTAAAAAGTATTGCGGAAAGTCTGTCGAAATGCTAGCAAAAGGTCTGGCGATAAGTATAGAAAAAAGTCTGGCGAAAAGTCTAACAAAAAGTCTGGTAGAAAGTCTTGCAGGAAGTCTGGCTAAACGTCTTGCAAAAAGTCTAGCAGAACGTCTTGCGGATAGTCTTGCGAAAAGTCTTGCGTAAAGTCTGGCCAAAAGTTTTTCTAAAAGTCTGGTGAAAAGTATTGCGAAAAGTCTATTGAAACTTCTATCCAAAGGTCTGCCGATGAGTCTTGGAAAAAGTCTGGCGAAAAGTCCAACAAAAAGTCTGGTAGAAAGTCTTGCAGGAAGTCTGGCTAAACGTCTTGCGGATGGTCTGAAGAGTCTTGCGTAAATTCTGGCAAGAAGTTTTCCAAAAATTCTCGTAAAAAGTATTGCGGAAAGTCTGTCGAAATGCTAGCAAAAGGTCTGGCGATAAGTATAGAAAAAAGTCTGGCGAAAAGTCTAACAAAAAGTCTGGTAGAAAGTCTTGCAGGAAGTCTGGCTAAACGTCTTGCAAAAAGTCTAGCAGAATGTCTTGCGAATAGTCTGGCAAAAAGTCTTGCGCAAAGTCTGGCCAAAAGTTTTTCGAAAAGTCTGGTGAAAAGTATTGCAAAAATCTATTGAAACGTCTATCCAAAGGTCTGCCGATGAGTCTAGGAAAAAGTCTGACGTAAAGTCTAACAAAAAGTCTGGTAGAAAGTCTTGCATCAAGTCTGGCTAAACGTCTTGCGGATAGTCTGAAGAGTCTTACGTGCATTCTGGCAACAAGTTTTGCAAAAAGTCTCGTAAAAAGTATTGCATAATTCTGTCAAAACGTCTAGCAAAAGGTCTGGCGATAAGTATAGAAAAAAGTCTGGCGAAAAGTCTAACAAAAAGTCTAGTAGAAAGTCTTGCAGAAAGTCTGGCTAAACGTCTTGCAAAAAGTCTAGCAGAACGTCTTGCGGATAGTCTCGCAAAAAGTCTTGCGTAAAGTCTGGCCAAAAGTTTTTCAAAACGTCTGGTGATAAGTGTGGCGGAAAGTCTATCGAAACGTCTAGATAAAGGTCTGGCGATGAGTCTAGGAAAAAGTCTGGCGAAAAGTATACCGAAACGTCTGGTAGAAAGTTTTGCAGGATATCTGGCTAAAGGTCTTGCAGAATGTCCAGCAGTACGTGATGCAAATAGTTTGGCAAAAAGTCTTGCGTGAAGTCTGGCCACAAGTTTTTTAGAAAATCTGGTGAAAAGTGATGCGAAAAGTTTGTCGAAACGTCTGGCAAAAGATCTAGCGACGAGTTTAGAAAAAAGTTTGACTAAAAGTATAGCAAAACGTCTGGTAGAAAGTCTTGCAGGAAGTCTGGCTAAACGTCTTGCAAAAAGTCTAGCAGAACGTCTGGCGAATAGTCTAGCAAAAAGTCTTGCGAAAAGTCTAACAAAAACTTTTTCAAAAAGTCTGGTGAGAAGTGTGGCGAAAAGTCTGTTAAAACGTCTGGCAAAAAGTTTTTTAAAAGTCTGCAAAACAATGTTGCATAAAGTCTATCGAAACATGTGGCAAAAGATCTAGCGATGAGTCTTGGAAAAAGTCTGGCGAAAAGTCTAACAAAAAGTCTGGCTAAACATCTTGCAAAAAGTCTAGCAGAACGTCTTGCGAATAGTCTGGTAAAATCTGTTGCATAAAGTCTAACAAGAACTTTTTCAAAAAGTCTGGTGAAATGTGTGGCGAAAAGTCTGTTGAAACGTCTGGCAAAAAGTTTTTCAAAAAGTCTGGGAAAAAGTGTTGCGAATAAATTGTCGAAACGTCTGGTAAAAGGTCTGGCGATGAGTCTAGAAAACAATCTGTCGAAAAGTCTAGCAAAAAGTCTGGTTGAAAGTCTTGCAGAAAGTCTGGCTAAACGTCTTCAAAAAAGTCTAGCGGAACGTCTTACGTATAGTCTGGCAAAAAGTGTGGCGAAAAGTCTGTCGGAAAGGTATTTACAGTAAAAGTGTTTCTTTTATGGTAAATATTAATTGTGTTTGCTCAAGCATGCTTAAAATAATGTCAACTTTTTTCTGAGAACAAAAGGCGATATACATTGTTAAATACAAGTCATTTAATCTAACAAACAATAGTTCTATACTATATAATAGTTGCTTTTTTGGCTGAAAATACTAAAATTGATGGAACGCTTGCATTGTGTAACTATTCTCCTGTAAAAAGACGATATCGTTGAAAACTTTCTAAAACACTAATTCTGAACTTGAACTTGTAATAAATTATGCGCTATCATTAGAAATTACGATGTCGATGCTATCTAGATCTTTTGGAACCGTTAAAACTTATTTCTAGCAATTCTAGCAGACAAGATCCTCGAATATAAGAGTATTTATTCAACGAAAGATTGGACCGACTAGCATAGATGTTGCTTTTTTTGGATATTGTCTTTTCAAATCGAAATACACTTACAAAGCCTTTATGATATTGTTTCCTGGCAATAATCAACTGATACCAAATTTTAGTAGTAGAAAGTTCTTGGTCAATATAAGGTTACTTTTCTGGAAAGTCTTATGCGAGTATAGCGGTATAGATTTTCAAATATAAGACATTCATTCCAACAAACAATACTTTAACTTTACACAATTATTGCTCTTCTGGCTAATACACTACAATCGATGATACACCCACATTGTGTAGTTTTCTTATTGTTAGAAATACTGAATCACTGAATATTTTCCAAGACCATATTCCTAAACTTGAGACTGATAATAAATTATGTTTATTTTTCAAAAGTTTTTACTTTGATGCAATTTCAGATTTGTCAGAGCTGACATAAATTATTTCTTGCAATAATAGCAGACTATACCTCGAGTATAAGACTACCGATTTAGAAAACGATGGTTAGCCCACAAATAGACGTTGCTTTTTTGGATATTGTATTTTTGAATCAAAATGCACTTAGTGAACCAAACTACTACTGTCTTTTTATAAGTCAAACTATTCTGCGGACAATAAACTAAGTCCAAATTTTAGGAGTAAGCTTTCTCGGATGCCTATCGGGTTTCTTTTATGGTAAATCTTATTTGTATTCGCTCAAGCGTATCAAAAATAATGTCAACTTTGTCCGGGAA
Organism: Anastatus disparis; assembly: GCA_017163975.1. Taxonomy (NCBI): domain Eukaryota; kingdom Metazoa; phylum Arthropoda; class Insecta; order Hymenoptera; family Eupelmidae; genus Anastatus; species Anastatus disparis. Next base: position 35,154 of record JAFFSR010000238.1, read on the forward strand.
AAAAGACAATACACATCGTTAAATATAAAGTATTCTATCTGAAAAACAATAGTCCTACCCTATATAGTTGTTGCTTCTTTGGATAATGATAGTACAATCGATAAAACACTTGCATTGTGTAACTATTCTCTTGTAAAAAGACTGATTCGCGAAAAACTTTCCAAGACACTAATTCTGAACTTTCACTCGTGATAGATTGTTTTCATCATTAGAAATCTGGATGTTAATGCGATCTAGATCTTTTAGGACCGTTAAAACTTATTTCTGGCAATCCTAGCAGACAAGATCCTCGAATATAAGAGTATTTATTCAACGAACGATTGGTCCGCCTTGCACAGATGTTGCTTTTTTGAATCTTGTTTTTTCAATTCAAAATACACTTACAAAGCCATTATGATATTGTTTCTTGGTAATAAGGCTATGTTGCGAATAATCAACTGTTACCAAATTTTAGTACTAGATAGTTCTTGGTCAATATAAGGTTACTTTTTTGGAAAGTCTTATGTGCAATCGCACAAACATAATCATAAACGTGGAAACTTTTTTTTATGCGAGTATAGCGGTATAGATTTTCAAATATAAGACAATTATTTCAACAAACAATACTTTAACTGTACACAATTGTTGCTCTTCTGGCTAATACACTGCAATCGATGATACACCTACATTGTGTAATTTTCTTATCGTTAGAAATACTGAATCACTGAATATTTTCCATGACCATATTCCTAAATTCGAGACTGATAATAAATTAGGTTTCTTTTTCAAAAGTTTTTACTTTGATGTAATTTCAGATTTGTCAGGGCTGTCATAAATTATTTCTTGCAATAATAGCAGACTATATTCTCGAGTATAAGACTACCGATTTTGAAAACGATCGTTTGGCCACAAATGGACGTTGCTTTTTTGGATATTGTATTTTTGAATCAAAATGCACTCAGTAAACCAAACTACTACTGTCTTTTTGTAATCTAAACTATTTTGCGGACAATGAACTAAGTCCAAATTTTAGGAATAAGCTTTTTGGGATATCTATAGTGTTGCTTTTATGAAGAATTTTATTTGTGTTCGCTCAAGCGTATCAAAAATAATGTCAACTTTTTTCTGGGAAAGAAAGACAATACACATTGTTAAATATAAAGTATTCTATCAAAAAAACAATAGTCCTACCCTAAATAGTGTTTGCTTCTTTGGGTAATGATAGTAGAATCGATAAAACACTTGCATTGTGTAACTACCCTACTGAAAAAACTCAAATGAGATCTCAAATGAGATCTCAGATGAGATCTCAAATGAGATCTCAAATGAGATCTCATGCCAAAATCTCATTTGCCTAAAAAAAGTTAAGTTGCATAGACCAAATTTTTTTTAGTTAGATTAATAAAATAAGTTATTTAAAAAAATGTATTTCTTGGTCTCTGACTGTTTTTGCTTTATTAAAATAGCACTTACGCCAAGTTAAAAAACATATTAGACCTTTTGATAAAAATTTTTTTTTTATAATTTGATAACTGTCGATATTTTTGATAATGTATTCTAAAGGTCGATGATTACGAATATGCTATAGGTTTAGTAGATTTTGTGATGGTGGATTAAACATGGCGGACGCTTCAAGTCTGTGAAAATCGATGAAAATTGTTCATCTCAAGGTAAGAATGATCACTTATGATGAATCCAGCTTTATATCGGCAGATCTTTAGATGGTAGACTTTAAAATTCGAATCTTTGAAAATACCAATAAAATTCGAAATTAGGCGTTCATGATATTGCCCATTATAAATCTTTTAACAGATTTGCAACTTTCAAAATAGCGGATCTAAGATGGTGGAAACAAAAATCGGAGTCGTAAATAGCGATTAAAATAATTATTTAATAGATGTCGCTGAATATGAATTAGTCTTTAGATCTGCAATTTTCAAGATGATAAATCCAAGATGTCAGACTTTGAATTTTAAATCTTTGAAAACATTAATAATTATTTGAAATTAGATGCTCATAGGATTGCTTTATTTATTTTTAATTTTAATCGTTTAAAAATTTGTTAACAGATTTGCAATTTTCAAAATAGCACACACTAAAATCTCTAATTTTATAACTATTGATAAAAATTGTTCACTCAGAGAGTTATAGTGGCGGTTGATGACAAATGAGCCTTTAGATATTTAAATTTTGAGATCGTGGATCTAAGATAGCGAACTTTCGAATTTAATTTTTCGAGGTTTATCGAAGGAAATCGTAAATTAAAAGTTTAGGATTTCTTATGAATCTGCTAATGGATTTGTAATTTTTAAAATAGCAGATTCAAGATGGCGGAAACAAAATCTTTTATATTTTGTAATTTTTATGTGAATTTGTGTACTCAAATAAATCCTTTCAAATATTGAGATAAGTTTGTATTAAGGAATTTCTGGGATATTTTATTACGAATCTTCTAGGAAATTTGAAAATATTACCATGGTGTATCTACGATGGTGCCCACGTTGAAAAAATCCATTTGGAACTCTATGTTAGGATTTCAGTAAATTGAAATTGGAATTCCATAGTGAAAATCCACATTGAAATTCTATAGTGGAATTACAATTAGAAATTCATAATGGAATTCCAATTGGAATTTTAGAAATTCAACTTAAATTTATGGAAATTTTTAAGCAATTGGAATATTTATTGAAATAACATTTTTTTATGCTTTTCGTTGCAACTTTCAAAAATTTCTCTGCTCATTGAATAAAATAGAACATGAGAAAGCAGACCGAATGATCGTGATTTTAGGCGAAATGAAACTGCCAGCTTCTAAGTTCTAAACTCTTTTATTCTTTTCGTGCGTATTCGCTTGCCATAAGAAAGTCAATAGATAGAATGCGTGGTAGCCCCCTAGTGGCTAATCATAAAATATAAATATACACATTTATATAATAGTACTGATAATTAACTGCCAGGGGGCTAACACGCTTTCTATTTATTGACTTTCTTATAGCAAGCGAATACATGCGAAAAGAATAAAAGATTTTAGAACTTAGAAGCTGGCAGTTTCATTTCGTCTAAAACCACGATCATTCGGTCTGCTTTCTCATGTTCTATTTTATTCAATGAACAGAGATTTTTTTGTAAGTGGCAATAAAAAACAAAAAAATTTTATTTTAAAAATATTTCAATTGCTTAAAAATGTCCATAAATTTACGTTGAATTTCTGAAATTCCAATTTAAATTCCATTCTGAATTTCCAATTGGAATTCCACTATGAAATTTCAACGAGGGTTTCCTCCATGGATTTCCAACAAAATCCAATTGGGAATCTAATTGGATTTTACCAACGGGGTGGGCACTGTAATTGAAATCTCCCAGAATACTGGTGAAAATTTCTTTTCAATAGTTTTAATGATCGCTGATTGCGAACTCGAGGTGAAATTCAGGACATATAAGATGATTCAATATGGTAGATACTGAGATACAAATCTTCCTATCAATGTAAACCAGTTATATTGGATCCATAATCTTGAATTTACATGAATTTTGTACCACGTGCGTAATTGGAGACTACTATTCCCCCAAGGAAAAATTATCATCGATAATATAATAAATTTCATTTTGTGCTTTCCGTCATTATAAATTAGCTTTTAAAAAATATTCAATTTTTTTATATAATTTTTTTTTCTAATTTTTGTGTAAAAGATTGTAATTACGATCCTGAAGACTTCAAAGCCATAGTTTTATACAGAAGATATTTTTTAATGTCTTATATATCTTAAGGGCATGCCAAAGCTCGCCCCTTTTAATAATTTTTCTTATACAAGTTTATGAGCAAATAGGTTCAATCGATTTTCTTTTTCTTTTTTTTTGCTGTAATGAAAAAATTTGTAACATTAAACTTGCGTGCAGATAATTTCCAATCCAAGTTTGTAAAAAAATAACAAGTCCAAATGATTTTTTTATTTTAACAAAAATTATTGTTTTAAAATAACTTTAGTGCAAACAAGTCATTATATTTGTTTAAATTATCTATTTAAAAAGATATCGATAAAATAAAAAAAAAGCAAAAATCGATTCTAGCTGTTTTGACATCATGTTAATGATAAAAATCTAAAGAAAATGTTTAATAAATTATTTAAATAAGGAAGATACGTTAAAAAATTTGCACGTTCAGGATGCAACTAGTTTAAAGGGTTAAAGATTTTTAAAGAATAATATTAAATAATTAACTAATAAAAAATAATTTTTTTATTTAACGTTTCATATAATGCTCTGATATTATCTGCAACTTTCATATATTTAAACGATTTCTTTCATCTCTTGAATGAATACTCAAACTGTTCGTGGCTTTTTGCATTAACGCAGTCCTTTTGTGCCTTGATATGTTTTTGTAAGCAGGATGTGTGTCTAGAAAATCTTTGTATAGAGCTGTAAATATAAATGCAACATTAACATTGTAACGGTTTACAAAAAAATAAGAGGTGTCTTAGGATAATATATTAAATATAATTTCATGTCATATAATGAAAATTAACAAAATACTATTACGAAAGTTTGCCAACTCACTTAAATACAACTCTAATTTTAATGGGCTATACATTTTTCTCGGACTTCGATTTGGTATTTCAGCTGTTCGCAATTTACCCAGATCCAAACAACGGTTTGCAATTTTATGTTTTTTCCAGATATAAGTAGACAATTCTCTTAAGAACGTTGACGAACTTCTGCAGTTCGTGATTTTCCAGGATTCCAAACCCACTCTAATTCCTAATCCTAGATATATCTGCAATTACAAATTATACGTTTATTAATGGTTATTTTTATCAAGAAATACAAATTTAATATGCTTCTCATGAAAGATGCAAACCTTATCTCCTAATGTTTCATATCGTCTGTAACGTTCATCGTATGCTAAAACAAAGATTTATTATAAAATTTCAGTTTTAAGGTGACGTCATAGGGTATATGATTATACATTGTTATCTGCATCGCAGTTTTCAAATTTTTAAATTTTCTTAAATATCTTTATATTATGCTCTTTATTTGTTAAAATGAAAAATTACAACATAGATATTAAAAAATTTTTTTACCACCAAAAACAAATTTTGAAAACTGAAAAGTCGGTATTACAATATATATATATATATATATATATATATATATATATATATATATATATATATATATATATATATATATATACTGATACTGCTAATATCTTCAGAATTCCTACGCAAACTTTACAAAAATTAATTATTTATATGATTATTACATAAATACCTTTATCTCTATTACTTGTAAAATTTTGTGCCTATTGTTGATGAATATATACAAACCGAAAAGTAAAGATAACTAAGTTTTAAGAAAATCAAAAACGTTACTACGTTTTGGTTATGTTGATTAAAAAATATAACTCTAAAATATACTATTTTATTAATATAATTCTATTTTGTAGATAAATTTGCATTATTTGAAATAATTTTAGCAATACTCAAAACGTATGATTCATTGCAAAATTTGTATACTAAAAAAACATTTTTAGTTAGCACAGTTACACAAAGAGCTTAAATTTGAATATAATCAGTGTGAACTTTTTGTTATATTCTTTTGGTAATATATAAGACTGTTAAACTCAGTATCTCAAAATACTATATTATTTAATTAAATTTTATTTTTCTAGACAAAGATTTAATTTTTTGAAATAATTTTCAGACATCGACAATATTTTTGAGATAAAATAAGTAACAAAATTATTTTTAGTTCCTTTTTCCAGTTTATATGTACGCTACGTGACAATGTGCCTTTACTTTAATTATTTTTTCCGCTAATATTGAAAGTTAAATAAATGAAAGAATTACTCATATTATATTTATTGTATAAGTTTGATGTGTAATTTCTTACGCGTAATTGGATCAGCTTTCATGTAATCTTTGTAAATTCTGGGTTTAAAACGCTTTATTAATGGTATGAGAGAATCTTCATCATCTACAACAATAATAAGTCTTATATAATTACAAAAAATATATCTCAACATTAACTATTATAACTTACAATCTTCACTGGAATTTGATTCAGAAGATCTTGATCTTGATCGCGATCGATTGGCTAATCTGGGACGAGAACGGTTAACCGAATTGGACCGAGAACGGTCGATAGATATAGAATACGAACGATTACTTAATCTGGAACGGCCTGCTGATCTCGAACGAGAACGGTTGACCGATTTTGACCGCGAACGGTTAATTGATCGAGAATGAGAACGATCAACCGATCCATGAAGCGAACGATCGCCCGATTTAGAGTGCGAATGATTAGCCGATGTAGAACGCGAACGTTCGTCTGATCTACAATGAGAACGGTTGACCGATTTTGACCGCAAACGGTTAATTGATCTAGGATGAAAACTATCAAAAAATCCAGGAAGCGAACGATCGCCCGATTCAGAGTGCGAATGATTAGCCGATGTAGAACACGAACGGTCAGCTGATCTACGACGAGAACGGTTGACCGATTTTGACCGCGAACGGTTAATTGATCGAGAATGCGAACGATCAACCGATCCATGAAGCGAACGATCGCCCGATTCAGAGTGCGAATGATTAGCCGATGTAGAACACGAACGGTCGGCTGATCTACGACGAGAACGGTTGACCGATTTTGACCGCGAACGGTTAATTGATCGAGAATGCGAACGATCAACCGATCCATGAAGCGAACGATCGCCCGATTCAGAGTGCGAATGATTAGCCGATGTAGAACACGAACGGTCGGCTGATCTACGACGAGAACGGTTGACCGATTTTGACCGCGAACGGTTGATTAATCTTGGAAGCGAATATTTTGCTGATCTAGGACTAGAACAGTTTGCCGATTTTGAGCATGAACGGTTACGCGATTTGGAATGCGAACGGTGGATTGATCTCGAATACGAACGGTCGGCTGATCTAGACCGACGACGTTTAGCTGATTTTGAACACAAATGGTTGTCCGCTCTGGAATGTGAATAATTGCTTGAGCCCGAGCGCGAACGATTGACTGTACTGCAAGGCACTCTAATTTCCACATCAATAGTTTTTCCATGTAGCTGCTTCGAACACGAACGATTTTGTATTTTATTGGTTGCTCTGGAATTGGGCCTTAGAGGCAATCGACTTTTTTTTGTGGTAGGTGAGCTCAAAGGACCAATCATCCTATATTTTGGGCTCCAACGTGCACAACTGCGTATATCGAATAACGAATTCAAGGTTTTGATTTTACTTAAATGCGGCCGGGAAAGTGATTGATTGCGAGTCTCTGAATAGGACCTGAAGCGTTTACTTGTCATAAAACGCGGCCATGAGTGTGAACGACTTTGTTTTTCACCTAAAAATTCTGAACGCCATCTGACAGGTGATTTTATCAATGTACTTGAACTAATAAACATTTTTCGAGCATTGTGAGTATTAAAAATAGGTGACTCAAGCACAGTTTCGAAAGCACTTACTGGTTGATGATTACTTATCGGTGTGCTGCACCTTTTATTGTTTGCACTGATCATAGTAAGTGGATGTGATATTGTATATAACATCTTTTTTTTTGTTGTTAAATATCTTTTAGGTGTAAGTAGATTATTATCTTCATTTAAAACCTGCTTAGAAACTAATGGTGATTGCGTTGAACTTACACAAGATAATGACGAGGTTCTCGCCTCTTCAACTTTTTTATTTAGCAGATGATCAAGCTTTTGCAGCACTGACCTCTTTGAACTATTATTATCGTTTATTATAGACTCACTACTTTCCTCTCGGTGTACATTCTTTTTTAAAAAATCAGTTCCAAACAAATATGGGTTTGTCTTCTGTAGATAACTTTGTCTTCTTAAAATTGATTCTAGTAATGATTGGGAACCATCATCTTCCGATGGCTTTTCTTGACAATCATTTAGTGTGAGTTTTGGGCACGAATTAATAAAATTTTTATACTTGAATTTTTCAGATATGCGTTTATCTTGTTGGTTTTGAACATTGATTATGACATCTTTCTTATTAATCTGAAAAAATAGAATGTTTGGTAATACTGGTGAAGTTTGTGTTTTCGTATATAATTGTAATTGCGTTTATCCGTTAGTGTACATGTTACCATTTAGGTAAGTGTGGATGTATTTGCGTAAGTCCACATATTATAGAGTGACTTTACGTATGAACGTTAGTTTTAGGCACTTTATTATTATTCTATTTGTATTAGGAAGTTTCACTATAAAGCTCAGCGCAGATGGCGCCAGGGCCAATAAGCGACTAACCAATGAAATTGGGTTTATGGGTTTATGGTTGATGGTTTTATGGGTTCATGGGCTTATGGTTCATGGGTTTATGGGTTTATGGTTTATAGTTTATGGTTTATAGTTTATGGTTTATAGTTTATGGTTTATGAGTTTATAAATTTATGGTTTGTATGCTTATGGTTCATAGATTATGAGTTTATGGGTTTATAGTTGTAGTTAATAGGTTATGGTTTATGGGTTGATGGTATGCAGTTTTTTAGATTGATGATTCATTGATTAATGGATTTACGGTTGATGAGTTTATGGTTTTATAATTTATGGGTTAATGGGTTCGAGATATATGTTTTTATAGTATATACGTTTATGAGTTTATAGTTTTATAGTTTATGGGTTTGAAGTTTGTGGGTTGATAGTCTATGGATTCGTGGATCATGGATTTATGGTTAATGAGATTATGATCCATAAATTTATAGCTTATAGGGTTATGATTCATAAGTTTATGCTTTGTGAGTTTATGCTTTATTGGTTTGTGTTTTATGGTTTATGGACTTATGCTTTATAGTCTATAAGCAAATGCTTTATGGTTTATGGGTTTAAGCTTTATGGTTTATGGGCTTATGCTTTATGGTTTATAAGTTGATGGTTTCATAGTTTATGGGTGTATGGATTATGGTTCATGGTTACATGGTCTATAGGTTTCTAGTTTAGGATTTCGTGGATTTCTGGTTTATCGATTTATGGTTTCACTGTTTATAAGTTTGTAAGTTTAAATAATCTATAAAGACATGAATAATTAATCTATAAATTCATATACTATAATTACATATATCTCGAACTTATAAACCCATAAACCATTAAACCATTAACCATTTACCCATAAAGTAAACCATGAAACAATAAACCATGAACCATAAACTCATAAACCCATAACCAGTTCCTATAAACACATGAACTATTAACCAATAAATCATTAACCATCAACCCATAATCAATTAACCTATAAATCAAACCTATAGACTATGACTCTAGAAACCATAAACCTATAGACCCATGGACAATAATCTCATTAGCTATAAACCCATAAACTTTTGATTCGTAATCCATAAACCCACAAGCTATAAACCTGATGAACCCATAAACCACGAACCCATGAACTATGAAGCCATAAACCCTTGTACTATAAACGCACATATCTCGTGCGCATAAAACTATCAACCATGAAGCTATATAACATAAATTTAAAAACTCATTAACTATAAATCCAAGAATCCGTGAACCATTATCCCATAAACTCATAAACCCATCTACCCATAAACTATGAAACTATATACTAGAAAACCACAAACTCACAAACTCATAAACCATAAACTCATAAACCATAAACTCATAAACCGTAAACCCATAAACCATAAAACCATAGACCATAAATCTATAAACCATAAACGCATACGCCATAAACCCATAAAATATTAACCCATAAACCATGAATCCATAAACTCATAAACCATAAACCCATAAACCATAAACGCATGAAACCTAAACCCATTAACCCATAAACCATAAATCCATAAACTATAAATCAATAAACCCATGATACCATGAACCCATAAACCCATAAATCCACAAATCATAAACGCATAAACCAATAACCCATAAACTAATAACTTATAAACCATAAACTCATGAACCATAAACCCATAAACCATAAACCCATAGACCCGTTAACCCGTAAGCCATAAACCATAAACCCATAGACCCGTTAACCCGTAAGCCATAAACCAATTAGCCATAAACCCATAAACCATAAACGCATAAACCATAAACCCATAAACCATAAACCCATAAAATATTAACCGATGAACTATAAATCTATCAACCCATAAACCATAAATCCATAAACTATAAATCAATGAATCCATGATACCATAAACCCATAAATCATAAACGCATTAACCATAAACGCATAAACCACAAACCCATAAACCATAAATCCATAAACCCATAAACCACAAATCCATAAACCCATAAATCCATAAACCCACAAACTATAAATCCATAAACCCATAAACCATAAATCCATAAACCCACTAACCATAAATCCATAAACCCATAATACCATAAACACATAAATCATAAACGCATAAACAACAAACCCATAAACCAGAAATTCATAAACCCATAAACCATAAATCCATAAACCCATAAACCATAAATCTATAAACCCATAAACCATAAATCCATAAACCTATAAACCATAAATCCATAAAACCATAAATCATAAACTTATAAACCCATAAACCATAAATCCATAAAACCATAAACCATAAACTTATAAACCCATAAACCATAAATCCATAGACCATGAATTCATAAATCATAAACGCATAAACCATAAACTCATAAACCATAAACACATAAACTATAATCGCATAAACCACAAACCCATAAACCATAAACCTATAAAATATTAACCCATATACCATAAACCCATAAACTATAAATCCATAAATCCATGAACCTATAAACCATAAATCCATAAACTCATAAATCCATAAACCCATAAATCCATAAACCATAAATCCATAAACCCATAAAGTATAAATTCATAAACCCATGAACCATAAATCCATAATCCCATAAACCTCGCTGACGCTCGGGCCCTAACTTCGCCGTGTAATAATAGGTGATTTAAGTCGCCCGTATCGTAATATACTATTTCAATTAGTGAAATTGTGAAACAAAATATCGAATATTCGATCTAATTTGAAATCTCTTCCGAAATCTAATTTTGGATCTGATTGTAGATGATTTTACTAGTGTTTAAAATTTCGATACAGTTAAAATTTCGGGAATCAATTTCGTTAATATTCTAAACCAAAAAACAATGCGAGTCAAATATTTCCGAGATGTTAATATGTTTATATAACTCTACTTAAAATCTCTGATGAAATCTTATTTCATATTTTCATGCGTGTGCTTGCGTGAATATGCGTGTGGGTGCGCTTGTGTGTGCGTGTGCGTATTGTTGCATAGGTTATGTGAACAGAAAAAATGTGTTTTATTTCTGAGACTGTCAGACGAAATATGTTCTTATATCAAATCTTATTTGAGATCTAATTTGATATCTTATTTAACGGTAGGCCGGAGTAGAACCTGATACCGACCGAGTAATAATTGAGTTGTTTGTTATTTACTCAAGTTTTAATCTGTGTATCTTCAAATTAAAGGTCGAGCGCAATAGATATTATTATGAACATCTATGCACAAGAAAAAAAATATCTACCGGTTTGTTTTTGAGAAAAGTAAGTAACGCGAAAATATTATAAACATAAACTTTTACTTTGGTGTTACTTACTTTTCTCAAAAACAAACCGGTAGATATTTTTTTTCTTGTTCATAGATGTTCATAATAATAATATCTATTGCGCTCGACCTTTAATTTGAAGATACACCGATTAAAACTTGAGTAAATAAAAAAAATGCTAATTAGACAAGGACAGCGAATCCGGCCTGCTCCATTATTTTATTAGAGTTTCAGATTTTGATACAATTGATATTTTGATAATAAATTTATATGGTAAGCAGACGACACACGATAAACTGACACATCGCAAAAACTTTGTAAATTCAATTCGTCCAGAAACCAAGTTAAGGACGTTCATCCCTTCAAAAATGATTGATGGCTAAAGAATGTTCGTATATCAATAAGTACAGTCAACTATTACTCTGTAGTTAATTTTATTATAAATTATCTACAAGGAAACAGGAAAATTGCATATTAATTGTTGAAAATTTTTGAAATTATTAACTCAAAAACGATGGACTTTAAAAAAAATTTTACTAAAGAAAAAGTTCTAAGAATTAATCAAAGAACATACTGGAATTGTTTCATAATTTTTTTAAACGTTTTAAATTTTTCTAATTCTTTAAATTTTAAAAACAATTCTAAAAACTTTCTCTTAAGTACAATTTTTTTCTAAAGTCCATTTTTTTCGAGTAAATAATACCAGAAGCTTTTGATGTTTTTTCTGTGTTTCAACCGCTATTTTGTGTATTTAAAAATTTTTTTTCAAAACCAAAATCATGAGATTTTAAAGTTTAAGTCTTGAGGAGACGTTTTCTTGACTTCAAACGTTAAATCTATTAATGTTTGTATACACATTGTGTTGAATACACTTATCAATATAATATACACTTTTTATGACTCATTTTCACAAAAATTACAAGCTTTGAAAACTTTAATGAAAATTTGTCCATCCTGGACTTAATGGGTTAATGCAAAAAACAAAAGAAAAGGGATGAACGTCCTTAACCTGCATGAAGCCTACTTTGTGCTTTCAGTGCTAGTGTACAGTTCTTAGAGATAGAAACTCAATGTCTTTGATGTTAAGCATTTTACATGTGCTAGTGTTATTTTCATTATTCACGAAATAAACCTTTTAAATCTTTTTCGAAATTGTATTTAGTATTTATTATAAAAAATAATTTTTCAAAACATTAAATGCAATTATGTGTGGGATAAAAGTTACTTCTATTTAAAAACTTTTATAGAATTACTATATTCAAGAAAATTAATATTTTAACTAAAAAAGAGGTCAAAATTTAATATTTTAAGTATAATTAAAGTAGACAAGGATTAATTTATCAATATTGGTAAAGTGAAATCAACTAATAAAATATCTAGACTTTTTTTCGTCTCTACATCAGATACTTTAGCCAAAAAGATATGTTTTACGAATTTAATCAGTAAATAATAAATTAATAAACTTAATGATAAGATAGAATTAACTGCAGTAACAATAGACATTTTAAAATTATTAATTATTGTAAACTCTACTACATTCTTATTTATTTTAATACTTCAATTTATTTATATGTAGCTAATTTCTTTGTAGTTGAATTAAATTTTGTACGAAATTTCATGGAAACAAATTACCTATGTTTTTGTTACTAAAAATTAATTATTGACAGCTATATGTGTATTTATGTGTAAGTTTATATAATTTACAATAAATATTTAAAAAATTTTTATTTATTAAAAATAACACATAAAATAATAAATTTGTCTAGTATAAGTGTAAAAAATATAAAAATTAATTTGAATTTGCGAATAAATTATATATTACTATTTATATTTAATGTTAAATATATTGTTTGCAAGTGAATAATTAAATTTTATTAAAAAATAATACTCACAATTTTGTTTACCTCAGTTTCCTGGTTACTGTCAATAGAACTATCAATAAATTTTGGTATAATAACTCTTTTTTTTGAAACCATCCTTTCAACTTCTTCCTTACTTTCTAAAAAATATTTGAATTTTTAAAATTTTAATAATATTTAAAAATTACACAAATCAATATAGATTAAACTTACCTCCTAAACATGCAATAAAACCCAGTACTTTCCACAGCAAATGTCTAAAGGATTTTCACAGTCATCTGTGAAACAATTTTTATAATAGCAATAATACTTTTGTTTGCTATTGAAATCATCTTTATGTTTTGGATTAATGGAGACTATATCATGCTTTTTGCTAAAAATATTTTTGATCTCCACAAAATAATTTTTATATTTCTCTGTCTTGAAACGAAAGCAGGCGTAAGTTATTACAACCATTTTGAACTTAGTCAAAATGAGTCAAAATTATGTCAAATATCCATTTATACAATTCTAATATAAAATAGATTTTCGATATTTTTTATCATACACTATTTTCTTATTTACTGAAGGTTTAAGGTTGAGGTTAGAGATATTTCAGTTTCTTATCAAGCACATATAATATCCTGATATTTTTTATTTTTGTTGAATAATATTTTTCAATTTACTTTGCATTTATTTTAATAGTTTTAAATATTAAAATTTATTATTACAAACCCAATAAACATTTTTTTAATACACTGCAATGTTACCATACAAGATAGACGCTTCTAGAATCGTACACTTTAAATGGTAAACGTGTTCCGAAAATTAAGTTCATTCTACAATCCAACTATTTTAGGGTGCTATCTAATTTCTTATATTCAAAAATCTATTTGTATTTTTAATACAGATAGCATGTATGATTTATTTATAGATTTATTGATATGTTTACAATATTTAATAATTATTAACGTTTTTTTATACATAAGATTAAAATGAAACTATCTTTTCGTAAGTATATTTACATTGTTTAATTTTAGTCTGAAACAATTCAGAGGCCTTTAATAACTTTCGGAACGTTTATGATTTACGGAATACACCTATCTATGTAGACATCTATGACCAAACTTCAGTAATGCCTGCTACTCGAATCTCATTCTGTCTTTGTCTCTCTCATAATGAAAAAACAGACAGATAATTCAACCGCTACTTCAGTTGAGTCCATACATTCTAGCTTAAACATTGCAAATTGGGGTCTACAGTTTTGTCATGGAAATTGCAGAATGGCCTGAATAAACTTAACTTATAACAACGAAGATAGACGCGTACTTTAAATGGGCTGGGCGGACAAAATCTGAAGCTTATGTTCCCCAGCCCCGTGATGGCGCTACTAAAATGCCATGTATTACTATATCTATATATACTGATATTTTGGTCTGTATAGATATACACCTAATGTTAAAAGTATTCTCCAAAGCTGTTAGGGCCCTTTCACGGAAGGGGCCTCATAGTTAACACAGAAGTGCTCTTCTATAACCGTCTATATTCGTTGCTCATAATAGTACCTTTTGAACATAGTAGAAAAGTAAATTTCATGTAAAAGACGCAGCTGATCTCTATTTTGATTTTTGATATAGTTGAAATATTTTATAAAAAAATATTTATACTTGTTATAGCACTACTATCTTCAGTGTTTATAATATATTACATTTGGGTAATTTTCCAAACAAATTTTATGTAAGTTTAATTTTTTTAATTTTGTTTACATAAGTACACACTGAAAAATATATATCCAAGTGATATTTTTTACTAAAAATTGTGGTAAAAATGTCTTAAATTTTATTATAAAATTAAATGTAATCTATTACATTCTTTGAATATTCATATTTGTTTTTACAAATTTCAGTATTCATCTTGGTTTTTGTTCAAAGTCTTAGAGTACTAGTTATAAGTATTAGAGTACGAAACTTAAAGCAAATTGTAAATAAAAAATTCATTTCCTAAATTGGTATCAATCAAAAAATGAATCGCTACAAAAAACAACTTCACACAAGAGATGATGCTAACATAACAGATCGAACTGCTCAGAGGTATAAACATGCCATTAGAAAATCACGTGTACAGGTATAGAATAATGATTTAATAAATTTTTAATAAATTCCCTTAAAATAAATTTAATAATGATATTAATTCATATATTTAGGAGAGTGTTAATATAGTAGATGATTCAGAAAATCCAGAAATGAGTGTTGACCATCAAGTTTCCTTAGAAACTGAAATTCAACCTAATGTACTTTCCATATCAAGTGATATTGAAATGCAGGTAAAATAAAATTTCTAATAAGTACGTTTGTTTCCATTTATAAATATTTTTTTTTTCATTCACATAAAGAGGTTCAACCATAATTGTTTCAATTTTTTTTAAATTTCGTTAATTGTGAAAATTGTTATTAACATTATGTCTAGTCATTAATTAATTATTAAAATTCTTCAAATTTCGTAATTTCAAATTTTTATGAGGATATACATTTATTGTTTTAAATAATGTTTAAACTGTTCACAAATAATTAGAAATTGTGTATTTTCATCACAATAACTTTTAATAATTAATGATAAATTTAAAAAAAAAGCATTTTCTATGTATCACTTGTTTCATTTTTTAATTGCCAAATATTAAGTTGGTTTCATGCAGGGTAACTTGGTTTTCAAAAAAAATGTTTTTCTTCCATATGTAAACGATCTCTAACTCCTATTTCTTTAATCTAGTACTGTTCATTTCTTTGGCATTTTGTAAAATAAATTATCAATGCTTATTTAATAATTATTTAAATTTGTCTTTGATGTATATATAATAGTTTTAAAAATAAATTTACTTCTTTGAACGATACTCATAATTATCAAAAATTTTATTTCATATAAATTTATATTTGTATTATTCCATAAACTATAAAATTATTCATTAATAACTTATTACAAAGTAAAAATAATTTTTGCTATAATAGATTGAATCTTTTGCTGGCAATTATTTATAACAGTTTTAAAAAATATTGCACATAAAAGTTTTAGGAGTTACTGCAAATAAAAACATAATTTGTTATTCCATTAAAAGTCCGAAATAAGATCCCATTTTAGATTGAATCTGAGATTATTAGAAATGCTATATGACCATATCAACATTTTTAATATCTTCAATTTCAATTTTTTTCTGTTAAAATATTTATCAAATTAATTCTGCAAGTATAAACTGTATTAAAAACTTATATCTTGTAAAAAATATTAAATAAGATCTTAAATGAAATCTCATTTGAGATGTCATTGGACATCTCATTTAAGAGCAGATAGGATTTTCGTTCATATCTGAGTGAGTTTTTGTTATCTAATTAAGTATTAATTGTGTGTGCAAATAATAGTTGAACACAGTAGATATTATTATAGGTATTGATGAGACAAGAAATTGTATTGAATTGGTTTTGAGAAAAGTGAGGTATGCTAAAATATTATAAACATAATCTTTTACTTGTGCAATCCTAACTTTTTTCAAAAACAATGTAACATAATTTTTTTCCTTGTACATACAAATTCCTAAAAATAATATTCATTGCGTTCAACTTTTAATTTGAAGATACAAGAATTAACAATTGAGTATATAAAATAATAATCAAATAGACAAAAACAGCAAATCCGGTCAGCTTTTAAGATGTTTTAAGACGATAGATAACCTTATCAATGTATTTGATCTATTTATTCTCAATCTTTGTTTTCGTTAAAAATACTTAAGAGGATATCGTAGTTGTGCTCCTCCAGATAATAATTTAATTCAAAGTTTATGAGTAAACAGTGCATCAAATGAAATTTATTTCAGTAAGAAAATTTCTAATATTCATCCTTAGCGCAGACAAGTCAAGAAATGTACCAAAATACTATACATAAAAATTTATAGACAAACTTTAGGTGTATATTATTTTGAGGTTAGGTTCATTTTTTGAGCTTTTATTTATTTTGAGCTTGATATCTAATTTTCAATCAAAGTTTATAAAAAAGTAACAATCTTAAATGATTTTTTAATTTAACAAAAATTATTGTATTAATATAGTTTTAGCTCGGACAAGTCATTATAATTATAATTGTCCAAATAGTGAAGTTAAAAAGATATAAATAAGATGAAAAACGCAAAAATCGATTTCAACAACTACGACATCCCGTTAAAAACCCATATAGAATCAATTTTGTTGGTTACAGTTATTTACAATCATATAAAGCTTTCAACATTTTTTTGCAATAATATAGAGTTATAAACATTGAAAAAATTGTTTATACATGTATAAAAAAATTTATAGTTTGTAAAAATTTTCGAAAAAACAAATAACTAAAAAACTGAAAAATAAATATAAACAATCGTAAATAAGTTTGAATAAGTATAAATAACAGTAAATAGCTGTGAATAACTGTTTATTTATGACACAATTCTGACATTCTTTAATACTTATTTACAGTGATTAACATTTATTTACAATTATCAACAGTTACTTATTACTTTCTGAAATTTTATCCATGTACAGAATTCTCAAATATATGGTTATCTATTGTGTTAATAAATATTATGTAAGATCTCAAATGAGATATCACTTGAGATTTCATTTTACATCTCATTTGAATGATAATTTCAGATGTTATTTGAGAGATTTTTACAGATTTTGTAATAGGCTAAATAACGATATCAATGTCTTGAAAATATTAATTTTATATTTTGGTTTTTGTGAAAAACATGAAGGCCTTTTTGCGCTATATGTTCACCCATTGATGCGCAAATGTCAATTTTTGCACATACATTTTCAAGTATGCAACTCTATTGGAAAAACCAAGCTATCTATGTCCGAAATTGCATATACAAGGTTTTCGAGGGTGCTCTATCAGGACTGCAACTTATTTTGCATAAAAAATTCAACTTAATCATTTTAAATTTAAAAAATAAAATAATTTTTCTATAACTTTTTGTTTTAAATCATTTTTCTTATTGTTCCCGCATTCGGACAATTATATTGCCACTAGAAATCGCGGTCTCAATTTTTGGCATTTCGAAAACCAAGGTTTCGAACATTTTTTTCTCCCTTAGGGTGAAATCAGATGGAGCGGAAAATATGCGACGGAACGTCGCAGAACGTTTATTCCATCGCATTGTTTTCCGTCAAATTTTTTCCCTATATTCACATGGAGCGGAATTTAGCTGAAAAACTGTTAAAATAGCCTACAAATGTGTCCGCGAATTTTAAATTAACAACAAAAATGTTAAAAAAGTTGGAAATAATCACTCAATGTTATTCTAATGAGATTCTTTTCTTGTAAAGATAAAATATATTTTGTTATTATAAGCAAATATTTTGATTAACAACATAATTTTTTAATTATAACATTGTTAATCAACGTCATAGAACTTCTACTCCGTTCCATGTGAATATAGGGAAAAAATTGACGGAAAACAATGCGACGGAATGAATGTTCTGTGACGTTCTGTCGCATATTTTCCGCTCCATCTGATTTCACCCTTAGTTTTTCCAAAATAATGATTTTTGTGAAACAGCGTAATGTTCGATTTTATGATTTTTGTTTCTTGTAAAGTATGAGTTCAATAAAAAAACGTCATTCGCACCGGGCATTTGTTTGGAGGGATGAAACAAGTTGTTGAAAGCGCCCGTGGTGGTTAGGAGTTCTATTAAAAAAAGAAGTTTGTACATAGTTATAACGTATAAATCCAAAGTTCACTTTTCCGACAAAAGTTCTTCCTCCAAACCACCAGAGGCCGCTTATAGACCTGCCCATAGCAAATAGAAAAAAAATGCTTAGAATCACTTAGAAAATACGTTTAAATTTATCAGAAGATTTACAGCCAATTTTGAACTTTATGAATTTGAACCATTTTAGAAAAACTAAGAAATGACTAAACTTTTGTAAAAAATGATACGTGTTTCTTCGATAATACCATAGACATAGAAAGGGTAGACTGCGTCTGCTATACAAAGTTTTTCAGCTCATTGCGAGAACCTAATGTCAGTGCTATCTCCCTCTAAATGGGCAGAGCCATGCACGCCATTTAGAGAGAGATAGCACTGACGTTAGCTTCTCGCAATGAGCTGAAAAACTTTGTATAGCAGACGCAGTCTATTCTTTCTATATCTATGGATAATACTAAACACTTTTATTCTATAAAATTTTTTCGTGAATTTTTTCGAAAAATTGTTTTTTATAGTTTTTTGCGATTTTTTCATTCTTTTCGAGAAAAAAAGTTATTACATTGCGTATTAATATTTATTACATAGAATTGTAATACGTAATTTAATGATTTTTTCTCTAAAAAAACGTAACTAAAAAATTTTATGTAATAAAAAGTGTTAAGTATTATTTAAGAAACCTCTACCATTTTTTAAAAAAGTTTTTGAGCAATTTCTTAATTTTTCCGAAATTGTCAAAATTCCAAATATTCAAAATTGGTTCAAAACCTTCTGAAAAAATTCATACGTATTTTCTGAGTAATTGTAAGCATTTTTTGTTCAATAACATTTTTTGTTAAACTCATACTTTACGAGAAAAAAATTCATGAAATCAAACATAACGCTGTTTCACAAAAATTACCATTTTGGAAAAGTAAGGGAGAAAAAAATGTTCTAAATCTTGGTTTTGGAAACGCCAGACATTGAGACCGCAATATCTGGTGATAATATGATTGTCCGAATGCGAGAACAATAAAAAAGAAATAGATTTAAAAAAAAATTTATAGAAAAATGTTGATTTTTTTTTTTTAAATTAAGAATAATAAAGTTAACGAATTCTTCATGCAAAATAAGTTGCAGATTCTGAAAGAGCAGTCTCGATAACCCTATTTATGGAATTTTGGAATTAAATAACTTGGGTTTTTCCATAGAATTGCGTACACACAAACTTATGTAAAAAATGGACATTTGCGCATTAATGGGTTAATATATTGAAAGCTTATAACCTATTTGAAAAGTTCAAATAAGTTATCATATGAGTTCTCAAATAAGATCTGATGCCAAAATTGTATATGAAGATTTAGTATTTTGTCATGTTTTAAATCATCAATAGTACTCTTTTTTTTTGCCCACATTAAATTTGTGACCAAATCTATAAAAGCCATGCCAGTTTCATAACACTAATTCGAATTTACATCCGGTATGTTCCTCTTCAAAATAAGGGATCCTGCAAATTTTTAAGATGATTTTTTCAAGAGTTATGTCATTTTTCTAAAAAAAACAAGCTTTTTTATATAATTGCGAATATTTCGGTTTCGGCTACAGATACAAAGAATCTGTAAAGAAAAAAATGTCTTATTTTTATCGAAAAATATAAAAATTTAAACAAATTAATTTTTTAAGAGAGTAAATAATTTCATTAAATCGCGACTGCAATAAAAATTTTAAAAATTTATAAATTTACACTAAAAACTATATAAATTTATACTCAAAAATATATTAAAAAATTTTTTTCAGGATAAAAATTTGCTCAAATATTCATATTCTTTAATCGAAATGAGATGTTTTTTTTCTAAAGTTTCTTTTGTATCAGTAGCAGGAAGCGAGATATTTGTAATTATATAAAAGGCTTGGTTTTTAGAAAAATGACATAACTCTTGGAAAAATCATCCTAAAAACTTGCACAAAGATTGTTTTTCATAAATTGATTACGTTGTGTCATTTATTAATAATGCTAATTTACATTCATGTACATATTAATAAATATATCTAATATTTGTATGACATTTAATTAAGAAAAGTTTATCTTTACAGGAGAATAATGATAGTATTGCTGAATCAATATTACCCAATATTAAAGACATCATCCTTCAGGATGAAGAAAAAATTCTTCTGAAACCTGTTCAAATTCTTTTGAAGATTTTATTAATAGTCCAAAATTTATGGAAAAAATAAACACGCCCATAGATATAAGCATAGGTGATTTATTTGTTATGCTGCTAAAGTATAGTAAAACGAATAATGTAGCTATATCACCAATGACAAATTTATTCAAATTAATTAATAGTATTTTTGTATCACCTGTTTTACCAGAATCAAAATACATGCTAGATTTATTATTGAATCCTAAAGATAATGTGGAATTTCATGCTATTTGTGAAAATTGCTCTGTTTATATAGGTGAGTTTAGCAAAGTGAAAGATATTGTATTATGTTCGAAATGCCAAAATGAATTAGATTTACATAATCCATGCAATAAAAGCTTTTTTGTCATGATTAATCCGGCTGAACAGATTTCGAGTTTATTGAAAACTTTTGAAAGCCATTATTGTTACGTAGTAGAAGAAAGAGTCCATAAAAAAGATACAATCGAAGATATTTATGATGGAAACAAGTATCAAGAATTTGTACAAAGTTTAGCAGAAGATCGTAGGTTTAATTATGTAACGTCAACATTTAATACTGATGGAGCACAAAAGTTCAAATCTTCACAATATGCAATCTGGCCAATTTATTTAATGTTAAACGAATTACCAGCCCAAGAACGAATGAACCACCTTGTTGTATGCGGTTTATGGTTTCATAAAAAGAAACCTAATATGAGTGTGTTTTTAGATGTATTTGTTGATTTAATCAATAATAACACTACAAAGGGAATCCCATGTACCATTAAAAATAAAAACCGTACTGTATATCATTATACGATAAAATGTTGCGTCGACAGTGTTGCGCGAGCTCCTATACAGGGAATCAAACAATTTAATGGGCAATATGGGTGCAATTGGTGTCTACATCCTGGTCAGTATATCAATGACAGTATGAAGTATCCTGTATTGTCAGTACTACCTCCTCCTCGAGATACTGCAATAACTGTTGAAGATATGTTGTTCCTTGCTGATGCTCCAAAAGCAGAAAGGAATAAAAAACTAAAGAAACAGGAATCAAATGCATTTCTCCACTAATAAATTTATTTTCATTTGATATAATAAAAGGTTTCAATCCTGACTACATGCATAATATACTAGAAGGAGTTGCTAAGCAGGTAACTACCTATCATTTGGAACGGCTAACTAACGATGAACTTGAAAAATTAGATGAAAAATTGAACAAAATAACCGCTCCACATCAAATAGGACGCCTAACTCGAGATATAAGTAAACGTCATCTCTGGAAAGCACGGGAATGGGAGAATTATGTATTATATTATAGTGTACCAATTTTATCAACATTTATAAGTACTTATTTATTAAATCATTGGCTTTTGCTAGTTGAAAGCTTATATATTTTGCTACAGCAGAGTATACACATTAGCGAACTAAACAGGGCACAACAAATGTTGTTCACATTCGTTGCAAAATGTGAAGAATATTTTGGTCTTCACAGTATGACTTACAATATGCATTTGTTGTTACATATTTGCGAGAGTGTCCAAAATTGGGGACCTTTATGGAGCCAATCAACATTTTGTTTTGAATCGGCAAACCATGATTTATTAAAAGCGATCAACTGTTCAAAGGGTGTAACAAATCAAATTGTAAGATATATCAATATTAATTATAAAATACTATTACTAGAAGAATTTTTGTATCCCCAAAGTAATGTCTTATTAAAAATATATTGCGATGATATTCTTGGTAGAAAAGTAAAACATGTATACAAAATATCTAAATATACTTATTTCGGCAAGGGCGATGCAGTTAATTGTGAATACATAAATAATTTACAACTATCTGAAAATTCAATGGTGTTTTTAAAAATGGTTAAAGATAATTGTTTATATGAGAGTAATATTAAAACAAAAAAACGCTCAAATAATTCATACGCTCAATTAGACGATAAAACGTTCATTAATATTGTTGGTTTTATTGTAGATTCTGATACGAATCAAGAATTAACATTATGTAAAATATTAAGAACTAAAAATAGTTTTAACGATTCTTACGAAAAACTAAAAACAGTCAGTCATATTGATGAACAATGTAGCTTTGTACATACTAGTAGGATTAGAGTCATTTGTTTCGTTATGGAAGTTGACCGAACAATGTTTATTTGTCCGATTCCGAATTTGTTACATTATTAATTCCTGTGTAAAAAATTGGTTGAATAATAAACACTTATTTATTTATTTATACTTTTATTAAAACTGTTGTAAGAAATTTTTTCTTCCTCTTTCCCTTATTGGAAAAATAATTTATTTTATTTAACGTTTTTGCAGCTATAGAGACATCGAAAACAATAATCGAATAAAAAAAGAAAAAATAATGATTGCTGAATATGAATAAGTTGTAAAAGAATAAAGTGCGAAAAATTGTAAATTCAGATAAAATAGGATTTTAAAGTTGAATATTAGTGAAAAAATACTTTAATATTAAAATATTCATTTTAATTTTGATACTCCATGATTGTTTTAATTACAAATTAAAATTCTTGAATACTAATAAAATGGTTGAATAATATAAGATAATAGTTCGAAAATGGCGGACATGAAATGAAAGATAAAAAATATTCTCAAAATAATGCTCTGACTTCGAATTATTGAGGATGCTAGTTACAATACTTTACATCAAATTAATTTATTTCATATTTATAAATAGCACATATATAACGTGAAGCACAAAATCAAATTTATATTATTATAGATGACAATTTTTCCTTGGAGATTTAGAAGTCTCTAATTACGCAATGTGTACTAAATTCATGTGAATTCAAGATAATAGATTCAATATAACTGGTTTACATTAATAAAAAGATTCGGAATTTTATTTAAAGTTCGCAATCAGCAATTCTAATAACGATTGGAAAGAAATTTTAATCGATATTCTTGAAGATATTAATTACAGTGCCCACCATCGTAGATACACTATGTTAATATTTGCAAATATCTTACAAGGTTCATAACAAAATATTTCAAAAACCCCTCAAGAGGCGGTAGGAACCATTTGCCGTTTGGTAACGCTGTGGTTAGGTGAGAGAAAAATATAAAATATTTTTTATATAGTGATTTACAATTTATCGAGTCAGTAATATACTTCTAATGCTGTCAATGGCACTAGCCATGTATATGTATAATGGTAATTGATAACAATCTTGTTTGAAAAATCCAATATATTGTTATAAAACGAAAAATTCAGTGCAAAGTAGAGCTGGTATGAGTATGTGTATATGTCGTTCTTTAATATTACTTTATCTGTCGTACTTTACGTCGGCCTTACCACGTGCCACATTTATTTTATGATAACATCTTGGACTTTTCAAACAAGATTATCATCAATAATTATTCTAAATATTATTGTCTTGGTAAATTGTAACTCGCTGTATAAGAAATATTTTTCCCAACGTGGTGAGCAAAAATCGATTTTCGGTGCCTGTTTTGAGTGAGCAGAATACCACATTGTCTCACCAAGTGGGGAATGTAATATTTTGCTCATGCAAAACTTATTTTGCATGAGCAAAATATTACATTTTCCCACTTGGTGAGGGAATGTAGTATTTTGCTCACTCCAAACAGACACCAAAATCAGATTCCGTTCACCTTATTGGGAAAAATAGTATACACCACTCGTGAGCAAAGGTCATTCCTCACTCGTTTTTGTCACCCTTGCTTCGCTCGAGTGACAAAGTCGACTCGTGAGGAAATGACCTATTTTGTTCACTTGTGGAGTAATGTACTATTATATATTTCTCTCACCTAACACAGCGCCACCCTATATCGAGCGACGAATAGTTACGACCTCATCTTGATACATTTTTCTTAATATTTAAAAGGTCTTAGAAACAATGATAAAAGTTTCGGATTTAGGTCAAATTAGCATCAAAATTACAAAATATAATAATTTTATTTTCCGTTATCTTGGATCTACTATTTTAAAAATTACAAATCCAGATTCATAAGAAATCCTATAAACTTCTAATCTACGATTTCCGGTGATAACCTTGGAGAATGAAATTCAAAAGTTCGCCATCCTAGATCCACAATCTAAAGATTTACAGATTTAAAGGTTTATTCGTTATCAATGATGATTATTATTTATCGAGTAAACAATTATTAACAATACTAACAAAGATTTGAATGTTAGTGTTTGTCATCTAGAATCTGGTAATTTTTAAATTGCAAATCCATCAGCAGATTTATAATAAGCAACTCTATAAACCCCTAATTTAAAATTTCCATTGATATCCTCAGAGATTTCAATTGCACAGTCCGCTATCTTGGATGGATCATAGTAAAATTTTGCAGATCATAAGGCTGATTTGTAACCAACAACTATTATTAACCTCCAAGTGAAAAATTGTAATCAATATTTACGAAGGTTAAAATTTTTGTTTTCGCCATTTTGCATCCACTATTTTAAAAATCCCAAATCTATTAGCTGATTCTATTATTTTATTAATGTATTAGCTGATTCTATTATTTTATTAATCTAACTAAAAAAAATTTGGTCTATGCAACTTAACTTTTTTTAGGCAAATGAGATTTTGGCATGAGATCTCATTTGAGATCTCATTTGAGATCTCATCTGAGATCTCATTTGAGATCTCATTTGAGTTTTTTCAGTAGGGTATTCTCTTGTAAAAAGACTGATTCGCGAACAACTTTCCAAGACACTAATTCTGAACTGTTACTCGTGATAGCTTATTTTTATCATTGGAAATCTGGATGTCAATACGATCTAGATCTTTTGGAACCGTTGAAACTTATTTCTGGCAATCCTAGCAGACGAGATTCTCGAATATAAGAGTATTTATTCAACGAACAATTGGTCCGCCTTCCATAGATGTTGCTTTTTTTTATCTTGTCTTTTCAATTCAAAATACACTCACGAAGCCATTACGATATTGTTTCTTGGCAATAAGGCTATGTTGCGAATAATCAACTGATACCAAATTTTAGTACTAGATAGTTCTTGGTCAATATAAGGTTACTTTTTTGGAAAGTCTTATGTGCAATCACACAAACATAATCATAAAAGTGGAAACTTTTTTTATGCGAGTATAGCGGTATAGATTTTCAAATATAAGACATATATTCCAACAAACAATACTTTAACTGTACAAAATTGTTGCTCTTCTGGCTAATACACTGCAATCGATGATACACCTACATTGTGTAGTTTTCTTATTGTTAGAAATACTAAATCACTGAATATTTTCCAAGACCATATTCCTAAATTCGAGACTGATAATAAATTAGGATTCTTTATCAAATGTTTTTACTTTCATGCAATTTCAGATTTGTCAGAGCTGACATAAATTATTTCTTGCAATAAAAGCAGACTATATTCTCGAGTATAAGACTACCGATTTAGAAAACGATCGTTTGACCACAAATGGACGTTGCTTTTTTGGATATTGTAACTTTGAATCAAAATGCACTCAGTAAACCAAACTACTACTGTCTTTTTGTAAGCTAAACTATTTTGCGGACAATGAACTAAGGCCAAATTTTAGGAGTAAGCTTTTTGGGATATCTATAGTGTTGCTTTTATGGAGAATTTTATTTGTGTTCGCTTAAGCGTATCAAAAATAATGTCACCTTTTTCTGGGAAAGAAAGACAATACACACTGTTAAATATAAAGTATTCTATCTAAAAAACAATAGTCCTACCCTAAATAGTTGTTGCTTCTTTGGGTAATGATAGTACAATCGATAAAACACTTGCATTGTGTAACTATTCTCTTGTAAAAAGACTGATTCGCGAACAACTTTCCAAGACACTAATTCTGAACTGTTACTCGTGATAGATTATTTTTATCATTGGAAATCTGGATGTCAATGCGATCTAGATCTTTTGGAACCGCTAAAACTTATTTCTGGCAATCCTAGCAGACGAGATTCTCGAATATAAGAGTATTTATTCAACGAACGATTGGTCCGCCTTGCATAGATGTCGCTTTTTTGGATCTTGTTTTTTCAATTCAAAATACACTTACGAAGCCATTATGATATTGTTTCTTGGCAATAAGGCTATGTTGCGAATAATCAACTGATACCAAATTTTAGTACTAGATAGTTCTTGGTCAATATAAGGTTACTTTTTTGGAAAGTCTTATGTGCAATCGCACAAACATAATCATAAACGTGGAAACTTTTTTTATGCGAGTATAGCGGTATAGATTTTCAAATATAAGACAATTATTCCAACAAACAATACTTTAACTGTACAAAATTGTTGCTCTTCTGGCTAATACACTGCAATCGATGATACACCTACATTGTGTAGTTTTCTTATTGTTAGAAATACTAAATCACTGAATATTTTCCAAGACCATATTCCTAAATTCGAGACTGATAATAAATTAGGTTTCTTCTTCAAATGTTTTTACTTTCATGCAATTTCAGATTTGTCAGAGCTGACATAAATTATTTCTTGCAATAAAAGCAGACTATATTCTCGAGTATAAGACTACCGATTTAGAAAACGATCGTTTGGCCACAAATGGACGTTGCTTTTTTGGATATTGTAACTTTGAATCAAAATGCACTCAGTAAACCAAACTACTACTGTCTTTTTGTAAGCTAAACTAGTTTGCGGACAATGAACTAAGGCCAAATTTTAGGAGTAAGCTTTTTGGGATATCTATAGTGTTGCTTTTATGGAGAATTTTATTTGTGTTCGCTTAAGCGTATCAAAAATAATGTCACCTTTTTCTGGGAAAGAAAGACAATACACACTGTTAAATATAAAGTATTCTATCTAAAAAACAATAGTCCTACCCTAAATAGTTGTTGCTTCTTTGGGTAATGATAGTACAATCGATAAAACACTTGCATTGTGTAACTATTCTCTTGTAAAAAGACTGATTCGCGAACAACTTTCCAAGACACTAATTCTGAACTGTTACTCGTGATAGATTATTTTTATCATTGGAAATCTGGATGTCAATGCGATCTAGATCTTTTGGAACCGCTAAAACTTATTTCTGGCAATCCTAGCAGACGAGATTCTCGAATATAAGAGTATTTATTCAACGAACGATTGGTCCGCCTTGCATAGATGTCGCTTTTTTGGATCTTGTTTTTTCAATTCAAAATACACTTACGAAGCCATTATGATATTGTTTCTTGGCAATAAGGCTATGTTGCGAATAATCAACTGATACCAAATTTTAGTACTAGATAGTTCTTGGTCAATATAAGGTTACTTTTTTGGAAAGTCTTATGTGCAATCGCACAAACATAATCATAAACGTGGAAACTTTTTTTATGCGAGTATAGCGGTATAGATTTTCAAATATAAGACAATTATTCCAACAAACAATACTTTAACTGTACAAAATTGTTGCTCTTCTGGCTAATACACTGCAATCGATGATACACCTACATTGTGTAGTTTTCTTATTGTTAGAAATACTAAATCACTGAATATTTTCCAAGACCATATTCCTAAATTCGAGACTGATAATAAATTAGGTTTCTTCTTCAAATGTTTTTACTTTCATGCAATTTCAGATTTGTCAGAGCTGACATAAATTATTTCTTGCAATAAAAGCAGACTATATTCTCGAGTATAAGACTACCGATTTAGAAAACGATCGTTTGGCCACAAATGGACGTTGCTTTTTTGGATATTGTAACTTTGAATCAAAATGCACTCAGTAAACCAAACTACTACTGTCTTTTGTAAGCTAAACTAGTTTGCGGACAATGAACTAAGGCCAAATTTTAGGAGTAAGCTTTTTGGGATATCTATAGTGTTGCTTTTATGGAGAATTTTATTTGTGTTCGCTTAAGCGTATCAAAAATAATGTCACCTTTTTCTGGGAAAGAAAGACAATACACACTGTTAAATATAAAGTATTCTATCTAAAAACAATAGTCCTACCCTAAATAGTTGTTGCTTCTTTGGGTAATGATAGTACAATCGATAAAACACTTGCATTGTGTAACTATTCTCTTGTAAAAAGACTGATTCGCGAACAAGTTTCCAAGACACTAATTCTGAACTTTTACTCGTGATAGATTATTTTTATCATTAAAAATCTGGATGCCAATGCGATATAGATCTTTTGGGACCGTTAAAACTTATTTCTGGCAATCCTAGCAGACGAGATTCTCGAATATAAGAGTATTTATTTAACGAACGATTGGTCCGCCTTGCATAGATGTTGCTTTTTTGGATCTTGTTTTTTCAATTCAAAATACACTTACAAAGCCATTATGATATTGTTTCTTGGCAATAAGGCTATGTTGCGAATAATCAACTGATACCAAATTTTAGTACTAGATAGTTCTTGGTCAATATAAGGTTACTTTTTTGGAAAGTCTTATGTGCAATCGCACAAACATACTCATAAACGTGGAAACTTTTTTTATGCGAGTATAGCGGTATAGATTTTCAAATATAAGACATATATTCTAACAAACAATACTTTAACTAAACACAATTGTTGCTCTTCTAGCTAATACACTGCAATCGATGATACACCTACATTGTGTAATTTTCTTATCGTTAAAAATACTAAATCACTGAATATTTTCCAAGACCATATTCCTAAACTTGAGACTGATAATAAATTATGTTTATTTTTCAAAAGTTTTTACTTTGATGCAATTTTAGATTTGTCAGGGCTGTCATAAATTATTCCTTTCAATAATAGCAGACTAAATTCTCGAGTATAAGACTACTGATTTAGAAAACGATCGTTTGGCCACAAATAGACGTTGCTTTTTTGGATATTGTATTTTTTAATCAAAAGGCACTCAGTAAACCAAACTACTACTGTCTTTTTGTAAGCTAAACTATTTTGCGGACAATGAACTAAGTCCAAATTTTAGGAGTAAGCTTTTTGGGATATCTATAGTGTTTCTTTCATGGAGAATTTTATTTGTGTTCGCTCAAGCGTATTAAAAATAATGTCAACTTTTTTCTGGGAAAGAAAGACAATACACATTGTTAAATATAAAGAATTCTATCTAAAAACAATAGTCGTACCCTAAATAGTTGCTTCTTTGGGTAATGATAGTACAATCGATAAAACACTTGCATTGTGTAACTATTCTCTTGTAAGAAGACTGATTTGCGAACAACGTTCCGAGACACTAATTCTGAACTTTTATTCGTGATAGATTATTTTTATCATTGGAAATCCGGATGTCAATGCGATCTAGATCTTTTGAAGCCGTTGAAACTTATTTCTGGCAATCCTAGCAGACGAGATTCTCGAATATAAGAGTATTTATTCAACGAACAATTTGTTCGCCTTCCATAGATGTTGCTTTTTTTTATCTTGTCTTTTCAATTTAAAATACACTTACGAAGCCATTATGATATTGTTTCTTGGCAATAAGGCTATGTTGCGAATAATTAACTGATACCAAATTTTAGTACAAAATAGTTCTTGGTCAATATAAGGTTACTTTTTTGGAAAGTCTTATGTGCAATCACACAAACATAATCATAAAAGTGGAAACTTTTTTTATGCGAGTATAGCGGTATAGATTTTCAAATATAAGACATTTATTTCAACAAACAATACTTTAACTGTACAAAATTGTTGCTCTCCTGGCTAATACACTGCAATCGATGATACACCTACATTGTGTAGTTTTCTTATTGTTAGAAATACTAAATCACTGAATATTTTCCAAGACCATATTCCTAAACTTGAGACTGATAATAAATTATGTTTATTTTTCAAAAGTTTTTACTTTGATGCAATTTCAGATTTGTCAGGGCTGTCATAAATTATTTCTTGCAATAATAGCAGACTATATCCTCGAGTATAAGACTACCGATTTAGAAAACGATCGTTTGGCCACAAATGGACGTTGCTTTTTTGGATATTGTATTTTTGAATCAAAATGCACTCAGTAAACCAAACTACTACTGTCTTTTTGTAAGCTAAACTATTTTGCGGACAATGAACTAAGTCCAAATTTTAGGAATAAGCTTTTTGGGATATCTATAGTGTTGCTTTTATGGAGAATTTTATTTGTGTTTGCTCAAGCGTATCAAAAATAATGTCAACTTTTTTCTGGGAGAGAAAGACAATACACATTGTTAAATATAAAGTATTCTATCTAAAAAACAATAGTCCTACCCTAAATAGTTGTTGCTTCTTTGGGTAATGATAGTACAATCGATAAAACACTTGCATTGTGTAACTATTCTCTCGTAAGAAGACTGATTGGCGAACAACTTTCCGAGACACTAATTCTGAACTTTTACTCGTGATAGATTATTTTTATCATTGGAAATCTGGACGTCAATGCGATATAGATCTTTTGGAACCGTTAAAACTTATTTCTGGCAATCCTAGCAGACGAGATTCTCGAATATAAGAGTATTTATTCAACGAACGGTTGGTCTGCCTTGCATAGATGTTGCTTTGTTGGATCTTGTCTTTTCAATTCAAAATACACTTACGAAGCCATTATGATATTGTTTCTTGGCAATAAGGCTATGTTGCGAATAATCAACTGATACTAAATTTTAGTAGTAGATAGTTCTTCGTCAATATAAGGTTACTTTTTTGGAAAGTCTTATGTGTAATCGCACAAACATAATCATAAAAAAGGAACCTTTTTTTATGCGAGTATAGCGGTATAGATTTTCAAATATAAGACATATATTCCAACAAACAATACTTTAACTGTACACAATTGTTGCTCTTCTAGCTAATACACTGCAATCGATGATACACCTACATTGTGTAATTTTCTTATCGTTAAAAATACTAAATCACTGAATATTTTCCAAGACCATATTCCTAAACTTGAGACTGATAATAAATTATGTTTATTTTTCAAAAGTTTTTACTTTGATGCAATTTTAGATTTGTCAGGGCTGTCATAAATTATTCCTTTCAATAATAGCAGACTAAATTCTCGAGTATAAGACTACCGATTTAGAAAACGATCGTTTGGCCACAAATAGACGTTGCTTTTTGGATATTGTATTTTTTTAATCAAAAGGCACTCAGTAAACCAAACTACTACTGTCTTTTTGTAAGCTAAACTATTTTGCGGACAATGAACTAAGTCCAAATTTTAGGAGTAAGCTTTTTGGGATATCTATAGTGTTTCTTTTATGGAGAATTTTATTTGTGTTCGCTCAAGCGTATTAAAAATAATGTCAACTTTTTTCTGGGAAAGAAAGACAATACACATTGTTAAATATAAAGAATTCTATCTAAAAAACAATAGTCGTACCCTAAATAGTTGTTGCTTCTTTGGGTAATGATAGTACAATCGATAAAACACTTGCATTGTGTAACTATTCTCTTGTAAAAAGACTGATTCGCGAACAACTTTCCAAGACACTAATTCTGAACTGTTACTCGTGATAGATTATTTTTATCATTGGAAATCTGGATGTCAATGCGATCTAGATCTTTTGGAACCGCTAAAACTTATTTCTGGCAATCCTAGCAGACGAGATTCTCGAATATAAGAGTATTTATTCAACGAACGATTGGTCCGCCTTGCATAGATGTCGCTTTTTTGGATCTTGTTTTTTCAATTCAAAATACACTTACGAAGCCATTATGATATTGTTTCTTGGCAATAAGGCTATGTTGCGAATAATCAACTGATACCAAATTTTAGTACTAGATAGTTCTTGGTCAATATCAGGTTACTTTTTTGGAAAGTCTTATGTGCAATCGCACAAACATAATCATAAACGTGGAAACTTTTTTATGCGAGTATAGCGGTATAGATTTTCAAATATAAGACAATTATTCCAACAAACAATACTTTAACTGTACAAAATTGTTGCTCTTCTGGCTAATACACTGCAATCGATGATACACCTACATTGTGTAGTTTTCTTATTGTTAGAAATACTAAATCACTGAATATTTTCCAAGACCATATTCCTAAATTCGAGACTGATAATAAATTAGGTTTCTTCTTCAAATGTTTTTACTTTGATGCAATTTCAGATTTGTCAGAGCTTACATAAATTATTTCTTGCAATAAAAGCAGACTATATTCTCGAGTATAAGACTACCGATTTAGAAAACGATCGTTTGGCCACAAATAGTCGTTGCTTTTTTGGATATTGTATTTTTGAATCAAAATGCACTTAGTAAACCAATTTACTACTGTCTTTTTGTAAGTTAAACTATTTTGCAGACAATGAACTAAGTCCAAATTTTAGGAGTAAGCTTTTTGCGATATCTATAGTGTTTCTTTTATGGAGAATTTTATTTGTGTTCGCTCAAGCGTATCAAAAATAATGTCAACTTTTTTCTGGGAACGAAAGACAATACACATTATTAAATATAAAGTATTCTATCTAAAAAACAATAGTCCTACCCTAAATAGTGTTTGCTTCTTTGGGTAATGATAGTACTATCGATAAAACACTAGCATTGTGTAACTATTCTCTTGTAAAAAGACTGATTCGCGAACAAGTTTCCAAGACACTAATTCTGAACTTTTACTCGTGATAGATTATTTTTATCATTAAAAATCTGGATGCCAATGCGATATAGATCTTTTGGGACCGTTAAAACTTATTTCTGGCAATCCTAGCAGACGAGATTCTCGAATATAAGAGTATTTATTTAACGAACGATTGGTCCGCCTTGCATAGATGTTGCTTTTTTGGATCTTGTTTTTTCAATTCAAAATACACTTACAAAGCCATTATGATATTGTTTCTTGGCAATAAGGCTATGTTGCGAATAATCAACTGATACCAAATTTTAGTACTAGATAGTTCTTGGTCAATATAAGGTTACTTTTTGGAAAGTCTTATGTGCAATCGCACAAACATAATCATAAACGTGGAAACTTTTTTTATGCGAGTATAGCGGTATAGATTTTCAAATATAAGACATATATTCCAACAAACAATACTTTAACTGTACACAATTGTTGCTCTTCTAGCTAATACACTGCAATCGATGATACACCTACATTGTGTAATTTTCTTATCGTTAAAAATACTAAATCACTGAATATTTTCCAAGACCATATTCCTAAACTTGAGACTGATAATAAATTATGTTTATTTTTCAAAAGTTTTTACTTTGATGCAATTTTAGATTTGTCAGGGCTGTCATAAATTATTCCTTTCAATAATAGCAGACTAAATTCTCGAGTATAAGACTACCGATTTAGAAAACGATCGTTTGGCCACAAATAGACGTTGCTTTTTTGGATATTGTATTTTTTAATCAAAAGGCACTCAGTAAACCAAACTACTACTGTCTTTTTGTAAGCTAAACTATTTTGCGGACAATGAACTAAGTCCAAATTTTAGGAGTAAGCTTTTTGGGATATCTATAGTGTTTCTTTTATGGAGAATTTTATTTGTGTTCGCTCAAGCGTATTAAAAATAATGTCAACTTTTTTCTGGGAAAGAAAGACAATACACATTGTTAAATATAAAGAATTCTATCTAAAAACAATAGTCGTACCCTAAATAGTTGCTTCTTTGGGTAATGATAGTACAATCGATAAAACACTTGCATTGTGTAACTATTCTCTTGTAAGAAGACTGATTTGCGAACAACGTTCCGAGACACTAATTCTGAACTTTTATTCGTGATAGATTATTTTTATCATTGGAAATCTGGATGTCAATGCGATCTAGATCTTTTGAAGCCGTTGAAACTTATTTCTGGCAATCCTAGCAGACGAGATTCTCGAATATAAGAGTATTTATTCAACGAACAATTTGTTCGCCTTCCATAGATGTTGCTTTTTTATCTTGTCTTTTCAATGTAAAATACACTTACGAAGCCATTATGATATTGTTTCTTGGCAATAAGGCTATGTTGCGAATAATTAACTGATACCAAATTTTAGTACAAAATAGTTCTTGGTCAATATAAGGTTACTTTTTGGAAAGTCTTATGTGCAATCACACAAACATAATCATAAAAGTGGAAACTTTTTTATGCGAGTATAGCGGTATAGATTTTCAAATATAAGACATTTATTTCAACAAACAATACTTTAACTGTACAAAATTGTTGCTCTCCTGGCTAATACACTGCAATCGATGATACACCTACATTGTGTAGTTTTCTTATTGTTAGAAATACTAAATCACTGAATATTTTCCAAGACCATATTCCTAAACTTGAGACTGATAATAAATTATGTTTATTTTTCAAAAGTTTTCACTTTGATGCAATTTCAGATTTGTCAGGGCTGTCATAAATTATTTCTTGCAATAATAGCAGACTATATTCTCGAGTATAAGACTACCGATTTAGAAAACGATCGTTTGGCCACAAATGGACGTTGCTTTTTGGATATTGTATTTTTGAATCAAAATGCACTCAGTAAACCAAACTACTACTGTCTTTTTGTAAGCTAAACTATTTTGCGGACAATGAACTAAGTCCAAATTTTAGGAATAAGCTTTTTGGGATATCTATAGTGTTGCTTTTATGGAGAATTTTATTTGTGTTTGCTCAAGCGTATCAAAAATAATGTCAACTTTTTTCTGGGAAAGAAAGACAATACACATTGTTAAATATAAAGTATTCTATCTAAAAAACAATAGTCCTACCCTAAATAGTTGTTGCTTCTTTGGGTAATGATAGTACAATCGATAAAACACTTGCATTGTGTAACTATTCTCTTGTAAGAAGACTGATTGGCGAACAACTTTCCGAGACACTAATTCTGAACTTTTACTCGTGATAGATTATTTTTATCATTGGAAATCTGGACGTCAATGCGATATAGATCTTTTGGAACCGTTAAAACTTATTTCTGGCAATCCTAGCAGACGAGATTCTCGAATATAAGAGTATTTATTCAACGAACGGTTGGTCTGCCTTGCATAGATGTTGCTTTGTTGGATCTTGTCTTTTCAATTCAAAATACACTTACGAAGCCATTATGATATTGTTTCTTGGCAATAAGGCTATGTTGCGAATAATCAACTGATACTAAATTTTAGTAGTAGATAGTTCTTCGTCAATATAAGGTTACTTTTTTGGAAAGTCTTATGTGTAATCGCACAAACATAATCATAAAAAGGAACCTTTTTTATGCGAGTATAGCGGTATAGATTTTCAAATATAAGACATTCATTCCAACAAACAATACTTCAACTTTACACAACTGTCGCTTTTTTGGCTAATACACTACAATCGATGATACACCCATATTGTGTAGTTTTCTTATTGTTAGAAATACTGAATCACTGAATATTTTCCAAGACCATATTCCTAAACTTAAGACTGATAATAAATTATGTTTCTTTTTTAAAAGTTTTTACTTTGATGCAATTTCAGATTTGTCAGAGCTGACATAAATTATTTCTTGCAATAAAAGCAGACTATATTCTCGAGTATAAGACTACCGATTTAGAAAACGATCGTTTGGCCACAAATAGACGTTGCTTTTTTGGATATTGTATTTTTGAATCAAAATGCACTTAGTAAATTAATTAACTACTGTCTTTTTGTAAGTTAAACTATTTGGCGGACAATGAACTAAGTCCAAATTTTAGGAGTAAGCTTTTTGGGATATGTATAGTGATTCTTTTATGGTGAATTTTATTTGTGTTCGCTCAAGCGTATCAAAAATAATGTCAACTTTTTTCTGGGAAAGAAAGACAATACACATTGTTAAATATAAAGTATTCTATCTAAAAACAATAGTCCTACCCTAAATAGTATTTGCTTCTTTGGGTAATGATAGTACAATCGATAAAACACTTGCATTGTGTAAATATTTTCTTGTAAAAAGACTAATACGCGAACAACTTTTTAAGACACTAATTCTGAACTTTCGCTCGTGATAGATTATTTCCATCATAGGAAATCTCGATGTCAATGCGTCCTGGATCTTTCGGTATCGTAAAAACCTAATTTAGCACTTCTACCAGTCAAGATCCTCGAGTAAAAGTGTATTTATATAACGAACGATTGTTCCGCCTTGTATAGATGTTGCTTTTTTGCATATTGTCTCTGCAAATCGAAATACACTTACGAAGCCTTCATGATATTGTTTTTTGGCAATAAGGCTATGTCGCGAATAATCAACTGATACCAAATTGTAGTGGTAGAAAGTTCTTGGTCAATATCAGGTTACTTTTTGGAAAATCTTATGTGTAATCGCACAAACATAATCATAAAAGTGGAACATTGTTTTATGCGAGTATAGCGGTATAGATTTTCAAAT
Organism: Anastatus disparis; assembly: GCA_017163975.1. NCBI lineage: Eukaryota > Metazoa > Arthropoda > Insecta > Hymenoptera > Eupelmidae > Anastatus > Anastatus disparis. The sequence goes on from JAFFSR010000238.1 coordinate 72,607, forward strand.
ATAAGACATTCATTCCAACAAACAATACTTTTACTTTACACAGTGTTCGCTTTTCTGGCTAATATAGTACAATCAATAATACACCCACATTGTGTAGTTTTCTTATTGTTAGAAAGACTATATCACGAAATATTTTCCAAGACCATATTTCTAAACTTAAGACTGGATAATAAATTATTTTTCTTTTTTAAATGTTTTTACTTCAATGCAATTTCAGATTTGACAGAGCTGTCATAACTTATTTCTTGCAATAAAAGCAGACTATCCCTGGTAGAAAATTAAGGATAAGATATGCTTAGATTACTTACTGTTGGCTATATCTCGTGGCTACGCAGTCGCGATAAGTGACCGATAAATACACGATCATATATTAAAGACTACAGTGTTGATATAGAATACCAATCTAATAGATTGGCCTAATATAAAAAATCAAATTTATAATTTTATAAATATTTAAAATTTTTAATTTTATTATAATCATTCTTCATAGTTTATTAAAAAATATAATAGTACATTGTTAATTAAGGGAGTAAAATAGGTGATTTTTGGCCGAGTTGAGTTTGACACCCGAACGAAGTGAGGGCGACAATAAAGACGAGGGCAAAAATACCTTTACTTCCGTGGATAACATATTACTTTTTCATACACGAAGGGCGTCCAATTCAACCACATTGAATATAAATTCATTCATAATACATAAAGTAACGACATTAACAGATCATAAAATCAAAATGAAAATGTGAAAATAATACTCCGCCCATCAACCCATCAACAAGTTTATCTATACGCTCATCAACCCATCAACAAAATCGTTTATCCGCCCATTAACCCATCATCAAAATCATATATCCGCCCATCAACCCATCGACCATTTCATCGATCCACCCATCAGTCCATCAACCCATCGATTTATTAACCTATCGACATATTCATTTATCGACCCATCGACATAATTATTTATTCGCCCATCGACCCATCGTCATATTTATCGACCCGCCTATCGAACCATTGAGTCGTCATTTCATCGTCCCATGAATCCACCCATGAATTCATTGAACCACGAACCCATTACTTAATTTATACATCGACTCATCCACCATTTAGTACAACTTTAAGACACGAAAATTAAATTTCTTATTGGGAACAGGGTAAAAATCAATTACGCTTATGAAAACTACTTTTTTCCCTTGGGTAAAAAGAGCTATTTTAGCCTCTAAGAATAGCCATCAATAATTGAATTTCACGCCCTGAGTGTGAAATAGTAAATTTCTTATTGGAAACTGGTTAAAAATCAATCACGCTTATGAGAAAACTACTTTTTTGCCCTCGGGTAAAAAAGAGCTATTTTAGCCTCTAAGAATAGACATCAAAAATTTAATTTCACGCCCTGAGTGTGAAAATAGTATTTTTCGATACTAGTGCGTGGGGTGATTTTTTACTCGTGTGGCGGTTTGCGCCCGAGCGAAGCGAATCACTTTCTCGCACGAGTATCGAACAATATTTTTGACACTTCGTGCGCGAAGCTCAATTTCGCGCACGCAGTACAATGTGACACGTGCGAAAATGGAGCTCTTACTACGTCGTGTCAAAAAATATTGTTCGATACTCGTGACGAGAAAGTGATTTCTTCCTCGTTTGACCTTTTCACCCTCGCTTCGCTCGAGCGCAAACCGCCACACGAGTAAAAAATCACTCTCACGCACTAGTATCGAAAAATACTATTTTGACACGACGTAGTAAGAAGCTCTATTTTTGCACGTGTCACTTTATACAGCGTGCGCAAAATTGAGCTTCGCGCACGGAGTGTCAAAAAATAAATTGCTAGTTATTATTTGATTAATAAACTTCAAATTCAACGAAAATAAAGAACTGATTAACTATTGCTAATTTCATTATATTCTTTATTATTGCAATATTAAAAATAACTGACTTAAAAGTTATTGAAATATTGACAATATAATAGTTGTTGGAAGAATTTTAAAATAGCTAAAAAATGTATAAAAACAATCCTCATTAGGCTGTATTTAAGGAATCACAATTTTTCATTAACGTCTTTCTATGCGTACACTCTTTCTTATAACCTGCTATCGCCATCTATGAACTGAGTTATAGAATTCAAACGATAAACATCGAAAGAACTGAACAAAATGGAGTTACATACATATCATTATTCTTTAGTTATAAAATAATTTGAATTTCTTGTGCTCGCTGTTGTGACCATCACAGTTATGAAATATGTCATACTAAATAAAATATTTAAAATTTAATAATATGGTCATTGTTATAACAAATTTATCATTAATAACCTTATGAATTTAAAATAGAATTTTCAACTTATTTCCAAAAAATAAATAAATTAAAAAAAAAAATTAGAAAATTGCTTTTATTAGTATTTATTAACATGTATTTTTAAATAATAAAAATAAAAAAAAAATAATAAAAAAACAGTACTAAATTACATTATTGTAGTCAATTTTTATTATATGCTCAAATTATTAATATTTTCAAAATAATAATCATGAAACTTAAAGAGTTATAATAATCGAATCTGATTTTCTATATTCATTGTCTCAATGATAAGTAATTTGTAGAAAAATTAATTAGGACACATAATTTCGAGTATTTAAATTTTTAAATAACTTATGACTGTAGGACATTTGCGTATTATCAGTAAAAATAAAAATTTCATTCATTTTATTATTATATCTTGTTTAAATTAGAAAAATAAACTTATATTGATTAAATAAATCATTAAATAAATTAACTTTATGTAAATTTTATAATATTTTAATCGTCTTTATTCTTATTATAATAAAAATCTTTATAAATAATAGTTCTAAAGGAACTAGTATTGCCATCTATGATCGACGACTACGAATTATATTCGTAAACAATAGCATCAACATAACCCGCTTTTCGAGCAGTTCATTTAGATGTCAAAACTCGCCGTGAAGTTGCTGCTTGATTTGAAAAATTCCATTCCGTAAATTTTTCACGGAATATCAGTCACTCTAAAATATCAACTTTTAACAATTAATTAAAAATACTTAAAAACATTAAATTTAAGGCAGCAAAGGTCGTATCGTCGTTAAATTTAATCAGCTTTCGATAATATTAATTAAAACCAAGATTCGTTAATTTTTTCAAAAAATAAATTTTTTATTTTTCGAAATATTAATTTTACAACGAAAATAACTTGACCATTGGATTCCTTGGCCCCGAAAACCCTTAAAACCATGGTGTTAGTTAATAAAAAAATAAATTATCATACTCAAAACTTAGCCACCACTCTCGCACTGTCACCCGGTATACATATATATAAACCAAAATATATACGGGTCAACGGGTGCAAGTTGATATGAAACGGACCATGTATATATATATATATATATATATATATATCAACTTGTCCGTATGTGTGCGTGTGGGTCGACATGAAATGTTGCATATATATGAGCCTAGGTGCGTATGTATGTGCGTGTCCACATATGTTTTTCTATATACATATATATGATAAAAATTCCTTAGTAAGTTTAATTAAAAAGGAATTGTGGAATTTTTAATTAAAGCCCTCGAATTCACAAATCATAATCATAACTGACGCTCTTGCAATTCACGATTACATTTTGATTTCTTAATTGAAATTTATTTAATTAAGGATTCCTTTTGATTTTGGAATCAAAGCCCTTTCAATTCACGACTAAATTTTGATTTCTTAATTGAAATTTATTTAATTAAGAATTCCTTTTGATTTTGGAATCAAAGCCCTTTCAATTCACGATTACATTTTGATTTCTTAATTGAAAATTATTTAATTAAGGATTCCTTTTGATTTTGAAATTAAAGCCCTTTCAATTCACGATTGAATTTTGATTTCGTAATTGAAATTTATTTAATTAAGAATTCCTTTTGATTTTGTAATTAAAGCCCTTTCAATTCACGATTACATTTTGATTTCTTAATTGAAATTTATTTAATTGAGAATTCCTTTTGATTTTTTAATTAAAGCCTTTTCAATTCACGATTAGATTTTGATTTGTTAATTAAAATATTTTTAATTATTAATTGAAAAGGAATAGTTAATTAAATAAAACTTTAATTACAAATTCAAAAAAGATTTGTGATTCCAATAATTTTTAATTACTTTTTTCACAACCCTGATTGGTTCTATAGCACATATGGGTAATTCTTTCATACTTTTAAAAATCATGTTACTGCGTCATTTCTCCTAAATATGAGATAGCACATCTTGTTAGCAAATGTTCACTGATTTATTGAGTTATTAGAAACTAATTTTGTTATATTTTTAATGATAATTAGACGTGTCATTTTATGGCGGATGGGGAAAAGGGGTTTTTTTTTTTAATTTAAATGTTACCAGGCCATGTAAAATGATAAATTACCGCTATAAAAAAAATGACTACTGCTTTTTTTATTTGAAATTCACACCAAAGCTTTATCTATACACATACTTTTGGAAAATCAAGAGCATGGGTGTGTGCCTGTTAACAAAAGTACTTTCTGAAAGGTTATTAAAATGTTACCAAAAATTTATATATTTTACTTTTTTCTGGAAAATACGATGCTGTAAAAAAGACTATTCAGCGGTGACATTTTAAACTACATCAAAAGGTAATATTTAGAATCACAAAGAGAAATTTTTTTATTAGGAACGTGTGCCTAGTGTAGATAAAGTTCTTTGTTCGTTTGAAATTATACTTAAAAAACGTGACTCACTTTTGAAAATAGGTTTTTATCCACTAATATGAAAACCTAAGCTTTGATTCATCTTTTCTCTGTTGTGAACTTTGTAATTTACTATTTTATAATACTCAATGTAATCTTTAAGTTGCTTTTGAAGTATTATTTCGAGTATTCTGGAAATCATTGAATTTTTCCCGGCTATTAAATTTTCCAAATTTACATCGATTACCTAGTTTCTATCAATGTTTTAATTCTAAAGAGATTAAACTTTAAAAAGCTCAGTTTTAGTATGTATTTAATAGCTTACACCTAGAACGTTGAGTTGAATCATCACTGAAATTTCTAGATTTTAAATTTAAAATTTTTAGATTTAATGTTTATTAAATAAACTAAAATATTTGGTTAAAAGGAATATAAGTATTTTTATTCGAAAACATAAACTACACAAATCTATGTCAAATTTCATACCCTAAGATTGACAATTTTAGCAAAAATAAATTGATATTCCACTCACTTATGATTTGTAATCAGGAATCCCAAAAGCCATTGGGTAACTAATATCACTCAATTTTAATACCCGAATCGCCAAAAATGAATTTTCCAAAAAAATTGCTATTTCTGGCATATTTTATTTATTACAAAAAATTTTGTAATTATTAATGTAAATTGCGTATTTAAATATTTTCTGTAACATATTAAACATGTAAAAATGAAAAAGCTCAATGGAAAATGATCTATTATAGCCCAAAATACTTAAAAAACTGATCTGAGATAGGTAAAATATTATACCTGGGTGTGATAATAATGAATATATTTAAATGTCTTATATTAAAAAAAGCTATCTTCAAAAGTGAGTAATGCGATTTTTTCTTTTATTATCATTTTAATATATCAACATTTAAAAAAAATAAATTTGATACATGTGTCTTCAATTTTTTTTAATTTATTGAAAGTAAATTTTAACACTATGAAAAATTTACTCGAAAATCTGTCTTTTGATGTTTGTTAAAAAGACTACCCTTAAAAGTGAGTAACACGATTTTTTTCTTTCATTATAATACGTCAACATTCAGAGAAAATTAGTTTTACACGTGTGCCTGTATTTTTTTTTTTTTAATTTGTTGCAGGTGAAATTTTAACATTATGAAAGATTTACCCATATATATTTCGATAAAAATTTCATATCTGAAAATAACATTGGTTCCATGACAAATACATGTGTTTATTGTGATGTGAAACATTTCGCTTTCGAATATACTAAAAGTAACGATTTCTACAATTATTGTCATAGAGGTAAAGTAGAATTGTTGGAAAATCCTCCTTACCCAGAACAATTAAAGTTTTTAGCAACTGAATTGACGAAAGAAATTATTGATTTTTGACGAAATGTTAGGTCGCACAATGATTCTTCAACATTCGCGAATTTCGGTACCAATTCTAATACGTTACCGGGTAAAAGACCACAAGTTATTCGAATATGTGGACAAATTTACAATAATGTATATGCGTTACATCCTAATAAAGATAAAGCACGTAAATATGGACAATTGTATATCTTAGATAATAAATGGTAACGATTGAACGGAATAAGGTCATGACTGCGCATACATTAAAATACATCAAGTAAATATAGATTTTCAATCAGAAAATAAAGACATTTTTCAAAATGACAATCGTGAAAATGTTGAATATAAATATGACGAAATCGAACAATACATTATTACACGATATTTATGTCCACCAGAAGCAATGCACAGATTGTTAAAATATCCTTTACATGTTATTTCACATACTATAAAACGTCTAAGCGTTCATGAAGAAAATCAACAAAAGGTATTTTTCAAAGAAGGAAAAAAAGAAATAATCATGCAATAAAATGTGGGAACAACATTAACAGTATATTTTGAATTGAATAGAAAAGATTTTGGAGCGCTTAATTACTTTTACTCAGAAATACCAAATTTTTATACATTTAATGAAAAACTGCACTGAAAAGTATATATATATGCATGTATATATATATATATATATATATATATATATATATATATATATATATATATATATATATATATATATATATACTAGGGGTATTCCCCCTGCTCGTTCCACTCCCAACCCCCATTATAGTTGTCATTTCAATATAAAATATAACACTTATGCATTGTTTTATATAAAAATTTTTATTATAATATATTTTTATTTAATATATTTTACATTTTAGAATGATTATAAAAACAATTTTTTAAATTATTCAAAATAATATAAAAATTAAATAAAACATATAAATTATAAAACAAAATGATTTTTATGGCTACTGGTGAAGGCTTCCATTAATAAAAAGACCTAACGCGTCTTTGGTGGTATCTTTGCAAATTTATTTATTTATATCATCCTGAAAATAATTTTTTCATTATAGTTTATTTATGAATGATTTAAATTGATAAAATATATTTAATTGTAATATATATATATATATATATATATATATATATATATATATATATATATATATATATATATATATATATAATGATAAAGTTTTTCATTTATTTACAAACTTGTGTATTTTAATATGTCTTTTCAAACTATCTATTCTATGGAAACCTTTTCCACAATATTTACAAATATTCAAATATATATCATCGTGACTTTTTGAATGTCTAATTAAATGATCCAATCTACTGTATGATTTCTCACATTGTTTACAATTATATTTTTCTTTTTTTTTTATCGTGATTATTTATATGTCTTATATAATGTTTTTTATTTTTATTAATTAATCCACAAGTATTACAAATTACAGTATTTATTTTATGTTTTTTTTCCACATGAATTTTAAGATAATTTTCGCTTGAATATGTTAAATGACAAATTGAACATATGAATGAATTATTCATTATAATTTCGATGTGATTGTGTCAACTCTAAAAAAAAAGATATATATTATATATATATATTTTTATTATTAAATTTAATATTTTAAATCATAAATTTTTAATAAAATAATTTTATCTTTAAAAAAAAATTTTTAAATTAAGCATAAGTATTTAAAATTAGGTATAAGTAAAGTACTTACTCTTGCAAATACTTTTTGAATATTTTAAAAAATTTAATTTAATGAATTATTTAAATTAATCAATGTCATCTTCTTTTTTCTAAAAAAAAAATTTTTAATTTTAAATTATCGATATTTGAATGTATTATATCACAAATTATATAAATATAAAATACTCCATTTACTCCATTTAAAAATATTTCAGAACCTAAAATTAAATCGCTTGGATCCATTTTTTTTTCATTCATAATTTTGATATGCTCTATGTTCTTTATTTTTAACATGTATGATATTCCTATTTTAAATGTTTATTTTTATTAATTTAAATTTATGACATATATGTTTGTACAGAATGTTACCATTTTCTAATAAATCTCCTATTATTTCTAATTTTTTTCCTCTTTCTATATTTAATGTTTCGCCTTCTAATAAATATATTGAGATATCCAATTTATATTGTCCATTAGTTATTGTTGAAAAGAATTCTAAATTATTTTTATTTTTTTGAATAAAATTATTTCTTAAATATCCTTGTATTTCTAAAAATTTTGAAAATTAAATATATTGAAAAAAAGGGTAAGTTATAATTAAAAACAAAGTAAATGTTTTATTTTTACTAAAAAATCCATTTTTTTTGGAATATCTTCAAAATCAATTTTTACAGCATTTACAGGATCAAATATATCTACTTCCCCTAAGTTTATTATTGACGAATAATTTTGTAATATAATTTCAAATGGTATATTTCCTTTTGTATAATTTTTGGCTGAAGTAATCGTAACATTTTCTAAAATTATTTTCTGTAATTTTATGATTTTATAATTAATAAATAATATTTCTAAATATAAAAAAATGTTTTACTTTTAAAATACCTCTGATAATTTAATTTGATCTATAAAAATATCTATATTTTCATTATATATGTCACACTGTACATTGCAACCATCATTATTATTTAATAAAAATTTGAAAATTCTAAATTCTTTATTAGTTTTTTTATTAATAAAATTCGATTCAGGCAATATACATAATAATGAAAAAGCAATTTACAATTTAAAAATTCAAGGACAAATATGTCACAGCACGCCAAATAATTTATTTCCAAAAAATAAAGAAGATCCAATTTGTGGTCAATTATATATATATGATGACGTAACTGCTATTGAAAAAGATTAAAAAATAATGAAAAATTAATTAAAGAACATATGTATACAATAACTAAAATAATGAATAATAATCCAATAGCAAAAAAATTTAAACATTTACATCAAATAGCAAATATAGAAAAAATTCCTAATTATAAATTATATTTTTTAAGAAAAAATAATAAACAAAAACATACTTATAATAAACCTTTAACATCAGAATGTGGAGCTATAATTGTATCCAATTCAGGCATGCCAGATAATTATGATTTATGCATATATCCTAATAATAATTGTAAAGAAAAAGTTAATTCTACATATTTGAATAAATTATCTCACCATGTAGATCCAATGGTATTTCCTTTATTATTTCCTAATGGTGATTTAGGATGGAGTATAGGATATAATAAACGTCCTAATTTAAAAAATGAAAAGTTAACGATTCTCCAATATTATTTATATAGAACAGCTTACAGAAAAGATGAAATGAATTTTAATCCAATTTTATATTGTGGTAGATTAACACAACAATATATTATTCATGCTTATATAATGATAGAAAATAACAGAATGAATTTTTTACGTAATAATCAAAAACAATTACGTATAGAATGTTATCAGGGTTTATTGGATCATGTTAAAAATAGTGCTTTAAACATTTCAAAAAATTTTGAAATTAAAGAAAGACTAGGAAACCTTTTTATTTTACCAGCTACATATATTGGAAGTCCAAGATATATGCAACAATATTATCAAGACGCTATGGCAATAATGAGAAAAGTAGGAAAACCAGATTTATTTATTACAATAACATGTAATCCGAAATGGAAAGAAATTAAAGAAATTTTAAAAAATTTTCCAGTAGGAACAACTCCTAATGATATTCCTACTATTACAGTTCGTTTATTTTATGCTAAATTAAAAATGATATTAAGAGGCGGCCGTATAGTTCTGTCCTTGTCTAATCTAAATTTTCTTTATTATTAATAAATTAAATATTTTCATAGAAAAGTAAGACAACCGCCCAATAGAGCAAAAGACGAGCAAACGATTCTTTTTTATGAAAAAATATGAAATTTTGATTATTTTTCGAGTGAAGTCTGAAACGGAAAAACAGTTGAATCAACTCAATCAAGTTCGATTGTTTTTCCGTTTCAGACTTCACTCGAAAAATAATCAAAATTTCATATTTTTTCATAAAAAAGAATCGTTTGCTTGTCTTTTGCTCTATTGGGCGGTTGTCTTACTTTTCTATGAAAATATTTAATTTATTAATAATAAAGAAAATTTAGATTAGACAAGGACAGAATGATACGGCCTCCTCTTAAATGATATTGTTAAAAATAAAATATTTGGAACTGTTATAGCTTATGTTTTTTCAATTGAATTTCAAAAAAGAGGTTTACCACATGCACATATTATTTTGACATTACATCAAAATAATAAATTACTATCTATAGATTTAATTGATAAACATATTTCTGCAGAAATACCTTCTTCAGATAATAAATATTTACAAAAATTAGTTATTAAACATATGTTACATGGTCCACATACAGAAAAATCACCATGTTATAAAAAAAATAGTATTATATGTAAAAAAAATTTTCCAAAACCTTTTAACGAACATACTATATTTAAAGAAAATAAATACCCTGAATACAGAAGAAGAAATAATATAAATAATAATTATGTTTATAATTTAAAATATTCTCATAAAATCATTCCCGTTGATAATTCTATGGTTGTTCCTTATAATAGTTATTTATTAGCTAAATATAATAGTCACATAAACGTTGAACTTTGTGCAACTATACAAAGTATTAAATATATTTTTGATTATATACATAAAGGAGGAGATAAAGCATTTTGTCAAATACGACAAAATAAAGAAATAGAAGAAAATTAAAAAAAAGTTATTTCTGATATAAAAGATGATAATGAAAAAACTGAAGAAAGTATTGATATTTATGATGAAATTACACAATATATAGACGGTAGATATTTAAGTGCATTAGAAGCTGCTTGGAGATTAGAAGAATTTCCCTTATGTGGTAGAAGCCATAATGTAATAAGATTAAATATTCATACAGAAAATCAACAAAAAATTGTTTTTGATGAAAACGATATAGCTTCAGCTTTAAACAAATGGGAAACTACTTTAACAGCATGGTTCAAATTGAATGAAAAAGATGATTTTGCAAAAAAAATTAAATATGCAAATATACCAGAATATTATGTTTTTAATACTATTAACAAATCTTGGATTAAAAGATCAAAAATAAGAAAAAATGTAGCAATTGGAAGATTAAGTGTAGTATCACCTAAGGATAGTGAAAGATTTTTTCTAGAATTAATATTAAATAGAGTAACAGGTGCAACTTCTTTTAAATATTTACGAACATTTGAAAACATTACTTATAATACATATAAAGAAACAGCTATTGTTATGGGTTTAATAGAACATGAAACACAAATTTATAATATATTTGATGAAGCATGTCAAGTAATGTTACCATTACAATTAAGAAAATTTTTTGCAAGTTTCCTATTATGTGAAAATATTCAAGGGAATATAATTTGGGAAAAATATAAAAAAATTTTTATAGAAGATTTTAAAGAAAATAATGAAAATAACGCACTTTTTCATATTAACAAAATTTTAATGTCAGAAGAAATGTCATGTAAAGATTTTAGTATTCCTGAGCCTAATGAAATAGATATTAAAAAAGAAAATGAATTTAGTAACGAAACTATTGAATTTAGTAACAAAATATTTAATAAAATGTTTAATGAATTAAATTCAGATCAAAAAAACATACTTAATAATATAATAAATAATAAACACAAAATATATTTTATAGATGGTCCAGGAGGTTCTGGTAAAACCTTTTTATATAAAACATTAATATATTACTTTATTTCAATTAAAAAAAAATTTATATCAATGGCTTGGACAGGAATAGCTTCAATTTTGTTACCAAATGGTATGACAAGCCACAGAACATTTAGATTACCTATAGACTTAAGTAATATTGAAAATGCTTTTATAAAATTAGAATCTGATAAACATAAGTTACGACTAACAGATATTATTATTTGGGATGAAGCTTCTATGATTCCCAAAAAAGCATTAGAAATTGTGGATAAAACTTTACAAGATGTTTGTTCAAATAATAAACCATTTGGAGATAAATTAATAATTTTAGGTGGTGACTTTAGACAAATTTTACCTATAGTAAAAAATGGATTTAAAGATACAATTATAAAAGACACTATAAAATATTCACATCTTTGGAAATTATTTAAAATTTTCAATTTAAAAACTAATATAAGATGTAATGATAAAAAATTTTCATCTTTTTTATTAAATATAGAGAGAAGGAAAAATTAATACTTTCATTATTCCCGAAGAATATAAAACTAATAATATATGCGACACAATTTATAAAGATATAAACAACAATTATAATTTTTCTAAAAATGTTATTTTAACTTCACATAATGAAGATGTAAACATTTTAAATAATAAAATATTAAAATTAATCGATGGTGAAATGATAACTTATTACAGTATAGATCATGCAACTTATAAAGGCGTTGATCAAACTGATGAAAATATTCATTTAAATTATCCTATTGAAATGTTAAATAATATTAGAGAAGGATTACCTCCTCACGAAATTAAATTAAAGATTAACGCAATTATAATGTTAATTAGAAATCTTAATATAACTGATGGATTATGTAATGGAACTAGATTAAAAATAACTAAATTATTTAAATTTAATATAGAAGCCGAGATTATTACAGGAGAAAATAAAGGAAATAAAGTTTTTATACCAAAAATAACTTTAAGTACAAATGAATCGTCTTCTTTGCCTTTTATTTTACACAGAAAACAATTTCCTATAGTGTTAGCATTTGCAATTACAATTAATAAGTCACAAGGACAAAGTTTTGAAAATATAGGTATATATATTAAAAAACCATTATTTTCACATGGTCAGCTATATGTCGCACTTTCAAGATGTAAAAATAAAAAAAATATATATATTCAAAATGAATTAGATAATAAAAATGAAATTAAAAACAGTTTGGAAAGAAATATTAAAATAATAATTTATATAATTTAATTATTTATATTAATTGTTTATATAATTTAATTATTATTGTTTACAGGTATCGTATTTATAAAATTCATATATACATATATATATATATATATATAAAATATATAATATATATATATATACATATATATATATATATATAAATTTAAACACATAACAAAATGGAATGGAATGCAATTGAAGGTCAATACGTTATTATTGATAATGTAAATGATCAAGAAATGATGGATAGTTTAAATGATAACATTGAAGATTATTTAAATTATGAGGAAGAGTATGAATATTATTTAGAAAATCTTACTGATAATAATAGTTCAGATAATACTAAAATATCTATTTTAAATAATTCAATAAATTCATATATTGGTGAAGATAATGAAAAAGTAGAATTTCATAATTGGAAACAAGTACCAGAATATTATAAATATTACACTAATAAAATTATAGAATATAAAATAACATTAAATGAACCAATAAATGGATTTTATCTAAACCAAAATTACGAAATATATTCAAGATATTTATTGAACATTGCACACATTTAAAAAAAAATATTATGATATATTTTTTTAAATTTATTATTTATTTAAATTATAAATTCAATATTTTTATGAAATGTTTAATATTTTATTAAGATTAAATTTTATGAAAGAAAAATTGATATATTTCTAAAATGTAAAATTAAGTAAAAAGATATCAAACAGGAATAATAACAAAATAATCCTTTAAATCTTAAAAATCTTAAATTTATATTTAAATATATCAAACATTATGTTGAATTAATATAATGAAATAATTAAAAATTATTTTTTTTAATATTTAATGTAATATTTACATAAAATATTAAACGTTATATAAAACTATTAATAATTAATAATTTAAAAAATTTTGATATATTTATAAAATGTCAGATTAAGAAAAAAGACATCAAACAGGAATTATAACAAAATAATCCTATAAATCTTCAAAATCTTAAGTATACATTTAAATATATCAAAGGATAATATTAAAAAATTTTACTAAAAAATTTATGATTTCACAATGATAAAAATCTAAAAGATTTAAAATTTAAGGTTGTGTAAAAACCAACTTAATCTATATTTCATAAATAATGATTAAAATTTATTAATAATTTTTTTCAGATATTTTACATGAATAATTAATATTATGTATTTTTTTTCATGTTTCTATGTCAATAATAAAAATTTAATAAAAAATGTACAATTATATAATATTATGTATAATATAAAAATATATTATAATAAAAAAATTTTTATATAAAAGAATGCATAAGTGTTATATTTTATATTGATATGATAACAATAATGGAGGTTGGCGAGTGGAACGAGCAGGGGGGTACCCCCTCCTAGCCAGAATTATTTTCAGGAGGATATAGATAAATAAATTTGTAGAGATACCACCAAAGACGCGTTAGGTCTTTTTATTAATGGAAGCCTTCACCAGTAGCCATAAAAATCATTTTGTTTTATAATTTATGTTTTATTTAATTTTTTATATTATTTTAAATAATTTAAAAAATTGTTTTTTATAATCATTTTAAATAATTTAAAAAATTGTTTTTTATAATCATTTTAAAATAAAGAAAATAAAAATTTTTCCAAAAAAATTTTTGTATTAATTCTAGCATTAATTAATTTTAATATTATAAATTATATATTATTATGTTAAGTTTTAAGTTTGTATATTTAAATACATACATTATTATATTGTGGGGGGGGGGTAGTGGAGGGGTCGTGGGGGTGCCGTGGGGGTGCTGTGGAGGGGCGTGGAGGGGTATGGAGGGCTGTGGAGGGGTGTGGAGGGGTGTGGAGGGGTGTGGAGGGGTGTGGAGGGGTGTGGAGGGTACTTAGAATAAAATGTTATGTCCGGTCACCTTAAATAGGTTTACTCGGACATGTGTTTGTTTGGGATATTTCTTGTTGGTATTGTTAAATATTTTTTGGTTTTTAAAAGACTGCGGGATAGAGGAGCTTAATCGCTTACCTTGTCTTAACTGCTGGCTGCGTGGTCGAAAGCAAAGGAGTTTATCTACTTAATAAACTTTACACTGAAGGGCGCAGTGCTCCTCTCTGGTTGCCCGTTTGTTAATTATTTAGGAACTGGATTAATGGCACTTATGTTCGCAGAGATTATTTTTGTATATTTTTGTAAATGATATTTATTTTATTTTATTACAAATGTTGTACAAGCTATTGATAAGTGAATCGCGCAGATTTACAATAATAAATCGGAAGAAATCTCGTTAGTATTTTTATTTATTTTTATTTGAAAATAAAATAGGAAATATTCTTTTTATTAACACACTTTTTCCCCTAGCAGTAAGTTGTATAAAAATCGCGTTTTTATTGGGCTGACTTGTTAAAATAAGCGCGCGACTAAATTAAGTTATTTCGCTTGTAATTAAATTTAAGAAGGAAATAAAGCGCGAGTTACAAGTTTTTATTGTTACGATTTTACACTTGATTTATGTGCAAGTCGAAAAAGGTGTTACCCTTGCGAGGTCTAACTGCGGACTGACTTATTAAAATTATTTTTCTCTGCAAGAAAGGTACAAATCTAGAAATAAAATGCAAGTTTGTCAAAATTTAATAGAGTCCCATTGGTCAGTTCGGCCGTGAGAAACTCTTTAGAATCTCACATTCGGTGACAGAAGATATCTTCTTATCACGCCTAAAAATGCTGAGGTAGCGTATACGGCGCGCGAACTTACTGCTTTTCTCTTAAGACTATTACAAGAAATTAAATTTATTTTTTAATACAGTATATTCCTTATTACTAAAAGATTCATTTATTTATCTACTTATATGTATTTATTAATGTTATTTAGGGAGAGAACTGCAAATAAATATGTTTATATGCATGCATAATGTATATGCGTATATATAATTATATATACGTACGCACATTTATATGTATAACAATTTACAAAAAAAAATTAAGATGAAAAATGATTTTTCGTACATCCGTGATTATGCGGATGTAACACCCCCACCGTGAAAACAAAGCAATAAGATTTTAGTTGTTTTGCTTTGGGGTTCCCAACAGTTTGAGCTCGATGTCTCGGATGGTTTTTCTTGATGGTGGCATAGAGTTAGATCTGCTGAGTCCTCTTCTTGGCGAATTCAATGATTCCGTTGACCCAGTGGCTGTTCCGTGTTCTGATGTTTTATCCTTCTCTGTACGTTCGGGCTTAGCCAGGCTCGTAAGCAAATGTGTTATCGAGCCGAAAATGGCTCCCAGGAGTCTTGTACTCCATCCATATACCGTGTATAGAGTGTATCCGCGGATTATGGTGTCGAAGATTAGTTTGATTACTTGGCATAACAGGATAATCATTAATATTCCTGCCGAGATTTGGCCAAATTTTTGAAACCCATTCCACATTTTGTTAAGTGTGGATTCCTTCATTGTTTCCATTTCTTCTGGCGTCAACAGGTTGTTAAACTTTACAGAGCGCGTCCTTGCTTCTCTGTCGTTAAGTCGTCTCGCTATTGCTTCTAGCATTGCAGGCTTTTCGGCTGGAAAGATCGAATGTTCGCGTAGATTTTGCAGGTCTTCCGGTGTGTATATTCCATTTTCCAAGACTTCTGAGATGCTGGCGTGTTTCCAGGTCGGTTGGACAAATGGTTTTAGGGTTTGTGGTAGGTTTACCTCCGTTGCTGTAAGGTGAATCTTAAACCATTTCTCGCTGATTTTGAAGATACTTGGTATAAGTGTGTTGCAATCTCTAATCGTTCCTATTTGTGCTAGCACCTTGCTGATAGGTTTGGCGAAGTACGCTTCGTCATCGCAAGTCACTGGTACTTCGTAGTAGCATTGTTCTGTTTTTCTTATTTTGCAGGATCGTGGTACACATTGAATTATGTGGGCGACTTCTCCTGCTGCTATGGCTAAATAACCTTGCTTCTTCATAACTTTCATGGCAAAAAGGTCTGGATTTGAGAACGCCAGAGGTAGAGCATTTTCTATGATTTGCTTCTCCAATATACATCGGTGCAGGACTATGTCACGATATAGTGATCCTAGTTGTTTATCGAGATGTCTTCCGAGATTCATTATTTTTGCGTTAAAATATGTAGTAAGGATGATATCTGGTACCTCTAAGCTTTTTCGGGTGGTGAATGATTTGCCTCTTGTGGTTTCCAAAATGAATAGTTCTGTTTGATCCGTTTTAATTAATTTATATCCGCATAGCATTTCTTCTCCAGTTTTGGTTAGACCAAAATTTATCTTCCCAGTTGAATTACTAAAGTAGATAACAGGAGCGTTCGAATTGTTATCAACCATACGTGTCCCTATACCTTCATATAGGATGGTGAATTCATCGAACTTACATGTGGATCCCATTACTGGAGTCCAGAAAATGCAGCTTTCTTCCTCATCAATGCATCTACCGCTGGTGTAGCTGCATCGAGTTCCGGTGCTTAGGATCACCATATTCTTTTTTTATCTACGGTGACCTCGTAGTCTGTTGCTTTGATCTCCAGCTTCGCAGTTACGACTACCTTTTCGTATTCATATCCATTATCATTGTAAGTTGTACCCTCACAATATCCGTTTGCATCCAATCTTCCGGCGACTGTGACAGTCCTTCTATTGGTCGCGTTCACCAATAGATTATTTATTACGGAGCGTCCATATTTATATTGGCCATATCTAACGAGATCTTCGCATGCTTCTCTCGTTGTCAACTCCATGAATGTGGTAGAGCCTCCTTTTACTTTTGAGTTGTGCGAATGCATACCGCAATACGTAATTTCCTGCTCTACCTTTATTCTACATTGGTAAGCTCGGACCTTGAAATATTGAGTATGTTGTAGCAGCTGGAGGTATATTTCTTCTTCAGCAGGTGCTGCGTCGGATAGCACGCAGTCTCCGACTTCTGTAAGTGCTATAGTCGTTATGTTGGGGGTGGCAGATCCGCATTCATATGTCGTAAAAGTGACGGCGACTCGAATATAAGTGTACAAAAAGAACATTAATTTGCAGTTCATCCTCCTATAACAAAAAAAAATAACTTAAGATTATTCGTAGACTCATTATGCTGATACAGGTATGGTTATTATGTTGCGTAGTTACAGTTGATTGAGGTTATAAGCATTTTTACCCAATTACTAAGATAAATTTTTAAAGATGCGTGATTAGGTAAAGTGAATTCACCAACTTGCTTAAGTTTCTTTATTCGTTATTACATCCAAAGAAAAGAAAAATTTGGATATGCACACGTATCACAAAGCAAAGAAATCGAATGATAATAAATAATACGCAGATTTACGTTAATTATCGTTATGCGTATTCACTTTAAGAAATCTTTAGTCAAATGTAGAGTTCTGATCATTATCGATCGAGCTTTCAGATCTTAGTTTCGTTAAGCGCAATTTATTTGGGTGTACAATTTTCGTAGTATTTTTAAAAGAAATTTTAATATTTCTACCATTTTCTAATATCTCAAGAATTCTATGTGGCCCGGTATACTGCGGTTGAAACTTTCCTTTTCTAGGTTCTATTAATAGCATTACGTGATCATTAACCTTAAAATTACACGGGTTTAACTTCCTATCGTAATATTCCTTGGAACGTCTTTTTGCGTTATTTAGATTTTCTTTAGCTAATTCGTGTATTTCTAACAATTTTGATCTTAATCTAGTCAAATAGTCATAATAAGTATCGGTAGTATTTTCCCCAATACCGCCCTCGCTGATGGAACGCGAGCTATCTTCCCATATACGCATTCGTATGGGGTGAGCTTCGTCCCTTCATGAACGCTGGTATTGTAGGAAAATGTCGCACATTCACACCATTCATCCCATTGTCGTATATTTGATACATAGTTCATTAACCATTCCTTTAACGAGTGATGCATTCGCTCAATAGATCCATTGGATTGAGGGTGAAATGCGGTGGTAGTACATGTTTTAATTTTACACATTTTCGCGACGTTTTTCATTAATGAACTGATAAAATTTGCACCTTGATCCGTCAGGACTATCCTTGGTGACCCATGAATAAAAACAAATCGTTTTAGAAAAGCATCGGCAATTGCCGTTGACGTAGTGGAATCTAAAGGGACAGCTATACAAAATTTTGTTAGCAAATCTTGCATCGTCAAAATGTACATGTTCCCATTTCTGGTCCTGTCCAATGGACCTACGATATCTAACGAAACTTTTTCGAAGCTAGAACCCGGTGTGTCTGTTAACACCATAGGTTGCCTAACCTTATTTCTAACTAGTTTATTTAGTTGACAAGTGCGACAAGCGTTGACAAAATTTTGGATTCCCGCTTTCATATTTGGCCAAAAATAGTGTTGTCTAACTCGGTTATATGTCTTTGTTATACCTTTATGACCGTTTATTGGTGATTCGTGAATTTCGCGTATAATTTGTTCACGCAGATCTACTTCTGGTATTTGTATCAAGTTTTTACAGATTATTATCTTAGTTTGAGAATCTGAAAATATATCCTTCAACAGATCGACAATTTCACTCCACGTGATATCGTCTATCTGTTCTGTTTTTGAAATTCTCAAGGATAACAGAGATGTTGTTTGGCATACGTCTAGCAGTGAAAAAATAGCATCCTTAAAAATTTCTCTATCTGTTTGTATATGCAGATTTTCTTTAACTGGCAAAGCTATCAGAATCTTTTTGTCATTTTCAATGACTTTTGCTCTTGCAAGGACAATATCTTGCAGGGGCGGAAGTCTTTGTTCTTGTTGCAAAAAAAGTGCTCCTGAGTCGAGAGGTTGATTTTTTTGTGTTATGAAATAGGTCAGATTGTCTTTTGTCATGAGAAAGTTATCTCTCGTTTCGATTATATTTCGTGATGGTCGAGGTCGATTTGATTCGTCTCGACCTATCTCATACTCAACAGATAGAGGAGCTTCATTCGCCCTGGACGGATTTGAATGTAATTCGTCCCTGAGCGATTGATGATCCTCGGAAATATTTATATTTTCATTCATAGCATCGTCAGTCACGTGAGCGTCTTCGGGTGGTTTATTTGCTGTGGCTTCTAAAGATTCCTTAAGGTTGTCTAGCGTCCGTGACAGTTCGTCGGCTGGCAGTTGATATCTGTCTTGCTCGATTTTAGTCAATTTTACGCTTGTTAGTATGCTGTCGAAGGGTATCTTATCGTCATAGTCAAAAGAATATATATGTTCGTCTCCGTCTTGACGCGTTAACCATCGTATAGATATTACTTTATTATTTGATTTAATGTACTGTTTGCTTTGGCATAAATAAAAACTGTCCTTACTGTTTCTTACTGCTAGGAAGTCATTCTTTTTAAACAGTGTCTCGGTTGCGATTGACTCTAAAGCGTTTATTTTATAGACCGGTTTACACGTATTTTCCTCGGAAGTTATCTTAACGATTTCTTTAGTTTCCGATTCGCGTATATTTTGCACTTCGTTATCCGGAGGGTTACGTGATAGCGCGTCGGCGACGAAATTAATTTTTCCTGGAAGATATCTGATTGTAAAGTCAAATTTGTCTCTTAATTCAAAATACCATTTTTTTAATTTAGATGTACAGTCCTTTATTTTGTGCAGCCAAACGAGAGGTTGGTGGTCAGTTATAAAGGTGAAATGTCGGCCAATCAGACAATAGTCGAATTGATCGCCGCAAAATCGCATTGCGAGTAGTTCCTTCTTGATAGTGCTATAATTCATCTCGGTTTTTGTAAGCAATCGGCTTGCGTAAGCTACAGGTAAATCTGAATTTTCCTTCTTTTGAGATAGGACACCACCGACTGCGTAGTCTGAGGCGTCTGTTGTTACGAAGAATTCCTCTTCGAAGTTTGGATGTTGCAAAATTGGTTCATTAATTAGGCAGTTTTTGAGCGTCTCAAAAGCTATTTCCTGTTCATCTGACCAATTGAAAGCTACTGCTTTCTTCAAAAGGTTTGTCAATGGCTTTGCGATCGTTGCAAAATTTGGGATGAAACGTCGATAATATCCGCACAGACCAAGAAATTGGCGTATTCCCTTGACATTTCGTGGACGAGGGAATTTTTCGACAGCTTGGGTCTTATTTGGGTCTGGTCTCATGCCTTTATGACTAATCTCGTGACCAAGAAATGTCACTGATGTTTCGTAAAATTGGCACTTTAAGGGATTTAATTTTAGGTTAGATTTCCTTAGAGTCTCTGTGAATTCCAGAAATAATTCGTCTAGATCGTTTAGATTTTCCGCAAATAGTATGACGTCATCAATATATCCTAGCTTTCCTTTTCCTTTCGAGCTTAGATCTAACGGTTTATGCCCTAATATTTTATTGGTTAATTCTTGAAAAGTACTTGCCGCTGTTCGAATTCCGAAAGGCATTCTTTTGAAGTGAAAGTGACCATAAGGAGTAGAAAAGGCTGTTTTCTCTCGGTCTTCTTCTCTAATCATCACCTGATGGAAACCTGAATACATATCCACGACGATAAAATAGCGAGCCCCGCCGAGCTGCTCGACTAAATGCGTAATATATGGGATTGGATGTGGATATGGCTTGATTTTTTCATTTAATTTTCGGAAATCGACTACAACTCTCCACTGTGGCTTCCCTTCAATATCGTCTTTCTTTTTGACAACCCAGAGAGGACTGTTAAAAGGCGATTCACTTCTTTCGACTATATCTGATTCTAACAATTTACTTATTTGCTCGTAAACAACTTCTTGCAATTTTTGAGGTATTGGATACTGTCTTACGTTCACTGGTTCTTCGTCGTAGGTTTCGATTTTATGTTCGATTATGTTAGTGGCAGAAAGGGGTTCTCCTTTCAAATGAAAAACATCAGCAGTTTTTTCAATGAGCTTCTGCAGCCTTGCTTCGTTTTCTTCCGCTATATGGTTTTTAGGTATGTCGTTTAATATACATTCTGTTCTGTTTTTGACATTAGCATTGTATATTCGCTCAAAATTTTTGTGTTTTGAACTTCGATTATCCTTTTTATATGGCTTGACGTAGAATTCAGTGACAGTATTTATGTCTAAGATAGTTCTGTTGATGCATGGTTCTATATCAGAGTAATTTACATAAGTTTCTATTGGTTGATTCACCTGATTTATTTCGATATAGTCCAGCAAATTTGCACCTGGAAGGAAATCTCGAATTATTATATCTTCTTCAGTGGTTTCTGTGCTTTCGTTATCTGATATTTCAATTTCCCTTTTTGTTAGACTTGTGCTTACCGTGTTGCGCGGAGCTTTTTCGGGCTTAGCATAAGTCTTGTAGGTGCTATGTCGCACATTGTCATCGTCGCTTACCGTGTTGCGCGGGGCGTTTTCGGGCTTTGCGTACGATGGTTTTGGATTTCGGCCGAGGGATTCGATTAAATTTGCGATAGAGTTCGGAGCGTCATCGTCTACCGTGTCGCGCGAAGCATTTTCGGACTCAACGCATGACGTTGCAGAATTGGGTAACATCTGCACAGGAACCTTAGATTTAGGAATTATATTTTCTTGAATTTGAAGGTCTTCTTCGGAAGATGAGCAAATAGTACTGTCTGAGTAGCGTCTCTGAAAGACTCGATCGTATTCTTCACCATATTCGAAAGTAATTAAGTCATTGATTAGTTCATCGGCTGACCTCGTATCATCTACATTGGCCTGCATAGAAATAAGAGAAGGCGCTTGGTTCGTGACGTTAACTTCTTTTATATCTTCTATATCCATGAAGAGAGTGCTATTTTTGTCTATAAAAATTTTCTCGTTACGATGCTGATAATATTTCTGTGTTGGTTCTAGAGTTAGCGGTGTTATTTTTAGGTCGATATCAAAGATATTGGTATTGAATACCTCTATGTCAACGTAGCCTTGGTCGTTGATTGCCATGATGTTTCCTGCCACTATGCCTTTTTCGTTAAATTTTATTTTCCTAATATAGCCGTATTCATCTTCTGGGTTATTCAACGGGAAACGTACAGTTGCGGTTGCTAGAGCAGGTATTCTTTTAACGTCTTTTAAATTTACGAAAGGCAAGGTTTTGTCTTCGAAAATTAGTGCCTTTCGATAGAAATCGAGACTTGCACCGTGCTGCTCACAGAAGTTTGAACCTATAATTGCTTCTGTTTTCATCGGACAATCATTGGCGACTATAATGACCTCTGTTGGGGATCCATATATGTCAATGACGCATGTACCAATCGAAGGTATATCGGTTCCCGATATTACTCTTAACAATGGTCGGTTTGATTCGTTAACCATTACGTCTCCGTTAAAAATGCCTATTTTGGCTATATTGGGCTGCGCACCTGAATCAACCATAGCTTCAACAAAATTATGTAGAAATTGTGGGGATTCCACGATGACGATTGGCGTTGTTTCTTCTAAGTTGACGGTGTAGATGTAAGTTCTGTTACAATCGCGTTCACTGGACGCGTTTTCTCGGTTGCCACTCCAGGAGTGCCCTTCGCTGGAGCGTTCGTCTCGTTTTTTTGTTGATTCTCTGTGACCCATTTTAATTTACGGCACTCTTCCTTTACATGACCTCTGTTTTTGCAAAAGGCACATATTTTTATCTGGTAATTGTTATTATGACTTTTGTTTCTGTCACTTGATTGGTTGTCAGTCTGGTTGTATCTCCCCTGATTAGATGTGGTTGCTCGTGGCACATCCGGTTTTGCAGCTGTTGCTTCGTTCATATCTCGTCTGTTTTCATAAAGATTTTTATTTCTTTCGTTGATCTTATATCCATGCTTCAAGTTGTCCCTATCAATCTGCTTATCTACCGCGATTGCGTCGTCGAATACTTCGTTCAGAGTTAAGTTTGCTGGGTTTTTAAGCCTTTGCCTAAATTCCGGCGGTAAGCCGTCTCGAAATCCTTCGATTATATCTCCTTTGATTTCAGAAAGTTCGTCACGAGTTAATTCATTGCTGATATCGAAACGTTTTCGATCGATAATAGCTTCTTTAAGGTCAACGATTCGTGTAATAAAATTAAGCAGTGACTCGTTTCTTCCCTTATAAATTTGATCAAGTTTACCTCTTAGATTGTTTAGAGTTTCTGTGGGGGCAAAAACGGATTTTAGTCTATCGACGAATTCGTCCAATGTTCCGAAATTATTGTGCTCGAACGCGATATACGCTTTGTCTTCGAGTTTATTTTTCACTAACTTTATTAACTCTCTCTCAAGGTGCTGAGGAACTATTTGAGTTGCGCGTTTGCATGCTCTGACAAAAGGTATTAAGTTTGTTCCGTCAAATTTTGGTATGCTGTTCAAGGCCTCCTTTATGTAAATGCTTGGTGGCACAGTCCAGGAATTCTGTGGTTCTGCTAGGTTATTATGAGGTCTTGATGCTGGGTCTGGTGGTAATGTCTGCTGTGCTTGCGGTACGGGGGACGTTGAGCGAGTTGCACGCATTCGATCTATGTCACGGCGCATTTTTGCTAATTGAGTTATCACGTCATCTGTCGACTCCTCGGTTTCGTCTATTGGCTTTAACCTCAAATTCGTTTTATTTTAAGATCCCAAATCTATTTTATTAGTTTGTGCTAAGGGAAAATTTGATACACTAGAGGCAGTGTCCGATATGGTAATTTCAAGATTTTCGCAGCGTTTTCTTTCTTTTTCGAGTTCCTTTTCAAGCATTTGAACGCGTTCCTTTTCTACATTTAACGAGTCTATCGCGTCCTGCTTTAACCGTTCTGCCTCACTTAGGACTTTCTTCTCACGATTCCCTAGCGCTTGTTCTAAATCCTTAATTCTTTGTTCGCGTTCTTTTAAGTTGTTAGCGTATAGTCTCAACTCCTCTTCGGTGAGCGGCAAATCTTTGTCGTTAATTCCTCCGGTAGCCATTTTATAAGAATTTTAAAATCTAGGCTATTTAAAAAAAATAGACTATCGCTTGTGCAATTATTATTATAAATTGTTATTTATATAAATAAAGATTGATTTCTTAGGTAAATTTTGAGAAAAAGGAGAAGAAAAAGAAATTTTAAATAAAATGCTCCTTACTTATAGAAGAAAAGGAAACGCGATATAAGAAAATTTTTTTTTTAATCGATAGTAATTAGATTATTTTCCGACTGCATATGTTGACCGGCTTGGTCAACTTGCAAGGGCGATAGCGGAGCTGGTGCGGGTTGTAGTTCTTCGAGACTCAAATCGATTACAACGCGCTCTTGTTGCGGTTGTCGTATCCGGGGGGGAGTTATTAAATATTTAGCTGGCGTGTCGATTACGTATGGGTTAACGACTAGACCTCTTTTTGGGCCGATTTTTTTTTCGGTAGTAGAAATTGTGGCTCTAGATCAATGTCGTTTTCTTTGACCCACCCTATAAACCGCGCTCTGGCCTCTCCTTGCAGACTTAGCTTATCTGCTGTTTGCCTTATCTTAGGGCCAAGGCCTCTCCTTTTATTATCTGCCATTTACTGGAGAAATAAAGGGGAAAGCAGAAAAAAGAAAAAAAAAAAAAACAAAACCAAAAAGAAAAAAAAAATGATTATTTGAAGAGAGGAAGAAAAGAAAAAAGAAGAGGAGAAAGAAAAAAATATTTATTAGAAAAAGTTGCTCAAACACCTAATTGTCTCTTTTCTCTTTCCAAGTCTTTTGCCGCTGTTAAGCGATAAAAGAGAACTAGCACTATATGCCGTGAGGCTCAATAGATACAAGCCCAAAATTGAAAATAAACTTTCAGATATAGGGTCAACTTGTTTCTTCCCTTTTTTATTTTCTTCAGGTTGAGCCCTTCGTGCTGTTAAGCACAAACGGCGAATTGCAAGTCTTATGCCGTGAGGCTCAAGACCTACAAGACCCTCAAGAAATAAAACTTTATGATTAAAAAAAAAATTCTTTCTTTACTCTCCACCAGAAATTTTTAAATGCTGTTAAGCATGAAAAAATAATTTACGAGCTTTATGCCGTGAGGCTCAAAAACTGTAAACCCTGTCAGAGAGAGAGAGAGAGAAAAAAAAAGAAAGAAGAGAAACAGAAAACAAAAAAAAAAAAAATGAAAAAAGAAAAAAAAAAAAAAAAAAACAGTAATTTTTAACTTATTTAGTGCAGAATTATATTTGCAAAAAAAAATAAAAATGGTTCACTTCATATTAACATAAGAAAAAAAAGTAGCAAAGGAAAAATTAAAAGTAAATGTATAAGCGTTAGTTTAATCTTACGCCTTGCGTTAGATAAGCTGATTGACTGAGTTTTTATTTTAGCTATTTGTAAGGTAGAGTTTGTTACTTCAGAAAAATGTTAGTTATAGAAACAGGAAAAAGTAAAGTATTTACTTTTACTTAATGTTAGATTTATTGATTTGTTTGTTAATTTATGTATAAATAAATAAGAATTGAAATAAATGTTCTATGCTCATCTAAAGCAAGTATTTTGTCTAGTTATCTAGCGTTTCCCTGCGATAGAGAACGTTTTGAACAATGTATTTCAAATAAGAAAGGCGTTATTAGATTTTATTTTTGATTTATCAACTTATAAATAAGTTAACAGATCGAAAAATCTTTACTCTATGCTCATCTAAAACAAGTATTTTGTCTAATATTATTTAGCGTTTCCCTGTGATAGAGAGCATTTCGAGTGTAATTAATTAGTATAAAAAGCAGTAATAAAAAAAATTTGTTAGTGTTTATTAGTTGTTTGACAAGAAATATCCCACCGTCGCTGTCACCATTTGTTATGTCCGGTCACCTTAAATAGGTTTACTCGGACATGTGTTTGTTTGGGATATTTCTTGTTGGTATTGTTAAATATTTTTTGGTTTTTAAAAGACTGCGGGATAGAGGAGCTTAATCGCTTACCTTGTCTTAACTGCTGGCTGCGTGGTCGAAAGCAAAGGAGTTTATCTATTTAATAAACTTTACACTGAAGGGCGCAGTGCTCCTCTCTGGTTGCCCGTTTGTTAATTATTTAGGAACTGGATTAATGGCACTTATGTTCGCAGAGATTATTTTTGTATATTTTTGTAAATGATATTTATTTTATTTTATTACAAATGTTGTACAAGCTATTGATAAGTGAATCGCGCAGATTTACAATAATAAATCGGAAGAAATCTCGTTAGTATTTTTATTTATTTTTATTTGAAAATAAAATAGGAAATATTCTTTTTATTAACACACTTTTTCCCCTAGCAGTAAGTTGTATAAAAATCGCGTTTTTATTGGGCTGACTTGTTAAAATAAGCGCGCGACTAAATTAAGTTATTTCGCTTGTAATTAAATTTAAGAAGGAAATAAAGCGCGAGTTACAAGTTTTTATTGTTACGATTTTACACTTGATTTATGTGCAAGTCGAAAAAGGTGTTACCCTTGCGAGGTCTAACTGCGGACTGACTTATTAAAATTATTTTTCTCTGCAAGAAAGGTACAAATCTAGAAATAAAATGCAAGTTTGTCAAAATTTAATAGAGTCCCATTGGTCAGTTCGGCCGTGAGAAACTCTTTAGAATCTCACATTCGGTGACAGAAGATATCTTCTTATCACGCCTAAAAATGCTGAGGTAGCGTATACGGCGCGCGAACTTACTGCTTTTCTCTTAAGACTATTACAAGAAATTAAATTTATTTTTTAATACAGTATATTCCTTATTACTAAAAGATTCATTTATTTATCTACTTATATGTATTTATTAATGTTATTTAGGGAGAGAACTGCAAATAAATATGTTTATATGCATGCATAATGTATATGCGTATATATAATTATATATACGTACGCACATTTATATGTATAACAATTTACAAAAAAAAATTAAGATGAAAAATGATTTTTCGTACATCCGTGATTATGCGGATGTAACAAAAAGCAACAATAAAAAATATCGTAATATTTTAAACAATTTTACGTTATTTTGTGGAGGGGTCGTGGGGGTGCCGTGGGGGTGCTGTGGAGGGGCGTGGAGGGGTGTGGAGGGGTGTGGAGGGGTGCGGGGGGATGTGGAGGGGTGTGGAGGGGTGTGGGGGGTGTGGAGGGGTGTGGGGGGTCCAAGGGTTGATTTTTCATATAACTATATAATATAGGTAGATATATATATAGGCGCTCCAGGTGGGAGTGGTAAAAGCTACTTATTAAATACAATCATAACTCATATAAAAGTCCATAAAATTAACTATTTAGTTGTATCATGGACAAGTATAGCGGCTAATTTATTACGAGACGGTGTAACAGTACATACAGCATTTAAATTAGCGTTGAACATATCTAAAGACACAATATGTAATATTAGTGCAAACAGCGAAATAGGTAAAAAAATGAAAAATGTATCAATTATTATCTGGGATGGAATCACTATAACATAAAAAAACGCTTTTAAAGCCGTCGATCGCATGTTTAAAGATGTATTTGGTAATAATTATCCATTTGGAGGGAAAACATTTGTCATATCAGGTGATTTTAGACGAACATTATTAATAGTAAAATATGGAAATAGAAGACAAATAGTAGAAAATTGTGTCAGAATAAGTTATTTATGAAAACGTTTTCAATGTATGTCTCTGAAAGAAAATAAAAGTTTGACAAAATCAGAAGGTAAATTTAAAAATTGTTTACTCAATGTAGAAAATGGTAATTTTCATTCATAATATGAAGTCGAAAATGAAGTTATACAAATTCCAAAAGGAATATTGTCAAATGGCAATCTAATTGATGAAATTCACGGGCATAATATAAATATTGAAAATTGTGACTATTACGAAAATATTATATTAGCACCGAAAAACGTAGATGTAACAGAAATGAATGAAAAAAATTTTATCGAAACTAAATGAACCAGTAGTAGAGTACTTAAGCATTGACTCTGCAAATGATGCAAATGACGAAAGTTTAGACGCAATTTTACCAACAGAATTTTTCAATTCTTTAACGCCTAACGGTCTACCTCCACATAGATTACAATTAAAAAAGGAGCTATAGTGATGTTTCTAAGAAATGTTAATTTAAATGAAGGACTTTGTAACAGAACCCGATTAGTAATAACGACATTAAAACAATATAATATTATTGAACAAATATTAACAGGGAGTAGAAAAAGGAAACACTATATTCTTACCACGTATGACCTTATCAGCAAATGATCGTCTGTCATTCCAGATGACCAGGAAACAATTTCCTGTAAAACTTGCTCGTGCAATGACTATTAATAAGTCACAAGGATAATCATTTAAAAAAGTTGGAGTGTATTTACCAACACTAATTTTCAGTCATGGGCAGTTATACGTGACACTTTCAAGGACGACTAAAAAAAAAGAATTTAAAATATTATTAACAGAAAAATAAAAATAATTAAAGATGAAATAGTCTATACTAAAAACATCGTTTACAAA
The DNA here is from genome assembly GCA_017163975.1 of Anastatus disparis. Lineage (NCBI taxonomy): Eukaryota > Metazoa > Arthropoda > Insecta > Hymenoptera > Eupelmidae > Anastatus > Anastatus disparis. The sequence continues at coordinate 101,935 of JAFFSR010000238.1, forward strand.
GTAATATTATAAAAACCACAATACAAAAATTAAATATAACAAAAGAGAAAGTAAAATAAAACATATTTAAAACTCTAATATAATATTGAATATAAAAAAAAAAAAATTTTTGAAGTAGAGTTTAGCGCTGTGTGGTAAAAAATCATGGCTGTTATTGCTAGTACCGTACCATTAAAAAAATACGATTGGTTATTTAAATGCTGTGTATTTATAAATAACATGGCTGCTATTGTAAGTGTTGTAATGGGGAAGAAAGCTAAAACTACTCTAAGGGCTGTGTAATTAAGAATTTACAACTGCTATTCGAGCATTATCTTGTTTAAAAACGCAGCTACTATTTTAAAAGCTAAAGATAAAAAAGGCAACAATTATTGTAAGCGATGTGTAATTAAAAGTTCGCAGCAGCTATTTTGAGCGCTGTGTAGTTAAAAAAACGCGGCTGCTATTGTAAATTCTGTGTCGTTCAGAAGCACAACAACTATTGTAAGCACCGTGTAATAACTAATTCACGGCTGCTATTGTAAGCACTGTGAAATTAAAAATGCACAGTTGCCATTTTGAGCGCTGTGTATTACAAATTCGCGGCTGCTATTTTGAAAGCTGTGTGGTTAAAAATACGCTGCTGCTATTGTAGGCATTGTGTAATTGAGAATTCACAGTTGCTATTTTGAGCGCTGTGTATTACAAATTCACGGCTACTATTTAAGCGCTGCATGGTTAAAAATACGTGGCTGCTATTGTAAGCGCTGTGTAATTAAGTATTCATGGTTCCTATTTTGTAACGCTGTGTGATTAAATTATTATTGTTTTTTGTTATTTCATTGTTAACGTTGTTTACTAAAAATGCCAAAACTACTATTGTAAACGGTTGGTAATTAAAGGGACGCGGATATTAATATCAGAGCTAAGCACAGAAAACCTAAAATCATCAGCAGAAATAACGTCTAGAGCAGGATCTGTTATGAAAAAAAGACAATATGAATAAATCAAATAATACGAAAGAAATGTAATTCAAAATAATCACTAAAGAATCGAGCCTTGATGTGTCCTCCATAAAAGCTTTAGTTGCTGATTTTTCAGAATGCTTCTATTTGATAAATAATATAAATTTAGAAATAAAAATATTTAATTCTAAATTATTTGAAATTGGAATAAACTATGATGATAGCTATTTATTTGGATTGTATTCTCTAACAAAGCTTTACTGATGAGTCCTATAAACAGATCTGGGACAAAACGCAAAATTTGAATTTCATTAAACTATAAAAATATAGTCGTTATCATCATCAGATACTGAAACATCAGCATCAATGTCAGGACGTACATGTGTATGGACATGAGCAAAGAAAGTCTGAAAGCGGCATCAGACTTATGAAATGATTTCATATGGAAAAGTAAAGAAGACAGACACGCAGACCAATAGCCAAAAACTGAAAATAAACCATAAACCCATCAACCATAAACTCATAAACCATAAACTCATAGACCATAAAGCAATAAACCATGAATTTATGGAAAATTAACCTATAAACTATGAACCCATAGACCATAAACTTATAAACCGTAAACCCATTAGTCCATGAATGATAAACATATAAACCAAAAACCCATAGACCCATAAACCACAAGACCATCGAATATTGACTCATAACTCACAAACCCATAAAACATAATCCAATAAACCATAAAAAAATTAACTCATGAACCATGAACCTATAAACCAGCTACCCATCAACCATGAACTTATAAACAATTAACCGAAGACCCATTAACCCATAAACCGTAAACCCATAAACCCATGAACCATAGACCCATAAATCATGAACCCGTGAACCATTAACCCATTAACCATAAACCCATTCAACCCCATTCCCATAAACCATAAACCCATTAACTATAAACCCATAAACCATAAACCATAAACCATAAACCATGAACCATAAACCATTAACCATGAACCATGAACCCATAAACCATAAACCCATAGACCATAAACCCATGAACCATTGACCCATAAACCCATTCAACAAGAACCCATAAGCCATAAACCATAAACCCATAAACTATAAACTCATAAACCATAAACCATACACCCACAAACCATAAATCATAAACTCATGAACGCATGAACCACAAACCCATAAATAATAAACCCAGAAACCATAAACTCATTAACAACAAACCCATAAACCATAAACTATCAACCCATAAACTATGAACCCATAAACCATGGAACCATAAACCATACACCCATTAACCATAAACCATTAACTATGAACCCATTGACCCATAAACCACAAACCCATGAATAATTAGCCCATTACCCATGAACTCATAAACCATAAACCATGAAAGTATGAACTATAAACCCATAAATCAAAAACCCATAAACCATACACCCATGAACCATAAACCATAACCCATAAACCCATAAACCGAAAACCACGAACTCATAAATAATAAGACCCTTAACCATAAACTTATAGACCATGAAGCCGTAAATCATAAACCCATGAAGTACAAACACATAAACCCATGAACCATAGACTTAGTAACCATAAACCCATGAACGATAAAGGTATAAACCATAATTCTATGAAAAATAAACTTATAAACCATATACCCATGAACCATGAACCCATCAACCATGAGCCCATTAACCATGAACCCATTAACCATAAACGTATAAACCATGAACCCATAATTCGTAATCCATAGGACCATAAACCGTAAACCCATAACTCATTAACCCATGAACTATAGACCTAAAAACCATAGACCCATTAACCATCAACCCATAAACCATAAGCCCAATAACCATAAACACATAAACCATAAACCCTTAAGTCATAAACCTATAAACCATAGACCCATAAACCATATACCTATTAACAATAAACCATAAACCAAGTAACTATAAACTTATAAACCATTAACCCGTAAACCATGAACCTATTAACCATAAACCTATAAACAATGATCCCAAAAACAAAAAATTCATAAACCATAAACGCATAAACCATAAACCCATAAACCATAAATTTAAGAACCATAATTCTATGAACGATAAGCCCATCGACCATGAGCTCATAATCGATAAACCCATAAGCCACAAACCTATAAACAATAGACGCATAAACCACAAACACATAAACCATTAACTCATAAAACATAAACCAATATACCATAAAAAAATACAAACTGAAAACACATATACCATAAGCCAATTAACCCATAAACTCATTATTCATTGACTCATAAAATATAAACCCATAACAATGAACCCATAAACCATAAACCCATAGACTATAAACCCATAAACCATAAACTAATGAACCATTATCCCCTTGACTATAATCCCATGAACCATAAATCCATAAACCACAAACTCGTAAACCATAAGACCATAAACCCATTAACCATAAACCCATGAACCATAAACCCATATACCATAATCTCATTAACCAGAAACCATAAACTCTAAACAATAAACTTATAAACCATAATCAGATAAACCATGAACTATAAACCATAAATCATGAACCATAAGCCCATAAACTATAAATTCATAGACCATGAACCATAAACAGAAAAACCATGAACTATAATCCATGAACCCACTAACCATAAACCAATAAACCATAAACTCATAGCCCGTAAACACATAAACCATAAACCCATAAACCATAAAACCATAAACCCATGCACCATAAACCCATAAACCATTGATCAATTAACCATCAAACCATAAACTATAAACCCATTGACTATAACTATGTAGACTATAAACCCATAAACCATGGAACCATAAACCCATGAACTCATAAAGCCTGAAACCATAAACTTATATAGCATAAACACATGAACCATAAATCCATTAACCATGAAATCATAATTTATAAAAACTTAAACTATAAATCTATAAACCATATAAACCATATAACCCACAAACCGTAAACCTATTAACCATCAGCCGATCAATTATGAACCCATAAATTATAAACCCATAAGCCATAAACCCATAAACCATGAACCAATAAATCATTAACCCATGAACCATAAACTCATAACCCATGAACCATAAAAACATAAACCATAAACCTACAAGACATAAACCAATAAGCTATAAACCCATGAACACCAAACCCATTAATTATAAACACATAAACCATGAACCCATGAATCATATACTCATTGACTGGGAACCTATGAGCATCAAAACCATAAACCATAAACCCATAAAACTTAAACCCCTGAACCATAAATCCATACACCATAAACCCATAAGCCATAAACTTATAAACCATAAGCCCATAAACCATAAACCTATTAACTCATAATCTCATAAACCATAAACCTATAAACTATAAACCCATAAACCATAAACCTATAAACTATAAACCCATAAACCATAAAATTATAAAATTAATATCCATAAACCATAAACCCATAAACCATAAACCAATCGACGAATAAATTCATAAATCATTAACCCATAAAATATGAACTCATAAATTATAAGCCCATAGATCATAGACCGATAGACCATAGACCCATAAACCATAAAAACAGATACCATGAACTAACCAGCCGTAAACCCCTTAACTATAATCCCATTAACCATAAATCCATAAACCATAAACTCATAAACCATAAACTTATAAACCCATTAACCATGAGCGTATAAATCATAAACCCATATACCATAAACCCATTAACCATGAACCATGAACTTATGACCCATAAACAGATAAACCACAAACTATAAACCATGAACGCATGAACCATAAGCCCATAAACTATGAATTTATAGACCATTAACCCATGAACAGTTGACCCATAAGCTATAAACCTATGAACCATAAAACCATAAACCAATAACCCATAAGCTATAAACCCATAAACCGTAAACTCATTAACCGTAAGCCCATAAATCATAAACCCATAAATCATAAACCTGTAACCCATAAACCCATAAACCATAATCCAATGAATCATAAACCCATTAACCATAAACCCATAAACCATAAACCAATAACTCATGAACCCATTAACATAAACTCATTAGGCATAAACCCATAAACCCATAAGCTATTAACCTTCTAACTATAATCTCATTGACCACAAACTAATAGATCATCAATTATGAACCATAAACCCATTAATCATAAACCCATAAATTATAGACCCGTAAGCGAGGAACCTATTGACCCTGAAACCATAAACTAGAAGCCCGTGAACCATAAACCCATGAACCATCGAACCATAAACTATAAAAAGAAAAAATATAAACCCATTAACTATAACTACATAAATTATAAACCCATGAACCATTAACCTATGAACCTATGAACCAATAAAGCCATGAAATATGAACTCATATAGCATAAAGCAATAAACCATGAACCCATAAACCATTAAATCATGAACCCAGAAATTTAAACCATAAACTTATGAACCATAGACCCATAATCCATTAACCCATAAACTATAAACCCATAAACTATAAACCCATAAACCATACACTCATGAACCATAAACGAATAAGCCGTAAACCTCATGAACCATGGACCCATATACCATGAACACATAGACCATAAACCATTAAACAGTAAACCTGCAATCCACAAACCCGTGAATCATTAACTCATGAACTATAAATACACTAACGGAAAACCCATAATCCATAAACCCATAATCCAGAAACCCATTGACCATAAACCCGTAAACCATAAACGCATAAGCCATTGACCTATAAAAAATAAACCCTTTAACAATAAATCCATAAACCCTTAACCCATAAGCCATAAACCTATAAACCACAAACCCATGAACGACAAACCCATTGACCAGTAACTCATAAACCATGAACCCATAAACCATTAGAATATAAACTAAAAACCCATAAACCATTAGCCAATTAACCCATAAATTCATTAATCATTAACACATAAACTCTTAACCCATCAACCATAAACCCGAAAACCATGAACTCGTGAACCATAAATTAATAAACCATTATTCCTTAAATTATAACTCCATAAACCGTTTATTCATAAACCATAAACTCATATACTATAAACCCATAGACCATGAACCCATAAACCATAAACCCATTAACCATAAACCCATTAACCATAAACCCATTAACCATAAACCCATTAACCATAAACCCATTAACCACAAACCATGAACTATAAACCATGAACTCATGAACCATAAATACATAAACCATGAACTATGAACCATGAACTTATAAACCACTTTTGAGCCCATAAACTATAAATTCGTAGACCATGAACTCATAAACTTACGACCCATAAACCAATTAAGCATAAACCCATATGACATCAACCCATTAACCATAAAGCCAATAACCATAAATCCATCAAACATGAACCCATAATTTATAAACTTATAAACCATAGACACATAAACCAACAAACACATCAACCACAAACCCATAAACCATCAGCCTATACACAATAAACTTGAGAACCATGAATTCATAATCCATAAAGCCATAAACTATAAACTCATATACTATACACCCATGAACCATAAACCCATAAACCGTAAACCTCATAAACCATGAACCATCAAACCATGAACACATAGACCATAAACCCAGAAACAGTAAACCCGTTATCCATAAACCACGAACCAATTAACCATTAACTCAAAAACCATAAACCCATGAAACATAAAAATATAAACTATAAACCCATAAACCATAGACCCATAAACCATAAACCCATTAACCCATAAACTTATAAACCATTAACCCATGAACTATAAACCAATAGGCCATAAGCCCGAACACCATACACTCATGAACTATAAACCCATAAATTATAAACCCCTAAACTATAATCCCATTAACCATAAATCCATTAACCATGAACCCATAAACCACAAACCCATAAACCATAAACCCATTAACCATAAACCCATTAAGCATAAACCCATTAATTAAAAATCCATTAACCATGAACCCATAAACCATAAACCCATTAACCATAAACCCATTAACCATAAACCCATAAACAGATAATTTATAAACCAATATACCATAAACTTATAAACTATAATCCCATAAATCATAAACCCATCAACCCATAAAACAACCCATAGACCATAAACCCATTTACCACGAACTCATAAACCCATAAACCATGCAACCATAAACCATAAAACCATAAACCATAAACCCATAATCCATAAACCCATAAACTCTAAACCATTAACTATAGACTCATAAACCATAAACCTATAAACCATCAAATCATGAACCATAAACTCATTGACCACGAACTCATGAATCATAAACATATAACCCATAAACCCATGAATCATAAATCCATTAACCATAAACTTATAAATCATGAACCCATAAACTAGAAATTTAGGGACCATGAAACAATAAACCCGTAAACCATAAATTCACGGACCATTAACCCGTTAACTATAAGCCCACGAACTATAAACCCACAAACTATAAACTAATAAACCATAAACTCATAAACTCATAAACCATAAACCCATAAAGCATAACTCATGAACCATGAATCCGTAAAATATAAACCCATGAATCATTGACCCATAAACCATAAACCCATAAAATATCAACCCATAAACTAAACACTTATAAACTATAAACCCATAAACCATAAACCATAAACACATAAACTAGAAACCCATAAACCCCTAAACCATAAACTCCTAAACCTTTAACGCATAAAGCGTGAAACCAATAAAAAAAACTATTGAACCATAAATTTATAAACCACGAACGTATAAGCCATAAACCTATAAACTATAAACCCATCAACCGCAAACCCATAAACCATCAACTCATGACGCATAAACCCATAAACCATGAAAATATAAACCAAAAACCTGCAAACCATAAACCCATGAACCATAAACCTTGTAAGCCTATTAAACATAAAAGAATGAAAAAAGAAAGAATAAATCATAAAAGATTTATTCTCTCTCTAAATCAAAAAATAAAATTATGAAATAGAAGTTTTATCTCTGTATTGCGCGCTAAAGAGACATGACAATAGTAGCTATACAGGCGCGCAATACAGAGATAAATGCAAAGTGATGGACGGTTGAATGTTTGCGTATACGCGTTTAGATCAATGTACGATCAGCACACATTCAACCGTCGCGATAGTTATAAGATGCGAATACATGTACATAGGTCCCTCTCCTTACAGTGCGTACAAAGGCTTCTACGAGGAGAGATGGAAGGTAAAAGATGCGGTGTGAAAAATAAATTATGTGAAAACAAATGGAGAAAGCAATCCCACTCCTCCTAAGCAACGTAAGAGTGGGAGATCAGCGGCCGAGTCTGCCAGCGACGAGTTCGAGCTCGTGAAATTGTACGGCACTCTTTGGCCTACCTTGAAGCAATAAAGTTCCAAATTAATCTAATTTCTGTGTCTCGACTTACATTATTTTCGATTATCTCTGCAGGTCCGCTAGAGTTGGTTTCATCACCAACTTCTAACGGTAGTAGAGATAACGAAGCAATAAGTAAATTCCACGTATAGTTTTTTCTTTGTAAAAGTTATAATTATTAACATTGTGAAGTAATAAAAGTTAACTCAAATCATTAGTGCTTTATGTAACTGGATTTTAAGTGATTAACTATAACGAGTATTATGTTAAAAAAGAAGGATATTTTATAAGACGAAATAGTCTTCGATTATTCCTTTCTCTGTTCGAAAGAAGTTAATTTATAAGTAATAATTCTATAAATGAAACAAAAAAGTTTTAAATACAAGGCTTATAAGAGGCAAAGTAAATTACTAACAACTAACAAAATAAACACATAGAGGCCCCGGACTGTACGTGGCAAGACGTCCACTGCAAAAACGGGTCTGTGTAAAACAATAACATTTCCTTATTCCTTTTTATGTGCACGGAGTGCAATCCTTTTTTAGGTGATAGGGTAATAGGTCACAATTGGCGCCCTTCAGTCTAAATAAATCTCACGATTGAGAGATAAATCTCATGTAGAAAGTGGTTTGTTTTTGTGTTTGGTACGAGAAAAACATTGAAATAAAAGTAAAAATTAGCGCTTACGGGTAAAAATAACCCAAGATATTTAAATCAAGTAGTTAACGTAAATTGAAATTAAAAATTTGTGACATAAAAAATTAAATTGAAACAAAAACTTAGTAAAAATATAAAATAAAAGTAATGTACAAATTAAAAGTTTGTGATTTCATTAAGAAATCATTAGAAAAAAGTAATAACTATAATGAGAAAAGTTATATATTAAAAAAGAAAGTTGAAATAAAGTTATTACAGAACGCAAAAAATAATAAGAAAAATGAATATTATATTATAAAAAAGAAAGAATTAGAAAATAGTTTAAAAATAGGAATAGAACAAATTAATAAACAAAATGAAAATATAGAATTGATGAAAATTAGATTACAAAAATATGAAGATAGCTTAGAAAATTTAGAAAAAGAAGAGAAAAAGAGAAAAGAAAACGAAATAAAAATCATAAATTTTTTAAAAGAAACAAAATACAGATTCAATCACAAAATGTCGCAAATGATTGAACACATAGACGAATTAGAAGAAGAAATTAACTTTTTATATACATAAATGAAAGAACAAGAAAAAATAATAAAACAATTGAAAAACAAAGAATAGAGAAAATTAAAAAATTACAAAAAGAGTACAGTAGAAAAATTTATAACATTGAAAATGCCCCAAAATTCAATAAAATAACGAAAAATAAAATTTAAAATACAATAGCAAGATACAAGCAAAATTTTAAACGACATAAAAGTTGCAAATTTTGGAGTATTTTCATATGTCATTAAAAGCGTTCAATAATACGATAGAGAATTAAAGCGTTAATCCGCAAATGTAAACAAACGTTATAGTACTCAAATTGGAAAACTGTACATCATTAAGTCAAGTAAAATTTTAGCATTGGAGAAAATTTTAATGGAAATAAATATTACAGTAGTTCTCAATTTAAAATTTATATAGAACCCAGTGGTTCTCATCTAAAACTTAACAAACATAGAATCGGATAAATTAATAAATTTTTTTTAATTTATTTATTTCTATCGTTTAAATTTATTGAAATTATTTAAATTTATTTTTAAACACAAATAAATTTTCAAAATTGTTCTAAGATTTTGAAAGACTTAATGATAAAAAACAAAGTATAGAAATCAAAAACACAAAAAACTAAATAAAATCCAATAGAAAGTTCTTAAGAAAATCAAGATAAATAAAATAAATAAGTTTTAGTATAAAATAGAAAGAATATTGAAATGCCAAAAAGCTGAAGAAATTAACAAATAAAATTTAACACCAGACAGAAATAATATTAAAATCAAATAAATATAGAAATTTTTAAATATTTAAATGAAATAATATAGAAAAGAATAAAATCAAATAACAAGTGAAAGTAGATATTGTTTCTTACTGGTATTAAGGACTAAAACAAATTAAAACCACAAATGTATAGCGAAAAAGGTAAACAAAAGTAAGCGACACACTCAAATGATCATATTTAACATGAAACAAGAAAAGATAACTTTAACATAAAGAGTATTTTAAATAAAATTAAACTCAAATTATTATAATATAAAGGTTTACAAACCAAGAATTAAAATTAAGAATTACAGAAAACATAAGGGGATACGCGGAAACGTGATTAAATTAAATGATCAGTTGAATGATACACAGAAAATACAATATAATACACGATACAGTAGAAACTTACAAAAAGCGCATATATAAGAAACTAAGAAATGTACAATTTTAATAATTGATCGTTGCGAATAAAAGGACAATATTAAATGAATGAAAAAATAGAAACAGATATTTAGTTAATAAAATAAATAAATTGAACATAAAAATTGAATTATACAAAAACAACAACGATTAATTATTGAAAAGGATTAACTAGAAAATATTTGTGAAAATTTTTCTTTTGTAAATTAGGATTTCAGTAAATTAAAATTTAATTTTGCGTGCGTTAAATACATTAAGCCTCAAGATGCCGGGGAAGAAAAGAAGATCGACCGTTATAATGAAAAAAATCCAAGATAATGAAGAAAATAAGAAGAATATACCAACAAAACTACAAGAATGGATGCAAGTAGTATCTTTAGAATTAAAAGAATTGTCCCAGCAAAATGATAGCATGGAAAATAAATTAAACAACTCTGGAGAATGAGATAAATTATTAAATATAGATATACATAAAGACATAATCAGAGATTTCACAATAAAAGATCAATTGGAGGTTCTAACAGATAACCTAAAAAAGGTACAAATAGAGAATCAAGAATTAAAAGAAAAAAATGATAAATTAAATACCGAATTACAGACATTAAAAGAGAAAATAGAAAATGATAATTTAGTACAAGAAATACACAACAACTTAATCAAAAGGATAGATGAAACAGCAAGCGAACAAGATGACAAAATAGAAGAAATTAAAGAACAAATAAACAATAATTACGCTCAACAAAGACATACAATACTGAAGAGTCACAACAAAAAATAAAAGTACCAACCCCAAAATTCGAAGGCAGTGAAGGGGAAAGATCAATAAAATTTCTAAATGAATTAGAAAAGTACATGGCATTTAAAAAATTAAACGAAGAACAAAAACTCCAAATACTACAAACAGCATTACAAAAAGAAGCAAATGAATGGTGGTATGTCCATCAAGACGATGTGACTACGTTTAATGAATTTAAAGAATTATCTATAGAAAGATTTTGGAGTCAAGATATACAACGTTTTTCAAAACGAAAAATAGAATTCGGTCAATACCATGAACAAGGAAAATCTACAAGAATGTCATACGCTACACAGCTATTTGGTTATGCTAAAGAATTAAATCTAAATTATGTGGATGAAGAGTTGACAGAGAAAATAGCAAGACATTTCAATAGAAGTATAAGACAAGCTTTACAATTTTCACAACAAAAAGATAAAATGACGTTGTTGAAAATACTTGCAGACTTTGATAACGATGACAAAACCCGAGAAAGAAAAAGTTACCAGAAATCTCAGCAAAATCAAAATCAACAAAGGCAAAATAGATTTGATAGTAATGTGAACACGAACACAAACTATCATAACAATCACAAACAAAGGGATGAACCAAACAACGATCTAGTACAAGAAAACAAAAAGAATCAAACTGACGATTCAGCATGGAATAAACCAGGTACGAGCACAGAAAGAAACGAATATAAAAAACCACAAAATAGATACAATCAAATAAATGCAGCAAGAATAGCAAATCGAAATAATAGAGATAAAACTGAATTGGAAAAATTGACAGCACCAGTAAATAATAAAACTATAAGGAGAAACCATGAGTCGATCGACCCATTAAATATAGAATTCGAAGAAAAAAAAAAGAATAAGAATCAGGAAAACCAGTAAAAGTTGCACCTTAAAATAATAAATCATGGGGTTCAGGCTGCAACTAACATAAATCCCCAAAATAGAATAGCATCTCTACAGCAATCAAGAAACGAAGAATTATTATATGATATTGAACCAGAAAATAATATTAGCCAAACAAATATAATAGTATGTCCAGAGATAGAAATATATCTAGAGAGCATACTAGTAATGGTTTAATAGATACAGGCAGTGAAGTAACGTGCATATCTGAACAATTCTATTTTAATAATTATGAAAAACTAAAGAGGTGTCCTACATTACCAGTCACAGGTAAAAGCATAAAAACGGCAACAGGTGCAAAAGCAACAAAAGTAAAAAAACAAATAATGATTATTACGACATTCAATGAAGAAAAAATACAACTAATATATTTAATAATACCCAAGTTAATAAGAGAATGCATCATCGGCTACGATGCACAAAGATTATTAAGAATGATCATCAATACTGCACTACAAGAAATATTGTTAGTAGTAAATGATGTAGATATAAATATATCTTATATTGAAAATAAAATCGAATCAAACGAATACAAAAAATTCAATTACAGGAGATATATGACGAGGACGAAATAGTTCAAGAATCATATAACCCAAACACAGAAAACGAGAAAGAAATATTTCTAAATTCTGAAAACTACTACAATACTTCAATGCTCACGGAAGATGAGATTGAAGAAAAAATTAATGAATGTGAAAATATCACATATGAACAAAAAGAAATATTGAAAGAAATAATGAATAAATACAAAAATGTATTTCGCAAAGCACCTGGTTTGATAAAATCATATCAACACGAATTAAAATTAAAAGATGAAAATCCCTTTTATTCAAAACCCTATCCGGTACCAATAAACTATAGGGAAAAAGTATTAAAAGAATTAGAAAAAATGATAAAATTAGGAATAATAAGAAAATCTAAAAGCCCATATATAAACGCTATAGTAACAGTTATAAAAAAGGATGGCTCAGTTCGCCTTTGCTCAGGTGCTCGCAAGCTAAACGAAAAAATCATAGATGATTATGAAGCACCACCATCTATTAAAGAAATATTCATAAGATGCAAAAAGAAAAAGTATATGTCAAGCCTAGATTTAACTAGCTCATATTGGCAGATTGAATTGACTGAAAATAGTAAAAAATTCACTGCTTTTAAAATTGACAACAAAATATACGAATTTAATGTAGCTGCTTTTGGTATAAAAACAAGTGGCGCAGCTTTATTAAGAGGACTCGAGGAAGTAATAAAAAATTTCGATGAGTTCCTATTAGCATTTGTAGACGATTTGCATATAAGATCTACAACGTTCGATGAACATATCAACCATTTAGAAAAATTATTTATGAAAGCCAGTGAATACAACTTGACATTTAATTTAAAAAAATCAAAATTTATAAAAAAGAAAATAGAATTTTTGGGCCACTTTATAACAAGTGAAGGTATTACACCAGACCCGGAAAAAATTAAATCAATAAAAAACTTAAGACAACCAAGAAATGTGAAGGAACTTCAAGCATATCTAGGTTTTGTAAATTTCTACACAAAATTTGCAAAGGGCTACGCAAACGAAATTTTACCTTTAATTGGATTATTAAGAAAAAATATACCCTATGAATGGGGGGCAAAGCAACAGAAGGCCTTTGAAAATATAAAAGATCTCTTTAACGAGAATATTATTCTAAAATTCATAAACATGAATAAACCATTCATCGTAACAACTGATGCAAGTAATTACGCCATAGCGGCGATACTATCACAGTTGGATGAACAAAATCAGGAAAACATTATATGTTTTATAAGCAGAACACTTAAAGGTGCTGAATTGAACTATTTCACCACCGAAAAAGAATTACTAGCGATAGTATGGTTGATACATAAGCTAGATACATATTTAAGAGGTGCAAAAGAGATAACGTTGAGAACGGACCATGAAGCAATCACATTCTTAAATAAATGTAAATTCAACAGTTGTAGATTAAGACGATGGGCTTTATCCATACAGGATTATAATATAAAACGAGAACATATTACTGGTAAAAAGAACGCTGCTGCAGACTTTCTCAGTAGGCAAATATACGAGTTAAAAGAGGATGATGAAATAATAATAGCAAAATTAAGTAAAAACAAAATTAGTAAAAAGCTAGAAAAAGTATTTAAAAATTTAAAGTTATTGCAATCAGAAGATAATTATTGCAAAAAAATATTACAAAGATTGCTCATAAAAGATAACAAAGTCAAAAACCATTACTCATACGAAAACGAAATACTATGCAAGATAACAGACTCAAGAAAAAAGATAATAATACCTGAAATTGCATTAAAAACAATCATATTAGAAATCCATGAGTTTTACGGTCACATAGGACCAAAGAAAACATATAATTTAATTATAGAGGATTTTATTGCCCCAAAGCTAAGAAAACAAGTATATATTTTATTAAAAATATGTGAGACGTGTCAGAAAACAAAACATTTGACTATTAAATACCACGCAGACATGCAACCAATAATAGTAAATGACAAAAATGAAATATTGTCCATAGATTTTTATGGTCCCCTACCAATATCAGTAGGTGGAGTAAAATATATTTTAACATCTATAGCCGTATTTTCAAAATATGTGGTAATGTACCCAATCAAAAAAGCAAATACACTTACTACAATAAGAAAAATATTCAATGATTACGTAATAAAATATGGTACCCCCAAAGCCATAATAACTGATCATGGAACACAGTTTACATCCAAAAAATTGAGTAAAAAACTACAAGAAGAAAATATAAATATAATATTCTCGTCAATAAGACACCCCCAAAGCAATATAGTCGAGAGAATACACAGAGAACTTGGTAGATTTTTCAAGACATTTATCAAAGAATCCCATAAATCATGGTCCACATACGTACCAAAAATTCAAGAGATAATGAACGAAGTATACCACGAAACTACTGGTTTTACACCCATGGAATTACATATAGGGAAAAAACCCACAAGAATATGGGAAAAATATTTTAAACTAGAAAAGTCAGACATGATACTTAAAAGAAAAATATTTTTAACAAGGAAAAGAATGCACAAAAGGATCAAAGATCGAGCAGCAAGGAATAACATAAAACACAATCACCATACACTGAATATAGGGGGTAAAGTACTCGTAAAAGCTCTGAAGGTAACAGATTCAGAAAATGATAAAATAGCTAAATTTCTAGACATTGACGAAGGACCATTCATAATGAAAAATGTCATAAGTAAAGATACATACTTGTTAGAAGATAAAAATCAACAAGAAAGAGGAAAATTTCATCTGTCCAACCTAAAAACATTTTTTAAAGAAGAAGAAAATTGAAAAATGAAGAAAGAAGAAAATGCGAATAAAAGAAAATGCGAACCATTTGTAAAATTAAAAATGAGAGACACTGAAGCATTATTTGTCAAAATTTAAAATATTTAAGTAAAATAAAATGAAAGTAAGTAATATAGAAAAGAAAAATGTAAACAAAGGACACATATAGAATATAATAAGTAATAATAAAAATAAATTAATAAATTCCTTAGTAATAAAATTTTAAATTTGGACAAACGAAGTTTCAGTGTCAATTCGAAAACCGCACGGTTAACATCGATTGTTAAAATCAAAGAGAAAACATATAGAATAAAACAAGCAATTCAAATTAAACATTTAAAAAAAAAAAAAAAAAAAATAAATAAAGAAATTCAAAGTATAAAAAAGTGTAAATAGTGTAAATAATTAGTTCTAAAAATTTGAGTAAAATAAATTTAAGAAAAAAAAATAAAAATGTCATGAGTGCTGGTGGTCCAGTTAAGAAAGAAAAACTTTTACACACACCCAACTCTATACAGGCACGCGGGAACAAGTGTAGACAAGTATATTAACATGCGACACATGAGCATACAAGTAGACGAGAAAATGTTAGAAAACAATCAGTCGGACGTCGCACAAGATGAGTCCTTAGATGTACCCATAGATTACAAAAGAAAAGTAGAAAAATCCATAACTCCATACAAAACAGCAGCTCCTTGGTCAACAGCAATAGCAGGAGAGTCATCAACAGCTAAACCTACAGATAAAACTATAGGAACAATAACGATGAAAGAAGGATCGGGGAAAAGTGAAAGAAAGATAAAAAAAGGACTAAAACAAGATGAAATTAAATTTATAAAATTAAAAGAAGAAAAAAAGTAGATGAGGAGATATGGATAATAATAAAAATAGGACAAAAACGCAAAATCATACACGACCAGAAGAAGCACTGAGTAAAAGGCGGCTACAAAGGATTGGGATCCCGTCAACACGATCTGACCTCTCGGGTGACGAATTTGATGTCGACCAGTAGACCAACAAATTGAAAGAAAAGAAAATTAAAAGGTAAAACAAGACATTGTAAATTACATAAAATGTACGTATCGAATTCTGTTGTATATTGTGTTAACGCGTTGAAAAACAAAATCAGTCACACAAGAAAAAAGAAAGATGGAATAATAAATTCAAGTGAAAATTAAATACATTATATTCTTGTGTTACTTATTTTGTTTTGGGGGGCAGGATGCGTACGAATTTACACAGTTATTGGAAAAGGAAAATTGAAAAATGAAATTAAATTAATAAAAGCAAAGAAATTGTATGTTGAAATTTAAAAGTCCCGCGAAAAAGATGCATTAAATAAGCATTTCCTTTCCCGATAGTTAAAATAAAATAAGAAGCGCGTAAATCATAAGTTAAAATCTAGTAAAACGTAAATGTAGATAAAGATTTTTTTGGGGGGCAAATTGTAAGCCTATTAAACATAAAAGAATCAAAAGAGAAAGAATAAATCATAAAAGATTTATTCTCTCTCTAAATCGAAAAATAAAATTATGAAATAGAAGTTTTATCTCTGTATTGCGCGCTAAAGAGACATGACAATAGAAGCTATACAGGCGCGCAATACAGAGATAAATGCAAAGTGATGAACGGTTGAATGTGTGCGTATACGCGTTTAGATCAATGTACGATCAGCACGCATTCAACCGTCGCGATAGTTATAAGATGCGAATACATGTACATAGGTCCCTCTCCTTACAGTGCGTACAAAGGCTTCTACGAGAAAAGATGAAAGGTAAAAGATGCGGTGTGGGAAAGAAATTATGTGAAAACAAATGGAGAAAGCGATCCCACTCCTCCTAAGCAACGTAAGAGTGGGAGATCAGCGGCCGAGTCTGCTAGCGACGAGTTCGAGCTCGCGAAATTGTACGGCACTCTTTGGCCTACCTAGAAGCAATAAAGTTCCAAATTAATCTAATTTCTGTGTCTCGACTTACATTATTTTCGATTATCTCTGCAGGTCCGCTAAAGTTGGTTTCATCACCAACTTCTAACGGTAGTAGAGATAACGAAGCAATAAGTAAATTCCACGTATAGTTTTTTCTTTGTAAAAGTTATGATTATTAACATTGTGAAGTAATAAAAGTTAACTCAAATCATTAGTGCTTTATGTAACTGGATTTTAAGTGATTAACCATAACGAGTATTATGTTGAAGAAAAGGATATTTTGTAAGACGTAATAGTCTTTGAATATTCCTTTCTCTGTTCGAAAGAAGTTAATTTATAAGTAATAATTCTATAAATAAAACAAAAAAGTTTTAAATACAAGGCTTATAAGAGGCAAAGTAAATTACTAACAACTAAGAAAATAAACACATAGAGACCCTGGACTGTACGTGGCAAGACGTCCACTGCAAAAATGGGTCTGTGTAAAACAATAACATTTCCTTATTCCTTTTTATGTGCACGAAGTGCAATCCTTTCTTAGGTAATAGGGTAATAGGTCACAACCTATAAGACATAAACCGTATATTATAAACACTTTAACCATAAACCCATAAACCATAAACCAATAAAACATGAATTCATAAACCATGAACCCATAAACTAATTAGGCATAAACCTATAAACCCATAAGCCATAAACCTTTGAACCATAGTCTTATTAACCACAAACTCCTGGATAATAAACCCATGAACCATAAACCCATTAATCATAAACCCATAAACCATAAACCCATAAATCATAAACGAATGAACTAGAAACCTATGAACCATAAAACCATTAACCATAAACCAATTAACTATAACCACATAAACAATAAACACGAAAATCATTAATCCATAAATTCGAAGACCCATAAAACCATTGACCATAAACACATAAATCATTAACCAATAAATTCCAAGACCAATAAAACCATAAATTATAAACTCATATAGCATAAACCCATAAACCATGAACCCATAAACCAAAAAATCATGAACTATAGAAACTCAAACCATAAACTCATTAACCATAAACCCATAGTTCATAAACCCATAAACTATCAACATATGAATTATACACCCATGAACCATGAACTATAAACCCATCAACCCATTAACTTATATACTCTAAACCCATAAACTATAAACCCATAAACCATAAACCCATGAACCATGAACCCATAAACCAAGAACATATAAACCATAAACTAATTAACCATAAACTTCTAAACTATAATCCCATAAACCATAAATCCATAAACTATAAACTCATAAACCATAAACCCATAAACCTATCAACCCATAAACCATGAACCCATAACCCCTTGAACCATGAGCCTATAAACCAGAAACCTACAAACCCATATACCATGGTACAATCAACATATAAACAATAAGCCCATAAACCATAAACCGTAAACCCATAAACGATAAACTTATAAACCATAAACATATAAACTATAAACCAATAATATCATCAACCATACATCCATAAACCATATACCAATAAACCCATTAACCATGAACCGATAAACCATAGACTCATTAACAATCAGCCCGTTAACAATAAGCTTATAAACCATAAACTATAACCTTTAAAACCATGAACCTCTATACCATAACCCCATAATTTATAAACCCATAAACTATAAAACCCGTAAACCATAGAACCATAAATCATAAGCTTATAAACCAATTACCTATGAATCATAAACCTATAAACCAGCAACCCATGAACTATAAACCCATACATCATAAGCCAATTAACTATAAACCCATAAACTCATCATCCGATTAAATATTAACCCATAAGCGATTAACCCATTAACTATGAGCCCATTAACCCATAATCCGTAAACCCATAAACTATTTACCCACGAATCATAAACTATAATCCTAAACTATAATCCCATAAACCATAAATCCATAAACTATAAACTCATAAACCATAAACCCATAAACCTATCAACCCATAAACCATGAACCCATAACCCCTTGAACCATGAGCCTATAAACCAGAAACCTACAAACCCATATACCATGGTACAATCAACATATAAACAATAAGCCCATAAACCATAAACCGTAAACCCATAAACGATAAACTTATAAACCATAAACATATAAACTATAAACCAGAAATATCATCAACCATACATCCATAAACCATATACCAATAAACCCATTAACCATGAACCGATAAACCATAGACTCATAAACAATAAGCCCGTTAACAATAAGCCCTTAAACCATAAACCATGAACTTTCAAACCCCGAACCCATATACCATGAACCCATACTCCATAAACCCATAAACTATAAACCCGCAAACCATAGAACTATATTATCATAAACTTATAAACCATTGACCTATCAACCACAAATCCATAAACCAGAAACCCATGAACCATAAACCCATGAAACATAAGCCCATAAACATTAAACCCATAAACCATAAACCCATAAACTATGAACCCATACATTCATAAACCCGTGAAATATAAGCCCATAAATTATAAACCCATAAACCCATGAGCCATTAGCATATAATCCATAAACCTATAAATCATGAACCCATAGACTACAAACTCATAAACCCTAAACCCATAAACCATGAACCTATATACTACAAATCCCATAATTTATAAACCCATAAACTATAAAACCCGTAAACCATAGAACCATAAATCATAAGCTTATAAACCAATTACCTATCAATCATAAACCTATAAACCAGCAACCCATGAACTATAAACCCATAAATCATAAGCCAATTAACTATAAACCCATAAGCTCATCATCCGATTAAATATTAACCCATAAGCGATTAACCCATTAACTATGAGCCCATTAACCCATAAACCGTAAACCCATAAACTATTTACCCACGAATCATAAACCGATAAACCATAAACCCATAGACCATTAACTTTTAAACCCATAAACCATAAACCCATAACCCCATGAACTATAAGCCCGTGAACCAGAAACCTGCAAACCCATAAACATTAAGCCCATGAACATATGAACGATAGGCCAATAAACTATGAACTCATAAACGCAAAAACCATAAGCCCATGGACCATGAATCCATAAATTTTAAACACATGAACCACAAACATAAAAACCATAAGCCCATAAACCATAAACCCCTGAACGATGAACTTATGGACCATAAACATATAAACCATTAACCAATAACCTCATAAACCATTAATTTATAAACCATTTACCCATAGACTATAAACCATGAACCGATAAACCATAGACTCATAAACAATAAGCCCGTTAACAATAAGCCCTTAAACCATAAACCATAAACTTTAAAACCCCAAACCCATATACCATGAACCCATACTCCATGAACCTATAAACTATAAACCCGCAAACCATAGAACCATATTATCATAAACTTATAAACCATTGACCTATCAACCACAAATTTATAAACCATAAACCCATGAAACATAAGCCCATAAACAGTAAACCCATAAACCATAAACCCATGAACTATGAACCCATACATTCATAAACCTGTAAAATATAAGCCCATAAATTATAAACCCATAAACCCATGAGCCATTAGCATATAATCCATAAACCTATAAATCATGAACCCATAGACTACAAACTCATAAACCGTAAACCCATAAACCATGAACCTATATACTACAAACCCCTGAACCCATAAACCCTAAACCCATAAACCATAAACCCATAAACCATAAATTCATAAACCATGAGCCCATAAACTATAAACTTATAAACCAATAACCCATAAACCATAAATTTATAAACCATAAACCTATAAACCATTAACCCCCATACCATAAACCTATAAACTATAAACCTATAGATTATTAACCTATAAACTATGAACCTATAAACCCATCAACTAAAACCTATTAACCCATAGAATATAAGCCCATCAACCAGAAACCCATTAACCCATGAGCCCATAAACCATAAACTTACAAACGACTGACCCATAAACTATGAGCCCATGAACCATTAATCCATAAGCCATGTACCCATAAACCATAAACCCATATATCGTAAAACCATAAACCATGGAGTCATTAAGTATGAACTCATAAACTACAAACCAATGAACCCATAAACTATAAACCCATGAACCCATAAACCATAAGCTCATAAACCAGAAACCCATTAACCCATAAACACATAAACCATAAACTTATAAACGACGAACCTATAAATCATAAACCCATGTACCATAAATCTATAAACCAAAAACCCACGAACCATTAACTCAAAAATCATTAACTCATAAACTAAAAACCCATAAACTATATCCCCATAAACCATAAACGCATAAACCATTGATATTATGAACCATTGATATTAACTCATAAATTATAAACTCCAACTCATAAATTATGAAACCAATAACCCCTAAACCATAAACTTATAAACCCATGAACTATAAGCCCATAAACCATATACCTGTAGACCTATAAAAAATAAACCCATAAACCTATAAACCATGAACACATAAAACATAAAGACATCAACCATAAACCCAGAAACCATAAACCCATAAACCTATAAACCATGAGCCCATGTACCACAAACCTATAAACTATAAACCCATAGACTATAAACCTATAAACCATAAAGTCATAAACCATCAATCCATTAACTATAAACCTATAAATCATATAACCATAAACTATTAACACATAAACCATAAAACCAGAAATCATAAACCTTTAAACCATAAACTAAAAACCCATAAACCATAAACATATAAACTATAAACTCATTAATTGTAAACCCATGCACCATAAACCCATGAACGATAAATTCATACACTATAAACCCATAAACTATTAACCACTAAACCATAAACCTATAAACCATGAACCCATAAACCATGAAATATAAACCTATAAACCATAAACCATAGAACCAGGAATCATAAACCTATAAACCATGAACCCATTAACCATAAACTCATAAATCATAAACTATAAACCTATAAACCATAAACTATAAACCTATAAACCATAAACATATATACCATAAAATCATTAATTATAAACCCATGAACCATAACTCCATGAACCATAAATTGATACACTATAAATCCATAAATTATTGACCCACGAATTATCAACCCATAAATCCATATACCTATAAATCATGAGTCCATATACCATAAATCCAGAAACTATAAACCCATAGATCATAAACCTATAAACCATAAACTCATGAACCATAAAGCCATTAACCATAAACCTATAAACCATAAACCCATAAACAATAAACGCATTAACGCATCAACAATAAACCCATAAACCATAAACTCATAAACAACTGACACATAAACTATGAGCCCATGAACCATTAATCCATAAGCCATGTACCCATAAACAATAAACCCATATATCATGAACCCATAATGCGAAAAACTCATTAACCCATTAACTATTTACCCATGAACTCATAAACCCATAAGCCATCAATCTATAAACCATAAACCCATAAACCTTAAGCCCATTAACCATAAACCCTTAACCTATAGACCCGCAAACCATTAACCCATAAACCATTAACCCATGAATCATAAACCTATAAATTATGAACCCATAAAATAGGAACTCATTAATCCATAAACCCATAAACCATAAACTTATGGACCTATAATCTATAAACCCATTACCCCATAATTCATGAGTTTATAGTTAAAGGGTTTATGGGTTCATAGATTATGGGTTCATCATTTATGGGTCTATGGTTTATGGGTTTATGGTGTATGGGTTTATGGTTTTATGGATTATGGGTTTATGGTTTATAGGTTTATGGTTTATGGGTTTATAATTCATGGGTTTATAATTAATGAGTTTATGGTTTATGGGTTTGTGGTTTACGGGTTTATGATTTATGGGTTTATGGTTTATAGGTTTATGGTTTAAAGGTTAATAGGTTTATGGTTTATAGGTTTATAGTTCAAGGGTATGGGTTTATGGTACATCTGTTTATAATTTATGGGTTCATGGTTTATGGGCTTATAGTGTTTGGGTTTATGGGTCTATGGTTCATAGGCTTATTGTTCATATGTTTATGGGCTCATATTTCATGGGTTTGTAGGTTTTTCGTTCATGGGCTTCTAGTTAATGGAGTTATGGGTTTATGGTTCATAGGTCTATAAGTTTATGATTTATGGGTTCATGATTTATCGGTTTATAATTCATGGATTGATGGTATATGGGTTCACGGTTTATGGGTTAATGAATAATAAACCATAAACCGAACCCATAAACCATGAACCCATGAACCATAAACCATAGACTATAAATTTGTATACCTTTCACCCATAGAACCATTAACTATGAACTCTTGATCCACAAACCCATAAACCATAAAACATAAACCCATAAGCCCATATGCCATAAGCCCATAGACTTGAAAACTATAAGCCCATTAACCATTAAATTATAATCCATAAACCTATAATTGTAGATCCATAAATCACAAACCCATAAATCGTAAATCCATCAAGCATAAACCAACAAACAATGAACCCATAAACTATAAACGCATAAAGCATGAACCTATAAACCATAAGCCCATAGAACTATAAACCATAAACCCATAAACCCATAAACCATGCACCCATAAACCGTAAACCATAAACTTATATACCTTCAACCTATAAACCCATAAACCATAAACCCATAAATTATAAAACATAAACTCATGAACCCATAAACCATAAAACCATAGACTTATATACCATAAGCTTATAGGCTATAAACCTTTAAACTTATAAACTATAAGCCCATAAACCATATACCTGTAGACCTATAAAAAATAAACCCATAAACCTATAAACCATGAACACATAAAACATAAAGACATCAACCATAACCCAGAAACCATAAACCCATAAACCTATAAACCATGGGCCCATGTACCACAAACCTATAAACTATAAACCCATAGACTATAAACCTATAAACCATAAAGTCAGAAACCATCAATCCATTAACTATAAACCTATAAATCATATAACCATAAACTATTAACACATAAACCATAAAACTAGAAATCATAAACCTTTAAACCATAAACTAAGAACCCATAAACCATAAACATATAAACTATAAACTCATTAATTGTAAACCCATGCACCATAACTACCATGAACGATAAATTCATACACTATAAACCCATAAACTAATAACCACTAAACCATAAACCTATAAACCATGAACCCATAAACCATGGAATATAAACCTATGAACCATAAACCATAGAACCAAGAATCATAAACCTATAAACCATGAACCCATTAACCATAAACTCATAAACCATAAACTATAAACCTATAAACCATAAACTATAAACCTATAAACCATAAACATATAAACCATAAAATCATTAATTATAAACCCATGAACCATAACTCCATGAACCATAAATTGATACACTATAAATCCATAAATTATTGACCCACGAATTATCAACCCATAAATCCATATACCTATAAATCATGAGTCCATATACCATAAATCCAGAAACTATAAACCCATAGATCATAAACCTATAAACCATAAACTCATGAACCATAAACCCATTAACCATAAACCTATAAACCATATACCCATAAACTATAAATCCATAAACCCACGAACCTGAAATCATAAACCTATAAACCCACAAACTAAGAGCCCATAAACCATGAACCCATAAACTATAAGCCCGTAAAATATAAACATTAATCCATAAGCTATGAACCCATAAATTATTGACCCATAAACCATGAACCCATAAACTGATCGACTAAAAACCCATTAACCCATAAAACATAAGCAAATCAACCAGAAATTCATTAACCCATGAGCCCATGAGCCATAAACTCATAAACAACTGACACATAAACTATGAGCCCATGAACCATTAATCCATAAGCCATGTACCCATAAACCATAAACCCATATATCATGAACCCATAATGTGAAAAACTCATTAACCCATTAACTATTTACCCATGAACTCATAAACCCATAAGCCATCAATCTATAAACCATAAACCCATAAACCTTAAGCCCATTAACCATAAACCCTTAACCTATAGACCCGCAAACCATTAACCCATAAACCATTAACCCATGAATCATAAACCTATAAATTATGAACCCATAAAACAGGAACTCATTAATCCATAAACCCATAAACCATAAACTTATGGACCCATAATCTATAAACCCATTACCCCATAATTCATGAGTTTATAGTTAAAGGGTTTATGGGTTCATAGATTATGGGTTCATCATTTATGGGTCTATGGTTTATGGGTTTATGGTGTATGGGTTTATGGTTTTATGGATTATGGGTTTATGGTTTATAGGTTTATGGTTTATGGGTTTATAATTCATGGGTTTATAATTAATGAGTTTATGGTTTATGGGTTTGTGGTTTACGGGTTTATGATTTATGGGTTTATGGTTTATAGGTTTATGGTTTAAAGGTTAATAGGTTTATGGTTCATAGGTTTATAGTTCAAGGGTATGGGTTTATGGTATATCTGTTTATAATTTATGGGTTCATGGTTTATGGGCTTATAGTGTTTGGGTTTATGGGTCTATGGTTCATAGGCTTATTGTTCATATGTTTATGGGCTCATATTTTATGGGTTTGTAGGTTTTTCGTTCATGGGCTTCTAGTTAATGGAGTTATGGGTTTATGGTTCATAGGTCTATAAGTTTATGATTTATGGGTTCATGATTTATCGGTTTATAATTAATGGATTGATGGTGTATGGGTTCACGGTTTACGGGTTAATGAATAATAAACCATAAACCGAACCCATAAACCATGAACCCATGAACCATAAACCATAGACTATAAATTTGTATACCTTTCACCCATAGACCCATTAACTATGAACTCATGATCCACAAACCCATAAACCATAAAACATAAACCCATAAGCCCATATGCCATAAGCCCATAGACTTGAAAACTATAAGCCCATTAACCATTAAATTATAATCCATAAACCTATAATTGTAGATCCATAAATCACAAACCCATAAATCGTAAATCCATCAAGCATAAACTAACAAACAATGAACCCATAAACTATAAACGCATAAAGCATGAACCTATAAACCATAAGCCCATAGAACTATAAACCATACACCCATAAACTCATAAACCATGCACCCATAAACCGTAAACCATAAACTTATATACCTTCAACCTATAAACCCATAAACCATAAACCCATAAATTATAAAACATAAACTCATGAACCCATAAACCATAAAACCATAGACTTATATACCATAAGCTTATAGGCTATAAACCTTTAAACTTATAAACTATAAGCCCATTAACTATTAACTTATAAGCCGTGAACCTATAATTGTGGACCTGTAAACCACAAATCTATTAATCATAAACCTATAAACCATAAACCCATAAACGATAAACTCATAAACTATAAACTCATAAAGCATGGACCCATAAACCATAAGCCCATAGACCTATAAACCATAAACCCATGAAGCATGAACCTATAATCCATAAACTCATAAACCATAAACCCATAAACGTACAAACTATAAGCCCATAATTTGTAAACCCATGAACCCATTCACCATAAGCCCATAAATTCTAACCCCATAATCCATAAACCAGAAAACAAGTAAATTATAAGCTTATAAGCCATAAACCCATTAACCTATAAACCATGAGCATAGAATTCATAAACCTAAAAATCATTAACATAGAAACTACAGACCCATAAACCATAAACCCATAAACAATAAACGCATTAACGCATCAACAATAAACCCATAAACCATAAATTCATAAACCATAAACCCATAAACCATGAATCTATGAACCATAAACCCCAAACTCATAAACCCATAAACCATAACCCATAAACCATGAACCCATAAATTATTAACCCATAAACCATAAACCCATAAACCCATCAACTAAAAACCCATTAACCCATAAAACATAAGCCCATCAACCAGAAATCTATTAACCTATGAGCCCATAAACCATAAACTTATAAACGACTAACCCTTGAACTATGAACCCATGAACCATTGATCCATAAACCATGAACCCATATGTTGTTAATCCATGAAACATTAACCCATAAACCGATCGACTAATGACTTATTAACCCATAAAACATAAGCCCATCAACCAGAGACCCATTAACCCATGAGCCCATAAAACATAAACTTATAAAAGACTAACCTATAAACTATGAACCCATAAACCTATAAGCCATAAGCCCATAAACCTCTAAACACATAAACCATAAACTTATAAACAACGAACCTACAAACCACAAATCCATGAACCAATAATCTATGAAGCAGAAACCCATGAACCATAAACCCATAAATCATTATTTCATAGACTAAAAACCCATAAACTATAACCCCATAAACCATAATCGCATAAACCATTGATATTATTAACCATTGATATAAACTCATAAATTATGAACTCATAAACCAATAATCCCTGAACTATAAACTTATAAACCTATGAGCTATAAGCTTATAAACCATATACCCATAGACCTATAAACAATAAACCCATAAACCTATAAACCATGAACACATAAACCATAAAGACATGAACAATATACCCAGAAACCATAAACCCAAAAACCATAAATCCATAAACCTATAAACCATGAGCCCATATACCATAAACCTATAAACAATAAACCCATAGACCATAAACCTATAAACCATGAACTCATAAACCTAGTAACCATAAACCTATAAACCATATACCCATAAACGATAAACATATAAACCATAAACCCATCAATTATAAACTCATGAACCAAAAACCCATGAACCATAAATTCATTCACTATAAACCCATAAATTATTAACCCATAAACCATAAACTTATAAACCATGAGCCCATGAACCATGAACCATAAATCCATTAACCATAAATTTATGAACCAGCAACCCATAAACCAAAAATTCATAAACCATGAACCTAGAAACCATAAGCCTATATACTATAAGCCTATAAACTATAACCCTATGGACCATAAACCTATGAACCATAAACTCATAAACTATAAACTCATAAACCATAAACCCATGAACCATAAGCCCACAAACCATAAACTTATAAACCATGAAACCAGAAATTATTAACTTATAAACCATAAACCCATATATCATGAACCTATAAACCGTGAACCTATAGACCATGAACCCATAAACAATGAATCCATGAAGCATAAACTGATAAACCATGAACCTATAAATCATAAACCTATATACCATAAACCTATAA
Organism: Anastatus disparis; assembly: GCA_017163975.1. Classification (NCBI taxonomy): domain Eukaryota; kingdom Metazoa; phylum Arthropoda; class Insecta; order Hymenoptera; family Eupelmidae; genus Anastatus; species Anastatus disparis. The sequence continues at coordinate 131,045 of JAFFSR010000238.1, forward strand.
ACCATAAACTCATAAACTCATAAACTAAAAACCCATTAACCATAAACCTATAAACGATAGACTTATAAACTATAAACTTATAAGCAGTAAACCTATAAAACATAAACCTATCAACCGTAAATCCATAAACTATAAACCCATAAGCCATTAATTTATAAACCATAAACCATAAGCCTATCTACCATAAACCTATAAACTATAAGCCCATAGACCATGAACCGTAAACACATGAACCATAAACCTATCAATTATAAATACATGAACCATAAACCCATGAACCATAGAACCAGAAATCATAAACTTATAGACCATAGACCAATAAACCGTGAACCATAAACCTAAACCCATGAACCCATAAACTATGAACTCATACACCAGACACCTATGAATCATTAACCCATAAACCATGAACCAATGAATTACTAACCAATAAAGCATGGACCCATGAACCCATGAACTAAAAACCCATTCACCCTTAAACATAAGCCCATTAAGGGGACGCTGTATCTCTTTATCCTTTTCTAATTGAAAAATGTAAATTTTTAGGAAAAATAGTTATTATTGATAGAAATTAAGGGTTGTCCGCAACTTCTATAGTGAAAAACAATATTTTGTCTGATGAGAGCAAATTAATTTTGTTGCTTTTTTTTTCAAGTAAAGTTTGACATACTTACAAAATCCTAAATTAGGCTAGAGAATACGTTATTCAAGTATGTCAAACTTTACTTGAAAAAAAAGCAACAAAATTAATTTGCTCTCATCAGACAAAATATTGTTTTTCGCTATAGAAGTTGCGGACAACCCTTAATTACTATCAATAATAACTAGTTTTCCCAAAAATTTACATTTTTTAATTAGAAAAGGATAGAGAGATACAGCGTCCACTTAACCAGAAACCTTTTAACCCATAAACATATAAACCATAAACTTCTAAGCGACTAGCCTATGAACTATGAACCCATGAACCATAAATCCATAAGCTATGAACCCATGAATTATTAATTCACAAACCAGAAACCCATACACTATGAACCTATAAACCATAAACCCATGCATCATTAAACCATGAACTATTAACCCATAAACAATAAACTTATAAATTATGAACTTATAAACTACAAACCCATGAACCCATAAACTATAAACCTATGAACCCATAAACCATAAGCCCATAAACCAGAAACCCATGAACCCATAAACCCATAAATTATAAACTTATAAACGACGAACCTATAAACCATAAACCCATAAACCATAAATCTATAAACCATAAACCCATAAACCATAAACCCATACATTATTAACCCATGAACTATTAACCCATGAACCATAAACCTATAAATTATGAACTTATGAACTACAAACCCATAAATACATAAACAATGAACCCATGAACCATAAGCCCATAAACCAGAAACTCATTAACCCATAATCCCATGAACCATAAACTTATGAACGACGAATCTATGAACCATAAACCCATAAACTATAAATCTATAAGCCATAAACCCATAAACCATGAACTTATATTATGAACTTATAAACCAATAACCCCGAAACTATAAACTTATAAATCTATGAACCATAAGCCCATAAACCTATAAACAATAAACCCATAAACTTATAAACCATGAACACGTAAACTATAAAGCCATGAACCATTAACTCATGAACCATAAACTCATAAACCATAAACCCATAATCCTTAAACTCATAAAACTATGAACTATAAACCCATAAACCATATATTATAGACCTATAAACTATGAACCTATAAACCATGAACCCATAGACTTTTAAACCATAAGCCCATAAGCCATAAACCCTTAAACCCATGAACTATAAGATTTTTAGCTATTAACTTATAAACTTTGAACCTGTAACCGTAGATGCATAAACCACAAACTCATAGATTATAAACCCATAAACAATAGACCAATACACGATTAACCCATAAACCATGAACCCATAAACAATGAATCTATAAACCATAAACCGATAAACCATGAACCTATAAAGCATAAACCTATAAACCATAAATCCATTAATCATTAATGGCTTATTGGTTAATGATTCAGAAACCTATGAATCATTAACCCATAAGCCATGAGCCAAAAAATTATTAACTCATAAACCATGAACCCATAAACCCATCAACTAAAAACCCATTAACCCATAAAACAAAAGCCCATTAACCCATGAACATATAAACCATAAACTTCTAAACGACTAACCTATGAACTATGAACCCATGAGCCATAAATCCATAAGCTATAAACCCATAAATTATTAACCTATAAACCAGAAACTCATACACTATGAACTCATAAACCATAAACCCATACATTATTAACCCATGAACTATTAACCCATGAACCATTAACCTATAAATTATGAACTTATAAACTACAAACCCATAAACCCATAAACAATAAACCCATGAACCCATAAACCATAAGCCCATAAACCAGAAACTCATTAACCCATAATCCCATGAACCATAAACTTATAAACGACGAAACCATAAACCATTAACCCATAAACTATAAATCTATAAACCATAAACCCATAAACCATGAACACATAAATTATGAACTTATAAACCAATAAACCATAAATCTATTAATCATTAACTCATAAACCATAAACTTATAAACTATAAACTATAAACCCATCAATCATAAACATATAAACCATAAACCCATTAATTATAAACCCATGCACAATAAACCCATGAACCATAAATTCATACACTATAAACCCATAAATTATTAACCCATAAATCCATAGACCTATAAACCATGAGTCCATATACCATAAATCTATAAACTATGAACCCATAGACAATAAACCTATAAACCATAAGCTCATAAACCATAAACTCATTAACCATAAACCTATAAATCATACACCCATAAACTATAAACACATAAACCATAAACCCACAAACCAGAAATTTGAAACCTATAAACCCACAAACCATGAGCCCATAAACCATGAACCTATGAACCCATAAACTATAAGCCCATAATCCCTAAGCCCATGATCCATTAACCCATGAACCTATGAACCGTAAGCATATAATATATAAACTCATAAACCATAAACATATAAACCAGAAACCCATAAATCCATTTATAATATGGCTCTCAAGAGCCGGAAGTCGATTGAGATCATTTTGAATCAGCTTGAGCCTGCAGGATAGCGCGCTCTCTAAAGCAGACACAGCTTCCTTGACTGAGGAAGAATCAGCATCATCATTACTCTGCTTTAGACTACCATCTTTACCTTTACTAATATTGTTATCCGGGGTGACCAATGCAGCACCACCTCTGAATTTTCAATTAATCAAATTAATACTTATGCTATGTTCTCCTCCAACCACCGCAGAACAGCGCGAATTGGTCTTCTTCTTAATCACAAAATGTCCTTGAGCTTTCGTGATCGGTGCGACAGGTGAGCATTCTCGTGATGGAGTAGAAGCAACGATAGGCCGGGCTATAGGAGCACCTCGCTTAGTGGCATTGCGTGGTCCAGCGCCAGTGCCAGTGCCAGTATCTCTCACAATCATATTTCGGATTTCCATCGTTATCATGAGGCACGCGCTTCATACATTTTACATGGCAGCGCTGCTGGCATGTAAAATACTGTATTAATTTCTTTGACCCTCTTATATTTTTAGCGGGAAAACCGCAGATGGCGCAGCAATCCTTGATAGTAATTTGTGACATGGTTTAAACTGTTTAAGATGTCAAGAGAAGTGAGAGAACCAAGCACGAAGCAAAACTTATGATATAATAGAAAAGGAATAAAAGATAGTAGCAAGAGCAGCGTCAGAGAAATAAAAATAATAATAAAAGCTAAACAAAAATAAAGATAAAGATGGCCTGTGAAACTCTCCGCACAAGTATATCACATTTAAAATTAAATATTAAAGAAATAAGTTATATAGTAAAAGGAAAGCAGCATAAGAAGCTGTTCAAAATTCGCGCGTCAAATATATAAAATCAAAAGGCCAGGTGGAAACGCGCCTTGAGTATGGTAATTGCCTGTTACTTATCCATAGGGTAGATAAGACAGTAGACAAGGTAACCCATAGATGGTGCTACTAGTGACGCACTTGAAAGATTCGCCTAAGAGATAGTCAATTTGGCGCCAAAAATATTGTAGGTTATGTAGCATATGCATGACCTACATGCAACACATGCATAAACCATGAAGATGCAACATCAAAAGGCCAGGTGGAAACGCGCCTTGAGTATGGTAATTACCTGTTACTTATCCATAGGGTAGATAAGACAGTAGACAAGGTAACCCATAGATGGTGCTACTAGTGACGCACTTGAAAGATTCGCCTAAGAGATAGTCAATTTGGCGCCAAAAATATTGTAGGTTATGTAGCATATGCATGACCTACATGCAACACATGCATAAACCATGAAGATGCAACTGCATCCCCTCACTGCACCATCACTCAACACTTCACTTCACAGTCGAAACAGCAAATCAGCAATGCTCCAGCTATTCCTCAACCATCAGCAACAGCAGCACAAACAACAAAAAATGACAATGCTGGGTAGAGTATTGCACGAAGACATAAAAACTTCCAGGATCCGAGAGATGCAGATGCACAAGTGCAAGTAAGTTAAGCCAAGCCTTGAGGACCCCCAGCTGGACGATTCTCTGTAAAAAGATTCACTCGGCAGAGTGAAATAAAAAATATTAGGAGACAAAAAGACAGAGCTGAAGCAGCGTGTCAGTGAATACTTACAGGCGGAGAGGGGACGGTTATATTATATTTAATTTTATATTTGTTTTTTTACATATCATTAATATTATAATTTATGAATAAATCCTTAATATTAATAAAAAATTATCAAAATACGAAGGAAAATGATTAAGTATTTAAACACAACTGAAAATGTCAATCGAATAACATTTTCATCAAAATAAATTTCAAAGATATGATTCTTAAAATGAAAATTTTTATTTAACTATCATCCGTTGTAATTATTGTTTGTGTAACATATATGTAAGAATAATACATTTCATAAATAATCATTTCATTTGATGAACTATTAAATAAATTTATACATTTATAATTGTGTCACATAATTTAGTCAATTAAAGTTTTAGTTAAGTATCATTCAGAGAATAAAGTACTCGAGTTAATTTCATGAAAATACATTAGTAATTGAAAATTTATTTGTAAACGATTTTTCATAAATAACATTCATGTAACCTTAATAACATATTCATGTGTACGTGTCTTCGTATTTATATGAATTATCATTTACGTAAAAATTGTTAAGAATTGAATGTATTAATAATAATTTTTCTAAAGCAATAATATTTTTATTAAGAGAAATATATTAATTTTTAGAATATATCTAATGACCTTATTTGAAAAATTATCATAACATAATATAAAAATATTCTTTTAGTATCTTTTTAACATACATTTTATAAAATACAATCTTAAAAAGTAATATTTTTAATATTAAATTATCTTTGACAGTCAATTATATAGATAGGAAAATATATGAAATATGGATAAATCTTCCTGATTATGTATATAATTATGAATTCATATATATAATATGTCTAGATGGAAGTAAAATTTTCCATAAAATAGTAACATTTAAGAGAAAATTTACTTATGATTTGTGAAACATTTTTTAAGAATGCGGAAAATAAATAATATTCTTAAATATCACTCTAAAATTTGTATTAAATATACCCTGTTAAAAAAGTTCGTACTGATTCAGTACTGATTTCACATTGAAATCAGTACTTGGTTAACATTGAATCAGTGTAAAATCAACATAAAATTTACACAAAATCAGTACTGCGCATGTCCTGAAAATGGTTCCATACCGAAACACAAATAAGGTACAAAATTCGAGCCTATTAGATATTGAATCAGTGTGAAATTAGTACTCAGTTTGGGAAAGAATATTCGTATACGAAATGAGAGAATCAACTTAGTACGTAATCGGTACGTAATCAGTACACCATTTCAACAAAATTCGTACAAATTGTTTTCGAAATACGTGACTTTTCAGTTCTCAATCAATGCCAAATCAGTACTGAATTCGGGAAAGAATATTCGTATACGAAATAAGAGAATCAATTCAAACCGAAATCAGTACGTAATCAGTACACCATTTCAACAAAATTCGTACGAATCGTTTTCGAAATACGTGACTTTTCAGTTCCTAATCAGTGTTAAATCAGTACTGAATTCGAAAAAGAATATTTTTATACGAAATCACAGAATCGACTCACTAGGAGAGTGTCACACCTCCGGATCACGGATTTTGCCCAAACTTCGGGATAAGTTTTCAGATGATAAAATATGGAAAAAGCTAAAATTATAGTCACAAACACTCAATATTTCCCTAGTTACAGGTAATTAAAGAAAAACACTAAAAAAGTTACTAGATTTTCAAACCCATATAGTTCTTAAGCATTGATAGCTGGAAGCTTGCAACTTTTTTTTAATTAAAGTTGAGCTCAAATCCTTTCGAAACAGTAGTTGCGGCATATCAAAATATTATTTTTTTCCAAAGTTAGAGCGTAATAAAGATTGGACCTAAATTTTCTTTTCAAAACATTAATTAATAATAAAAGCTGAAATTAGGTCCAATCTTTATTACGCTCTAACTTTGGGAAAAAATAATATTTTGATATGCTGTAATTACTGTTTTGAAAGGATTTGAGCTCAACTTTAATTTAAAAAAAGTTGCAAGCTTCCAGCTATCAATGCTTAAGAACTATAGGCGTTTAAAAATCTAGTAACTTTTTTTATGTTTTTCTTCAATTGTCTGTAACTAGGGAAATGTTGAGTGTTCGTCACTATAATTTTAGCTTTTTCCATATTTTATCATCTGAAAACTTTTCCCGAAGTTTGAGTAAAATCCGTGATCCGGAGGTGTGACACTCTCCTAGTCAGTACAAAATCAGGACGTAATCATGATTACGTCCTGACTCTTATTTCGTATACGAATATTCTTTCCCGAATTCAGTACTGATTTGGCATTGATTGAGAACTGAAAAGTCACGTATTTCGAAAACAATTCGGACGAATTTTGTGGAAATGGTGTACTGATTACGTACTGATTTCGTACTGAGTTGATTCTCTCATTTCGTATACGAATATTCTTTCCCGAATTCAGTACTGATTTCACAGTAATTCAATATCGATTAGGCTCGAATTTTGTATTTTATTTGTGTTGCGTTATGGAACCATTTTCAGGACATGCGCAGTTCTGATTTTGTGTAAATTTTATGTTGATTTTACACTGATTCAATGTTAACCAAGTCCTGATTTCAATGTGAAATCAGTACTGAATCAGTACGAACTTTTTTAACAGGGTCATGATTGGAAATTGCCATTATTCTATTAGAATAGATTTATTGTTGAAGTTACATTACATTTCACTCTAAATAATCTATACCTATAAAATTGACATAATATTTTATATAAACTAGGAAAATGAGAATCACGAATTTAATATTATTTTATCCCATAATTAAAAAGTTTACATAATTATTATAATTAATAACTTATAATTTATTGTATTATTTTATAAAATACAATTTCAACTTAAATAATTAGCTTTATGTTAAAACTTAATTTTATTAGTATTCAATTCCACTAGTTGATATATATTGAATATATATGAAATATATATATATATATATGTACATATATAATTAAAATATATATGATTATTATTAAATGTATATATATTATTATTAACATAAATATATATTGAATATAAAACTTTGATGATTTTTAAAATTCATAACCGATATTTTCAATTCTTTTGAGTAGTCGAAAACTTGATTTTCTAGATTTTGGTACTTGCCACAAACTTTCTCAGCCAATTTTCAACCAATTGACCTCAAAATTTTCAGAGTTTATATATCTTTACAAAATCACAGTTTTAGTTTTTAAATATAAAGAGAATTTAAAAGTTTAGTCCAGAAAGTTGATAAAAATACATATTTTTGTAAATTTTATATAAGTAATTTAATTCAACATTTACTTCAACTTATCTTATGAAAATTCCAGAACCGTTATTTTGTGAAGATATATATACTAAAGATCTCTGGAAATTTTGAAGTTAATTAGTTGAGAATTGGCTGAAAAAGTCTACGGGAAGTACCAAAATTTTCAAAAATCAAGTTTTCGACAACTCAAACGAATTTAAAACATCGGATAAGGTTTTTTAAAATTATTAATGGATCAAAGTCTTAAAGTTAATATATATTTAAGGTAAAAGGGAGTTTCATTAATTAATATCATTAGAAAAAAAAATTATGACTACATTTGAATTTTTTTTCCCGGCTTAAAATCAGTCCTGATATCTTTAACAGTTTTTAAATGTAAATACTGTAAATATCTATGAATAACTATAAATAATTGTAAATAATGCAATTATTAAAAATAACGGAAAATAATAATATTAATGTTCTATTCACGACAAACTTTAAATGTTTTTAACACAGCGTGCGTAAAGTTGCATATAGTGAAACGCAGCGAAATTCTTGATGTGCAATTTTACGCACTTAGTATCAAAAAATATTTTTTGTTACTAGTGCGTTAAATTATAAATATTCGTGCGATTGCTATGACACTTGGGCTGGCTTGGCTGACCCTCGTGCATATCAACCGTACGAACATTTACAATTTGATGTACTAGTATCAAAAAGTACTATTGTTAAATTGCCTCTAAAAATTATAATATTATATAAATATGTATTTAATTATTCAGAAAGGTTTGTTGTAAATAGAACAGAAATATCATGATTTTTAGTTACTTATAATAATTGCATAATTCACAATTATTTATAATTATTGACAGTATCACGGTATTTACATTTAAAAACTGTTGAAGGTATCAGGATGGATTTTCAGCCTGAAAAAAAAATTCAAATGTAGTCATAATTTTTTTTTCTAATGATATTAATTATTAAAAATTCTTTTTACCTTAAATATATATTAAATATAAGACTTTGATCCATTAATAATTTTAAAAATCCTGATCCGATGTTTATTTGTTATGTATATATATAATTGCCAAAAATAACCATTTTCAAATCGTTATATCATTTTTACAGATTTTATTATAATTTTTTATCTTATTGCAATTAATTCAAAGCATTTTCCATAATTTCTTATATTTTTCAGCTTTTAAAAGTAAAAATACATTGAATTGAATTAGTTAATATAAAAGCAATTCTATTGTGAATATTTTTAAAAAAAGTTCATTTAAAAGAAATAAAAATTTTTAAAAGATTTTCAATTTCTAATAATGGGTTTGACTGAGGAAGATAAATTGATTGTTAAAGGACAAGAATCGTATAGTGCAATAGCTTACATGTTAACTGATATTCATAAATTAGGATTTAATAATCTTTGAAATCGGTGCCCCTCATTTAATATGGAAACCACTTTACCAATTCAAATACCGCAATATATTAATTTAGTACACTGTAAAAAATTTTGTGTAATTCGTGAAATTTTATTTTGTACAAATATTTTTGTATTAAAATTTTACAAACATGTTTGTAAAATTAACACAAAAAATTTTGTAATTTAAAAATATATGTGTACTTTTTGTAGAATTAACACACAGAGTTTGTAAATTTTACAAACATGTGTGTACTTACTAATTTGAACACAAAAAAATTGTGTTTCATCTCTAACACTTATGTGTGTTAAAATTACAAATTTTTTTTCACTGTGTACCGACTGATGAAGAAGCATTGTTTTCCGGAAATTTTGAAACAGGTCACTGGATTTGTATGTATTATAATAATAAAATAATTCATATATATGACAATTTAAATCTTAAATGTCCACAAGATGAGCATAAGATTTATATAAACAGATTATTTCCGAACAAATCAAAATTGAGCACAGTTTTCGAAACAGTACAATCACAAACAAATAATTATGATTGCGGCCTTTTTGCAATTGCTTTTGCTGTTGCAATATTTTATAATTTATGTCCATGTTTTTCAAGATATGATATTTCTCAAATGAGATTACATTCATTAGGTATTTTTGAAACGCAACAAATCAGAATGTTTCCTTTTTTACATAATTATAATAATACAAATATTAATTACGATAATCCATCAGACATGATAAGAAGTTTTTGTCATGAACCATGTTTCAATAAAATACCATTAACGGCAGGCCAGAGTAGAACCTGATACCGACCGAGTAACTATTGAGTTGTTTGTTATTTACTTAAGTATTAAACGGTGTATCTTCAAATTAAAGGTTGAGCGCAATGGATATTATTATTGGGAACATCTATGCACGAGAAAAAAAAATTCTACCGTTCTGTTTTTGAGAAAAGTAAGTAACGCCAAAGTAAAAGTTTATGTCTATAATATTTTCGCGTTACTTACTTTTCTCAAAAACAAAGCGATAGATTTTTTTCTTCTTGCGCATAAATATTTGTAATAATAATATCTATTGCGCTTAACCTTCAATTTGTAGATACACCGATTAATACTTGAGTAAATAACAAAAATCTCAATTAGACAAGGACAGCAAATCCGGCCTGCTCTTAAATTCAGATATCGCACGGTGTTTCCGAGGAAGTTTACATACAAATTTAATATAACTTCAAAATTTTATCTGAGAATGATTTGTAGGCCCATTACATGATTCAGGCATCACTTTTAAAATCATTTTACATGAATAATTCGGTGAAAAATAAGTAAGAATGAAAAAAAGATTCAAAACCAAACCATTTTATTTTATTTATATAACAAACGCTAATATTTGGAACGTCAGTGTAATAGTAAAAATATAATAAAATTAAAGAATATCTGCCTTATGTTATGCAGCTATTCAGCTCAAATATTTATTAAAATTAATGTCGAAAAGTAGTTCTATAGCTATTTACGTATAGATACATAGTATTCAGAGAATGTTAATTCGATGACATCTGTTAATATATACTTTAAGTAGTCATTTGAAACTTGCATAACTAATAAGGAGAAGTCTCCATACCTCTAGGAAACCGATTTAGCTAATACTGCGGGTTATGATTCTTTGATCAAAAAAATGAATCCGTGTTGTTTCTGTTCCTATAATAAGCCCAGCAACAAAGATAAGGTTGTTTCTTTCAAAAGTATGGTAACAACAAGTGCTTATAAGAACTTTAATAACCAAAAAACTAAAAGTCTTATAAAAAAGTGCATGAAAGATAAAAAAGTACAAGTTGAACACTTTACTTTGAACCTCATTGTATTAAAAAAGTTTTTGTGGTTCGGAAGTTATGCTGAATTAAATATTACTACATATATTCTTAATATTTTTAGCATGTAACACAATGAATTTTTACACTATTTAATTAGCATATTTTAATCACCTCGTACACAGCATGTAATATTTATGGGAGCTTCCTGGAATAATGGCACGGAAGATTTAAAATATTTCAGGAATCTTTCATGGAATATTCCTGTAATATTCGTTGATTTTTCTTATATTGGAATATTCTATGGAATATTGTTGGAAAATTCCAAGAATATTTCATTAGAAGATTTGGCTCATCTCAAATCTTTCATTGAAACATTTCAGGAATCTTACAGGAACATTTCATAAAATATTTCGTTGGAACATTCATGGAAGATTTTCGGAATATTGAAACGGGAGATTTGAAACATTTCATAAACCTTTCATAGAATATGCATGAAAGATTTGAGGAAACTTTCATGAAATATTTCATAAAATATTTCTGGAAGGTTTTAGAAATCCATCGTAAAATATTCCATGGAATATTCATGGAAGATTCGTAGAATATTGACACGAAAGTTAAGGATTATTTCAGAAAACTTTCGTGAAATATTCCTCTAATATTTGTATGTCCTTGATTCTTTTTACATTGGAATATTCCATGAAATATTCTTGAGAGATATCAAGAATACTTCAATGGAAGGTTTGGGTAATCTCACATCTTTCATGAAATGTTCCTGGAAGATTTTTGGAAGGTTTCGATGAAAGATTTAGGGTTGCAGATCTACCACAAAATATTTCTGGAATATTTCATGAAAGATTTAGAAATGCTGAGAGGGGATAGTATATATATTATATAATAACACATTATACTCATATATCAATACATATACGCATACATAAACATTGACATTAAGTAATAAAATCGCATTTACATAATTGCTTCGACTGTACGCAACAAAGCGGCGACCCTTTCGCTTATATAGTGAGTAAGGTATTGCCCAACCACTTGGGGATAAAACTCCCATTTAACGAACATCCCCCTATCAGCCTCACTGGAAATCTCCCGTAAAATTCTGCGCAAGCTTCCAACGGAAACTTCATGGAATCCTTCTAGAATATTTCATTCAATATTCCACTGTAAGATTATTTAAATCTTTCTATAAAATATTTCGTGAAATATTACTAGAAGATTCATGTAATCTTCCGCTGTACGATTTTGAAGTTTTTCGGAATCTTCCAGCGAAATATTAATGGAATCTTCCTGAAATCTTTCATGAAATATTTCACTGGAAGATTACTTAAATCTTTCTGTAAAATATTTCAATTTTAAAGTTTTTCGGAATCTCCCAGCAAAATATTTGTGAAATCTTCCTAAAATCTCTCATGAAATATTCCACTGTAAGATTACTTAAATTCTTCTGTGAAATATTTTATGGAATATTTCTAGAAGATTTGTGTAATATTCCACTTTACAATTTAGAAGTTTTTCGGAATCTTTTAGCAAAATCTTTATGAAACCTTCCTGGAATTTCCCATGAAATATTCCACTGGAATATTTGATAAACATTAAATGTAATATTTCATGAAATATTCTAGAAATCTTCCGTAAATATTTCATGGAATATTCTAGAAATCTTCCGTAAATATTTCATGGAATAATTTGAAAAAGTTTTCGAACATTCCTTTGAAATATTCCATAAATGTTCCTGGAAGCTTTCAATGGTACATTTCAGTGGAATATTTCGAAATATTCTGTGAAGACTTCCTAGAATCTGCATGGAAGGTTCCATTGAGATATTCCAGTGGAATATTTCGCAATATTTAAGTGAAATTCTCCATACTGTGCTAGCTATAACTTTTGTATTAGGCAAGACTTTCCGATGCAATAGACTTTCTGATCAAAGTATTAAACTTATACTCCCTTATTTATATTTTGCTGTGAGAGTTCTAGTCCTTTGGTTAATAAAGGTTTTATAAGCGCTTCTTCTTACTATGTTTTCGAAAAATGGCTTAACTTTAGCCTCTGGGTTTATTAGACGAAAAGAAAGAACCCGGGTTCATTTTTTTTATCAAAGAATCATAACCTGTAGTATCAGCCAAATTTGTTTATTAGAGGTGAGGACCTCTCCTTGTTAGTTAAGCAAGTTTTAAATTACGACTGCATTACTTAAAATCTGACATGATATGAGCTTCAACAAATTAAAGAATATATTAGAAGATGGCGTCTATGTAAATATCTACATTCTTTGAATACTATGTATTCATACGTGAGTAGCTATAGAATTATTTTTTGACAATATTTTAAATATTTGAGCACAATAGCTCCATAAAATGAGGTCAATATTCTTCAATTTTGTTATATTTTTACTATCAAACCTACGTTCCAAACACTTTTAAGCATTTTTTTATAAATAAAATAAAATTGTTTGGTTTTGAATTATTCTTTTTATTCCTATTTTTCTCCAAATCGGCTATGTAAACCCATTTTAAAAGTGATGCCTAAATGTTCGCAAATAATTCTCAAAAAGAATTTTAAAGTGACATTAAATTTTTATTTAAATTCACTCCGAAGCACCGTTATTGCCGAGATTGAACTTCTTGAAAAAAACTGACAAATGCATTTATTAGCATAACAAAAAAATATAATGAAAATGTATCGTGATTAGAAGAATTCAAATCTTGAAATGATCCAGATGGAAATTGACAGTGACATATCAGATACAATTTTTTTTTAAACGGAATGATGAATCGATGGATTGCGATGATATCCACATAAATTATAACGATATTAAAATTGGGACTAATGATATTACATTAAATGAAGAAAAAAAAGAATTAATAGAAATAGACGACAAAGGAGCTTTATGTATAATAGGATTAATATGAAAATGGTAAGAGTACTATCAAATAAATATAAAGAAAATTCATAAAAAGGCATGATTATGAAAATGCAGAAAAAAATTAATAATAAATTAAAACTAAGGTGTATTCATAGTGTTTACGTAAAAAAAAAAATTAAATGAAAATAAAGGAAAATAGACCATATAAAACTGAAAAATATTAAATAACAATAAGATAATAAAGATGAAATTGAAAAAAAAATACTGATGAATTGGAACAAATACGTGCAAATGAGGCTTTAAGAAAAAAAGAAGCTCATATTTAAATAAAAAAAACAACCAAATAGATATAAACAAGTAAGAAAATACAAGGATAACGAAATTAAAATTCGAGAAAGAAAAGAGTACTGATGAATTGGGACGAATGCGTACAAATGAGGCTTCACGAAAGAAAGAAGCTTATATCAAAATTAAAAAAGTACAATTGAATGAATATAAAGAAGGATTAGAGAATACTAACAAGGAGAGTTTCGCACCTCCAGGAAACGGATTCGGCTGAAACTGCAGAACATGATTTTTTAATGAAAAAAAATGAACCGTGTTTCTTTTTCGTCGAATAGGTCTCTTAGACAAAAATATAGACATTTTTTCGAAAATGTAGTAAATAGGAGCCTTTATAAGAACTTGAATATCCAAACAACTGAGACTTTTACAAAAAAATACATCATGAAAGAAGTAAAGTGCGAATGGAATGCTTTACTTCAGGCTTTGTTGCATTAAAAAAGGTTTAGTGGTTTAAAAGTTATGCTTTATTGAAAATTACTACATATTTGTTAATTTTTTAAGCATATGAAAAATAATGAATTTTTTATGCTATTTCATTCGCATATTTTAATTACCTGTAAATTTTGAATAACTGAAGCTTTTTTAATGCAATAAAGTTTAAATCAAAGCATCTGATTTGCACTTTATTTCATCTTGTATGTATTTTTTTGTAAGAGTCTTAGTTGTTTGGATGTTCTTATAAAGGCTCCTTTTTACTATATTTTCGAAAAAATGTCTATACTTTTGTCTAAGAGGTCCATTCGTGAAAAAGAAAAAACACGGGTTCATTGTTTTATCAAAAAATCATATCCTGCAGTTTCAGCCGAATTCGTTTCCCGGAGGTGGCCTCTCCTTGTAAGATAGCGAAAATGAAATTCAAGGAAAGAATGAGTAATGATAAATTGGTACAAAAACATACGATTGAGGCTTTACGTAAGGAAGAAGCTTATATAAAAATTAAAGAAAAACAATTGAATAAATATAAATAAAAATCAAATAATACTAGGATAACAAAAATGAAAATAAAAAAAGGGTACTGATAAATTGAAATAGCAAGAGAGGGTGAGAGAGGAAGAGAGACAGCAAGAGAGGGTGAGAGAGACATAGACATTCTTTATTTGGCTTTGAGGTATATACCCAGTCTGGCACTATTAGGTAAAATACAACGATGTATAAAATTATTTATTAAATTAATTATAATATTGGGCCCAAAAATAAAAAACGCAAAAAAATATGAGGCCCGAAGAAAATAGGACTCAAAGAAATGTAGGGCCCGAAAAATATAGTGCCCAAAAAAATCAAGGACCTAAAAAAAATTCAGGCCCAAAAAAATATAGGACCCAAAAAATAAGACCCAGACAAATATAGAGCTTAAGAAAATATATAAATCAAAAAAACGTTGAGCCTACATGAATAAAAGGCCCAAAAAAATATAAGGCCCAAAGAAAAAAGGACTCAGAAAAATGTAAGGCCCAGAAAAATATAGACCTCAAAAAAATTAGAGGCAAAAAAAAAATATGAGGCCTAAAGAAAATAGGACTCGAAAAAATATAGGGCCCGAAAAATATAAGGTCCATGAAAATATAAGAATCGAAAAAAAATTGGACCAAAAAATATAATAGGCCCAAAAAATAAGACCCAGAAAAATAAAGGGCCCGAAAACATATAGAGCCCAAAAAAATATAGGCACCAAAAAAATTGGGCCTAAGAAATATAGGCACTAAAAAAATATTGGGCCCAAAAAATATAAGGCCCGAAAAAATAAGACTCAGAAAATTATAAAGCCCAAGATAATATAAGAATAAAAAAAAAGAAGGGCCCAAAAAATGGGCATTGAATAAAAATATAGGGTTCAAAATAATATAAGGCCCGAAAAAAAGCTTTCGGCTAATGAGTACTAATTATATAGAACCCAATAAAAAATTTCTACTTTTATTATGAAAAGATTAGACTCATTTGAAAAAATGCGGAGAACCGGAGGACCGGAGAAACGGAAAAAAAGTGGTTTCACTTTAATATAATATAAGATTTTTAATTATATGAGATTCATAAAAATCATTACACTATTTTTTTATTTCCAAATATAATAAAATTTCCTTTGAATATTATATTTCTGTTATTTTTGTTTTTAGCCATTATTGAAACTGATAAACACTATTTTATCTTTATAATTACTTTTAAAAAAGTATATTTTAGACGAGTTTAGGTATTGAATAGTATAGTATTCTTTAGAACATTGCTTTTAAATAATTCATTTAATTTAACTACATACATCATATTTTTTTTTATTTCAGCCCTTGAAAGTACTGAAATGAATTAAGTAATCATCATCAAGTTTATACTTTCTATTTGATTTATCTATAGTTTTTGCTCAAGAAAGTGTTGAAATCAATCAAGCAATCGTCGAGTACTTATGTATTCAATTCATTCTTATTAATAATATAAAATTCATGAAATGCTCAATTTATATTGTCTTTGACGGATAAATGTTAGGAAAAACTCTGCCAAATTATTTATGAAAAAAGTGATTATTGAGATGAAGATCGCGATGATGATACACATCAAAATTGAAACAAAAATGATATACCAGATCAACTTTTTATTCCATTTATGAGTGAATATTAATACTTGAACATTGACGAAAATTTTATGGTTTTTTTTATAGTTGATCTTTGTGATATATAATATATTTTATTACTGATAAAAGACATATTTAATAAAAAATTCCAAAACGTTGAACTTCATATATGCTTATATACAAGAGATTGTAAGGTACAATGATATTGTATAACATTTTTCGTAGGACTAAAAAAACTTTCCAACATTTTTGTAAGACACATCATTGTTTGATTAAACAATACACTTCCGCACCAAGTGTTCCTACCCTTGTCTTACTGATGCTTATCGTTCTAGGGTAGACGTCTACATGACAATTTCAGAGAAGGACTGGAAAAATCTTTCTCACGTATTGTTCAAGGTTACTTTTAAATTCAATATAATTTTATTAAACAATGGTATAAAAGTCAGCTCGATGCTTATCGATAACCATGTCCAATTAATAATGACATGTTGAGGGTAGGAGACTCATCATAGATACCATTGAATTTGAAGGACGAGTATTTATCTGTAATTTTCACAAATTCATCTTGAAATTTAACTAAAAAACAAGTTGATACTTCTCAATTTCTAACACTCACCAATTCGACATGTTAAATGGCTGCTGGAATCTAAAGTTCCCGTTTTACAATATTTTGATAAATACACGATTTGGGCGTCTTCGTGTAACAAAGCCACATACAAAAAATTACCTTGATGCTTATGATTTTTCACAAAGCATACTGGGTGCATTCTTTTTGGCTATATCACGTTCAGCGTAATTAATTAAGATCTATCTAGCACAGGTTTAGCTTAGCATTTAATTGGTTGATGAAATAATGTTAAAATAATGAATCCATTACTTTACAATTATTCTAAATTTAATATTTTACACCTGGCGGAAAGGATATTTTTCCGAATGTTAACCTCAAATGGCAACATTAACAATTCAAAACTATGGAACAAATTTCGCATCATCGTTACTTATTACTTAATGACATAATTGTAGTAAACAAACAATATTACTTTCTTTTTTCATGATCTGAAATATAATTTTATAAAATAACATTTTTAGTTCTCACTTCAATAATCATATAGAATCTAATATTGTTAATTTAAATTATCTTTGTAATAAAATTTTAGTTGTAATCATTTGAATTTTGTATAAATAACCTATATGAAAAAACAAAATAATCATGATGCGAAACTTCATGCATGTTCTGAAGTTCTCTTACGTGTGTGGTAAAATATGCAGCGCTGCTATTTGAGGTACAAATTCGGAAAAATATCCTTTCTGCCAAGTATACATATTCTTCAGATATACATCTAAGTAATCATAATTTAGTTTCAACAATGATATTTTGATATTCAATGTATTCTTACCATTCTTGCAATTTGAGAATAATCGTTGGTAAATAAATTAAATAAATGACGCTTTTCTTATTCACCTAAGTTATCAGATGAGTTTGTTTCATAGAAAATGAGGATGATTATAGTAAATATTAAGCCCTTCGATTCGGATAGAAAAATGTCGAATGTAAAATAACGACTATTATAATAATAACTGTTCCACGTATTTTAGTAAGTCAAACATAAAACATAAGAAAAGACTTGTATAATTTGATATTTCTGATTTTTCTCACACCATCAAGAATGATCTGTCTCACAACAAAGACAGATGTCAATATAAACTAAAACTATTGTTAAATAAAATATTTTGCAAATGAATCAAAATATTTATTAATATTTTCTGATCAGCATTATGTTCCTAAGCAAAAAAAATTTTCACTAAAACTGAACGTTGTATTGACGTAAAAACTTGTAATGAATGCGCAGACAGAAACAAGTGCTTTGGCGCAATGCTTTCTCATAAAGCTGATTGAGTCAGAGTAATTTGATTTTATTTTTTTAAATGTGATTTCAATGTTGAAAACATAATTTCTATTCAAGAAAAATTAGTGAGTGTGAGAGAGTAATTAGGAAATAGGAAGAGAGTCAGGAATGGATAAAAATAGGGTAAAAATGAAGGTTAATCTAAGGTAGACGGACAGATAGGAAGTGAGGAAGTGAGAAAAGAGTGAGTGAAAGCGATAAATCAGAAATCAAAAGAAGTGATCAAAGAGCTACTCCAAGAAAATTATTTTTAAAAGCTTATTATATAAAGACAGTAGCCAACAATTTGTTTACAAATTTTAGAGCAAATGAATCGAGTAGTTTACGTAAAATGGAAAAAAAATGAAAATTTTTTTCAAAATTTTAGAAATTTCCTAAAGTTAAAATTATGCTAGGAAAATCGATTTTTTAAAGTCATACTTCTTTTGACAAATTTAAATAATTCTTATGCAAATTTCAAAGCAAATTTATCAAGTAATTTACGTAAAATAATTTAAAATGAAAAAATCAAAATTTTTCTTCAATTTTTCAAATAGTTCTAGAATTAAAACTACACTGAGAAAACCAATTATCAATATCTTCCCACCTACTTAGACAAAAAAATAGATAGTATGAAAAATTTGGCGCAAATCCATCGAGTAATTTTCGAGATCTAATTGACTAAATAAATATAATTTTCTTTTCAAAATTTTCAAAATGCTGAAAAATTAAAACTACGCGAGGAAATTCAGTTTTCAAAAATTTTATTATTTTGGGCAGTTGCAAATAATTTTCCTGCAAATATTAGAACGAATCTATCGAGTACTTTACATAAAATAAAAAAAAATTAAAAAAGAAGAATCGCAATTATTTTCAAAATCTTTAAAATTCTCTAGAATCGTAACTACACTAAGAAAATTAGTTTTAAAAAGCTTGTTTCCTTAAACAATAGCGAATTCATTGTATCAAAATTTTGGATAAAATTTATCGAATGGTTTACGTAAAATAGAAAATAAATAAGAAATGAAAATTTATAAAATGCTCTCAAATTAAAACAGCACTGATAAAATTAGTTTTCCGAAGCTTGTTTTCTTCAGACAGTAACAAATAACTTACATAAAAATTTTGGAGCAAATCTATCAAATAGTTTACGTAAAACAAAAAGAAATGAAAATTGAGAATTTTTTTGAAGCTTTTGAAAATGCTCTAAAACTAAAACTATGCTAAGAAAATCAATTTTCAAAAGCTTTTCTTATTTCGGCAATCGTAAAGAATTTCCATGCAAATTTTTAAGCAAATTCATAAAATAGTTTGCGTAAAATACAAAAAAAATTAAAAATGAAAAAAAATTTTTTTTTTTTTTAAATGACTTTTAAAAAAATACTACGTTAGGAAAACCAATTTTCAATAGCTTTCCTCCTAGTTCGACAAAAAACTGAATTGTATGCAAAATTGGAAACAATTCCATCAAATAATTTTCGCAATAATATTGGTATAACGAATACATACATACATATACACACATATACACACACGCACATACATATAGACATTTTCTGAGAACTACTTTTTTCGGTTTCCTGCGTCCAAATATGTATAAAATAATAAAAAAAATAGAAAAAATTTTTTTTGTCAAACAATTTTTTCTCTATGAGAAAGCAAAAGAACTTATAAATTTGTTGATAATCATATTGTCTCACATTTGTATATCAATGATTTAATTTAAATATTATTGTAAATATTTATCTGTAATATATCTTATCAACTGATATTCAGAGTATTTTATACTCATATCTTTCGTAATGATAAGAAGAATCAATAATTTTCGACAATATTGGCCCATTAATGAATGACATTATAGAATACGAAAACATAATTGAAAATTTCTCACCAGAACTAAACAATTCCGAAATAATTCAAGAGACTAATTTTGCACAACAAGCACAAATTATTTACAGCGATAATTCTGTATTACAATTCTATGACGGACCAGACCTTGATGAATTGATTCAACTATGTTTGAATAAAACAAATCTTGCCAGCAAAAATAATATATCCAAACTCATTAAAAACGGCACAGCTAATAACAAAGATGATTCTCTACGAGAAAATGATTAATTTTTGAAAATAAGAAAATGCTTTACAACAAATAGCTCTAATAATTTAAATAAAAATCAAAATAAAATGGTGTTTGATAAATATATCAAAATAAAACCAAAACAATTAAATAATAAAACGTGTCTACCCGAGTAAAAATCACAACCATTGGCAACATATTGCGAGTATATTGCGAATATTTCGCACAAATAATTGCCACTATATTGCCAATATTGCGCCAAACAGCATCCTGCCAAATATCGCCAATATGTTGGCAATAGTTGCTAATTTTTTTAAGTATAACAGCAAATAATTTTGGCTAACTATTGCAAATATATTGGCAATTTTTTATAAAATTAATTATTTTACTACTTATTATGAAGAAATATTATTTTTTAATTTTATATATTAAAAATCAATCATAAAAATAAAATGACTAATACTAATTTTACAATTTTATGCACAATTTAATATTTATTAAAGATCGTCACTGTTTTAAAATACATTTGTTAATTCAATTATATGATATAAACTTTATTTGATTTTAAAAACAATATTTTATTCTGATTCAATAACATTTACTGGATCAATTATATAAGAAACGGTTTCGCATTCTGTCGGAATATGATAACATACGTGTTTTAAATTCATTACATTAATGACTACCAACCTATCACAATTTATTACACATTTATTGATAAAATACAATATTTCCCCTTCAACATTAACACGAAAAGGATTAGTTTTATCGTAAGTTTTAATAAACGCATAAGTATTGCCTTCACAATCACATATTTTCTTACAACTGCAATTAGTTACTCGGATAAAATAATCAATACTTCCTATGCAAAAATCCGATCCAATCGCATATTTCACAAAAAAAGATTCTGTTTTTTTATTTTTTTGATACTTTTCTGAGGTAAATAACATTCTCTGCTTATACAGTTTTTGAAAAGAAAAAATATTTGACCCTTGAAGATTATATTCATACATAATCTCTTCGGCTTGAGCAGATCGAATTTTTGTTGAGGTCCCAGCTATATATATAGAATTTTCTATTTTTTTTTAACTTTGACGAGCGTTTTGAAAAAATAATAGAATTACAGAATTCATATGCATCACTATCTTTTGTTAATGATTCATATTGTAAGGTATACAATTTGATATGTATATTTAAATTGTTTAGAATTTGAATACCCGGACTGTTGCTACTATGTACAAGCGATTTAATTTTTCCATTTAAATCCTCTAAAGGAAAACAGGATGTTGTCCATAAAGGGCCTAAACGTCTAACCACAGTAGTTACATGAGCAAGACCATGAACATTAGCTGTCGCGTATTCAAGGCCATAAAGATGTTCAAATCTTATTAGAAATTCTTTAATTAATTTTTTAGCTAAGTCGATGTTATCTATTGATACTTCTTCTTTGCATAAAATATAAATAGCCAATACAAGTAATTTATAATGTTCATAATATTCATCGAGTAAAATATTTTCTAGAAGCGGAACAGAATAATAAAAAAACCAATTTTTAAATTCGGATGCTTTCCAGAAATGAAAATGTTCCTTAATTGACCTTGGCCGACGATTAACAAATGTTGGAGGTTTTATTGAAATCAATTTAGAATCAACTAAATCTATTAAAATTGATATATTAAAATTTTCTGAGCTGTATTTTGGTTCAAACCATAATCCTGTCAATTTTTTCACTACACCTTCAAATACGCAATGCATGATATCAATCGCTGTAGAAGTAACATATTTATAACAAATTTTAGATAAAATGGTCGGTCCTTTTATGCCACAAACCGGTTTTAGAATTTCGCACGCTTGTTTAGCAAATGTTAATGTCTCCTTTTCTTTACGTAAATCTAATAAATCTTTGTATGGATATACTCGAGTTCTGCAGACTGTTATCCCTTTCTCTTTACATACCTGACACCCGAATTTTCCATTATATTGATTCATAGACATGAACAATGCTTTCGCGGGAAGGTCACAAGTTCCACATACAATCATTCCCCGAATCGTTACAATTACATTCAAATCTTTCACATATATTTCAAGTCCCATATATAAATTTTTTAATGATGCGATCGACGGCTCTAAAAATATATTGGGGTTAGGTTTTTTCTCTCCAAACCACAATGCTATTAATATAATGTTTTCTAACTTGTAACGTTCTTTATATGGAAGCTCAAGAATGATTAAAACAAAAGCCCATAAATAAAATTTGGAACCTTTAAAAATTTGTATACCATCAGTATACCACATGAAAGACAAGCAATTCAAATTGGATAAAAAATGATTTGGTTGCAACAGTTTTCGATAAATGGAACCATCATAAATATCTTTCAATACAGCTTGATTTGAATTTCTAAATGCATTATTAAATTTTAATTTATTATAAAAACCAGGACGTTTAAAAAATGATTCCAGCTGAAATAACAAAGGTATTTCTAAAAAGTAATTACTGTTTTTATCAGTATTGCAATCACAAGAATCAGTATAATCAAAAACTGTTTCATTATCATCAATTGATTCATCATTATCAATATCATGATGGTTATTTAATACAAAGGAATTACAATCAATACAATAAAAATGTTTTCTAAAATTCTGTTGACCAACATCATTAAAAAATTTTTTAAATTTATACAAACTAGTAGGACATTTATTCGGTTTCGGAAGAATCAAGGATAATAATTTAAGTATATATGCTACGTGAGTATCAGGTAAACACAATTTCGATTTTAATGCTGCTATACACAAAACGAATTCCATAACTTTCATTGATGCTCCTGCATACAATTCTTCATTCTTAGATAGCTCTTCTTCGAATTCTTCATTTTCTCCATTATCGAAGGTTTCTGCATCACTCCATTTATCAAAATCGTCATTTTTTTCTGTATAAAGTTAAATTATATAATTTCAATTTTACGTGAATAGCAGGTAGTATACCTCTATCCTTTTCTAATAAAAGAATTTATTTTATGTTAAAACTAATGATTGTAGAAAAAAAGTAATGAAAGACATTTCATATCATGAAAAACAATATTTCCTTTGATGAAAAATAATTAATTTTATTACTTCATTTATAAGAAAACTTTGAAAAACCAAATTGTTTATCCTAACCTTTATTTTCAAAATTTTTCAAATTCTCTTGAAAGCAAAGCGCTAAAATAAATTTTTTCTCGTTAAAGGAAATATTGCTTTCTATAATTAGATGTGCGGCTTTCTTTTTACTTTTTGCTGCTATTATTAGTTCCTACAAAAAATTAATTCTATAATTAAAAGAGACATAAATATACAAACTGCTCTTAAATATTGACAATTTAAAAATTAAATATATTTTTATTAAATTTTTTTCTGATATGAATTTTAAATTTATAAAATGAAATTTATACAATAAGAACCAAAAAAACAAGAAAAATAGTAAAAAAAAAAAAAAAAAGAAAAAAAGAATAGGTTAGATTTTTAAAAAATCAAAGCATATACAGGCGCGTGTTACGGCCTCTCAGGCTGCAAGTTCATGAGACTCATATATGCCTTCGAGGCGCGACGTGCGCCTCTTGATATTAAATGTTCCATAATATAGTAAAAAGTATTAATACTTACCAGAACTATCATAATTTCTGCTGCAATTTTCCGAATGAATGGCATCAGTTACTTCTTCAGCGTTTAGCTCTTGTCTATATGGTTGAGCTTGTATGCAAGAAAAACCAGACTTTTCTTTTCCAACCTTTACAAAAATTACATTTTATATTATTTATTTAATACATATGCATTAAAATTTGTGATTCTTCAAAAAATGTTGACGATAATAATATTATTAAATATTCTTATTCTATAAAATCTGAAAATTTTTAAATTTTTCTAATAGGATTTTAAATAATTTATAATAAATGAGGTAAATACAACTTTCTATTGAAATAATTTAATAATCACTGATAAAAAAATCAATACTGTAACTATATTGTTATTAAAAAAAAATAAGAATTAGTAAATATAAAAATAAATATGTTTAGAATTAAAATGATGATATTCGAATATACTTTATCTAAAAATATTATTTTACTTACTTTCCACGCAACATCCTTAATCACCGCTATATTATCATCAACAATCTATATATCACTGTTAGAAAATAACTTGCTCGAGCGTTTCTTTAAAGTATTTGAATAATCTTCAAAAAAAATTGGTCGTTTCGACATTATGCATAAAATTAGTTAGGTTATTCGCAGGATTCGTGTCAGTGTTTGAAAAAACAGCTTTACATTGAAAAAATCATTCAATATGAAGTTGCACCATTTAGTTTTAATATTCTCATTGACAGTTTTGCGATCACCAAAATACATAACAACCTAACAAAAGTTATCATAAAAAATTAATTTTATGATAATAAATTAATTAATTAAAATGTACGTATTGGTCTTTTGGTTAAAGGCCAAAAACACAAGTATTATTTTAGAAAGTGATTTGTCTCCTATTAAGGAAATAGGAGAAACGACTTACGCTCGTTATGAAAATAAATCATACAAGGCAAAAATCATCATGAAAAGCTGTGAGTATAAAATAAATTAAAAAATAAGAAATAAGTTCAGTTTCTTTTCGAAGTATGAATTAAAAAATTTTATAAATAATATTGTTTTATTAAAAATTCTTAATTAATATATATTAATAAAAAATATAAATATTTGTTTTTTCAGATGATAGAGAATATTTAGCAGCACTCACAGTAAATACTGATGGCGATGTAATAAAAAAAAATAAAAGTAAAAAGCAACAATTAAGAAAAATCAGAAGTGAATCAGTTATTACAAAAAATCTTGACAAAATTAATCAGAATAAAAAAAATGTTAAAACTTTTGGCAATGAAAGACTTTTAAATTTAAATCCAGTTATTGAGGAAACCGAATCCAGTTCGGACGATGAAATGTACGCATTTTTAGTAAGTAAAATAATTATATTTAATATATTTCATGTAATATAATAATGACTAATTGAGAGTGCAGATGTTAAAAGAGATTCAAAAGGTTAATAATGTAAGTTTTGAATATTTAATTAAAATTTATTTCCAAATTTTTTACAATGGACTAAAAGCTCTTTTTGCACGCACCGATTAAATTATTATAATTATTATATTAAAATGATATAATAATTATAATAATTATCACTACATAAAATGATGAAAATTTTTTGTGTATTCACTATTTAATAATATTATGGTTAAATTTAAATAGAGAGAAAAAACAAGACCAGAACGACTAACAGCTGAAGATGACGGTAACGATAAAGATAAGAATTATGGAACAGATGACAAAAAAAATGAAGAAATGCAAAATAAAAATAAGAAACCTCGTGAAAGTGAGAATGATGATGAATCAAAAAGTGAAGATGAAATACAAAGCGAAGTTGAAGAAGAACGACAGGAAAGACTGCAAGCAAAAGAGGAAGAGAGACAACGTCAAAGAAAGAAAGAAAAAGAACAGGAAAGAGAGCTTGCACGGCAGGAAGAAGAACGGCAGGAAAGACTGCGAGCAAAAGAGGAAGAGAGACAACGTCAAAGAAAGAAAGAAAAAGAACAGGAAAGAGAGCTTGCACGGCAGGAAGAAGAACGACAGGTAAGACTGCGAGCAGAAGAGGAAGAGAGACAACGCGTAAGGGATTGTGAAAGAGCACGAGCAAGAGAGGCTGCAATAGAGGAAGAAAGGTTACGTCAGAGGGATCGGTCAAGAGATCGCAATCCAAATCCAGATCCAGAGAGTGATGTAAAATTAAATATTTAAATACAATAAAATTATTATACTTAAATTAATATGATTAAAATAAATATTGTATTAACAGTTAGATGAAGATCCTCTAGTGCTTTGTCGACAGGGAGGAAATGGCAAAGTTTTATTATGTGATGTTTGGAATGTATGGATCGACAAAGCTCAGCTGACGTACTTTCAGCGGTGGAAAAAACATCCGAAAGAAATGACGCGCAGGCTGCTCAAAGCTCTGGTTGGAACCAACAACCTCAAAAATATGTGCGCTAGAGGGAACTCTCGAGCTAGAAATAAAATACCTGCAGATATCCTGAATGCAACAGAATCTAATAATTCATTTTTTTTAAATACTGTAAAAAAATATTTTGTTTTTACTATAAATCTTTAATTGTTATCGATTTTTTTCAGATTATGTAAATTCCAAATGCGAAACAAGCCTCACGCCATCGGAGTTCACAACACTCATCAACATGATGTGTTCTTCGCTAAGATGTCCACGTCGTTAATATCTTTAATGTTATTTTAATTTAATAATTGTAATAAACAAATAAAATATTTTTCTTTTTTGTGATATTTCAATAAATTGTTCTGAAACACGATGAAATCTAAGTTTTAATTATTACAAAAAAAATATTAAAAATTTTAGATATGTGTACATAAATTAACATCTTGAGTCAATACTAAAAATAAAAAAAATAAAATTCATTATAATAATAAAAATAAAATTTAAAATTCTAATAAATAATATTTAGAAAAATAAAAATTTTTATAAACAATTGCCAATATTTTTGCAATAGTTAGCCAAAATTATTTGCTGTTATACTTAGAAAAAATTAGCAACTATTGCCAACATATTGGCAATATTTGGCAGGATGCTGTTTGGCGCAATATTGGCAATATAGTGGCAATTATTTGTGCGAAATATTCGCAATATGCTCGCAATAGAAATGGCCAATATATTCGCAATATGTTGCCAATGGTTGTGATTTTTACGCGGGTAAAAAACAAAATTGTTCCTAAAAATAAGAATATGACATTAACTCATAATCAGCAAGGTTCAAATAAAAAAATAATAAATAATAATTAATTTAAATACTTTGACTTATCATTAAAAATTTCAAATAACATCAAATAAATCAGAAACATATTTTATTTCTACTATTATATCATGAACAAAAATTATAAATATTTTAGAAAAAAATCTAATCTCTTTTTCTCTTTTTCAGGAATTTTTGCACATTTCATAAATTTTTGAATTTCTCCCTAGTGGAAATCAGTTTTGCTAATAACAGCAAACAACTGCTAATAACTGTTATAAATAGTTTAGTTTGAGACAGAAGTAGCGGTTATTTGCAGTTAATAGTAACTAGCAAAAAATATCTCGCTCTTAACGTCGCTTGGTTGAATTTTCATATATTATATTATTATGTATAAATAAGTCAATTTTAAAATAAAAAAGAATTGCCACAACTTATGAATTTTGATATTGTAGTTTTGTGTTAAATTAAATTTTTATATTTTTATAAAAAAGATTAATTAAAGTTACAATGTGCATAAAAATTGTTTAAATACAAATTATATCATGATGAATTAAGAATTTGTTCTACTAAATTGCATTAGAATCAATGAAAAAATATAATAGGAATTCATTCTTTTTAATCACGTGTTTCAATCACGAACCATGAAATAATCGTAAACAGTATTTGAGGTTTACTGGAACTAACAACTGCACGGAGAAAGGAAAGTATTGTTAAAATAGATTCTAAATCAAGTATATCTAATTTATGTACTAAGGTACTTAAAAAATGAGTGGCGATATAATTTCAATTAGTACTATAGCTTGAATTTTAGGGATCAATGTTGGTACTATTATATTATTAAGTAAGAGCATAAATTTGCGATGCTTAGTGTCTTTTTTTTGGTACTAAGACTGATATTTCACCTACTCGATTCAAGGACAATATTTCGCAGAAAATGTAATTATTAATCTCTTTTCGAGTGGCATTTCCTGTGACTAAAATTAAAAATTATTATATATAGAATTATTTACATAATATATAACACTTTCAAATTACTAATAATTAATATTTTAATTCGTGATATTTAAGGAATAAAACGATACATGTTTATCTTCCATATTCCGCTTTAAAATAGTTACTTTTGAGTTTTAAATCAATTATTAGTAATTTAAAATTGATGTGTATATTATATGATTTACATAATATTTATCAACTGTTGAAAATTGTTACACAATTTAATGGGTTTAACGTTAATAGGTATTAATTATATTGAAGTTTTTCGCTCCCAACGTCGCTTAGTTGAATTTTCTTTTATTATATTATTATGTATAAATGACTAATTTTAAGTGAATAAGAATTAGTTATTTAAACTTAATTTTGAGTACTAAATAAAATTGAAAATAATTTGATGAAACATAATATACAAATATATTAGTCTAGGCGCCCAGAAGGTTTCGTATGAAGTTAGAGGTCCCACCAAGCAAGTAGGTGATTTATATGTATTTTGAGCTGCTGAATCCGAATTTGCAACTTGCTTTTCGCGCAAGTGGTCGAGTAATTTGTTATAAACAAATTGATTGTTTAAATGGCTATAGTTTATGAACTACAATAGATACAGTAATTTTCTCTGCGAAAACTTGTTCTTTAATAAAAAAAACAAAAAAAATCGTTTTTGTTGCATGTCAATTCGATAATTACATTTAGCATATTATAATTACATATGGCAAATATATTGCAAAAAACATAGAGACGTAGCAGAAGCGCGGAACGCCCTGGTAAAAAACCTTATAATTTGACTACTTATTAATATTTTTTGAAGTTCAACATGTGTTTAAAAAATTTCAGAGTCTCAGCTTTAATGATAAATTGTTATATATTACTTTCAAGTGTTAATAAATAAGCTAGAATGATTTGAAGCAGAAAAAATATTCAATTTTTCAGAATCTTGTTTGTTTATAACAAAATGATATAGGTTAGCGAACAAAATATTTCTATATTTTTGATATAGAATGATAGGAAATTTGATCTAGTTTAAGAATCTGTCTGGTTTTTCGAATTTAAGTAAGTAGAACCTGAGATATCGCAAATTTAAGCTGTAGCGCCAACTCCTTACCATACGACATATGTATGCAATATGGCGATCGCTTTCCTTATTAAAAATTCTTTTATTATAAGATAAGTAATTCCATTTTTTTGTAATACAATTAATTTTAACTCTGTATTAGGAAATTAAATAAACATTTAATGAAAAAGGATTTAGCTAAAAATAGATGACTCTAATAAATCGGAAGGTTAAAACAAATTTTTTGAATAAAATAGATTGTTGTTCTTTTTGCAATTGCAAAAAAATAAACAAATGTAAAAATACTCCATAAGTTGAGTAAATTGTTTACTATTATAGTAGAAAAACCAATGATTATTTAAAACCCTAAATCTACTTTGTTTAAATGTATTATACACTTCGAGCATATACTACTGGAGGAAGCCTCCGAATGGCAGAAAGCGTTGCAAGGCGAAGAGAGAGAAAGCCTCTATGTTGGTACGTGCTGTCTCTCTCTAGCCTGATTTGATTGGCTGCTTCTGTTCCCCACTAAGAAAGTGAGAGAGAGATAGCACTTACCAAAATAGAGGCTTTTTCTCTCTTCGCCTTGTAACGTAGTTAATAGCTGGGAGGCTTCCTCCAGTAGTATATGCTCGAAGATTATACATCATTAATATTATGACAAAGTATATGAAATAGAGTCGAGTCAAAAGTGATTTTATTAGAAAAGGATGAGATTACTTACCTTATAATAAAAGAATTTTTAATAAGGAAAGCAATCGCTATATTGCACACATATGTTGTATTGCAAGGAGTTGGCGCTACAGCTTAAATTGGCGATATCTCAGGTTCTACTTACTTAAATTCGAAAAACCGGACAGATTCTTAAACTAGATCAAATTTTCTATCATTCTATATCAAAAATATAGAAATATTTTGTTCGCTAACCTATATTATTTCGTTATAAACAAACACGATTCTGAAAAATTGAAAATTTTTTCTGCTTCAAATCATTCTAGCTTATTTATCAACATTTGAAAGTAATATATAACAATTTATCATTAAAGCTGAGACTCTGACATTTTTCAAACACATGTTGAACTTCAAAAAATATCAATTAGTTGTCGAGTTATAAGGTTTTTTACCAGGGCGTTCCGTGCTAGCGCTAGGTCTCTATGTTTTTTTGCAATATATTTGCCATATCTCTGGTTCTAATTATCGAATCGAAATGCAACGAAAACGATTTTTTTTGTTTTTTTTATTAAAAAACAAGTTTTTGCAGAGAAAATTACTGCATCTATTGTAGTTCATAAACTATAGTCATTTAAACAATTAATTTGTTTATAACAAATTACTCAACCACTTGCGCGAAAAGCAAGTTGCAAATTCAAATTCAGCGGCTCAAAATACATATAAATCACCTGCTTGCTTGGTGGGACCTCTAACTTCATACGAAACCCGCTGGGCGCCTAGACTATATGTACACATGTGCTCAAAGTAAAAAAGCGTATAATTTATTTCATTAAGGTAGTCCCGTCATCAGCTATAGTTTGTTAATCGTAAAAATTAAAAAAACGTATAATCTTTTGAAACTTGCAACAATGTTAGTTTTTATTTCAAATATTATCTCCGAAAAATTTCAGCTTGCTTTGCCGACTGTTTTTCTACAATATACGTACTTGAAATTTATCTTTTTATTACTATGAGACCTGAAATTATCGAACGTTGAATGATATTATCTTAAAAAAATAATCGGTAAGGCTACCTGAAATTTTACATGAATGATATATGAAATAAAAACTTTTTTTGGTGAAGGTTTCAAAAAATTATACGTTTTTTTTATTTTTACGAACAACAAACTATACCTGACGACGGGACCACCTTAAGTGACTATTTCTCACTCTACTTCCATAAGAAAAAAAAAAGATAGTACGATGTTTGGTATAAATAAACTGAGAACTGAGAACTGAGTAACAACTATAATTTCCAGACCTTAATATATGGCCATGAATTTGAATTATGAAATTAATTTTTACGTAAAACTTGCTTAAAAGAAATTTTGTGTTTATTTCTAATAAAAACATCTTCACAAATGTATTTTATATGTATGAAATACAAAATTTAAATAAAAAAACCATAAGATTAAAATACACATTTCTGGTTAATTTTAAATTTGAATATTTCAGAAAAATAAAATATTTATTTGCAGTTACTTAACAATTCTTTTTGCATCTAATATAAAATTTTAATGAGATACAAATATTACAAAGTGTATGTATCACAAGTAAGGTTTGCATATCATAAATATTATAATTTTTAGAATTCTTGATATTAATAGATTATTAATTTAAAAAATTGAATATTTTTTCATTGATGACAAGTAACCTTTCAAATATAGTTAAAATAATACTGTAAATGTCAATCAAATAACATTTTCATCAAAATAAATTTCAACGCTATAATTAATAAAATAAACATTTTTATTTACCTACAATCTATACTAATAATTAGTTTCTAATATATATAAAAAAAATAATAATTTTATTTGATAAACAGCTATATAAATATTATATGTTGATGATTGTATGACTAAATTTATTAAATTAAAATTTTATTCAGTTATCATTCAGTTAATAAAGTATTTAAATTAGTTTTCATAAAAATATATTATTTAAAAAGTTACTTGTTAACAATTTTTTATAAATAACATACATTTAACCTTAATTACATTTTCATTTGTACACGTGTTTGTATTTAAATGAATTGTCATTTATATAAAAATTGTTAACAATTAAATATATTAAAATTCATCTCATTAAAGCAATAATATTTTTAATAAGAGAAACATATTAATTTTTAAAATACATCAAATTACCTCATTTGAAAAATTATCATTACATAACATTAAAATATTTTTTTTAATATCGTTTGAACAAAAATTTTATGAAATACAATTTTAAAATTTATTATTTAAATTATTTATTTGATATTAAATTTTTTTGGATAGTCAATTATGAAGATGGAAAAATATATGAAATATGAATAAATTTTTCTGATTATGTCTATAATTATGAAATTATATTTATGAACTGTCTAGATAGAAGTAAAATTTTCCTAAAAAAAATAAACATTTTGTAACATTCTAGCTATTTCCTATTGATTTCTATTATATTAATTAGAAAATACTAATAATTCTAAACTCTTTGCAATGGCCAGCGCTCAAACTTTTTCCTTAATTAATATGCACCGCTCAGATAACGTCGTGCGACAACACAGGTGTTCTTCTTTTAAATAGATTGACTTGTCGAATCATGATATGTTTCATATTTGCTATTCGCGAATAATATGACAGGTACACGTCGAATTTCGACAGCTCAATTGAAGAGGAGCAAACACAGGTGTTTTCCTACGACCGACTACCGCTAAGATACAGGTCTATCTTTTAGGTATAAAAAACCCGAAATTTTCATTGTTACATATAGTTCTAGGTACAGCTCTTACTACAATACACTACAGGTTAGATATTCAAATTCGTCACAATAGATGAATACTTATATTATCTTACATTTCAATATTATCCCCATAAGCGGGGTCTTTTCCATATTTTCTCTTAAAATTTTCGCTTTTGGCTTCTTCATAAGCCACTTAAACGTTCACTCAAGGTTTACCAGTCTAATAGATCGGTCATATCTAACTTTATTTTTCTCTTTTCGTGATCGTTAATCTCGGTGTTAGTAAAATTTCAATAATAAAATATAAAATAAATATATCAGTGTACCAGGGACAAATTGTGCACTAATAAATATCCGCTCACATGCAATAAATCGTGCGTGTAAAATAAAATCATTCCGAATAACTTGTGTATAAAAATAAAATCATTCCGAATAAACTTGTGTCAAATAAAAACTTGTGCGTGAAATAAAACATTCTGTAAAAACAAGTGTGTACAATAAAAAGAAAATTCACTTCAATAAAAGGACAGTTCCATTTATTGAAAGAACCACCGATCCCATTTCAGACAGGATCAGCGATCAGCGAAACCATCAACTAGCCAGCTACAACTAATAGACTAGAAACAAGGTAAGAATTAATAAATTACTGTCGATATATATACATACATATATATATCCCTTTCTCTCTCTCTTGCGATTTCAACCCGGGTTCACGAGCCCGCAAAATAACTTCCCCGTTAGCCTCATAATCTGCCACGCTTACGTCTGAACGCGCATCCGCTCGGCGTATTCAGACCTGTAATATTCACGGTTCTATTTTATATATTAAATTTAATAATTTAACCAATATTAACAACGCCGGAACGTTACAGCTAAAAATTAACTGGTGACAAAGCGGTGAGATTTATTTTGCAAAAATTGAAATTGCTTTTTAAAGATAATAAAAAAAAATATATGTAATAGTGAAATCTAATTTTTAATAATAAATAAATATTATTAATAAATAACATTGCAAATTTTAAAGTTGATAACTAGTAACCGCGTAGAAATCCAATAAATAACTTTGTTCATAATAATTAAATAAATTAATATTTATTCATACAGCAAGTACTTAATAAATAAATTAAAATAATAAATAATATAAAAATAAAACGGAAAAATTTATAATATATTTTCTCTAATGACACTTACAGTATATTTAGAAAAATTCAATTTTTTTTGTGTTAATGAAACAACTTACCCGTCGGTTTCTTTCTTCCGCGCACCTCTCCCCCTTTTTAATTTATAAAAATAATTTCAACATAAATAAACTAAATAATAAAAATTTACATCTTAAATTAATAATACTAATGATAAATAATCCCTTTTATAAAATTTAAAATATTCGATAAATCACATCTTTTCTTTTTACTTAAATTTCATTAAAAATATAATTTAAATAATCGGTAATTCCCAATCTATTATTTCTCATAAAAATAAAATAATTTTTTTTTCTTTAAACACTAAATAAAACCTTTCTTTCTTTTTGTAAACAATTTTAAATATTTTTAATACGTATCTTATAACTAATAAAAATCTAAAAAAACAAATTAAATTAACTAAATTTTATACCCCTTTTAATAAAACGTACAATTCTTTTAATTAATAAATTATAGAACATTAAAGTTAACAATTTTCTCTTCTACCAATTAACGATAATTTAGTAATATATCTTCTAAACGTAACTAAACTCTAAAATAAATACTTGACTAATGCGCAAGTAACCCACGGTGAAAGTGAAATCGTCATCCCTTTTATCGTAACAATACGTGCTTCTACCATTGAATAGTGAACATACTTGTTCAGGAAAATTTTATACCTTTCAAGTAATATCTTTTTAACCAAAAACCTATACACAAAACCAAAACTAAATAACTTTTACTCAAGGTGAACATAAGGTATCGTAAACTCGAAATATATATGCACACTTGTGTTTTTTTTGCACAAAGTCTTATACAAATGTAAATTTCCTTTCTTCCTATTGAACAAACTAAAGAATAACACTTACGTTAAATTTAAAATGAAACCAAAAGAGAGAAATTTTTTTTTCTCTCATGATAATTCATAAAATAAATTTCTTTTCATACAACAAATTTTTTTCGTTCACGCGTATAAATTCTTAAAACACTATCAACATCGAGTTAATATTACATTGTGCAACAAGGGAGCAAAATAGGTGTTTGCCGACGAGTGCGTGTTTGTCGCTCGAGCGTAGCGAGAGCGACAAATCGCACCAGTCGACAAACACCTATATGCTCCCGCGTTACGCATACTATTTTCTCACGCGAAGAGCATCAAAAATATTATTTTTCTAACAAGTGCGCAAAATTCTAAGAATGACAAACTTGCGTCTGTGATAGCATGTACAATCTTGTTCGAAGGCTATCAAGATCGTAAGAGGTAGTCGAGGTCGGGGCGCAGGACGGGGTCCAGGGGCGGGGGTGCAAGGGGCGAAGCCCCTGCGGGTTCAGGGGCAGCGCCCCCGCCTCCAAAAAATAAATAATATTACTAATATAAAAATAAAATTAATAAAACCATTAACGGCAGGCCAGGGTAGAACCTGATATTGACCGAGTAACAATTGAGTTGTTTGTTATTTACTCAAGTATTAATCGGTGTATCTTCAAATTAAAGTTGAGCGCAATAGATATTATTATTATGAACATCTATGCACAAGAAAAAAAAATCTACCGATTTGTTTTTGAGAAAAGTAAGTAACGCCAAAGTGAAAGTTTATGTTTATAATATTTTCGCGTTACTTACTTTTCTCAAAAACAAAGCGATAGATTTTTTTCTTCTTGTGCATAAATATTTGTAATAATAATATCTATTGCGCTCAGCTTTTGATTTGCAGATTCACCGTTTAATACTTGAGTAAATAACAAAAATCTCAGTTAGACAAGGACAGCGAATCCGGCCTGCTCTTAAATTAAAATTCCATGAAAATAAATTATATTTCTATGGGATAAAATTTTCCGTTTTATTTCAATACTATATATATATTTTTCTTATAATACATTAAAAATTAAATTAAATTTTGATTTATTCAAATTTAACATTTTTCGCGGAAATCGTCCATTGCTAACTTGTAATTCCGAGAATTTACGATTCGGCGTTGAATACTTGGCTGATATTATAAGGATATGAAAATGTCTTCGATGCAACGTGCAAGATTAAATATTACATAAATAATACTCGAAAAAATCAATGCTAAATAGACTGAAAGTTGCTACTGATATATGTGAACTTTTTCGAGGAATTTGTTCAACCCTG
The DNA here is from genome assembly GCA_017163975.1 of Anastatus disparis. Lineage (NCBI taxonomy): Eukaryota > Metazoa > Arthropoda > Insecta > Hymenoptera > Eupelmidae > Anastatus > Anastatus disparis. The sequence continues at coordinate 167,638 of JAFFSR010000238.1, forward strand.
ACTTGTAATTCGGGGAATTTACAATTCGCAGAATTGACCATTCTAAGTGAAGCACTTAACTGATGTATAAAAAGCATCGAGTTACACACACTGACTGATGTATAAAAATATCGGGTTACATTATCGAGCCTGTTAAAAGTTCGAATTCATTTTGCTCCCTAGGGAGGCAAAGAGGTATTTTGCTCCCTCACAACAACTGGTCAAAATAGTATTTTGCGCTCTGAGTGCGAGAAAAATTATTCCTATATCTTTTCTATATCCTTGAGAGAGCATATATATATATATTACACATTATAACTAAGTGCATGCGCATGAAATATATTAGAAACAAGTAAAATTAGTTGCATGCTTATTAGTTTATTATTTTGCATGCACAAATATATTTTTAACATCACCAATTAGTAAAATAAATATTCTTTCTCTATTCTTTCATCCTTCAAACATCTTACATTTAATTTATATAATCAAAATAATTTGTCTGTAAAAATATTTCTTCCTTTTATTTATAAATGATTTAAACATAAATAATTTGTATTACAAGAAATTTTACTGTGCATTAACCCTCGAATTACCTTCCGACGGCCGTGTAAATTTTCCTGCTCTTAAACCACAATAGGCAGGTAACCCTAAAAGACGTCCCCAAAAATATTTCCCTTGACGTGGAAAACACGAGACCCCTTTCTTTGCAATCGACATCGGAATTTTATTCTCATTAGATCATAAGAAAAGAATTTTTTTTTCTTCTTCTTTCTTATTGATAATAACAATATTTGAAATATATGTGTATGTATCTATGTATGATTAATGGTTATATACTACCCATCCTTTTTTTTATTTCTTTTGCTAAAGCCCTATAATATTTAACAATTATCGAATTCTCTTTAGATACAAATTTACACACACTCTAATAAAATTTCCTTTTGCATTTAAATATCTTTGAGGAAAATACAAAAAGAAAAAAAAAAGATAATTTGTGAAACCAAGTCCACATCCCGTCTTTTAATAAATTGTCCGACGGGCGCGTACATTTATAAGGTACAAAGACAGGTAGCTTGACATTAAATTACATAGACCAAAAATTTCTCACGATTCCTTTTATTGGAATAAAATATTAAAATTCACTTACATGAAACAGTTTTTTTTAGTTATTCTCCGCTTAACGTAAATAAATATAACTAAACAAGATCCTATTCTAACAAATAAATATAAGCCATTAACTTATACCTATCCTATAACAACATATTGTTTAAATAAATTTTTTTTTTATATATATGTACATCTAAAATAAATTAACTAAAATTTAGTCTAACAATTACCTAACTGACCTACATATACAGGGAACAGAAAGAATTTGTCTCTCTCTTAACAAGCATATACATCCATAGAACATACCTGTATAATTCTCTTAAGTGCGCACAAGGCACCCGCCTCTTACCTGCTTAAGTGTAATACAATTGCATCAAACTTGACTTATACCTGCTTTTATAAACGGAAAACATTTATTTTCACAAGTTCTTTTCAGTTCTTATTTTTCTTGTTTAATAATAAGTAAAAATAACCATATTTTCGTCAGTAATTATAATCAAATAAATTACCAATATAATTTTCTTTTTTTTTTTTTATAAATAACAATTAAGACAAATTAACCATTTAACATAAACTTAATTATTATCGATAAAAACCCATAGGAATAGTATAATAGTTAATCTTATAAACAAGGATAAATAGATTTATGAATAATTAGTAAATAACTAATTAATAAATAACTGAATCATACATATCTTTTTGAGCCATTCTATAAAAGAACGGACGATCATATTTTCTTTTTCCAATAGAGAACCTTTTCTTCTCTTTCTCTCTCCTTCTGCGACGGGAAAGAAAAAGAAAACGTAAGTTCTATCCACTTGCTCCGTTAGGACCTACTAAATAATTATTTTTAATAACTTATCCTAATAATAAGTTTAGTAATCAACGATTAAATAAACCCGCGTACATCTACTATTAACTAATAAATAATAGATATTTAAAAAAATCTTCCAACAACCAGTAATAAAAATTAGAAATATATATAGATTTTACAATCATTGACAAATATCTTTAAATAGATATGACAATTATTATAATATAATTTTATCGTTCTTTATGCATAAAAAAATTTTTTTCCTAACCATTTAAATTTCTTTTATCGTGCCTAAAAATTTAGTCAATCAAATAATTTCCATTACTTAGCAACAAATAAATAAACATAAATCTAAATAAGTTCATAGAAATACATATATCTGCATACAAGTTAAAAGCACGCGTATATAGTTATAGAGTACGATCATACCGTCCCCCTTGTTAAAATTCAAAAGAACGCATAAAGGTATCCGTCGTTTACCTGCAACACTAACCATAAGCTGTACCCGTAAACAGGAAATTTCTTGAATAATTTTTCTTTACTCTAACTTACAAGTTCTTAATTCTCCTTCACATAAAATTAACTAAAAGAAAGAAAACTTGCTTAACTCTTTCTTCTGAAGCAAACATTAATGAATATAGTGTAAATTAATAAGCCACATTCAATCTATAAAACCTCTTTGAAATTTAACACGCTCTTTCAAAACACGAATTGCACTTTACGTATATATAAATTTGATGGAAATAATTGATAACAATAATTATTAACTAGTTTAGTAAAATTTAAGTTGTTAATAAACTTAAATTTGTGGGAATAAACACGCTTCATAATTATAGATAATAGTAATCATATAACGAATTTTAAAATTTATTAGTTCTTTATTACACATACACACGGGTAACATTTTCCTTTTACGCGTTTTAACTAAGATATCCCGCGCCGCGTTTACAACTACTCATACACCCTTCCTTGTGTGTGTTTTAATTAAACGTTTTCTCTTATTTTATAATTTTGCACTACGTTTGGAGAACTCCAGGAAATCTCGCCACTCGGAGACTTGGGTCATCAATAGTTGACCGCCCGAGAAAAATTTCTTTTACTATTTTTTTTTTTTTTGCTTGTTATCTTTCGGTATAAGTCTGGCACTCTAACACTCTTAGAGTTCTGGCCATCACCATTAGATAACCCTAAAAAGGGTCTGCTGGAGATCTCCGTAATATAAGTATATATTATAATAATTACTACTAGAAAAAAAGTAACACACATTCCTTTTTCCCCTCTCCTTTCACTATTATTACTAAAATTTTGCAAATTAAATTTTTTTTGTTATACATAACTTTGCTATTTAAATTTGTAATCCATCAATAGAACTCACCAGCCGACAAACCCCTCACACCTTTTTTTTGTGGTTCTCTGTCGCGTTTGCGGGCAGACCCAGGCGCACACCTATTTTTTTTTATTATTTTCTGTTTAACCTATAGTTAACTCGTCTAGAGGAATACTCCTGACAGCACTATAAGGAGACGAAATCTTTTTTTTAAAGTAGATAACAACTCTTTTTTTTTTTTTTGAGGTTCATTGGCTGAGGATCTTTATTTTTGACATTACAAAATTTAAATTGATTCTTTTTCTTTTTTTCTTTGATATATATATAAATATATAAGTGAAAGAAATTCCCTTCCTTGCCTTATGTCACCTAAATCCAACTCTCACTGTTTTTACGAAGCCAAAAGAAATCTTAATTGCTTAGGTGTACCGCGCCGCGAACATAAAAGACTTTGGAAAATCATTAAGCGCATCCCTGACGAAGAAACAATAGAAATTGTTCACGGAATCTCGGCACCACTCTATAAATTACAACAATTCGTTCTTACTAGAGACTATTAATCTAACACCTTATTAACGAACAATAATACGAACAATTAATAAATAAGCAATAAATATAACTAATGAATTTACTAAACAAGAATTAATCACTTCTAATAATACATATGTACACACACATTATTGTGGATTAAGCAAGTAAATACTAGGTAAAAAAATTTATAATTTTAACAAAAACTAATTCAAATGTGCTATTGTGCTACGATTACAATATTTCTTATCCTGATGATTATTATCATTTTAGGAATTTATATAAAATCCTATATAAACCCTATAAATTTTATACCAAGAATTTTATAATCGTTTTTTTTATTAAACATTATAACCCTATAATAATCTTAATTATTAATAAACAAATAAACTTTGTTAATTACCAATCGATACAAACGCTTAACAACCTCAGCGCATAAGAAACGAAAAGGGCTCCCTTAAAATACATATATCTATATATCACAGCTATACGACTCACATTGGTAAGAGTGAACAAAAAGACACTTCTACTTGCTCAAATAGAGTACAGTAGCACCTACAGCAAGTCGTAAGCCCCTTTCCTAAACTACTATATACGATAAAAGCATAAACAGCAAATCGGACACCCCCCCCCCCATACTAAGTCTTTCCTTCTGCGCTAAGTCAAAAATTATAAATTATTTTGATTAAACAAATAAATAATTAACTAAATAATTAACTAATTAAATTAATTAATCCTTTTCATTAATTATTTTAAACATAAATAAGAATTTAACAATAAAATTTAATTTCCTTGGATCATATAGAAACTACATAAACAAAAAAGGAAGTAATAATAATAAATCTAATATAATAATAAATAATTAATAAAACAAAACCATTAATTATTGAAAATAAAAATAATATATATGTACACATATTCACGCATAATTACATAATTTTTTTTTACAAGCAAATGATATTGTATACAATGTGTTGAATTGTTAATGATCTTTAGTGTACAATTAATAAACTTATTTCTTATTTTTAAATATTTATAATTTTGTTCGATCAGATTGCACAATTTCATGTGCTCAATTTAATTAAATTTTGTTATAATAAATAAAATCTTATTATTATTGTGTAAAATATTTGCGTGCACAACCCGTACATTGCCTTCTCTTACCATTAATTAAATAATACCTTAACTATGAGAACAGACGCGTAGATAATTAACAGAAAAATCTAAAGTTAATATATTTTCAAATAATCATATTTTAGTTAATAGATATAAATAATCACTAAATAATTAAATACAATTTGAAAATAAGGGATAATATTGTTTTACCTTAACTCTTTTACGTTCTGCAAACCCCACACCCTAAGGGAATAACTTGGAATATTAAATTTTAAATATTTCTATTTCTATACTAGTACAACATAATTATGCCAATTAACCATTAATAATAGTATACGTAATAAATATTACTCCTTTCATGAAATCCATCATAACATATACTAGCATTACCATAGCCATAATATTAGTGATCATAGCCATTGCTCTACTTATAACACACGCCGAAATATATATTAGAATCCTTGAATATAAATTATAAAATAAGACTCTTCACTCTACCCCCCCCCCCGCACTATACATACTGACACTAGTTAATATCTTTTTTTTACGCATGTTTACAACATAAACATACAACGAACTATTACTCTTATATTAAAATATTAACAAAAAAAAAGAAAGAAAGAGAATCGCGTATTACATTATAACCTACCCAGTATTACCACAGTAATAATATTGGTTATATATACGATATATACATATATATTCTTTCTTTAGGGCAGAATCTTAAACTTCAATATATATATATATATATATATATATATATATATATATATATATATATATATATAAGTACTCCCACAATATAAATATCATATAACTTATCTGCTAGTTTTAAACCCCCATGACCAACGTGCCATTGAATAACAGGTTACCACATACCAACGCGATAGATCTTAGATTTATCGACATTTTACTAGAAGTAAAGCAGGAAGATAACAAATCGATAGACGAGGTACTGAACGCCCTCTGCGAAAATCTTTTAACGGTAACAACCCTGAATAAAGATATAATCACAGAGGAAGAATTAGACTCTTGGCTTAAAGATCTAAAATTTTAAAATAATTCCTCTATCACCCCCCCCCCCGGGTTTTTATTGTGTTTTGTTAATAGCAAGTTCTATGATCCCTCTCCCCCTTGCTCCTATTACTACAAATCAAGTCGTCCAATTACTAGACGAATTTCACTTAAGGGCTACCGCATACGAAGCCTGGATAGAAGAGACGGAAAGCGTCATTGTACTTCATCAAGACATTATCACCGATTTAAGAAACAAAATATACACACTTGAGAGAAAGGTTAGAGAACTGTCTACAAAGGTTGCGCTCTCACGACATTGGGTATCAGACGGGACGCAAAAATTGGAAGATCGTATAACAGTAACCGAATCAACTGTGATAGATCTAATTAAAGACTTCGAACGATTACAAATCCGCAAGAATAGGAAAGAAAAAAGGGAGAATAAAAGCAATCCATGAACCCAGACCCAACACACGAGTTGTTGGCAAAGCAGACCTTCCAAAGGTTAGTTGGATTAAACAACCGGGTATCCCGCTTGAGTTTCTTGGGTCAAGGAATAGACGAAATTCTAGAACTTCACGAAACCGCTCTACTAGAGCTCGAGGAAACAATTTATTCACTCGAGATCAAAAACCATATTTGGTCCGATCGACAAAAAAACTTACATCGTTGGACCCGAAATAAAATTTTAGAGTTAAATAACCGCTTAGATAGAATTAACAAGGAGATTGCCGATCTGACCGTCAACTTTTCAAAGCTTTCGCTTTATAACTAATCTGAATGAGCAGGACTCGAAACAATTGGAAACGAATTTTCGAGAAGAGAACAAAATTCGAACAAGCACTGAAAAGAAAACTGGACACAGACGAAATAATAGCCACAAAACGCGAGAAATCAATAGGTAAAATAGCTTTTGGAAATATACTTGGATTCACGCAACAATCTGACACTCTCGTAGAAAACGAGTTAGAACTAGAGGTAGGAAGCTCTACTCCAATATCTAACTTCTCCTCAGCCATCCCACTTGCAGATCTGGTAGGTTGTACAGGTAATTGCGAGTATTGCAGCTCCAATATCTCCCCGATACAACGACTTGAAGCCATAGTAACCTCACTTCCCAGCCTATGGTAGGAAACGACCCTGCCATGGCAGATCAGATAGCCAACTTAACACATCATCAGAACATCACTGATGCACTACTCAATACTATGGGAGAGTGCATGGCGGTACAGCAGGCGCTATTACACATACCGCTTTACGACGGGAAAAATATGTCGCTTAGGACCTTCTTACAGGATGTAGAAAACGGCCTCAGCATTTGTCCAGAAGGTATTCATAATGCCTTCTTTAAGGGAGTCATTGCAAAGCTGCGCGACATCGCTAGAGACGCTGTCAATGGGATGGAAGTCGCCTCCGTTAACGATCTTAAGGATGCGTTAAAAGAATATTTCTCCCTAAAGAAAACGTATTACCACTATACAGGAGAAATTCAAGCAATAAGGATGCGCAGGAACGAAACCGTTATTGAATACTACAGCCGATTGAAGAAATTAATAGAAGGAGCCACGGCTTCACTTAAAGACAAATTCACGGCAGCACAGGTACCTAGCATGTTAGTAATGTTGGAAGGACTCGCACTAGAATCCTTCAAAATGGGATTATCGGATGATATTCTGTTCGCCGTAAGTGCACAAGAACACGAGACATTGGCTGCAGCATTAAAAGCTGCACAACGCTTTGAAAGAGACTTGATCTCTTCACACGATAGAAGGGGATCTCTTCTTTAAACTCATTGCCTGCTCGCCAGATGGACGCTTTGACGAGCAAACCCAACCTGGAGCGTCCACTAGCAGTCAAGTTCATAACTGCAACAAATTTGCAAGAGGAACCAGTCATAGGGGAACAGGACCAATAATTATATTAAAGGCTCCAGAATTGAAGAAGGCAACAGAATTCTTAATAGACACTGGAGCCGAAATCAACTTAATTCACGTGAGCGCTCTGCAACCCAGGACACTCATAGCAGCTCATGAAGCTATGAGTATCATTGGAATAACTAAAGACTCCTTCAATACCGCGGGTTCAACAGAGGTAACACTCTTCGACAAACCGATAAGATTTCAAGTTATAACAGGAAATCTACCGATCCCAGCATCAGGGATATTAGGGGTCGATTTTCTAAGAACTGAATCAGCGGAAATTTCATTTCACCATAATGCTATGGTCACGTCATCAGAACCTATACGTCCTGTAAGGTTTGTGAATTATGAATACAGAGCCCCGAAGCCCACAAAGTACATCCTACAAGTCTGGTCAAAAACACCAATCACAATTGACTTACACGCTTCTGAACTAAAAACAGGATATCTACCAAGGTTAAAAACACCGGAGAATATCTTTATAGGCGAAGCCATTGTTAATAATGACAAACAAAAATGCATCGTAATGGCTATTAACTCTTACGAAGAGGACGCAGAAGTCGAGATACCACCACAAGAGTTACAAGCTTATGATGTTTTCGAGGAATCCGAGGATTTCTTCGGCACCGAAGGATCTGAAAATGATCTTCTGGAAGCAGACAGGTTACAGGAAGTCTTGAACAGTTTACGGCTCGAACATTTAAACAGCGAGGAAAGACAACACGTTCTTAAAATAGTCAAGGACTATCCACAGCTATTTCACTGAGCTGGAGACAAGCTACCTGCTACAGATGTACTAAAACATTGTATACCCACGAAGGACGATGCACCGGTATTTGTAAAACAATATTGATATCCGCCAGCACATAGAGAAGAAATACATCGACAAGTGACCAAGTTATTAAATGACGACATTATAGAGAATTCGAGGTCACCATATAATTCACCACTCTGGATCGTCCCCAAGAAAAATGACTCCAAGGGTAATAAAAGATGGCGAATGGTAATAGACTACCGAGCCCTTACTGAAAAAACTATTGGTGATGCTCATCCCCTACCTAATATAACGGAAATCTTAGATCAACTTGGGGGAGCAAAATATTTCTCGATATTTGACTTAGCTTCAGGATTTCACCAAATCGAAGTCAATGAAGCAGATAGGCATAAAACTGCCTTCAGCTCAGCAACAGGGCATTACCATTACAAAAGAATGCCTTTTGGCCTCGAATCTGCACCTGCAACCTTCCAAAGGCTCATGAATTTAGTCCTACTAGGGTTACAGGACTCAGAACTATTAGTTTATTTGGACGACGTAATTATCTTTGCGTCAGACTTAGACGAGCACGGAAAAAAGGTGCGTCGACTGTTCAATCGACCACTCGATGCTAGATTATCTCTACAACCGGACAAATGCGAATTTTTGCGCACCGAAGTAGAGTACTTAGGGCATATAATTTCGGAAGAAGGTGTGAAACCCGACCCTAAGAAAACAGTAGCAGTGAAAAACTTTCCACAACCCAAAACCCAAACAAACATCAGACAATTCTTAGAATTAGCCGGATATTACCGTAGATTTATTGAAGGATTTTCAGCTAGGGCAAGGCCTCTTTCAGATCTACTAAAGAAAACAGTACCGTTCCAATGGACTGACAAGCAGCAAGAAAGCTTCGAAGATCTCAAAAATGCCTTATGCAGCGCACCGGTCCTACAACACCCGGACTTTGAGAAACCATTCATTCTCACTACTGACGCATCAGACTACGCCGTAGGCGCAGTCCTTAGTCAGGGCGAGATAGGGCAAGACAGGCCCATAGCATACATGTCCTTGATGATGAAACCTGCCGAAAGAAACTACACGACAACGGAAAAGGAGTGTTTAGCAATAATTTACGCTGTGCTGCACTTCCGCCCATACCTTTACGGACGGGAATTCACACTTATAAGTGATCACGAACCATTAAAATGAATAGACTCCGTGAAACCTCCGATTCAAAGATTGATAAGATGGAGAACTCGACTCCGAGAGTACGAGTACAAATTTCTCCACAGAGCAGAACGATTAAACGTTAACGCCAACGCACTATCTAGAAACCCTATACAAGAAGAAGCTGTAGTATTACCTACCTCTTCATCGGCAAAAATCAACAAACCACCGGAACCTCCAAGACCTCGAGGACGACCACCAGGTAACAAAAATAAACCTTTACCCTTATTATCAACTTCCACCACCACTGGGAACACCATCGGTGAAAGGGTAAGAACTAGACATGCTAGTAAAGAACGAGCACCCCCTCCGATTAACACTAAGCAAAACGTGCTCACTCAGCGCCACCACCAATGTGCAAAGCAACAGTAAGGCCGCCAGACCTAAAGGTTACAAAGGAAAAAGAACCCCGCGTCACCCAACGTAGAGGTACGAGCACTCAACCACGAGAAGAGAGTCAAGCCAACCCTATACCATCGACCTCTTCAAACAATAACCCGAAACCTATACGACCAGAAAAATTTTCCAAAAGGGTAACATTTCAAACAAGCGAAGACTCAGACTCAACAAATGATCCCCCAAGACCTTTCAAAAGAGTAAGTGGATTCTCAAGCCTGATACCAGAAGGATTACCCACAATTAACCAAACCTTGTCGCAAGACGAACAAACAAATGATGAAGAAGAAACACCACCAAGCAAACAAACAATTATTGAATCAGTCCCTCGAAGGAGTTCACATTCTGACGAGTCAGGATCAATAAACGAATATTGTTGGGACGAAACACTCTCTAGAAATCGACCAATAGCACGCTCAACTCCGGTGCAACCCGAACTAAACCATGGCAATGGTATACCACGATTGGCAATATTATGGAAGTCGACAGCACTGACAACTCTTCCACGGAGGATGACGGAGAAAACCGATATCCTCCTCCAAGAGTGTCTGATACTGTACCACCAGAATTATTCTATCCGGAATTTATGAAAATTCCGAATAGCGTGCTACAAATAAAGCTAATAAATGAAAGCTTGACACATAAAAAAGATAACCTCCTTCACTTCACATCCGCAGACTGCGAGTTCGCTACCCCTGTAGCTAAACTATTGATAGACTTAAATCAATTAGATAAATGCGAAATGAAGGGACTCAAACCAAAACCGGGACAAGTCATAGTAACACCAAGAATTAAGATGTTTCTATTAAACGCTATTCTCATCAATAAACACTTCGAAATATTTTCAGAACAAGAAATTCGTAATACGCTTAAAAATCTAGCAGAGTGTATAAAGAAATATGAAATAAAAACACTTCGCATTTCTAAGCAGAATAACCTGATAGATCAAATATCGTTCTCGACATTTTTACAAATATTAAAAGAAGCATTGAATCACTGTGAATGCCAAATCTTTATATGTTACGGTTCAACGACTATACCTCCGGACGACATGAAGGATAAAATTATCGAGGAATACCACACCAACATGATTGGAGGACATAAGGGAATAAATAAAACTTACAGGAGAATAAGGGAAAAATTCTTCTGGAGTGGACTAAAGGAGGATGTAACCGAATACGTCCGAAATTGCCAACAATGCCAAGAGCTTAAACTGGTAAGAATTAAAAATAGAGAACCTATGATTATTACGGATACGCCTATTGAGCCCTTCGACAAAATATCCATCGACACAGTCGGCCCACTCCTGATCACGCCCGATGGCAATCGTCATATACTAACTATACAAGATAATCTGATAAAATATTGCATAGTCGTGCCTATTAACAATACGAAGGCCGAAACAATAGCAGACGCTCTGGCACGTCACGTAATCACTCTGTACGGTTTACCACGTGTAATCCTGTCAGACAAGGCACCAGCCCTCATAGAGAAAGTAATGCACCAACTGACAAAAATATTTAAAATCCAACAAGTCACAACCTCTGGACATCATCCACAATCAAACGGTTCTCTAGAACGAAGTCACATTGTATTGACCGAATATATACGACACTATATAGAAAATTACGAAGACTGGGATAAAGTTGTACCATTTGCAATATTTTCGTACAACACCAGCGTGCACGAATCAACCGGGTTTACGCCCTTCGAACTGATTTTCGGTAAACCCGCAAGAATACCAAGCTCCCTGCCCTTAGAAAAAATAGATACATACTCTTCTTACATAGCGGAATTAATCAATCGATTACACGATACGCGGAAAATGGCCACCGAGTCCCTTGTCAATTCAAAACACAGGAACAAACACTATTATGACAAAAGGGCCAAAACACATCATTACTCGCCAGGAGACTTAGTATACGCCATCAAGGAACCCCGACAAAATAAACTTGACAAAACATATAAGGGTACATACAAAATAATCGAACTTCTAGAAAAACATAACGTTATTCTTGAAGACGAAGATGGCAAGCGTCTTTTAAAACATATGGATAAAATCAAGCCAGCCCATCACCAATAGAAACATTTTGTTTCAGATGACAAAAATGTGGACCATCATCATAGCCTTAACAACAATTACACCGGTACTGGGCGAAAATTACATAATTCAAATTTTAAACAACAATCCCGGAATATACTACGAGAGATTACAAGATATTCGATATTCTGAGACTGACTGGAAGGTAATTGTTTTCATTGACATGAAACCCCTGCATTACAATGTCACCTTTATCAGGACAACTTTCCAAGGCCTCAGGGATAAATGCGTACACGCCCAGGATGATCCCGAACTATGCGACACATTGGTAAAAAGGATATACTTCTCAGAAGAAGAAAACAAGCTGATAAACCAACTGCACACGGACCTATTAGACTCAATGAGCGAAGTAGAGTACCTTGAGCCATCGGTCTCTGACTTACCGACAATAAAGAAGAGAAGCGTACCTTTCGGATTCATCGGCAGTATCAGCAGGTTACTGTTCGGGACCCTTTCAGAAGAAGATGGGCAGATATACGAAAAACATATCGCCCAGTTATACAAAGAAGAAAATGAAATAGCTAGGATAGCTAAGGAAGAAGCACACATAGTGCAACATAAATTAGCCTCCATCAGTACCTAGGTAAAAGAAAACAGTGTAGGTATACAAAAAACCTACGACCTTTACTTAAAGGTCATCAAGGAAATGGACGATATCAGCGGTCTATGGCATTACTTAAATGTAATGAAACATTTTTCGGGAACAATCAATTACATAGAGACCGTGTTAACTTTATATAAAGAAACATTTAAGACGTTACAGGAAGCTGTAAACGCCGCTCGCATTGGACGTATGCATACCTCACTTATGACTGCGATCACCCTGTAAAAAGTAATTAGACAAATTATAGATTTACACCCAGAATACGAATTCCCTATCCCAATAGCTCACGCACGAATGGATAAACTTACGGAAATAGTCACCGTCCGCCTCGGATACAGAAACGGCTAGTTTTTAATAGAAATGAGAATCCCCGTGTTAAGCAAATTCCCGACCGAACTATATAAAATACACCCCGTACCAATCCCACAACAACAGAATGATTACTTAATTACAGCATATATCGCCCCGCAGACACCATACATCTCGTTCAGTAACGACAAGAGAGCATACAGCCTTTTGTCCGACCTAGACTTAACGTAAGCACACATTACACAATAAAATATGCACACGCATCGCACCGATATACGAATCAGATAACAACATGGCATGCGAGTATTTACTGCTGAACCAACCCAGTGACAAAAATATCAATCTCTGCTCCATAAACATAACACACAATTACAAACCGTACTGGACCCATTAAAAACCAATGGACGGATGGCTCTATTCCGTTCACGGTACAAATGTGATCCGAATATTATGCCCGGGACAACAACACGAATTAGTAAAAATATCAAGAGTTGGAATACTCCAACTTAGGCTGAAATGCTCAGCACGACACAACCATATAACGCTTACCGGACTCAAAACACTAGGAAACACGGAGGAATTCTTACACCTACCCCAATTTCACCTAAACATCACACAAATTGACGGTAATTTTTTAAAAAAATTTTCAATATTAAACGATTCTTTGACATTCACCCCACCCAAATACACAGTGGGGAAGCTCGAATCGGAAATGAGCTTAAACGAAATTCAGAACAAATACGACAAAATCATAGAAAAAACCAACAATAGAAAACTAACACACTTCGTCTCATACGGAACAATCGGATTAAATACTACGATAATAATAATAATAATGATAATAATAATAATATGTTGCCTTAAATACAACAAAATACGCCCTCTCAACCATAAAACACGAAACGATCCAACCGACTCGGAAAGTTATACCTTCGATGTCCTGCGGCCTATAAACGTCGTCGAACACCCCTCTCAATCATACCATGCTTCATCTAAATCGATCAACACTCCATCTGTTTCACCAAGATCGCGTCACAATTCAGCACCCATCGACAACACAGAAGATCATACAGACGATGAAATGAACTAACTTCACATCTGCTTACTAACCCTTACAAGTTAATGAATTCCTCATGTTCACAGAAAAGGAAAAGAGAAAACAGAATGATTTATATACCGTATGTTTCGCTAAAAATCTGGATCATACACTGAGAGAACATTGGCTCGTCTGCTGGAAACTCTAAGTACAGCCGCTGCATCGTCGATTCGTGCAGAAGCGCCACAAGATTCGGGGGCCCAGCCGTCCCAAAACGACTAATATACATCAGCTGAGTTTCTCTTTTCGTCCACCAGAGGCGCTTTTCAGATATCGTAGGCGCTTTTTGTATATCATAAGCGCAAGACTAAGACGAATGCTGTACTGTTTCGGGACAACAGCAGCACCAAATCAAAGGACGAATCAATTCATGCGTTTTAGAGTTCTGCTGTACTAGTAAGTGCAGCATTTATACCAATATTCTCTCAGTGTAGGAGCATTGATTAACATGATAGATGCACAATCGAAAACGGCACTGATAACCAACCTCCACTCTAATCTTATGATCTACTTCCACTACCTTGGACCAATACTATACCAGACGGATCGATGGACGCTCGCTGTAATAATCAACCTGCACGAAATTAGTGATGGAACTATTAAAGCACAGAAAACAATAAATAACCCGACCAGCACGTGTGACAGAACAATCACAATATGTCAATTATATTACACACAAACAAGACAAATAAGTCGCCTCCTGGACCAAGCGGATAGTCTATTGTCAAACATCGACGAAATATCATTGCCAGCAGAGACTGACGAAACCTCAACCTCAATCATGAATAGGGTGAATACAGAACTTGAAACGTCTCGAAAAATAGCAAAGGAACTTAAGGACATCAACGATTACATAGAATTCAGAAGAAACGACTCGCTTGCACATACAATCACTGATTATATAGGAGCAACCGAGCCGAGGTTAGCAAAAATAAAAGAATTTTTGGAATTACACATCAATCTATATAAAATAATAATAGATGTAATAGAGTCAGCTCAAATGGTTCAACTAAATCACAAACTTATTGATATAGAAGACTTCAATCCTATAGCCCAGTATATACAGCTAGAACCATACGAAAGGATAGCCATGCCACAACCGTTTTTAAACACATTGAACGAAATAATATCCTGTAAACCACAGAGGACTCAGGACAACATATACATCAAGATAGAAATACCACTGTACAGAGACGACGGCTTAAAACTCTACAAAATATACCCCATTACCGTACCAACGACATCAACCCAAATCATACCAAGAGGGGAATACATATCTGCACCAACCGAAGGAACAAACCATACGTTACACGAAGAAAAGGACATTAGCAAATGCGTCAAAATAAAGGAAACAATGTATTGCAATATACCAAGAATAATCAACTCAGGAAACAGTTGTGAAATCCAATTATTAACTGACTCACCCGCGGAAAAATGCCAAATAAAAACAACGCGACTAATACGGACCACCTGGACACACCCTCAAGATACCAATGCTTGGATCTTTTCCGCACCGAAATCAGAAGGTTTGCACATAACCTGCTGGAATAATGACGACACAAACGTACAAATCCATGGAATAGGAATTGTAGAAATGCAACCAGATTGCCAAGCTTCAACTACATATGCAACTCTAATACCATCAATGAAAGAAAACAAACTGAAGGAATATTTCACTTACACAAACAAAATAATATCCACGGATATAAACGAAACCAAAGAGTCCAACTTAACGTATTTGACAATCACTGGGATGGCATTGATAACAACAGTTGGCTTAATCATATCATGGATTATAAACAGGAAGATAAAATACAACTACACCTTACAGACAGACAACATCGAAAAACAAGAGGAACTCATCCCTATTAACCAACAAAGAAATGAGACTGTAAAACAGGATGAAACAAACCCCAACGAAATAGATGCTACTGACGAACCGACAAAGACAGACCCTATATACAATACAGTGTCTCCCCCAAAACAAATATATAAAAAAAAAAAAAAAAAAAAAATTAATATAAAAGGGAGGCACATCTCTTCTAGAAATTAAAAACCATTGCCTAACACTAATGCATGCATTTTATTTAGTTTAACAATGCATGAAGTAATGAATAGCTCGACCTAACAAGAACTTTTTTTTCCTACAGATGTCCTTCCTAACTACTTTCCTTATACTTTTCTTTATCATAGTAGTGATCACACCTCAGAAAACAAAATTATCCTACTCAATTACAACCTTGACAAATCAACCGGGGATTTACTACGAACCAATAGAAGATTATTACTACCAAAACAATGTTTGGACACTTGACACTAACATCAACCTCCTCCAACTATATCATGATGAAAGGACCTTTATAGATGACATCCAGACTACAAAAAAATTCTGCGTATTCTTCTGTAAGGAACGACAACTCACGGGAATGGACTACCTTAACACTCTGATAAACACCACAGAACGACTTAGGAAAGAAACATTCGAATTGGTGGCAATCAGGAAAAACCACGAAGAATTTTCCTTTACACCAACTATCCCGTCCAATAGAATCTCCGACAAAATTTTCCAAGTTCACTCATCAAGACCGAAATTCCCGTCGTTAAATAACTACTCACACCATAACTTCCAGTCATGGATCACCAATACAATAACCAACCTAGTAGATCACGTCAAAATATACCAGAGGATCAGGGACACAATAGTAAAGCTACAAACAGGAATAGTAAACCCAAACTTAATACCCGAGTACCAGCTAGAAGCTATCTCCAACGAAACAAGCACAATGAAAACTAAATCACAGCTCCCGCCACTGGACCCATCACTCAAGGAACTCGGAAGAATATCTCGAATCAAGGTATCCAAGTTCGCGTTCAGCATAAATATCTAGCTGAATATCTCTACTTACACGACGACAACGTTCAACCTATACAAAATGCACCGTGTTCCAGTACCTCGAGTTGACAACACCATGGCCACAATTTCACTAACATCAACATACATCGCAACAAACAACATAACGAGACAATATGTACTACTGGATGACATCAGCAAACGTTTCAAGAGCAACGACGCCATCTTCTGCCCGCAACCAACTAAAATCTACACCGAGCCTACTTGCGAGTCAACCCTCCGAACCGTCACCTCACCAAATGAATTCAACCGATGTATCATCTCAACCTACAATGACACAAAAACGACCTTCGAACTACTGGAAACGACTGGGGAATGGATCTTCTCTACACCCATCACTGAAGAAATCAAGATCACCTGCAATCAAAATTACAACGAGACTATAAAAGGGATTGGAATCATATGGATCGCGCCAGAATGCACCCTAACAACACCATATACAACGCTCAAGGGAAAAACAACTACAAGGAAAGGAGGACAGCACTTTAACTCCACCCTGCACCTCACCATAACAAAACGCATCAGCATACCACCATTATACTGTATGATCCTATCGATAACGGCTAAGATCATGGGCATCACTACATGGATAACGTGAAAAATCAAGCTCTGCAAGGATAAGAAGCGTAGATTTACAGAAATGGAACTTCTTCCACCACCACCTGCGGAATTACTACTGGACATAGGACTTCCTTTACCAAAGGACCCACCTCAGTTATACAGGTTTCCACCAGACTTGGGCACCTCAATCCTCAACTAAAAAAAAAAAAAAAATAAAAAAAAAATCAAGACACAAGAAGACGCTGACCAGAAAGAAGACTTAGATTATAAATAATTTTATGTATAATTTCCCTCTTTACATACTATTCTGTCTTTTCTATGCATGTTGTAGTTTTCTTCCTTACCTCTTCTATTCTCAAAAACCTTTTTTTTTTTTTTTATTTACCTTTTTCTGATTGTTTTGTCCTCATAGATGGCCAGCGAAGGAATTGCCCAAGAGATTTCCAACATCAACGCTAACCAGGACTCATCCAACAGTCTCCAAGGTTTAGAGATAGCAATAATAAGCCGTTGCGTCAACCTAGGACCAAGGATAAGAACTCAGGTGTATTTTAGCCCACTGAGTCGTAAGCTACTGTGTGCCCGATGTTTTGATCGGACCGGTTACACAGAAAACTATGAAGGGTATAACACCTTTCACAGGTTCCGCTACACCGAACCATTGCATACTGAATGCAATGGATGCGGAAACAACCTGTTAATAACTCGGCCGGCATCAGAGTGCACAACCTGCCTAGAGACTCTCAAAATGCATCAAAACAAAATTAGGGATCTGGGAGGTAAGCAGATAATAGAAGAAACGGTGACTGATAAAATAGAAGAAGAGATATCAGCCTTTGAGCGATTACCGACTCCTACACCAACGCAAGACATCACCGTATTCCCTTATCCGAGGGACGGATATACAGTCATCGCCTTGTCCTATTGCGTTACCAGCTGTAATATGCCGGATCTGTTATAGAATATCGGCAAGACACAGAAAAAGTTATGAAGACCATAAGGAATTCCACCTGGTATCTTTCCGTCGGCCTAGACACCTCCAATGCACTTATTGCAACAAAAAACTATTAAGAGTACAAAAGGCCGAAGACTGCAAGGGTTGTATTGGTACAACGTTTAGACGAAGTAACCAGATTCAAGACCAGGGCAGCGCCTTCGTGCACCATCGACCGCGGACAAAATGATCTTTCTCTCAATTCCTCCTACCCCTTTTCTTTTTCTTCCGTCTTTCTTCTTCTCCTTGCCCTCTCTTCCCCTTCATTATTGTAATAAAAATAATAATTGTAGCGATATTAGTAATAGCAAAAATAACATTAACAATAGTATTAGTAATAATAGTAATAATAACAAATCTCTAAAACATAGAAAATATTATTCTTCTAGATGAATTTCCAACGAAAAATGAAAATCCTTCACGATCTTGGGTTCAACCCAGGGCATGTGCCCTGCCACATCCAAACAAATAGCAGATTTTTCTGCAAACATTGTCGGCGACCGCTGTGCATGTCGCCCACGACATTCATTTTCCACCTGCACAGTGAGTTGACACGAGTCCCACTCTCGACATGGGATGAATGTATGTTATATGAACATTTCACTGAACAAGAAATAAGGCAATTGAAGGAACATTACTATATTAAAACAGAAGAAGAAGATGATGAGAAAGAAGACGAACACCTAGAATGTTTTTAAGAATTTTTTTTTTGTTGTAAACCATAGCGAGCGCAATTTTTCTTATGTATCCGCCATATTTTATACACCCTCTTTCTTTATGTATCCGCAATATTTTATGCACTATCTCTATTTTTGTATCCGCGAGAAAAAGTTTGAACCCTGGCCATAGCTGGACTTCATCGAGGACGATGAACACTTTCGCGTTGGGAGGTGTAACATCCTAGCTATTTCCTATTGATTTCTATTTTATTAATTAGAAAATACTAATAATTCTAAACTCTTTGCAATGGCCAGCGCTCAAACTTTTTCCTTAATTAATATGCACCGCTCAGATAACGTCGTGCGAAGTAGATAGGCTATAGGCATCCTAGATCATAGGCATTCTGTATCACCCCCTCTCTCTCCAAAGTGATACAGTATCCTATGTAACCTAAAGCATATGTAGGCCTCCTGTATCACTCCCCTCTTTTTCAAAGCGATCCAGTATCCTACGTATTTCAAAGCAAATGTATGGGTTCTAAAAACACCTTCCTTTTCTCAAAGTACGTATAGATCCTCCTCTTTTCTCAAGTTTTTAGTACCCCCTCTCTTTCGACAGTGATTTAGTATCCGCGTGTACTTTAAAGCACATAGATCCCCCCTCCCTCATGTTATTTTTTAAGCCGAAAAAAAATAGGGCCGCCCACTCTGTGGTTTCTTTTGAATTGCTGGTGTACGTTAAAAAAAATATACGCGACCTATCCATCCTCAGTTAAAAAGATAAAATTTTCCGATCATAGATGATCGGAAGTGTATGAAAGTTTTTTTATCTTGAAAAGGAAATGATAACTTGAAAAAAATTTATGCTCTGAAAAGATACAATTTTTCGGTTGTGAACGTTCGAAAGTTTTCTTTAGGAAACCATAAAAAATTAATAAGTAAAATTGTCATATGCATTCTCCTTCTTATCTTGAAAAGGAAATGATAACTTGAAAAAAAATTCATGCTCTGAAAAGATACAATTTTTCGGTTGTGAACGTTCGAAAGTTTTCTTTAGGAAACCATAAAAAATTAATAAGTAAAATAGTTAGATGCATTATCCTTATCTTGAAAAGGAAAATGATACCATGAAAAAATTTACGAAACCCTTCCGTCTTCTGTTAAAATTTCCGGTCATAAATGTTTAACGGTTTTCTTGAGGAAACCAAAAAAAATCATTTAATGATAAAAATTATTTATCCGAGAAAAAAGAAGATCGTTTATTCTCAGGGATGAGATTTATAATCTAAAATAAAATTCATTTACTGTCTCGATCCTTAGAAAACAATAAGATAAAAATTTAGGCGTATGTAGGACTAATGCTGAATGGACAAAAATTTTTTCAAGGGAGGTATTTATTTTTAGGAGGGAATTTTTCCACCAATCGTAAAATTTTTATTTCAAAATATCATAGCAAGATAAGAATCCCAGTTTTTCACATAATTACCCTGTTGCACGCTACAACTCGTCAGTTCTCCGATCATCTTTGAGTTTTCTACATTAGAAGAAAAACTAGAAGAAAAATGTGTGAGGAGCAAAATAAGTGTATAAAAACAGTGCAAGAAAAAATAAGATGGATCGTTAATAATGGACCTACTCTGATCATGATGTTAGATTATGCATCATGGGCAATGAGAGCGGTGGATTCATGTAAGTTGAATATAATAAATTTTTTGAGAATAATAAAATTATTTTTTATTATAACTATTTGTTTTAAAATTTGCCAATAATAAAATTAATTTTTAACTTTTTTTTTTGAGAATAATAGAATTATTTTTTATTATAATTATTTATTGATTTAAATAATAATAAATAATAAAATTCATTTTCAACTTTTTTTTCAGTGCCAATACTTCCAACTACTGCGGCTATGGAGCAATTAAATGAAGGGATATGTCAACCGCAGAGATCGAGATCGAAATCAAGGTCGAAATCTAGATCAAGGTCGAAGTCGAATCCTCGTTCAAGCTCAAACACATCATCATCGAGTGGTTCGAGCACAAGTTCAAGCTCGAGCGGTTCAAGCTCGAATAGTTCAAATTCGAGAAGTTCCAGCTCGAGCGGTTCAAGCTCAAGCAGTTCAAATTCGAGCAGTTCCAGCTCGAGCTCGAGCTCCCGCACATCATCGAGTGGATCGGACACGAAGTCAAATAAAAGTGCAAAAAAAACTACAAATGATGCAGTTTCCACATCCAAAAAAAAAAAAGCGGAAAGTAAGTTTTATTTTTATTTCTATTTTAATTTTTTTATAATAATTTTTTAACTATAAAAATTATAATATAATAATTATAAAAAAATTGTATTGTTCTTCATGTTTGCAATTTATTTTTTATTTCCTTTTCGATTTTTTATAATAATTTTTTTAATTATAAAAAAATTTATAATAATTAAAATTTAATTATATTGTAATTTATGTTTGCAGCTGAGGAAAACGTTGAAAAAAATAAAAGAGCAGCTAATGAGAAGGCGTTACAAGAAGTTCAAGAGACTTTGTCAACACGTACAGGTAAAAAAACTATTTTTAAAAAATATACTTGGAAAAAAAATTTTTTTTTACTTATACAAAAATAATTTTTATTAATTTTCTGTTTTCAGGATCCAAGAATAACTTTATACTTCCTTCAACTCAAATATCGGTACGAGAACATGATGAAAGAAGTAAAAGGTTACAATTGAAGCAACCTCAAGATGTGGAATGTGCGCAATCAGGCAAACCACGTATCAAGTATGAAATTATAAACTTATGATTTGTAATTATTATGTAAATATAATTTTTGTTTAATATATATTAAATAAAAATAAAAAACAAAAAAAAAATAAATGAAAAGATGTATTGCTTCAATTTTTTTTTCATTCCTATCCCATCGTTAATTTATATAATTACAAAAAAATTTTCCTTCATTCTACATATATATATATATATATATACATGATTCAAATAACTTAATAATACATAAAAATTTCAGAATATTTATTCTAATTATTTCATATTAAAAATATTTGTCATTGCAATAAATATTATATAACAAAATTATGACGTGATTGATTACTTGAACAGAGCGTAGCTCGAAAAAAGTCTTTTTATCATTTAATTTCGTGAAACATATTACGATGATATTTCTTTCCTAAATATTATACTATAAATATAATGTTATCACAATTAATTATCACTAAGAAACATAAAAAAAAAATTTCGTGAAACATAGTACGATGATATTTCTTTTTTAAATATTATACTATAAATATAATGTTATCACAATTAATTATCACTAAGAAACATGAAAAAAACGATACGTTATCAAAATACACCCTTTCACCTTAGAAATCTCCAATTATAATTTTTAACCATTAAAAATTAAAATTATTTATTTCGATGAGGACAATAAGGTTTAGAAAAAACAAGAAATAAAAGACTTTTATTATATTAAATTCATTCGTAATATATTCTTATTAAAAAATTTTATCCACTTCATCCTTGCTAAATTTACCATCTAGATAATTTCGTAACCACGCTCGTATTGCAAGAGCATTATCAACAGCACACATACGTCTTCGACTCTTACAGAGAACATGGTTGGAACAAGAAAATCGTCCATCATACTTTATTTTGTCTAGTGATGGACATCCAAAATCTTCAACATTTATGATTGACCTAAGACAAAGTACAGAAAATAATATTAGAAAAAGTTAAGAAAAATTTTAACTAAAGTAACGAAAAATAAAACGAAATCATCAAAAAAATTTTATTATACTTTTTGATACTTTGGCTATACTTTCTTTATACTTTTTTGAGTTTAATCAAAATATCACAAGTATAACGACAGTATAATCAAAGTATCGAAAAGTATGATAAAAAAAATATAAAAAGACTATTTGTTTAACTATAAATGTAATACTTACATATTAGGTAAAAGATTGGCCAGCCACTGTGCTTTCTGCTCTCCCTTGACAAATAATTTTTCAACTCCTTGCGAACAGATATCGAAAATTCGTTTGAGGCGATGGTATGGAATATTTCCCGAGTCCCATGATATTCCATAATGATACCTTTCTAACCAATAATTCATGCTTTTTTTTCTTTATTAAGTTCTCCTCATGACATTGGAGGCTCAAAGAGATAGGCTGTTGGAAAAGCTGTTTTCCTTATATTCAAGAAACTTATTTCTTTAAAAATGAAAGGATTCTCTGATGTGCTCTGAAATCCTTGAATATCGCAAATATAAACATTTTCTTCTGGGGATCGTAATATCGCTTTTCTAACCATTAGATTATAATCATGTGTTCTAGCCATCTGACAGTTCTAATTTCATTCAGCGAGAAGTAATCTTAGAGACTGAATAGGGAAAATTCTAAAATGATCATTTTATTTGGTTCAAAAGATAAATATATCCCTTCTCTTAAATTTACTTTTTTTCACTATTGGTTGAATCTTGCAATTTGTATCCCCTCTTATATATTCATTGAATTTTCTCTTTTTTATTGGTCAAATCTTGAAAATTAGTATCCCCTCTTATGTTTTCACTAAATTGTCTCTTTACTATAGGTCAAATCTTTAAATTTTTATCCCCTCTTATATTTTTATTAACTTTTCTTTTTAACATTGGTCGAGCTTTAAAATTTGTATCCTCTCTTATATTTTGATTTACTTTTCTTTTTCACATTGGTCGAATCTTGAAATTTTTATCTCATCTTATATTTTCATCATCTTTTCTTTTTGATATTGGTCGAATCTTCAAATTTTTATCCCCTCTTATATTTTTACTAACTTTTCTTTTTCTATTGGTTGAATAATAAAATTTGTATTTCCATCTTTCATTTTCTTTGCCTATAAAAAGGGAAGCTATTTTTCAGACTAGTACAGTTCGTAAATTACAATCAATCAGATTTGTTCTCAATTATCGTGTAACATTGTAGTGATTACTCTAGTATTATTTTAGTGTTAAAAAAAAAAAAAAAAACAAAGCAAAGATGACTTTGATTGATTTTTTTGAACGTCTTGTACAATTACTTCGTGATGCTTTACGAAGTATAAGCGAATTAAGCAGTAATGATATTCATTATTGGTTAGACACGTGTAATTCTGCTATAAAAAAATTAAACGAAAAAATCGCTCAACCGAATCTCAGAAGAGGAGAGAAACAGAAATGTCAAACTTGTATAACACATCTCTCGTGTGTGCAAGTGCAGTTGGAACAACATCTTCAACAAGGAGGTAATCTAGAATCTAAGGAAACAGAAGCTAGAGTCGAATGGCGAGACGTGGAGTCAGCTTTCCAAAATCGTATTAGGACTGGTGTAGTTATAAATATTAAACATGTGGACATTTTGAATTTTTTGAAAGATGCACAAAAACTCTTCAAAGTTAAGGTTCAGGCATGCTTAGAAGAATACAGTGCATTGAAAATAAATTCTGATTTCGTCTCAGAATTTGCTGTGCAGAAAAATACTGAGGAATTAACCGATACTAAATATTTTACGAGTGAAAGTTCTACGGTATACATGTCGACAGATTTAGAGGGATGGTTTAAGGATCATATCAAAGAGCCTATTCTTACACAATTAGAAGAATTTCAAGAAAAAGATTCTGGATGGACTTTGAAGAGTATTATAAGTTTGTGCATAAATATGAAAAAATATTCACCTTTCAAAGGTAGTTCTTTCATTCCTCTTCTAAAATTTATAGAGAATAAGAAAGCGTGTCTGAATGTTCGCAATAATGACAACCAGTGTTTTAAGTATGCTATACTTTTAGCATTGTATCCAAGTGAAAATAATCCAAACAGAGTGACTCAGTATCGTTTGCATGAGAAAAAGCTAGAATTCGGAGACATTGAATTTCCTGTAAAACTTAAAGATATTTCGAAATTTGAAAAATTGAATAAAAATATTTCAGTAAATATATACATGCTGAAGAAGTACGGCCCAAAGTTTGAAGTATCACCTTGTCACATCATTGCAGAAAAGAAGGTTCGACATGTGAATTTGCTTATCATTCAAGATTTTTACTTAGATGAGTATGAAGAAAATAATAAGGATGATGATGATGGAAGCATGCCTCAATATCATTACGTTTGGATTAAAAGTATGTCTCGACTACTGAGGTCTCAATTATCTAAAACTCATATGAAAGCTTTTCATTGTGAAAGGTGTTTACAAATTTTTTATCATGAAGAAAGATTGAAAACTCATGAAAAAGATTGTGAAAATTTAAATAAATGTAGAATTAATCTACCCGACATTAAGAATAACATTCTCAAATTCGAAGATTATAATAAAAGTGAAAAAGTTCCTTTTGTTATTTATGCAGATTTCGAATGTTTATTGAAACCTACTGACAATGAAAAAGCTTTTCAACTTCATTAAGCATATAGCATTGGGTATTATATAAAATGCAGTTTTGATGAAAAATTATCTTATTATAAATCATATAGAAGAAATAATGAATGTGAAGAGACACCTGCAAAATGGTTTGTTAGAGAATTGAAATCAATTAGTGAAAAGATTGATGAACTCTACAAGAATCCGAAACCAATGAAGCTTACCGATCTAGAGGAATTATCTTTTCAGAGGTAAACAGTTTGCCATATATGTCGAAAACCAATCCGTGCCGAAGAACTTGCAGTACGAGACCATTGTCATCTCACAGGACGGTAAGTTGTCTAATTAGTTATAATTGAATAAAGAAAATTAATTTGGTTATTTTACGTTTATTTCTTTTTAGTTTCAGAGGTGCAGCTCATAATTCATGTAATTTGAATTATAAGATTTCAAGATTCATTCCTGTTATTTTTCATAATCTCAATCATGACACTCATTTTATTCTGAAAGAGATTGGCACTTCTACATTGATGAAGGGACGAATGACTCTAATACCTCATAATAAGGAAAAATACATTTCTTTTACAAAATATATGGAAAACAGTGACATCAATTCTAGATTTATAGATTCTTGGCGTTTTCTACCATCATCATTGGAGAAGCATGCATCATATCTAGAAAACGTGCCAATAGCAATGGAAGAATTTCAAACAGATGGATTCACAGATGCAAAGATAAATCTTCTTAGACGGAAAGGTGTATTCCCCTACGATTTTGTGGATGGATTAGATAAATTAACATCTACAAAGCTGCCAGAGAAAAATAAATTCTACAACAAACTAACGGATTCTCATACAGCTGAAGAAGATTACGAGCATGCTGTTCAAGTTTGGAATGAATTTAATATAAAAACTTTAGGAGAGTACTCGGATCTATATTTAAAAACCGATGTTTTGCTACTGGCTGACGTCTTCGAAAGTTTTCGCGAGACCTCTCTTAAGCCTATGGTTTATGTCCTACTCACTTCTACACAACTCTAGGCTTAACGTTTTCAGCAGCTCTTAAAATGACGAAGGTAGAATTGGAACTTTTGACAGATATTGACATGCTAATGTTTATCGAAACAGGTATCCGTGGAGGAATAAGCCAGTGCTGTAACCGGTATGCAAAGGCAAACAATCCATACATGGGTCCTTCATATGATGAAAATCAGAAAAAGAAGACCCTTCTATATTTTGACATTAATAATCTTTATGGTTGGGCAATGATACAACATTTACCGATAGGAAAATTAAAATGGATTGATTATGAAACAATGCCAGATTTCTTCAATACACCGCCAGATTCGGATATAGGCTATATTGCTGAAGTGGATTTAGAATATCCTGTGGAAATCCATGATGAACATCGGGATATGCCTTTTTGCGCAGAACACCGTCCACCAGGCTCGAAACAAAAAAAACTACTTACTACTTTGGACGATAAGAAAAGGTATGTCATTCATTATCGAACATTAAAACAAGCGTTAGATAATGGACTTCGATTAAAGAAAGTACATAGAATTTTAAGTTTTGAACAGAAGGCTTGGCTCAAACCTTATGTTGAATTAAATACTGAGAAGAGAAAGCAAGCAAAGAATGAATTTGAAAAACTCTTCTATAAATTATTAATTAACTCTGTCTATGGAAAGTGCATCGAACGAGAGCGGTCACGTGTTGATGTGCGATTAATAAATAAATTCACAGGCAGATATGGAGCAGAAGCACGTATAGCTCAACCAAATTTTCACAGTTGTGCAATTTTTGATGAGAATTTGGTAGCTATTCAGCTGAAGAGAACGAGTATCACAATAAAAAAACCTATATACGTTGGTTTTTCCATCCTTGATTTATCAAAAACACTGCTATATGAGTTTCATTACTCATATATGAAACAACGACTAGGACAAAAATGTAAACTTCTATATACAGATACGGATAGTTTAATATATGAAGTTGAAGACATTGATATGTATCAAACAATGAAGGAAGACATTCACAGATTTGATACTTCTGATTATGCTGAAAATAATCAGTTTAATATTCCACGTGTCAATAAGAAAGTTCCTGGATTAATGAAAGATGAATGCTGTGGCAATATTATGACTGAATTCATAGGTTTGCGGAGTAAAATGTAGAGTATTTTGGTCGATGGAGGAGACACAGTTAAAAAAGCTAAAGATATCAAATCTAACGTCGTGAAGAAAACAATCACTTTCGAAGATTACCAAAGCTGTCTTCAGGATCTTGTCATTATACACCGTGAACAGTGCAATATTTGATCAAAATTACACACAGTGCATACTGAAAAGCAAAGAAAAATTGCACTAAGTCCACACGATGATAAGAGATTTTTATTGCCTGATAGTACAGACACTTTACCATGGGGTCATTTTAGAATTGAAGAGATACAGATGGCGCAAGCTGCACTTGAAGTAGAGAGAGAATATACTAGAAAAATGGCTGCTGAAAAAGAGCAAGAGGTGGAAAAGAAGAGGGGGTACGAATTATCCAATGAAAATAGAGTAACGCGAGTGGGGATGGATGTTACAGAGCATAGAAGAGAGGGGGAAATTGAGGAGGGGATGAATCCAATGAAAATGGAGTAATGCAAGTAGAGATGAATGATACAGAGCATGAGAGAGGGGATGAAAATTGTGCAGCGCGAGTGGGGGTGACACTTCATGGCAATCAAGGTGAGCAAATCATTATTGAGTATGACGTATTAGAGGAGTTCATGCATGACTGGGATCCATCAATAGAGGGTATAAGTTCTGAAGAAGATGAGAGAAGGGATTTATTACAAGTGGCGATGGAAAGGGCAGAAATCGAGGTGGGAGATAGGCTATATGAAGGGACGGAGCACGATGAGGAGCACATTCAAGTAATCGAAGAGCTTGAGAACGATCAACCTCCTACAAAGAAACCAAGAGTCAACTAACTAATCATGTAAGTTTATAGTACAATTTTTTTCCTAATAAAATATTATCTTTAACAGAAATATTAATTTTTACTTTTTCTTTTTTATTTCAGAATGGATTTATCAACACTTAATAAGATTGCTGGAAGCGACTTCTTGCCAAGGAAAAAAGTTACAGACTTGGAAAAAGATCACCAGTACATGGTAACAGCACTTAAAGAGGTGAAGACACGATATGGTGTAAAGATTGTAGCAGAATTCGAGCAAAGTTTTCAAGTATTCCTACCAGAAAAGATTTCATCAGCAATTCTAAAAGATGAAGAATTTTTTTACAAACTCTGCGATGAAGCAAACAAACTACGTTTGTTTGCAATGTATTTGGGAGGAACTTCTTTCAAATTCGATCGGGTGTAAAAATATATCTACGAAATGATTTTTAAAACTATTTATTATAACTTGTACATAATAATACATAAATAAATAAAAATATGTTAAGATTATACATTTGTTTTTTTATTTATCATCACCACCTATAGTTATAATTATATTGAATTGCCATAATAAAATATATTACAATATTCTATTTAAATATATCTAAATAATATAAACAAAATACAATTAAATTTTTCATTCATTACACTATTATATTGTAAAATACATTTTAATTTTTTCAAACAATCTCATTTTTATCTATCCAACTATTATGCTTGTTACTTAGACCTAACCACTTACCACTTTTTCTACTAAATAAATTTCTGGATACATAGTCTTTTGAATTTCCGTTTCATAAAAGCCGCCGGAGACTGGTTCATCATAATAATCTTTGACGTGATAAGTTATGGAATTGGTTTTTACAACTCTTGTTATTGTGAAAATTTTAGTTGACCAATTTGGTGTATAACCTTTTTCAAAAACTTATTTTATCTTACTTATTCGCACTTTATCTCCTACTTTGAATTTTGGTTTTTCTACAGGTCTTTTTTCAGTTGGGTAATTTTTCTTGATTTCTTTTTCATTTATCTTCGTAACGCTTTCAGGCTCGATTCCTATTGTCCGATGTTTTCTTGAATTGTATGCTTTCACTAACTCAGGCAGAATATCCAACCATTTATAACTTCCTTGTTTGCTGAATTCTAACCACATTGCATTTTTTAAAGTTCTATTAAAGCGTTCACATATGCTTGCATGAAGATTACTATGTGAAGAGTAGTGATTTATCTTGTACTTTTTCATAAGATTCTAAAAGTTTGAATTGTAGAATTCTTTTCCTTGGTCAGTTTGTGAATTCGATGGCACCCGTCCTTGTTTTAATATTAACTTCATAGCTAGAGTAACATCATTGCCACTCTTCGATTTGACTGGTACAGCCCATGCATACTTTGAAAATATATCTATGACAGTTAGTAAGTAGCGAAAACCTTTGTTTTCCTTAAAATAAGGTATCATTTCTACAAGGTCAGCTTGCCAAGTCTCATCTAATCCGCGTATGTCATATTTTCTTCGCTTGTACCTTCAACG
The DNA here is from genome assembly GCA_017163975.1 of Anastatus disparis. Lineage (NCBI taxonomy): Eukaryota > Metazoa > Arthropoda > Insecta > Hymenoptera > Eupelmidae > Anastatus > Anastatus disparis. The sequence goes on from JAFFSR010000238.1 coordinate 197,893, forward strand.
TGCTGGCTTGTGTAGCTCTTCAACTACTCTTTGACGTTCCATCTTAAACTTCAGCTTTAGCAATATCCGATCGTCTATTCATTTCTTTAATTATATATTCAATACTTGCAAAATTTTGTTGAGTCATATCATAGACATAAGTTAATTTTTCGTCTATTTCTGCTTTATATATTTCAACTTTGTTCTCATATTCTTGTATAGCTTTAGCAATTTCTATAATTTTAGAAGATAAGTAATCAACTTCTTTTTGTAGGATATTATTTAGTGAATTCAAACTAATCGCATCATTTGGATCATTAGCCTCTCCAATATTGCAAAGCCGCTTATTTTCTAAATCAAAATCACCATCTGATGTAACATTGAATCCTATGCCTCGAGGACCACGACTCACTTGCGAGCCCTCAAGTTTTCTTCCAAACACATCAAGACTCATGTTACTACTATTGATTTGAAAATTGTGCACGTCAATATAGATGTCCGGCTTCACGTAGTTCCTCTTTGATTGATTGGATTTCATTGTTGTGATTATTATTTCCAGCATATCGTTCGGCTATTAATAATCGTAGTCTTTCGACAAGCTCATTCGGATCATCCTAGTAGACTAGATCCATGGAACTATTCTCTTTTGCTATTTTATATTTAGGTATGAGACTTTCTCCGCTGGTAGACATTCTACTGCGATCAATACGGAACATTGGTGCTATGATTTTTGAATATTTTCTACTTTTCGAGGAGCGTATATTCTCACTTTTGCTATGTCTTTTTCTATGGGCATTTGTTGCTTCGAAGATAATGCGATGGTTCTTGCGATCTGTTGTACTAAAAAGATTATCATCTGGTTCTTTTTTGAAAAGCAATTCCATTAGACCACTGCTTTTAGGAAAACTTAAATCTTTCACTTTTATCATTTTATCATCAAATTGAATTTGTGAATCACCCATCATGTATACCCCACTGACTTTTGTCACTCCGTATATGTTATCGATTTTGCTGCGGCTTCCATTTAGCATTGATAAAAAGTCTGTCGGTTCAGTTTCTTTATGCGCAGATACAAATGGTGAATATATAGATTTGAATGATGAATTTGCAGAATTGAATGATGAATTCATCATTGTGCTATTTATCGGAGAAAAATCATCGCTATAAGAAGCATCATTATCAAACGCTGAACCCGAGTTATTAATATCGTTTACAATATAACTTGAATCATCGAATCTCAATCTTTTTTTTGCCGATTTTCTGTTACTCTCTATAGCTGAAATAAGATTAGAACGTGACACACTTTCAGTCGTCAAATCGACAAGCTTTTCAAGTGGTGTAATAACTGGTTTTAAAGTATCACCAATAACCTTTTCAAAATCATCTCTCTCCTTTTTTAACAAAGAGTATTTTTTTTTAATAGCCTCGCGTGCTCGTAAGAGCTCGCTAAGAACATTTTTTTCTTCCTTAAAGTCAGGCATGCTGACAAGATGCTGTCTACAATCAAACTGCAAAGATTAAGATTTATACTCCCTTTTTAATGGCAAAACAGTTGAATCCTTTTCTATATCTACCATCATTCATTGCTCTATCTTTGTCAATAACAACAAATTCATACTTGTCATTCTTCCAGCATTCAGTACAAAGATTTCGAAATTCATTAAAAGTTAAGTCAGTATTCACATGGTCTTCATAGAACACATCATCAAAAATCATAATTGAATTAGGTAGGGCTTTATCTGGAGACACTACAGATGCATGTTCACTAAACGGTAGATATGATATACCTTCAATTGGTTCTAAAACTTTTTGAAGAAATTGGTATTTTGGTTGATTTAAGGATTTAGAGTATACATACAAATTTTCGAATCTAAGACCATTAGGGTGTGTAATTAGAGCCAATGAACTATTAGTTTTTCCACAGTTCGATGGACCACAGAATACTGCTCGTATATTATCTGGAAGTAACTCTCCGTGTCGCTTTTTTCTTTTCGTTTTCTCAAAATCAAAGTTTGAGACGGGAAGTTTGACGTTTTGCTCAGTACAATCCATGTTTACGTAACAAAGTCAAATCTAAGATTGATCTTTTTTAAATATAAACGCTTGTTTTATATTTTGATCATCAGTTGTAAATCAGCACTCGAAGAGAGATGCTCGTACACAAATCACAGAAGCACCCTAAGGGTAAAGGATTACTTGATAAAGTAATCAATAACTTACTTATTGAAATGCATATTCCTGAATATCAATATTGTGGTCCCGGAACAAAACTGAAAAAGCGTCTAAAAAGAGGTGATAAAGGTATCAATCCACTTGATCAAGCATGCCAAGAAGATGACATATCTTATTCTGATAAAAATGCTGACCGAAAAGTAGCTGACATGAAGCTCGCTGATAAAGTTTGGCAGCATGTTAAAGCCAAAGATGCAAGTCTTAGCGAAAAAGCAACTGCTTTTGTTGTTGCAAATGCTATGAAATTAAAAGGAAAGACAGGAATGGGTGTAAAATTGAGTAAATTAGTAACTGCAAGTAAAAAATCATTAAAACTAAGTAAACATTCTCGCAAAGTTATTCAGTCCGCCTTAAAAGGTGCACGTGAAGCTCTGAAGATCGTTGGCGGTAAGAAAAAAATTATCATTCCACGTATTCTACCTGTTCCATCAAAAATAGGTGGCGCTTTGCCTTTTCTCATACCATTGTTCGCAGCATTAAGTGCAACTGGTGCTCTGGCTGGAGGAGCTGCTGGAATAGCTAAAGCAGTAAATGAGGCTAAAGCTGCAAAGAAAAATTATGAAGAAAGTAAGAGGCATAATAAAACTATGGAAGCTATTGCTCTAGGAAAAGGTCTCTATCTTAAACCATATAAAACTGGAATGGGATCATTTATGAAACCTCATATCGGTAATGGTCAAGTTGGAAAAAAAACAACTTCGATTTAACTTTGCCAAATCGTGCACTGGCTGACTATGATCTTATAAAGTATGCTCGTATGATGAAAATCCCATATTTTCGAGGTGTTTTCATGAGAAATAATCTACCTTCTGATGGCCCATGGCATAACGAATCTACTATAGTTAACTTAGATGATTTTTAAAACAAAGGCACTCACTGGGTATGTTATCGAAAACGAGGTTCTGAAGTGATTTATTTTGATAGTTTTGGTGATCTTAAGCCCCCTATAGATCTCATGTTATATTTTAACGTGAAAGAAGTGAAATACAACTATAAAAGGTATCAAAATTTTGACTGATTTATTTGTGGACATCTTTGTCTTCAATTCTTGTGTAAAAGACTATAAAAGAAGAGTTTTCAGACAAGCAGGATCATTCTTTTTCAAACAGTCATGGAAGATAGTTTCACTTTGAGTCTTTCAGGCAAATATTCTATCTTAGAAGCGCAATATTTTCCTTCAATAGAACTACCACAGCATAAGAATTTTGTTTTGGGTTTAGTTGAACTTTTAACATTTAACTCGATTCCCAATGTCGACGATTCGAATAATAAACTTTATATAAACGGAGCGAAGATTATTACTATTTCTACTGGCAGTTATGAAATTGATGCTATTCATCAATTTTTGCAAAAAGATTTGAAATCTAAAGACATTGAGTTTTCCTTGAAAGCTAACAACAATACTCTCAGAAGTGAAATTTATTGCAGCCATCAGATAGATCTTAGACCTCGCGATTCAATAGGCAGTCTTCTCGGTTTCACTCGTCGCGTTCTTCATGAAGACATTCATCACAGCTTTGATTTACCTGTGAAGATATTGAAAATAAACGCACTCAGAGTAGAGTCTAATATTACTACAGGTGCTTACATCAACGACAAAAAAGTTCACACGATCATGAGTTTTTCCCAAAAGTTCCTCCAGGATATGAAATCATAGAAGTTCCATCGCATGTCATATATTTACCACTCAATGTTAAAAGTATAGATCATCTTCAAATCCGAATCGTTGATCAAGACGGAAATTTAGTGAATTTCCGAGGAGAGGAAATTACTGTTAGACTTTACATAAAATCTGTATAATGGGAATCGTTTATAATTCAAGTGTGCATAAAAGTCAGCCATCATGTCAACCCACCATCAGTCGTCCAAAGGTACTCAAACCGTTAACACGGGAGAGCATCCAGTTTCTCAAAAGCATAGGTCTCAAAGTACGTGAAAAAAGATAAATTGTATCATTCTCTGCTGCTTTCACAAAAATGGACGAAATTCTAAGCATTCAATCAAGTGTCGCATTCGATGAGTCTATTGCTCATTATGAGGTTCACGCACATCAACCATACTCCACATTAAGTTTCAATAACAGTGATGAAATTCGTATTTCTATTCAGCATCAAGATTTATGCCTCTTACCATCATGTAGTTACATTCATGTATGTGGAAAATTACAAAAATCAGATGGACAAGCACTAACTAAAACTAATTTCGTTAACAATGGCATTTGGCATTTGTTTGATGAGATTCGATATGAACTCAATGCTGTAGAGATAGATAAAAGTAAAAATGTTGGTTTAAGTAGTCTCATAAAGGGATACACTTCATTTAATCCAAATCAGACTCTGATACTAGAAAATGCAGGCTAGCTTGGCGTTGAAGAAGGAAACAATTGTAGATGATCATGGAAATTTTGATGTTTCTATCCCTTTAAGTATGATTTTAGGCTTCGCAGAAGATTACAAGAAAATTGTTGTTAATATGAAGCATGAACTCATTCTCACAAGATCAAGAAATGACCTAAATGCTATAATACAGGAAGGTACTGTAGCCAACAATATAACCACATATGAAACTTATCAAATAAAAATATCAAAGATAGAGTGGTTAATGCCATATGTTATTGCATCAGATAAACAAAAAATCCAGCTGTTAAGTTTCATTGGCAAAGATAATCCTATTTCTATGAGTTTTCGTTTTTGGGAGTTATTTGCATATCCTCTTCTTCCAACAACAAATAAACACGTCTGGACGGTAAAAACTTCAAATCAATTGGAGAAACCACGTTTCGTGATTCTTGGATTACAATCGGGAAAAAAAGAATCAAAAACTAAAAATGCCAGTCGCTTTGACCACTGTAATATTAGTAATGTGAGACTTTTCTTGAATTCGCAATATTATCCGTACAACAATCTCAATCTTGACATATCTAAGAATCAGTTTGCTATTCTCTATGATATGTATGCTAATTTTCAGAAAAGCTATTACGGAAGAGATTCACAGCCATTGTTGACGAAGTCAGTTTATCAACTTTGAACCATTCATAGTTATTGACTGTTCACGACAAAACGAATCTCTAAAGAGCGCTCCTGTCGATGTTCGGAAGCTTGTCTAAATAGCATATTATCTTTACTCTTAAGAAAAAAATTTCATATTTTAAAATGGAGTATGCGGTAGATATGATTGGTTTTAAGCAAATGTGTGGTGAATATGTTCTAAAGGAAATAACAATCACTCTTCTCAACGGCAATAATTCGACTCAAACAAAGTCATGGAATCGCCTGGAACACTGACGGACTTGATTAGTCTCAAATTGCAAACTTACTCCATGAATATTTACATAACGCTACCAAAATTTTTGTCATGAATGAATTCAAACGAAAATGGTTGCTACGATTCAAGCTTCCCGTTTATAACATACATCAATACGGCTATCCGTCAAATCCAGCTTTTAAGTGTGTTACTATATGCACAAACCATAATCCAATTTATAAAACTGTCTGTGCACTACACAATGTCAAACTCATGAAATTATTCTATCTCTCAAAAAATCCTTTGTAAAAAAGAGAAAAAAATTTAAGAAAAAAAAGAAAGAAAAAAGAAAAAAAAGAAAAAAAAACAGTAGAAAACGATATAGGCATTCTAGCTCATGTTCGGATTCTGGATCATTGAAATGATCTAGAATCCGTAGGCATACTGTATCACTTTGGAGAGAGAGGGGGTGATACAGAATGCCTATGATCTAGGATGCCTATAGCCTATCTACTGTGCGACAACACAGGTGTTCTTCTTTTAAATAGATTGACTTGTCGAATCATGATATGTACCATATTTGCTATTCGCAAATAATATGACAGGTTCACGTCAAATTTCGACAGCTCAATTAAAGAGGAGCACACAGGTGTTTTCCTACGACCGACCACCGCTAAGATACAGATCTATCTTTTAGGTATAAAAGACCCAAAATTTTCATTGTTACATATAGTTCTTGGTACAGCTCTTACTACAAAACACTACAGGTTAGATATTCAAATTCGTCACAATAGACGAATACTTATATTATCTTACATTTTAATATTATCCCCATAAGCGGGGTCTTTTCCATATTTTCTCTTAAAATTTTCGCTTTTGGCTTCTTCATAAGCCACTTAAACGTTCACTCAAGGTTTACCAGTCTAATAGATCGGTCATATCTAACTTTATTTTTCTCTTTTCGTAATCGTTAATCTCGGTGTTAGTAAAATTTCAATAATAAAATAAAAAATAAATATATCAGTGTACCAGGGACAAATCGTGCGCTAGTAAATATCCGCTTACATGCAATAAATCGTGCGTGTAAAATAAAACCATTCCGAATAACTTGTGTATAAAAATAAAATCATTCCGAATAAACTTGTGTCGAATACAAACTTGTGCGTGAAATAAAACATTCTGTAAAAACAAGTGTGTATAATAAAAAGGAAATTCACTTCAATAAAAGGACAGTTCCATTTATTGAAAGAACCACCGATCCCATTTCAGACAGGATCAGCGATCAGCGGAACCATCAACTGGCCAGCTACAACTAATAGACTACAAACAAGGTAAGAATTAATAAATTACTGTCGATATATATACATACATATATATATCCCTTTCTCTCTCTCTTGCGATTTCAAGCCGGGTTCACGAGCCCGCAAAATAACTTCCCCGTTAGCCTCATAATCTGCCACGCTTACGTCTGAACGCGCATCCGCTTGGCGTATTCAGACCTGTAATATTCACGGTTCTATTTTATATATTAAATTTAATAATTTAACCAATATAAACAACGCCGGAACGTTACAGCTAAAAATTAACTGGTGACAAAGCGGTGAGATTTATTTTGCAAAAATTGAAATTGCTTTTTAAAGATAATAAAAAAAATTATATGTAATAGTGAAATCTAATTTTTAATAATAAATAAATATTATTAATAAATAACATTGCAAATTTTAAAGTTGATAACTAGTAACCGCGTAGAAATCCAATAAATAACTTTGTTCATAATAATTAAATAAATTAATATTTATTCATACAGCAAGTACTTAATAAATAAATTAAAATAATAAATAATATAAAAATAAAACCGAAAAATTTATAATATATTTTCTCTAATTACACTTACAGTATATTTAGAAAAATTCAATTTTTTTTGTGTGAATGAAACGACTTACCCGTCGGTTTCTTTCTTCCGCGCACCTCTCCCCCTTTTCAATTTATAAAAATAATTTCAACATAAATAAACTAATAAATAAAAATTTACATCTTAAATTAATAATACTAATGATAAATAATCCCTTTGATAAAATTTAAAATATTCGATAAATCACATCTTTTCTTTTTACTTAAATTTCATTAAAAATATAATTTAAATAATCGGTAATTCCCAATCTATTATTTCTCATAAAAATAAAATAATTTTTTTATTTTTATGAGCCGCTCGGCGTATTCAGACCTGTAATATTCACGGTTCTATTTTATATATTAAATTCAATAATTTAACCAATATAAACAACGCCGGAACGTTACAATTTCAAAAAAAAATATACTTATTATTTGCGAAATACTTATTATAAATGCGGAAAAAAATAATATTCTGTAATATCACTCTAAAATTTGTATTGAATATGATCATTGAAAGTACAATTATTTCATTATGTTGAATTTGTTGTCAAAGTTCGATTATATTTACTATAAGAAGATATAAAAATTAACTATCATATTCAACTGTCTTTCCATTCTATCGCTAAATTGCCATAAAAGGAATGTATTAACTTGTAGTATGTACCATGATGATTATTCATTTGAATTCTCAAATTATTCTAATCATTAGTTTTCAAGATATTTAGATTTCTGATTTCAGATAGAAAAATATTAGTAAATAATATTGGAACCCAAACTCCTCAATAACTAATGAATAAATTTATTAAAAAATTTAACTGAATAATCTTCGTGATACATATTTTATGTTAATGCATCTCTTTATTCAAAATTTTTAAATACAATGGAAATATAGTCAATATTTATCGGCGCAAGTGTACTGTCCATTTAACATCTCCTTAAATAATATATACTTATAAAATTTACATAATAATTTATAAAAACTATTAAAATGATAATCATATATTTAATATTATTTTAAACTATGAATAAAAAGTTGAGAAAAATTATTATTAAGTGATAAAGTATAAATAGTTATATTATTTTAATAAATACATTTTTAACGTTAATAATTATCTTCATATTAAAACTAAATTTAATTAGCATTCAATTCTACAAGTTATTTAAAAAATTTGTCATTATTCAAAGTTATTAAAAAGTTATTTATAAAAAGTATTCCCATATCAAAATTTCAAAATTCTATTAATTTAATTTTTTATTCTTTACATTAGAGAATAAGTTTTGATGTTGAAATTTTCTTGTGATATGCAACATATATATATATATATATATATATATATATATATATTATCTCATGGTAAAATATTTTATCTTTTTGTATGAAAATTATTTTTTTAAATTAGAATAATACTGTGAGAAAACAAATGATTATAAGAAAATATTTAAAACTGTAAATAACAATAAAGGAGCGTTAGGCTGGAAATAAATAATGATTGTTTATTATTTATACATTTTTTTAATGAAGATACTGCAAATATCCGTAAATAACTGTAAATAAATTGAAGAATACTATTATTAGAAATAACTCAAAATAATTTTCATTTTAGTTCTTTTTACAACAAACATTTTTTAATGATTAAATAAATATATATATATGTATAAAAGTTATTTATATATATATATATATATATATATATATATATATATATATAATATATGTGTGTGTGTGTGTGTGAGACATTGCACACTAACTGGAAAAGCAGAAAAATAAAAATCTCTAGAACTCTAAGAATATATTCTTTTTGTTACCCAAAAGATGTAAAAAAATTTCCAAGGATTGAGATTAGAAGGATCAAGAGCTATGGATCCTTGAAATTTGGAAACTTTTCAAATTTTTGGAAAAGTCCCAACTTAATCATTTTTTTCCTGAAAATCTTGATGTTTTAGAGAGAGATTCATAAGAATACTTCTTATTATAAATGAAGAGCAGAGTTAGCATGATTCTTTACAGACCTGAATTTTGAAATTTTCTATTGGTTATGTTAACCGATATTCATATATTAGAATTCAATAATATTTCGAACCGGTACACCTCATTTAACATGCAATCAACTTCACTAATTCAAAGACCACAATATATTAAATCAGTACCGATTGATTGAGAATTCATACAGTTATTATTTTCTGGAAATTTGGAAAAGGGTCACCGTATTTGTGTGTATTATAATAATAAGGTAATTCATATATATATGAGAGTTCAAATCTTAAATATTTACGAGATAAGCATAATATTTATATGAACAGATTATTTCCAAACAAATCAGAATTGAGCATAGTATTCCAAACAGTACAATCACAAACAGATAATTATGATTGTGGCGTTTTTGCAATTGTCTTTGCTATTGCAATAATTTATAATTTAGGACCATGTTGTTTAAGATATGATGTTTCTCAAATGCGATTACATTTATCCAGAATTTTTAAAACGCAACAAATAAGAATGTTTTCAGTTTCGTGAAATTATAATAATGCAAATATTAATTACGATAATCCACCGGACATGATAAGAAGGAGTTTTTGTCATGAGCAACGTCTAAATCAAATACCATTGAATTTAGATTTCGCCAAGCTAGAACTATTAGAAAAAAACTCACAAATGCATTTATTGGCAAAACAAAAAAAGATCATGGAAATGTATCGTAAACAAAAGAATTCGAATCATGAAACAATTTTGATGGAAATAGACAGTGACATTTCAGATACAAATTTTTAAAAACCAGATAATGATATAATAGGAATCGATGATATCCACTTAAATTATAACGATAATAAAATTAGCACAGTTGAGATTAAATTAAATGAAGAAAAAAAAGAATCAAAAAAAATAGATGAAAAAGAAGCTTTATTTGTAACAGGACTTAAGAGCATGACGAAGCTGCCCGCCTTCTAATAATAATTCCAATCCTAACTTATGAATAAGCAATGCGTTTAATCGAGTTTTTTTGCTACAAAGTAAAAATTTGTAAGATTAAACTCTAGTGCGGACAACTCAAGAAATCCACCAAAATATTATACATATAAAGTTATAATAAAAACTTTCAAAGTATCGTATTTTATAGTTAGGTTCATCGAGTTTGATATCTAATTTCCAATCCAAGCTCATAAAAAAATAACAAGTCCAAATGATTTTTTATTTTAGCAAAAATTATTTTATTAATATAGCTTTAGTGCGGACAAGTCAATATATTTGTTTAATTTATGAATTTAAAAAGATATTGATAAAATAAAAACAGCGAAACGCAATGGCTGCAGCTCCGACATCCGGTTAATCGGAAAATGGTAACAAAACAATCACATAAATATAAAAAAATTTCAGAAAAAGACATTATTATGAAAACGAAAAAAAAGTAATGATAAATTAGAAGTAAGACGTGTTCAAGAAACTTTACGGAAGAAAAAAGCTTATATGAAAATGAAAGAAGGACAACCAAATAAATATAAACAGAAATTAGGAAATACTAAGATAACAAAATGGCAATTCAAGGAAACAATGAGTACTGATGAATTGGAACAAATACGTGCAAATGAGGCTTTACGTAAGAAAGAAGCTTATATAAAAATTAAGCAAAAAAAACCAAAATAATATAAAGAAAAATTAGAAAATACAAACAAGGAGAGCACCCCACCTCCGGGAAACGAATTCGGCTGAAAGTGCAGAACATGATTTTTCGATGAAAAAAAATGAGCCCGTGTTCTTACTTTTCGTCGTATAGATCCCCTAGACAAGGATATATAGACATTTTTTTAAAAATATAGTGAATGAAAGCCTTTATAAGAACTTAAATAACTAAAGAACTAAGACACTTACAAAAAAATGCATAGAAGATAAAATGAAGCACGAATAGAATGCTTTAATTCGTGCTTTGTTGCATTAAAAAAGCTTTTCTTGTTCGAAAGTTATTATTAATTAAATATTACCACGTATTTACTTCATAATTTTAGCATATAAAATATGATCAATTTTTCACGTTATTTCATTAACATATTTTAATCACCTGTAACTTTTGAACTACTAAAGATTTTTCAATGCAATGAAGCTTACATTAAAGCATTCAATCCGTGCTTCATTTTATTTTTCATGCATTTTTTTGTAAGAGTCTTAGTTCTTTGGTTATTTAAGTTCTTATAAAGGCTCTTATTCACCATATTTAAAAAAAATGTCTATATCCTTGTCTAGGGGGCCTATTCGACAAAAGAAAACGCGGGTTAATTTTTTATCATCAAAAAATCATATCCTGCAGTTTCAGCCAAATCCGTTTCCTGGAGGTGGGGTGCTCTCCTTGTAAGATAACAAAATTGAAATTCAAGGAAAAAATGAGTATTGATTAATTGTTACAAATATGTGCGAATGAAGCTTTACGTAAAAAAGAAGATTATATAAAAATTAAAGAAAAATAACCCAATAAATATAAAAAAAAATTTTAAAATACTAAAATAACGAAAATGAAATCAAAGATAAAAAAGGGTACTGATAAAATGGAACAAATACGTACAAGTAAAGCTACACGTAAGAAAAAAGCTTACATAAAAATGAAAGAAGAACAACCAAATAAATATTTTAAAAAATTGAAAATATTAAGATATAAAAAATGAATAAATTGAAAATAGAGATACTAATAAATTGAAAAAATTGCATGTAAAAAAAAAATTACGCAAAAAAGAGACTTATAGAAAATTTATTAGTGAACAATATAATGAATATGAGAGAATGGTACAAACAAAAAATTGAAAATTGGAAAATGCCGATATTATTAAGAAAGCACAAGTAAAAAATGATTGTTACTAATTAAAAGAATCACGCACAAGGTGTAAACAAATAGAAATTGATGACTATAAACATGTTAATAATGATACTACAATAAATAAACCAAAAGATGAAAAAAACCGAAAACATAAATATGATTCTTATCAATGAAAGATATTATTTATTAAGTGTTAACGATGGAAAATTGAAGACAATAATTATAATGAAAATTACAATAATAATAATTATAATAACAATTATAATATTGTTTTGAACAAAGTTATTGATAAAACAATTAAGGGCAAAGTAGAGAAAAAATTAAAGAAATTAAATAAAAAAATAGTAACTGAAAAAATTACAGTACCGCTCAAAAGTTCGTAAAAATTTTTTTTTTTTAACTCAACTTCAAACTGCGATATTTTGGAAACGGCTCGATGAATTTGAAAAATCCGAACGGCATTTGAATGATCAGACAAAATACTATTTTTTTGTGTCCTGCCAAATATTTTTATCCCTTTTTTTAACTCTATTTCTAATGATAGAAAAGTTTTTTATTTTTACGAATTTTTAAATTTTAATCAATCAAATGTAACTTTTTAAGAAATTGATAAAATTAAAAAATTCGAACGCGACTGAAAAGTAGAGTGAATTTCCTAAATCTTTATGTTTAATGATTTTTTTGTATCTATTTCCTGCGTGTAGCTAAAAATGCGCAAAAATGGAAAGTACAAGAAAATCAGTTTTAGATATGATAATATTTTCCAATGTCGCGAGTCAATTTTGGTTTACATTAGCAAGGTACAAAAAGATAGTATTTTGTCTAATCTTTTAAACGCCATCCAGATTTTTCAAATTTATCGAGTCATTTCCGAAATATCGCAGTTTGAAGTTGAATTTCTAAAAAAAAAATTTTTTACGAACTAATGAACGGTATTGTATATACTTTTAACAAAATTATCACAAATTTTAACACAATTATTATAAATGATAGTGTCCTTTTTTTGAATAAATTAAAGTTATTTACAAATTTGATTCTTCGTATGTATATACGAACTACAGATTTGAACACATGCTGAAATGTAAACAAAAATAGACCCGCGATATTGGAAAATATTATCATATCTAAAACTGATTTTCTTGTACTTTCCATTTTTGCGCATTTTTAGCTACACGCAGGAAATAGATACAAAAAAATCATTGAACATAAAGATTTAGGAAATTCACTCTACTTTTCAGTCGCGTTCGAATTTTTTAATTTTATCAATTTCTTAAAAAGTTACATTTGATTGATTGAAATTTAAAAATTCGTAAGAATAAAAAATTTTTCTATCATTAGAAATAGAGTTAAAAAATAAGATAAAAATATTTGGCAGGACACAAAAAGATAGTATTTTGTCTGATCTTTCAAACGCCGTCCGGATTTTTCAAATTCATCGAGCCGTTTCCGAAATATTGCAGTTTGAAGTTGAGTTAAAAAAAAAAAATTTTTTTACGAACTTTTGAGCGGTACTGTAATTTGAAGCTAATTAGTTGTATAGCAAATATACACGGTGAGCCATTTTAATCTTCGCACTCAATTTTCTCCAAACCTACTGTAGCTACAAAAAAAAAGTCTGGAGCAAAATTGACCGTGACAGAAGGGGCCATTTAACTGCGCCCTTGGTTTTGACCTTAAGGTCCAATTTCAAGGTCATTTGAAGGTCAAGACCACTTTTTTAAATGGAAATACCTATTTTTGTCTGCAGATTTGAAAAGAGCGAGAAATTCTAAGATAAGTTTGTCCCAGGTCAAAATTGATTTGGTGACCCTTTCAAGAACAAAAATGGAGGTCAAATGTCTAAAAACCGATTAAATGCCCTTTTTCTGCATTATCTTGGTTTGCTGATAAATGCAAATGATCTAAGTAGTGTTGAATGGTCATCTTAGTTCCAAGGTAAAAGGATCTTGACCATCTTGACCTTGAGGTCAAATTTCAAGGTCATTTTAAGATCAGTAATGTTTTTTCGGTAATAGAAATTCCTATTTTAGACTACGAATTTAAAAATATTAGTTAATTTTACGCTAAGATTATTTTAGGGGAAAGTTGATTTTATGATCTTGGAATGGTCCAAAATCAAGGTCAAATATTGAAAAACTTATCGAATGCTCTTTATCTAAATTACACTGGTTTCCTAAGACTTTTGGTGTATCGGTATGAAAAAAAAGTTCAGAAAAAATTTGTGCATGGCGAAGGGGGCCTCGGCCTATTTTTGACACTGCAGTTAGAAAAAGTGACACTCAAAGTGATATTTTAAGTTTTTTATGTCGTGAATGGATCTGAAGAAGGTTAATTCAAGATTAAATAACATAATATGCTTATCCCATCCTAAGCGTTACCCAGGAACAACGACGTGGACGTAATAGGATTGTGTTCCCTTTAGGGTGCTGGATTATCGTGAGTCCCCTTGCCTCTCACGTCGGGGTGCTGGATTATCGTGCGTCCCCTTGCCTCTTACTGTTTTAACCACGAAGCAAATGTTCAAAGTTATCTCCATTTACTTGTGAACACAAAGTTAAGCACCTTTGAAAATGACGTACAGTCTTCAGTAGAGTTTGTCTCGGAATTCCCGCACATGCTTGACAAATGCGATTTTACATGTTTTCTCTGGTTGTAGGCTGCTCTTTAAAAATAACATTTTTTAGGAATCTCCACAAATAAAAATCTGGAGATGTTAAATCAGGTGAGTTAGGAGGCCAATTAACTGGCCCTCCTCTACCGTCTTCATCTATCTTTCATGATAATTTTGATTTAAAAATTCTCGGTCAATTCGTGCAAAGTGTGGTGGTGCACCATCCTGCTGAAACCACATTCTTCGTCTAACTTCTAAATCAACATCTTCCATTAATTCTGGCAAGTGGTCTCTTATTAACTGCAAATAGCTGTCTCCATTAACATTTCGCTCAAAAAAGTAAGGGCCAATCAAATATCCATTTACAATCCCACACCATACCATAAGGCTCCAGCGATGCTGATGATCTACAGCTCTGTGCAAATGAGGATTTTCATTTGACCAATAATGACAATTGTGCCTATTTAATTTTCCACCGCTATAAAATTTAGCTTTGTCAGAAAAAAGGACGTCCTTGAAAAAATTGGAATCATTTTCTACAATGTGTAAGGCCCATTGGCAAAATTGAGTCCTCATTTGCATATGATTCTTTGTCAGTTCCTGTACGAGCGTGATATGGTAAGCACGGTAATTAAACCTATTTAAAATTCTCAAAAATATGCGTCTTGGAATACCAACTTCCATTTCTATTTGATGACTGCTGACATGAGGATTAAGATGAATAACCGCAAGAATAGTTATAACACGAGCATCATCTTCGTTATACTCATGACGCCTGCGTTGGCGAGCAAGGTAGTAAATGATAACTTTCGTCTAGCTCGAATTAGATACTTAAATATTTTTGTAAAAGATTATTCTTAAATCAAAAATAATTTATTTAACACAAACATGACTCTTCACATTTCTTCAATTACTACGAAAAACGCTTAGAAGAAAATGAAGTTATAAGATAAAACTGAATAATGAGTAGGGGTAAATTTCAATATGAAAATTTATCTATCGTTCTTCATAAAACATTATTTTCTAATA
This sequence comes from Anastatus disparis, assembly GCA_017163975.1. NCBI lineage: Eukaryota > Metazoa > Arthropoda > Insecta > Hymenoptera > Eupelmidae > Anastatus > Anastatus disparis. The sequence continues at coordinate 213,679 of JAFFSR010000238.1, forward strand.
AAAATAGTCTAAAAAGAATATTCTAATATCTAATCCGCGTTTAGATTCATGTATTGCTATTACTTCTTCTTGAGTCTTAATATTATCATCAAAACTACTTTTATTTTTGTTTATTGCACTTGAAATATTAATTACAACTAAATAGTGCTATTTTAATTTTCCACTTTTGTATAACTTTTAAATAAAATTGTTGATATGAAAATGGTTTTAGAGGTGTGTCCTAATATTTTCGTGCTGCACTAAGACTTTACGCTGAACGTTCTTCAGACAGAAGACATCATACTAGATATTTCAGCATTTGACCTCGACATAACCTTCCAAAGGTCGTAAAAATATTTTAAAATACTGTTTCCGACGTAAAATTTTACGCTCTTTTAATTTGACCTTAAAATGACCTTGAAACTTAAGTTCAAGGTTAAAATCAATCACACCAAAAAGTCCAGACAAAAGTTGTGCATGGCGAGGCCCCCTTCACCATGCACAAATTTTTTCTGAACTTTTCTTTCATACCGATACACCAAAAGTCTTAGGAAACCAGTGTAATTCAGATAAAGAGCATTCGATAAGTTTTTCAATATTTGACTTTGATTTTAGACCATTCCAAGGTCATAAAATTAACTTTCCCCTAGAATAATCTTAGCGTAAAATTAACTAATATTTTTAAATTCGTAGTCTGAAATAGGAATTTCTATTACCGAAAAAACATTATTGATCTTAAAATGACCTTGAAATTTGACCTTGAGGTCAAGATGGTCAAGATCCTTTTACCTTGGAACAAAGATGACCATTTAACACTACTTAGATCATTTGCATTTATCAGCAAACCAAGATAATGCAGAAAAAGGGCATTTAGTCGGTTTTTAGACATTTGACCTCGATTTTTGTCCTTGAAAAGGTCACCAAATCAATTTTGACCTGGGACAAACTTATCTTAGAATTTCTCGCTCTTTTCAAATCCGCAGTCAGAAATAGGTATTTCTTTTTAAAAAAATGGTCTTGACCTTCAAATGACCTTGAAATTGGACCTCAAGGTCAAAACCAAGGGGCAGTTGGCCCCTTCTGTCACGGTCAATTTTGCTCCGGACCTTTTTTTTGTAGCTACAGTAGGTTCGGAGAAAATTGAGTGCGAAGATTAAAATGGCCCACCGTGTATATTTCGATGAAAATCTCATATCTGAAAATAACATTGGTTCCACGACAAATACATGTGTTTATTGTGATGTGAAACATTTTTCTTTCGAATATACTAAAAGTAACGTTTTCTTTAATTGTTGTCATCAAGGTGAAGTAGAATTGTTAGAAAATATTTCTTACCCAGAACAATTAAAGTTTTTAGCAACTGGATTGACGGAAGGAATTATTGATTTTCGACGAAATGTTAGGTTGTACAATGATGCTTCAGCGTTCGCAAATTTCGGTGCCAATTTTAATACATTACCGGGTAAAGGACCACAAGCTATTAGAATTTGTAGACAAATTTACCATAATGTATATGCGTTACATCCTAATAAAGATGAAGCACGTAAATATGGACAATTATATATTTTAGATAATGAAATGGCAACGATTAAACGGAATAAGTTTAATATAAATTCAACATTATTAAAACATTTAAATATTCTGATAAGAGACATTAACCCTTATGCTAAAGCCTATAAAATAATGCATAAAATAAAAGAAGAAGAACTACAATGATCTGCAAAAATCTATTGTCCTTCGAGAACTGTTACTATGTCCATTGTCCTCAATAATAATTTGGATGAGAAAAGATATAATCTACCTACCTGTAATGAAGTTACAATATCATATGTTGGAGATGATGATCGTTCTCCTATTGAACGTGATATTGTCATTTACTCTAACTAGGAGAGTGTCACACCTCCGGATCACAGATTCTGCTCAAACTTCGGGATAAGTTTTCAGATGATAAAATATGGAAAAAGCTAAAGTTATAGTCATAAACACTCAATATTTCCCTAGTTACAGGCAATTGAAAAAAAATCACTGAAAAAGTTACTAGATTCTTAAACGCGTATAGTTCTTTAGCATTGATAGCTAGTAGCTTAAACCTTTTTTTTAATTAAAGCTGAGCTTAAATCCTTTCGAAATAGTAGTTATAGCATGTAAAAATATTATTTTTTCCCAAAGTTATAGCGTATTAAAGATTGGACCTGAATTTTTATTTAAAAATATTAATTAATAATAAAAGCTAAAATTAGGTCCAATCTTTATTACGCTATAACTTTAGGAAAAAATAATATTTTGATATGTTGTAACTACTGTTTCGAAAGGATTTGAGCTCAGCTTTAATTTAAAAAAAGGTTTAAGCTTCTAGCTATCAATGCTAAATAACTATATGGGTTCAAAAATCTAGTAACTTCTTTAGTGATTTTCTTCAATTGCCTGTAACTAGGGAAATATTGAGTGTTTATGCCTATAACTTTAGCTTTTTTCATATTTTATTATCTGAAAACTTATCCCGAAGTTTGAGCAAAATTCGTGATCCAGAGGTGTGACACTCTCCTAGTAAGTATGATAAACCAATTAGTATACCGACAATTAGCAAACATACAGATCCTATTATATATCCGCTTATTCATCCTAATGGTAGTTTTGGATGGATGCCAAATATGGAAAGTAAATTTGAAAAATCCAATATTTCAAATTTGAAATTTCATAATTATAGATTTAGTGTTAGAAATAAATTTAATTCATTCCTCAATTTGGGAAAATTATCTCAACAGTTTATTGTTGATGCGTTTAAAAAAGTTGAAACCTCCAGATTATATTTCATACGAAAAAACCAAAACGTATTAAGAAGTGATTGTAACAAAGGTGTTATGGACTATTTACATGACAAAAAAATTAGATTCTTCAAAAATTGGAAAAATGGTAATATTACCGTCAAATTTTACAGGAAGTCCACGGTTTTTAAAACAAAATTACATTGACTCAATGACACTTGTAAATTATCGTGGTAAACCTGACCTTTTTGTAACTATGACCTGTGACCTACATTGGAAAGAAATAACTGAAAACTTGGAACTTTATGAAAATGCAATAGATAGACCAGATATTATAAAAAACGTATTTTATCAAAAAGTAGAAGAATTCAAAAATTTAGTAATAAAAAACGAAATATCAGGAAAATGTATTGCATATAGTTATGTAATTAAATTTAAAAAACGAGGATTACCGTTATGCATATGTTAGTAACAAATAACTCTTGGATAAAAATGATGAATTTGATATTCCTGAAAAAGTTGATAAAATAATAAGTGCAGAAATCCCAAATAAAGATATTTATCCAAAATTATAAAGTATTGTTAAACAATTTATGATACGCGGTCCCTGTGGTATGCAAAATATAAATTGTCCGTGTATGGATAAAAATACGAAACAATGTACTGAAAATTTTCCGAAAAAATTCAATAATACAACAACATTTAAATCCGATGGATATCTACTATGCAAACGTAAAAATGATGGCGTCGAAATAATTCTCAACAATAAATTAAAAGAAAGAATTAAAGATAATGGATTTGTTGTTCCTTATAATCCTTACTTATTATTGAAATTTAATGCACACATAAACGAAGAAGTTTGTTCCACTGTACACTGCATTAAATATTTATTCAAATACTGTTATAAAGGTCATGATTGTGCATACATTAAAATACATCAAGTAAATGTGGATTTTCAATCAGAAAATATAGACACTTTTCAAAATGACAATCGTGAAAATGTTACATATGAATATGACGGAACCCAACAATACACTAATACACGATATTTTTGTCCACCTCAAACAATGCACAGATTATGAGAATAGCCTTTACATGTTATTTTACATACTATAAAACGTCTAAGCGTTCATGAAGAAAATCAACAAAACGTATTTTTTGAGGAAGGAGAAGAAGAAATGATCATGCAAAAAAATGTGGAAACAACATTAACAGCATATTTTGAATTAAATAGAGAAGATTTTGAAGCACGAAATTACTTGTATTCAGAAATACCAAATTTTTATACATTTGATGAAAAACTGAAAAAGTGGAATAAAAGATAAAAAAGAAGACCAATACTTAGTAGAATGTACTATGAAAGTCCGAAAGATAGACAACGTTATTTCATTAGGTTATTACTATTACATGTTAAAGGAGCCACATCTCTTGAAGCTTTGCGTATTGTTGATGATGTGATGTACAATTCGTTTTATAAGGCAGCTAAGGCCAAACAATTAATTAATGAAGATGAAGAATGGGATAGATGTTTGGAAGAAGCATCTTCAACAGATTTCCTTTATATTTTCTATGAATTATTTTCTTTCATTTGCGTTTTTCATAATCCTATAAATGCACGAGATTTATATAAAAAATATAAAGATAAGTTATACCATCCTAAATACAAAAAAATATAGGTAAAAATCTTGTATTGAATGTTATTAAAAATAATTTACAAGTCAATGAATTTTCTTTAAACGATTTCAATTTACCTAACATAAGCACATTTATAGAAAAAGATAATAATTAAACAATTTTAAATCATACTAATAATATTCTTAATGAATGAGAAATGAAAATAAATTCTTTAAATGATAAATAAACACAAATATTTAACTCTACTATAAAAAGTTCAAACAACCAAAGTAAAGACAAGTATATTTCTATAGATGGACCAGGTGGAAGTAAAAAAAGTTATTTACTTAACGTTTCAATAGTTTATTTTAAATATCATACTATACATTATTTATGTGCAGCTTGGACAGCTATAGCAGCTAATTCATTAGTCGATGGAAAAACCGTGCATACAACATTTAAACTACCGTTAAGAGTCCGCTGAATTAAATTAATTAATTAATAATAAAATTAATTTTGATGCTCTATTTTCAAAAAAAGTTTGACATACTTACAAAATCATAAGTGACGCTAGAGAATTAATTTGTCCTTATTAGAAAAAATATTGCTATTTACTGAACAAGTTACGGACAACCATTGATTTCTAGTAATAACTACTAGTTTTTTCAAAAACCTACATTTTTCGATTAGAAAAGGATAGCGAGATACAACATCTTCTCAAATATAACAGATTGTACAACTTGTAATGTTAAGCCTAATTCTGCAGAAAGCAAACCACGGAAACACAAATAATTATTTGGGATAAAATATCCATGACTTCAAAATTTGCTTTTGTAGCAGTTGATCGTCTTTTTCAAGATTTATGCGATGTGAACCAACCTTACGGTGGTAAAACTGTAATTGTATCAGGAGATTTCAGACAAACATTACCAATCGTACGACATGGAAGCCATATGAATATTACTGAAAATTCAGTTATATTTAGTTTATTATGGCAGAATTTAGAGCACAAAATATAGAGCCAAAGTAAATATAAGAATCAAAAAAATATTCAGTTAAAAAAATATAGAGAGCAAGAAAATATAACGATATGAAAAATATTAGGCCCAAAAAAATATAAGATTCAAAGAAATATTAGGCCCAAAAAATATAGAGCTCAAGAAAATATAGAGCTCAAGGAATATAACAATCAAAAAAATATAGATCTCAAGTAAAATAAGAATCAAGAAATTATTGGGATCAAAAAAATAAAAGAATCAGACAAATATTGGGCCCAAGAAATATAGAGACCAAGAAAATATAATAATGAAAAAATATTGCGCCTAAAAATTTATAAGATTAAAAAAAATATAAACCAAAAAAAAAAGTTAAATAACAATAAGGCCCAGAAAAATAAATAGTTCAAAAAAATTAGAGGCCCAAAGAAAATAGGACTCGAAAAAAAGTAAGTCTAAATTAATATAAGGCCTAGAGAAATATAGGACTAAAAAAAGATATGGGAGCCAAGAAATAAAAGACCGAAAAAAATGAGGCCCAAGGAAAATAAGACTCTAAAAAATGTAGAGCCTAAAAAATATAGGGCCCAGAAAAATATAGAGCTAAATAAAATATAGGACTCAAAAAAATTATATAACCCACACTGAAAAACTTTTTGCTTGCTAGTTGCCCTTCTCCCTGACTACGCTAGCGCCACGCATTCGGCGCAAACGGTGTGCCGAAAACGACAAAGAAAGTACTGAAAATGAACTGTGCCTGCTCCGATCATTTGTGTGTAACGTTGTTTTGATGAATCGGCGCTTTACATATGCTCGATTCAGCGTAGGGGAAACTCAAATCTGAGTAGCTGCTACTCCGATTGCGTGTATACCTCGAAACGTAACGAATCAAAGTAGCACATAACTTTGAAGGTTACAGACTGCGCCGATAGTCTTTCAGTGCATGAAAATATAAATTTCAAAAAAATATTGGGCCCAAAAAAATATAGAGCCAGAGAACATATAAGAATCGGAAAAATATTTGGCCCGAAAATATTAGAACCCAAGACAATATAAGGTCCGAAGAAAATAGCACTAAAAGAAGTAGGGCGCGGAAAGTATAAGGCCAAAAAAAATATAAAGCTAAAAAAATAAAGGACCCAAAAAAATCATAGAACCCAAGAAAATATGAATTTAAAAAAAATATTGGGCATAAAAATATAGAGAGCAGGAATATATAAGAATTAAATAAATATTAGGCCCAAAAAATTATAAAGCCCAAGAATACATAAGAATCGAAAAAATATTGGGCCCAAAAAAATATAGAACCCAAAAAAATGTAAGGCCCAAAAAAATATGAGCCCCAAAGAAAATAGGACTCAAAAAAATGTAGGGCCTGAAAAATATAAGGCTTAGAAAAATAGAGCTAAATAAAATATAGTACCCAAAAAAATCATAAAACCCAAGAAAATATTAATTTCGAAAGAATATTGGGCCCAAAAAATATTGGTTTTAAAAAAATATAGAGCTCAATAATATATAAAAATCGAAAAAATATTGGACCCAAAAAATATAGAGCCCAAGAAAATAGAAAGTCAAAAAAAATATAGGGCCCAAAAAAATGTAAGACCCAAAAAATACAAAGCCCAAAATATATAGAAACCAAGGAAAGATTGAGCCAAAAAAAATATAGAGCTCAAGAAAATGTAAGGCCCAAAAAAAATATGAGGCCCAAAGATAATAGGACTCAAAAAAATGTAGGGCCTGAAAAATATAAGGCCCAGAAAAATAAAGCTAAATAAAGTATAGTACCCAAAAAAATTATAAAACCCAAGAAAATATTAACTTCGAAAAAATATTGGACCCAAAAAATATTGGTCCTAAAAAAATATAGAGCTTAATAATATATAAAAATCGATAAAATATTGTACCCAAAAAGTATAGAGCCCAAGAAAATAGAAAGTCAAAAAAAATATAGGGCCCAAAAAAATATAAGGTCCAAAAAATACAAAGCCCAAAATATATAGAAACCAAAAAAATATTGAGCAAAAAAAAATATAGAGCTCAAGAGAATGTGAGGCTCAAAAAAAATATGAGGCCCAAAGATAATAGGACTCAAAAAAATGTAGGGCCTGAAAAATATAAGGCCGAGAAAAATAAAGCTAAATAAAGTATAGTACCTAAAAAAATTATAAAACCCAAGAGAATATTAATTTCGAAAAAATATTGGGCCCAAAAAATATTGGTCCTAAAAAAATATAGAGCTCAATAATATATAAAAATCGAAAAAATATTGGGCCAAAAAAATATAGAGCCCAAGAAAATATAAAGTTGAAAAAAAAAATATGGAGCCCAAAAAAATATAAGGCCCAAAAAATATATAGCCCAAAAAAATATAGAGACCAAAAAAATATTGGGCCAAGATAAATATTGGGCCTAAAAAAATATAAGGCCCAGAAAAATATAGAGCTCAATAAAATATAGGATCCAAAAAATTATAGAATCCAAGAAAATATAAATTAACAAAAAATATTGGGCTCAAAAAATATAGGGCGCAAGAAAATATAAGGCCCAAAAAAATATAAAGCCCAAAAAAATATAAAGACCAAAAAAATATTGCATCCAAAAAAATATAGGGTGCAAGAAAATATAAGGCCCAAAAAAATATTGGGCCCAAAAAATATAAGACCCAAAAAGATTCTTATGACTAATGAGGACTTATTATATAGGGCCCAATCATAAATTGCTACTCTTATCACCAAAAGATTAGATACATTTAAGAAATGCGGAGAACACAAGAACCGGAGAAACGGTAGAAAAATGGTTTTACTTTAATATAATATTTAATATAATATAGGATTATTTGCAGTTATTAACAGTTATTGACATTTATAAGCATAACCATTTTGTGCAATACAATTTTTAAAAATTAAGATAATAGTACCAGTTATTTGCAGTTATTTTTTTATTTTTGCAGTTGGCTGATTCCATTCAGATTCATGCAGGCCGTCACTGATCGAATTTTCTTTTTCTTCTAAGTAATAAAAATACCTTCTATTATGTATATAGAAATAAAATTTACCTCGTAGAACGCTCAAATTTTGTTTTTTTTACTACAGCAATTTTAGTGTTGGATGTAAAAACGAAAATTCAAAAATTGAAAATGAACCTCTGCTTTTAAATGACTATAGCTCCGTCAATTTGTAACCTTTTTGGGCGTTCTTTAAACGAAAGTGTGCGGAATTCTGTCTAGTTTTAAATGCAATTTCGATTTTAGTAATACAATTTGATCTCACTGAGTTATTCACAAAAAACTGAAAAGAAGCAATTTTTTTCAAACACGATTTTCTCAAAAACTATATTTTTTTTTTTTGAAATTTTTATATGATTTTATACATAAAAAATACTAACTTTTAAGGAAGGTGAGAATATACGATTTCGCCTTATTTTTTTTTAACAGATTTTTAAACGTTTTTTTTATATTTTCGATTTTAAAACATTGATACCATAGCGCATCGTACTATTTTTCCAACTTTACGTGTTCTTACAACTATTTTTATGCTTTTATTTATAAATATATCCAAAATATCAACAATAATCTTTAAAATAAACCCTGGATCGAATATTTTGATCCATTAGAACCAAAGTTATGACGATTTAAAGTTTAAAAAAAATGCTGAAACTTTAAATAAATATGATATTTACATTGAGGAAACGCAATTTTCGTTAAAGATTAAAATCTGAAGATACAGATTTTTTAATTTAAAAAAAAAGTTATTTTGATGAAAGAATATATAACCAATTATCCTCTTTTTATGGTACATTATTATAATAAAATTTTTTCTGTTGAAGAATATAATTTTTTTATCAGTTTGAATTTCGCGCCTAGAATTTGAATTTATTTTGTAGGAAGTTGACGCATGTCACTACTAGGTGGCGATGATTCGTTCTTTGCATTCTCATCAACGACTTGACGCGTTTAAAAATATAAGAAAAGGAAGATAAAAAATAAAGTTGTTTGAGAAAAATTATTTTTTTTGATCTGTCATTGAACAGAATATCAATAATGGCATCACTGATTGTTTAAATGAAGTGCAAGGATTTAAAAGAAAGGCACAAAAAAGTTGTTTATGATTGCTCCAGAAGTCCGCTTAGAGAATTAGGTGATCTAACGGAGTCTTTGAAGCGCTTGTATCCAAATACTTCTTTCTCTAGACAAGATAAATTATGCCCTTCGTGTTACAATAGTACATTACGATACAAGTGACCTAAGTGGCACTTTATTACACGGCCGGAGTTATCGCCCGAGCGCAGCGAGGGCGATAACGTAGTGCCGTGTAATAAAGTTCCACTAAGATCACGAGTATCGTATACTATTTTGTAGCACGTGGGACATAAATCCGCCAAATTAAATCTGTACTCTTCAAAATCAGTAATAAACAAAAACTATGCACTCCACGAATTATGATTCAAAAAATAAAAGCGAAAACTATAAAAAACCAAACACTACGCATCCTGTTAATGATAAATCGAAAAAAAGAAAAGAAAACTATAAATAAACTAAAACTAAACACTCCATGAATAATAGATTGAAAAAGAAAAAAAAGAATATAATTTCAAAAATATACTCAAAATGTGTAATAATAATTAATTTTTATCAATATTATTGATATTATGTGAAATTGTTTGTTGAAATCATCTTCTATGAAGTCATAAATTGAAATTTTGTTTTACGTATGAATTAGCGTCGTAGGAGCGGTGAGGAGGTAACATGTTTAGTATAGCAATAGCAATCGTGTGTAGTAATAGGGGGTTCCCCGTAGCATTTTATAATACAACGCTGAAATGACTATACCTCTTCGCTCTACATGTTACGCTACTATCAATTTTAGTTTTACTCGTATCTTACTTGCTTATAATTGTTATTTAATTTAAAGAATGTTAATGTAAAAGAGTTCCAATATACTACAGCCTATTGTTATTTATGAAAATACTTTAAAAAATAATTTACATATAAAATTATTATTATATACGTACGTTACCTAAGTAAATTCATTATTGTACCGTGTAAAAAAGTGCCACCTAGGTAACAGAAAAGTGTTACCTAAGTGCGGATTTAGGTCCCGCAGTGCTATAAAATATTATTAGATGAAGTGAAAAATGCGCCTATTTCATCGACTTCAAGCAGTCAACAATCTTCGGAAGATTTTATTCATAGTGAGGCTATAGTAGAACAGCTCAACGAGACTTCAAGTAATTTGAAATTAAACATTTCACCAATTAAAATGCCTCAAAGTATCAATATCAAAATGCGAGAATCTTATGCTCTCTGAAAAAGAAAACAAATGAACGATGCATTTGATTCACAAATAGCAAGTAAAATGATAAAAGTTTACGATATAACGGATTTGCCCGCATTGAATGAAAATAATGAATGTAAAACAAATGATAAATGGCTTGAGAATATTAAAATTGCATTAGATAATTGTTCAAATTTTCTTGAGAAAGTGTGATTGTTGAGTATTATACCAAGTGATATTTCCAAAGATTATTTATTATCAGTTTTACCAAATGTAACTATTTATATGATTGATGAAGCACGATCATTGGTAAATAATAAAAAAATTTACAAGCAGTCTGAGAACTATTGTGGCCATTCTTTGGATAGTGAAATTGTTATGAAAGTAAAGGATTATTATCTGAACGATGATTTTAATTGTTCTCGTCAAAGTGCAAATAAAAGCGACACAGTATCTATCAAAGAAAATGGTATAAAAACTAAAAAAGTCAAATGCTTTTTTACGCGAAGTATAAAAGAAATATATCAATTATTTAAAGACGAAAATCCTGAAATGAAAACAAAAATTGGTACATCAACATTCTACGCTTTAAGGGAATGTAAAATACCGATCTTACAGTTTTAAAAATTTTTGGTTCTTAATCCAAAAGTTTTAAAAATATCTCTATATTACAGTCTTCCATCTTTACTAATAAAAAGCCTAATATAGAGATATTTCAGAAAATTTTTGAATAAAGATTAAAAATTTGGGAAACTGCAATATCGGTAACTATGTATAAATCATATACCCTATTACATCCCCTTAAGACCAAAGTGGGTTATATCACATCCACCCACCGATTCGTGTCTTTGCGTTTACTGCGAGAATCTTAAATTTATGTTAGATGCTTTGAATAATTATAAAAAAGAGAATAAACAAGACATTGCAGATTTGGAATTGAAAATATGTTCTTCACTTTTTTGTTCAAAAGATGATATGAAATGTGTACTAAGAGAATGTAAAGAATGTCCCTTTGGAGATTCTATTGATTTACAAGCTCGTTTACAAGTAATTTCTTTGACAGAAGAAGATTTATATGAAGAAATAATTTAAGGTGTTTGGAAAAAATCAAATTTACTGAATAAAACTAGCACAATTGAAAATTTCTTAATAGAGTTAAGAGAGCGCGCTCTCACTGTAACAGCTCATAAATTGGTCAAAGAAATTCAACGTAAAGCAATTAAAGAGGTTAAACTTTTAGCGAAAAATAATGACTTCCAATTAGTTATTCATGTCGATTTTGCAGAAAATTGGACAGTTCTGCTTCAAAATAAATTCGAAGCTATCATTGGAGTAAAAACCAAATATCAATATTTACGTCGGTATGCTATTTTGGAATAGGAGCGCGGTGGCGTAACGGATAGAGTTCTTGCCTTCAACGCGGTGGGCACGGGTTCGAATCCTGGCCAGGCACCTCTGACTTTTTTTCGAAAGAAAATTAGTGTATGTGCTACTCATATCGCGACTCTTAAGAAATCTGACCTCATTGAGTATCGGTTGATTGTTGGTCACAAAAGTGGCTGACCATCCATCGGTAGTCAAAGTTTTCGGTATGGCGGTGTCTGACAGTCTAGCCTGATGTAATGTGTTAAACAGTTCCAGGCTGGGCTCCCTTGACATCTCCATAGAAAAAGATTAATTATATAGAGGATAACAATATCCTTTATATATTAATCTTCAAAAAAAAAAAAAAAAAAATGCTATTTTGGAAATGATAAAACAGTCAGTTATGTCACCGTCTCTGACGATGTTAAACATGATTCGTCTCATGCCCTAATGACTATAAATTTAATTATTGATAACTTAAAACAAAAACATATTGCGCAAGATCTTGATGAAATCATAACCATTTCCGATGGAGCTGCCAGTCATTTTAAAAATAGATATCAATTCTATAAGCTTCAAAACTCAAAAGTAAACAGAAAATGGCTTTTTTCTGCAACAGGTCATGGTAAAGGCGCTTGTGACGGTATTGGTGGTTTAGTTAAACATTATGCTACCACGCTGTCCAAGAAGAGTACAGATTTTATTAGAAACGCTGAAAATTTCGCCACTCAAGTCCCAAAATATACTCCGTCGATTAACATTCTTGTTATCCGTAAGGATGAGTTAGAAGTTTTTCGACTGACAAAAAAAATGGAATGGTTAGGAAATGCAAAAGAAATTAAAGGTATTCAAAAGATTCACTGTTGGAAAAGTGAACGAAACCAAATCTACACTGCCAAAACTTCGAGACATGAGTGGCAAGAAGTGAATTGAAAGGTTTTATCCAAATTCGGATCCTTTTATTCACATTAGTTCTCAATTCATTAGTGTTCTTTCTTAATTGTATCGCATATTATTTGTTCATTGAAAATGACCAAATAATATATTTTAGTATTTAAAAAACTCACCTTTTCAAAATTCAAATTCAAATTCAAAATTCAAATTCAAATTCAAATTCAAAATTCAAATTCAAATTCAAAATTCAAAATTTAAAATTCAAAGTAAATATATTTATTTAAAGTTTCAGTATTTTTTTTTTAAACTTTAAATCGTCATAGCTTTGGTTCTAATTGATTAAAATATTCAATCTTGGGTTTATTTTAAAGATTGTTGTTGATATTTTGGATATATTTATAAATAAAAGCATAAAAATAGTTGTAAGAACACGTAAAGTTGGAAAAATAGTACGATGCGCTATGGTATCAATGTTTTAAAATCGAAAATATAAAAAAAACGTTTAAAAATCTGTTAAAAAAAAATAAGGCGAAATCGTATATTCTCACCTTCCCTAAAAGTTAGTATTTTTTATGTATAAAATCATATACAAATTTCAACAACAAAAAATGTAGTTTTTGAGAAAATCGTGTTTGAAAAAAATCGCTTCTTTTCGGTTTCTTGTAAATAACTCAGTAAGATTAAATTGAATTACGAAAATCAAGATTGCATTTAAAACTAGACAGAATTCCGCACACTTTCGTTAAAAGAACGCCCAAAAAGGTTAAAAATTGACGGAGCTATAGTCATTTAAAAGTAGAGGTTCATTTTCAATTTTTGAATTTTTGTTTTTACATCCAACACTAAAATTGCTGTAGTAAAATAAAAAAAAATTTTTGAGCGTTTTACGAGGTAAATTTTATCTTTATATACATAATGGAAGGTATTTTTATTACTTAGAAGAAAAAAAAAATTCGATCAGTGACGGCCTGCATGAATCTGAATGGAATCAGCCAGTTATTTACCGTTATTTGCGGATTCTTGCAGTTATTTGCAATTATTTTTCTATTTTTGTAGTTATTTGCAGAAACATGCAGTTATTTGAAGCTAATAATAGTTATTCATAAAAATTTATTGTCTTGAAAATTTTTTCCTATATATAAAAAATTAAAAAATTTTTTAAAAAGCGTATAATTGTTAATAACTGTAAATAATTGCAAGGAATTGCAAATAGCCGTAAATAAACGCAAATAACTGCTAATAACTGTTAATGAAATAGTAAATAACTGCTTGTGAATGCTAATAATTGCTAATAACTGATGATAACTGCTATTAACTGCAAATAACCGCTATTTCTGTCTTAAACTAAACTATTTATAACAATTATTAGCAGCTTTTAGCAGTTATTTGCAGTTATTAGCAATTATTTTTAACTATTAACAGTTATTAGCAAAACCGATTTCCACTAAGGCTATAATTTCATTTTCTATATTCTAGTTCATTTATATTATTTATGTTTTATTGATGAACAATTTTTAGAAAATAAGAAAGATCTGTAAGTTTTCAAAATGTGGCTTGTAAATTTACAGATTTTCGATTTAAGAAGTCTATATAATTAAATCAATCAATTTAAATAACAAGAAATATTCAGATTGAGATCAAGTGATTTGATCAATAATGAATGGAATTTGTATTAAGAAATTTAAATCAATTAATTAAAATGAATAGGTTAATTAATAATTTAATAAAATATGTAGAATCATTATATACATTTCCGAGTAACCTTTTCACTTCGGTGTGTAGGGGGCCCGAAGTCGGTGCCGAACCACCCTCAGTGGCACCGAAACTCTTGCCGAATTGTCGCCACAGTGGCTCCGAATCGGCATGAGGCACTGCGGTGAAAGGGGTCCCTCAGAGGGCAGCCAAATCTAGCTTATGAAATCGTAGAATTTGTGTACAATTATTTGTATAAACAAACAGCTGATTTCCAATGGTGACCAATCGATTGATTGTTCAAGCAACTGTCTACTTTTAAAAATACTTTTCATCAATGAAAAAATTCAAATATCTCAAGTTATTTGAGTAATTCGAATTATTCGAGTTCATATTTTTGTTGAGTACTTGATGGTTTCGAGTACTCAGCTTGAACTCTAAAAAAAAACTTGACTCGATAATTGAGTACTTGCACTTGAGGGTCACTCGAATTTTCGTTTCATGTACTCGAAAAAAATATAAATTACTCGAATTACTCGAGTACTCAGGAAAAGTATTAATTACTCAATTTACTTGAGTACCAGAAAAAATATGAATTAATCGAATAAATTGAGTACTCGAAAAAATATTAATTACTCGAGTATTCGAGAAAATATAAGTTACTCGACAGAATATAAATACACTGTTAAAAATATATTATTAAAATTAAGATAAAAGTGACGGAAGCTCATTTCATAAACTTTTATTGAATGACATTTAATAATGATTCTTTAAAATTCAATATTATTTTAAGTTTTAATACCTTTGTGATTGGAAATTAATACAAAAATTGTCAGCACAATAATTAAAAATTTCAATATAATTTTCTTAAATTCAATATTTTTTTGAATTTCAATGCATTCTTTTATTAATATCAATAAAAAATTTTAAGAATCTAATAATAAATTTTACCATAAGTTTACTGAATTTAATATAATATAATAAGGATTAAGAAATTCTACTAAACATGATAAAAAAATATTATTTTATGTGATTTGATTTAATATATTTTTAAAAAATTCAACTATTATTGAGCACTTCAAAAATTAAAATATTTCCGAAGAAATATAAATGAGAATTTTCTCGCTGATACGAGGCTAGACCTTCTCTTTTATACTTTGAACCTTCTATTTCTGTTTGTAGACTGAAAAAACAAGTAGCCATCTAGTGCATGATTAGTGTACTACAAATTTTTAATACATCAAACATTTTTAAGATTCTATATTAAATTTTATAATAATTTATTAAAGTCTTGATGAATTTCAGTTCTATATATCTTAATTAATATATTAGATTTAATACAAGTAACTCAATTAATTATTAAGTTTAATAACATTTTCATTAACATCGAATATTAATACATTTTTAATTATAATATTGAATTTTGATAAGCATATTGCTAAACTTAAGTATCCGTTATCTTACGTTTTAGTATTTTGAATCTTAAGTTTTAACTTCAGTTTATTAATTTTTATAAATTTTTAATATATCGAACATTTTTAAGATTCTATATTAAATTTTATAATAATTTATTAAAGTCTTGATAAATTTCAGCTCCATATATCTTAATCAATATATTAGATTTAATACAAGTAACTTAAGTATTTATTAAGTTTAACAACATTTTCATTAACATGGAATATTAATAGATTTTCAATTATAATATTGAAGTTTAATAATCATATTACTAAACTTAAGTGACCGTTATCTTAATCTTAAGAATCTCTGTATTAATTTTAATAATTTTTCATTAATTTTAATAATTTTTTTTATTAAATAAGTTTAAGTGACATTATTCTTAAATTTAAGATACATTTTTATCTTAAATATGTATTAAATTTAAGAATATTTTTAACAGTGTAGCTCGAGTTACCTAAATAACTAGATTATATTATCTATGGTAATTAGTTCTCATTTACATGAGAAAAATTAGTTTTTTACCATGTTTTTATTAATTGGTTTTAGGTTGTATTTATCCGTGTATTTGGGCGGAATATTAGAATTAAATTTAAACGAGTTTAAGTCAAGTCGAAAGCAAATTATTTTTATTAATTTAATCACTTATTATTAATTGTTAATTAAAAAAAGTTTTTACATAGCATTATAATACAATAAAGAATATTTTGTGGTTATGTAAGATACACATCGATGTTATGACAAAATCTATACGATTTTCGGCTGTCGTAGGCTCACGCTCGCCACCACGTCTCACCCAGATGGTGGCCCGACTTCGGCAGCCGAAAGTGGCCCAACTGAGAGAAGGTGTTTGCCATAACGAAAAGATTACTCAGATTATCTATTTATAAAACGTATATTGTATTATAAGATTCGAACTTTAAAATTTTATTTATATCAATCTTATTATCTATACTTTTATCTTTATTTTTCATTCAAAAGAAACATCTTGTAAAAAAAATCTAACATTTAGTTATAACTATCATTAAACTTATAAATGTATATTTTGTCTTATATTTTTATTAATAAATCAACTACTTTGGTCTCTGAATTTAAGGTCTGCAAACATATACTGTCTGACATGTATATACAACTGATTTCATTTTTCACACACAAAAAAAATCTTTAGAACAAAGAAAAAAAGGAAAAGTTACATACTTTCATCCAAATGCAACATAAATCAATATTCAAATGAATATTTGAACTTCAAAACTTATTTAGAAAATGTATTGCAAGAATAAAAAAAAACTATCATAAGAAAGTCTTTATCGAGACTTGGAAAAAAATTTTTGTAAAGCAAAAAAGAAAATAAAAGGAATAATGAACTTTATTATAAGTTCTATATAGAATGAGAGAACGTAGTTCAATTTTCATTCTTAACTCTAAGATTATTTAGAGAACATATTTGTCAAAACAAAGACGAAAATTACAATTAATCAGTTAACGTTTCAATCAGATTTATGTTAAAGTGCCACACAGATCACAGACAAAAGAAGAACATTTTTGAAAAATTGAAATAATAACTTACTAATAAAGTTACTTTCAACTCATGTTAGATCTTATATTATATTCGTAATACTTGTAGCTTTAAAAAAATGTAAAAATAAATTACAATAATTTGTACATACATGAGAATTTAAAAAAAAACACACAATTCTCTACGAATCATAAGTATACCATTATCATAACTAGATTTAACGTTAATTATATCACTAATTATTAATAACTTTAAGAATACTGCCACATTTATAGTATTAAGTTAAAATGTTAAAACTTAAGTTTACTAAATTAATTATTTTTTTTTTAGATTGCATAATTGTCGCCTATGCAATCATCTTGAGTCGGGAGGGAAGTGAATGAATATTCACGTGTTATTTAAACAATTATAAGAATCTATAAATTATATCAGATTGTTATTTATAAAATTAAAAAGAAAAAAAAGAACAAAAATTTCTTCTTTTCTAACTTGAAGAATTGTAATTATCATGATAAATCAAATATTATTTTATATTATTTAATAGTTATTTTTACAAAGCATTTTATTCGTTATTTTCGCTATAAAATATCTCATAAGCTGTCATACAAAACTTTATTTGTAAAGAAATTTTTAAATGTATAAATTAAATTAATTTAAAAGTATTTCACGAATAATTTAAGACGATCTTCTATCAGAAGAAAAACTATATATTTAAAATATTACAAGCTTGAAATAATAATATTCCTAGTGGAAATCGAATCTGTGAATAACTGGGAATAACTGGAAATAACTGGAAATAACTGGGAATAACTATTATAAGCTGTTCAGTTTGAGACAGGAATAACAGTTATTCCCAGTTATTCCCAGTTATTCTCAGTTATTCCCAATTATTTACAGTTTAGCTTAAAAATAATTTGAAGAAACAGAGGTACGAATAACTGGGAATAACTGTTATTCGTACCTCTGATTTTAAAAATATTTCTTAATTTAACTGGAAGTAACTGGGAATAACGGGAAATAACTTTTATTCGTACCTCTGATTTTTATAATTATTTTTAAACCAAACTGTAAATAACTGGGAATAACTGGTAATAACTGGGAATAACTGTTATTCCTGTCTCAAACTGAACAGTTTATAACAGTTATTTCCAGTTATTCACAGTTATTCCCAGTTACTCACAGATTTGATTTCCACTAGGGATAATTTAAGAATTTTCCAAATTCCTTTTTCCATACCAATATTCATACATTACTTAACAATTATATAATAGAAAAATACATCGAATAATTGTATGGAGAAATTCAAATAAAATATTTTAATTAATACCATATTTAAATAGATTTTAAGATATTTTTGTAAATTGTTTAATAACTGTATTATTTTCATTTTTGTTTTTCGTGACGATAAACAAAATCTTGAGCCCCAAGGTGTTACGTCACGACGTATCTCTTATTACTTTTATTTATAATTTTAAAGTATTTTTTCACGTCATAAACTAATTGAAACAGTTATTGAACAATAAAGGAATTTGTCAAGATAAACAGAAAAAGCGAAACAGTAAAGAAACTCAAAGTTTAATATTTATCAATAAAACTCTTTAGTTAGCAGAGTCATAAACTTGAGTAGTTCAAATCGACAACGTGTGTTTCAAAAATACCAAACAAATCCTAAAATCATTACAAAACATATGAGTATAAAAGCCGAATGAAACAAATGACATTCGGGCACTACTCCAGGATTATTATTGGTACCAAGTCATACATCCTGTAATTCTCACACTTCAACTTCAATTCAAATTCAAATTCGAATTCAAAGTCAAACAAAGCTATTGTCATATTCATTATTAATTATTTTACAAGTGTCTACTAAATTCCTTAAAAGTTACTTATACATTTGACTCAAGTCTTATTTCAATCGTGCCTATCCATAAACTGTCTAAATATAACTAGCCCTTATCTACTGAATTCTACAAAGGTAAGAATATTAAATATACTTTCATTCTCATTTAAAATCTTTATAAATTAACTTCAATACATTTAATAGTGAGAACGATCTTACTCAATTAGAATATTCGTGGAGTTTAATCACCACTAGATTTCATATACTTTCGTATTCTTTTAAATATTATTATAATTTACTTTGATAAATAATTTAAATGTTACAGATCAATTCAAGTTACATATAAATCTAAACAATTCTATAAATATATCCATTTTAATTTAGTCCCGGTAAAAGTCAGGACTTAACAGAATTATTATCTTATTAGCCAAAATGATCCACAATAATGATTAGAATGTATGCATTCATAAGGACACAGCCACAAGAAGAGGTTATATGAATCTGAATATTCATCTGTAATGAATTTTATTAACAAATATCTATAGTATTTCACTCACAAAAGCAAATACCAGTATTATTTTTCCTTAATTTCCTATAACAATTCCACATTCATAATTTCAATATTTGTCTCTATATAAGGACACCGGTGAGAAGAGGTTAAATAGTTGAAATTTCAAAAACAGATAAATATTAAACAGTACGATCAAATAATATACTATTCTTCGAAAGAGAATGTGATTTTTTTTTATACTAGGTGAAATACACGTACAACTAAACATTATAATAAACTATAATTAGCCAAAAATCGATGAATAAAAAATATGGCGAAGAATCGTCTGCTGCTGCCAATTGAAAATGTTCCCTCTGTGTTATTCTTTCACCGGTGATAAGTCATTGAAATAAACAAATAATTTACCTACAATTCATAAGCTAATAAAATCGCACAATCACATTTTTATTGTACATTCTAATATCTTGTAACAAATAAACATTGTTCACGAACTTATAATAACGTATTTAGTGACTATTATACATATAAGAAAGTCGAGGCTTGTATCTGACAAACAGAAAAGGATAAACGTGTTTTTTTAGCTGTTAATTATTACAAAAGTATCTTTAGAAATGTCTTAGCAAAATTCTTAGAACATAGCAAGTAGAAGAGTATATATCGTCGATATGGAGCAATAATCCATCATGTTACTAACTGAAGCAAGAACACGCCATTTCACTAAATAAGGCAAAAACTTGCTATCTCATTAACGAAGGCGAAAACCCACACTCTCCTATATGTTAAGGGGATGTTTAAGGATATATGATTTATACATAGCTACCGACATTGCAATTTACCAAATTTTCAATTTTTATTATAAAATATTTCGAAATATCTCTATATTATGCTTTTATTCGTAAAAATGGAAGGCTGTAATCTAGAGATATTTTTAAAACTTTTGGATTCAGAATAAAAAATTTGGAAAACCGTAATGATGGTGTTTTACATTCCTTTAAGTACTAAGATAGCTAGTTCTTATCTTCTTTAGTGAAATAGCAGGTCTTTGCCTTATTTCAGTAAAATAGCATGTTCATGCTTTAATTGGTAAGATAGCGAGTCATCGCTCCAAGCCGACGATACGCCAAGCTACTGCGTAACGCTGTGGAAAATTAAGATTAGTCGTTTTCACCGCATCAAATTCATGAATAATGACGTTTCTTTCTCCAAAGTATCAGAAGAAATTAATTATTTTATCAATGATAGAATTCATTATGGTAACTTATTGGCAGGTTTAGAAATGCTTGATGATGTTTTAATATCGAGTACGTAACATGCTATTGAGCACTGAATGGAAAAATGACTTCTATCGTACATTTGATTGGACGGCGAAGCGCTAAATGTAGGAGAGCATGTATAAATGGATAGACATTAGCTAGACAGTTGTTTCCCGGTCAATATGGATATATTCCACGAAACCGGGAGGATATTGTCAAGAAGCAGCACTGAGTAAAGTTTCTTCTGTTAGTGCACGTCGTGGTTTCTTTGTTGTTCCACCATACTGAAGTGTCTTTGCACGAGCTCTGGATCTGCACAAATAAATAATTATAGATTTTAAATAGAATTTTGTAAATTCGGTTGATAAATAAGTTGAAATGAGTTATAATATATTTTGAAAGCTATAAATGTTGCAAATTAAAATATAAGTTTAGTTTTTTTTTTAATAAAAACACTTTATTATTATCTTGAAAAATGACAACAATGATAAATTTTATGTCCATATAAAACTTATAATGATATTCAAATTAATTATGAATAATTTGATTTTACAATCATCGTGCACGGGAAAAAGATCCATACAGCAGTTGTATGATATCGTGCACTCGTTGCTTTAAATACAAAAGAAATCGAACATTTTTCTTTAGTATTAATTAATAAATTATATTAAAAAATATGAAAACAAGAAAAAATTACTTCGAGAAAAGTAATTTAGATTTTTTTTTTAATAAAAACACTTTATTATTATCTTGAAAAATGACAACAATGATAAATTTTATGTCCATATAAAACTTATAATGATATTCAAATTAATTATGAATAATTTGATTTTACAATCATCGTGCACGGGAAAAAGATCCATACAGCAGTTGTATGATATCGTGCACTCGTTGCTTTAAATACAAAAGAAATCGAACATTTTTCTTTAGTATTAATTAATAAATTGTATTAAAAAATATGAAAACAAGAAAAAATTACTTCGAGAAAAGTAATTTAGATTTTTTTTTTAATAAAAACACTTTATTATTATCTTGAAAAATGACAACAATGATAAATTTTATGTCCATATAAAACTTATAATGATATTCAAATTAATTATGAATAATTTGATTTTACAATCATCGTGCACGGGAAAAAGATCCATACAGCAGTTGTATGATATCGTGCACTCGTTGCTTTAAATACAAAAGAAATCGAACATTTTTCTTTAGTATTAATTAATAAATTATATTAAAAAATATGAAAACAAGAAAAAATTACTTCGAGAAAAGTTACTTTGAAAAAGATTTCGAAAAAATTTTTCTCGAATACTTTTTCCACTGTTCAAAAGTATTCGAGAATACTTTTTCGAATACTTTTTTAAAATTTGCACATGATTTATTTTTTTCATATTAAAGTTTATGCAGTTGCAGTTTTTTTATTGATTTTAATAATAGATAAAGTCAAAAAAATACTCGAAAAATTTTGCGGTCGAATACTTCTCTAGCTCTAATTTTGAATAATGTCCGAAAGTAGAAAGTAAGTGTCACTTAGTACCAAGTAGGGAGTACTGGACATGCACTGGTAAACGGACAACTCTGATTTAGAATAAGTTAATTAGATTAAAATCTAATTTAAATAAAAAATATTTAATTGATATTAGTTGAAAATACATGATATAGTCAGATAATAAATGTGTGTCAAATAAATTTCTGCTTTTTTAGCAAAACTTATATTGGATCTTTTCCCTAAAAAATATAATCTCCACATGAATAATAAGAATATTAATATGCACCATCTTAAAACATTGTGAAAAAACGTTTTCAAATAAGAAAAATTGACTGTTACCTTGTTTTCAAGTACGTTTAAAAGTAATTTATAATTTTGGATGAAAACAAAAATATGGGCCATTCTAAAAAAAAACTATTTTAAAGTGATTGCTTCTAGCTCCTTTGCTATTAGACTTAAAAACTTGCAATCCACCATAATTATGGCAAATTTTATGTAGAATATAAGAAAAATTTTTTGAATACAATTAGATTTATCCTCAAGTATTAACAAGTTAAATTTATGTAACCTGCGAAGCCTTTTTTGGATGTGATAAACAACGTTTTTATGTTTCATCGATATTTTTGGCCATAAAAATAAATTCTCATACCAGCATAGAGTTCTACCTTATCTAAATTCGAATCATGCTTTTAAAAAGAATTCAACTATTTATGGCCAAAATTCATAACAGAAGCACATACTTAATATTCTAAAGAATTTATTTCAATGCTAAAAGACAATATAAAGTAAAAATAAAGATAAAAACTGCATAATACGATTATCTATGACTACATTGGATGGCTAATCGTATTAAGCACTTTTTGTCTTTATTTTTATCTTTACATTGTCTTTTAACATTACAATAGATTCTTTGGGATGTCAAAAATGTTCCTCTGCTACGAGTGTTGATCATAACTCGTTAAATTTTTTGTTAAATTATGATAAAGTGCATAATTTAGATGTAAATAACGTACGTAGAGCTTTATGTCGGTGTGAGAATTCCCCTTAATAATAATCTAAACATACCATTTTAAAGGTCTTTTTTTAGGCTTTCATTATCTACTTTGATAAAATTAAAAAATTGTTTTTTAGTTAGTAAAAAATTAACTTGAATGCGTGTGATGAAATTCTGTAATTTACTATTTAATTGCAATTTTTTAATTTTTTTAATAACCATGACTTTGTTATCGATTTTTTAATAAACGTCATTTGAAACTAGAAAGAAAAATCTAACTAATCACGTGTTTAGATTATAAATTTAGCGAATTTGCAGGTATTAAAAATTGCGTGGAAAATATTTCTTTGTTGCGAGTAAATTTAACCACCGAAGCCTCCACAAAACAAAAACGGTTGAATGCTTTTTAATCAAATCACCGCCAGAAAAAGTGTTACGTGGGATTTAATTTATACGCACTCCTATGGGGAGTGTGAGGATGCAAATAATTACAGAGAGAATTAGTAATAAGTAACTGATATTTATTATAGCAAAATACAGTATGAGAGAGAGACTAGATACGACTTTGTTATAGCGCGTCCGGCGATGGTCTGACGCTCGTTGTCGTCTAAAACGACGATGTAAGTTGCCCGCGACGAAGTGCCGAATCAGCACTTCGCGCGCCGTGCGACTTTTAGTTTGGAAGCTCGGAGTCGCAATTCCCCGAACTCCCAATTTTATACTATTCTCTTATTCTATACTATATATAAAAACTATACTACGTACATATATAATGTACGTTGCACGTCCGAGGCCGCGAGGCTTCGGCCCCCGAAGCCAAGAACATACACACAAATACAATTCAAAAATTTATTATAATAAAGTTCCTAACGTGTAATTGGTACTGTTTTTGTGTACCTACACGAGCCGATGCTCGTCCTATTTTACCATTTGATTTCTTTACTCTATCATGTTTGTATGTTGTTATGAGTCTGTTGTTTGCGTTCTAATTTATTCTACTGTTTTATTTTTTAAATACTTTTTCATTTTAACTACAAATTTATGGTCTCTCTCTCTTTTTTTTTTTTTTTTAAAGATATATGACATTTATAATAAAATATTTTACAAAATTGTACAAAAATTAAAATGAATTTTAAATCATCAGATAATATAGCTTTAAATACAAAATTCATTATCTTAATTCAAATGTTAAAAGATGTTTCTTCTGAAGATACACGTGCGCATCATGTTGCACTCTTGATAAGATAAGAAGCCTTTCACATCACGAAATGCATTCTTTCTCGGATGATATTTAATTTTATACTAAAGTGATTTAAAGTACCTTCTACTTGTTTTTGTGTGGGTTTGAAGCGGGATTCGAACGTGGATTCGAACTCCTTTTTTTGTTGAACTTTTATGATAAAATTTGTATATGATTTTTCAGTAATTGTATGATTTATCTGAAACAAAAACTAACTTATTTGTAGAAAAGGGTCCCCCCTCTATTTCTGACTGTTTAACCGTTATTTATCTATTTATTTTTTGATTTCTCCTTTATTATAAAATACTTCTTTTTTTATTAAATTGAACACTGATTAATATTCTATCATGTATCCTCAAAGCTGCGTCTTACAAAAAAAATTTATTTATTTACTTTATGTGTTCTCTTTGGCACTTTTGTTTATTTTTTTTTTATTGTTAACATTATCGTTTAAGAAGCGCTGCGTCAACTAGAACATGGCCACGGTTTCGACTACGATTGGCTTGATAATCGCCTTTTTTCTAATATTTTACTTTGCTTCCAGTATTTTCTATGTGTTATTATTTTAATTTTATAAGCAATGTTATTCAACTCAAAAAAAACTCATTGGATTTCCTTTACTTCTTTTTTTTGAACAGATTTATAAAGGATACTTGCGTTCAATTCTCATGGGTTTTTGGGATATGTTCGGTTGTGAAGGTGATATATTTTTTTTAGATCTTAGTCCTTTAGCTGAGTTCTTAATGATTTATAATTATTATTAGTATTCGACTTCTCTTATTACGAAGTTTGATAACACATGCATATATTAGTTCACTGTATTTAACAGTCTTTTTTTTCTTTTTTTTCTTAACTTTTATTTCTAATTTTTTTTGCATGTTTTATTTGATTAAACTATTGAATGACATGTTGCTTTATGTACAACATAGAGAAGATTATATTCTCGTTATAGTTTTGATGTACATTTTATTTATTCTTTTTCTTCGAACTCATGCATGTTATTACCTTTCTTTTCATTCATTGGACTTTTATTTTCCGTAAGAAGTAAGGGGTAAAAGGATACTCATAGGGAGTCTTAGGCAAGATCCTGCATTTCTTTTATGGTTGTTATTATTATTTGAGTTGCCTAACTTTTGCTGATTTTACAATTTTGTTGATAATAAAAATATTTTTATCACGATTATCCTCAAAAACAATTAGCTGATCTATTATTTTTATTTATTAATAAAAAACGTTTCTTTTCTCTTGCGGCCAATTCTTTTGACGCTTTGCTGTACAACTAAATCTTATCTACTCATTATTTTTCTTATTTATTTTTTGCTTTCATTCAATAGATATTTGATTCTTTTTTTTCACTCATACAATATTTTGTTGAAACGTCGCGCCTTCAAGGATATCTTATTATTCTCAATTCTTAATTTGAACCATTATTATTAATTTTCATTTTTTATATATTTTCTATTTTTCTTCTGCAAAATAAGCAGTAATCATATGTCGTCCTTTCTTTTTCTTCGTCCGCAGGCTGCGGAAAAAGAAAAAAAAATAAGCTTTTGCTATATTCATTATTTGAAAATTAATTGCTTGATTTATCTGTGAAAGAAGGAGGTTCTTTTATTGTAGTTGCGCGCTTTATTTTGTCTACATGAACCGTTTTTATTTTATTCGCGTTTTTTACCGTCACATTATGCTTCGCGTTATTTACTTCAATAATTTCGTACGGTCCTTTAATCATAATAATATTTCGATCTATACTTTGCTTGAACTAAATTCATTGCCGCTAATGTTTGTAACTGAGAAAGGTTTTCTGTCGTTTCTTTTAAATATTCATCGTATGATTGCAGTTTTTCTTTTGATGGAAAGCTTGACGGTGTTCGTGTTTTATAGCCGAAAACAAGTTCGTAAGGCGTATAGCCCGTCGCCTCATGTACTGTACAATTAGAAGCTAGTTGGCATAAATCTAGCCATTCAGCCCAGTCTGCTTTTTCTTCCATGTATGCTTTTAAATATTCCGTTATCGTATGATGCATGCGTTCGATTCCTCCTTGACTTTGGGGGTGATACGCAGCTGTACAGTATTTATTGATTCTGAATATTTCTGCAAATTCTTCAAGTAATTTATTTATAAAGTGCCTGCCTTGATCTGTTAGTATATCAGATGGTGGCCCAAAATATGTTAGTACTTTTCTTGTAAGAGCGTGCGCTACTTCTTCTGCGTCCGCATGTACTGTTGGTATTAAAATACAATACTTCGTTAACCAATCTTGTACTATAAGAACATATCTGTACCCTTCATTCATGGGTGTCAATGGCCCATAGAAATCCATAGATAATTTTTGAAAAGCTTTTGACGGTGTGTCCATTATAAGCATGGGCAATCGCGTTTTGACACGTACTAGCTTTTTTGTCCGGCAGCTTTCGCAGCCTAAGACGAATTGTCTAACATCTGGTCTCATATTTCTTCAATAATAGTCAGCTGCTATTTTCTTGTATGTCTTATTTATACCTCTATGACCACTTATAGCTGCTTCATGATATTCCTTCAGCAGCCTATATCTATCTTCTACCGGTGGTACTGTAATATTGTTTTGATAAAATACTGCCATCAAGGTTGTATTTGCAAATATTTCGTTAAAACTTTCTATAAAATACACCCAGTCCGTAATTGAGAGCATTGCCAAATCTCTCACCACGCTAACGTAAGGAATTTCGTATTGCAAAATTATCCTTTTCAAATTTTTAATACATTTTTTAATATCTGCTTTTAATACTTTATCGTCTATGTGTGTTTTAACGAATGCACAAAATATAAAATTATCTTTGTAATTAGATACATGTACCTCGCCGACTGCAAATTTTCTGCTTGATATTTCCTCCGGGTTTATATATTGCCGCTATATAAGCGCTTCAATTATTTCTGTATTTAAGTCAAAATCTGTTAACATTGTATATATTAAATTCTTTTTATATTTAAATGGGTGATCTCTTAATATTTTTAATTTACTAAATGGCTGTGGTACTTCGTTATCTAACGGAGCCCAAGGTGGTTTCTTGCGCGGTGGCCTTGCATTTTTTACGAGGCAACGCTCGAGCGCATCACTTATCTTATGTGATTGACTCTTTTCTCTTTGCGCCAGTACGTCTGTCGTAGGTGTAATATGAGTACCTGGCTCGTTGATATTATTATCCCGTTGTTCGTTGTCGTTTTCGCTTGACGCTGTACTTCCTTCGTTTTCTTTATTATTTTGATGTCTTTTTACTATATTATTTTTCCTCGTATAAAGGTACGGCATAAAATGCCTTCCTTTTAAATGTTAATGAATAAAATTATTCGAACCATTCACCTTGAAATGACAATATAGCGTTTCATTGTAATCTGTTATAAAATGTACGCAGATGTTTTGATTAAATTCACAAGAAAATATAAATACGCAATCTACATCGGCATGTCTTGTACGTGATGTTAATATAGCTTCTGCTGTTTGTGGGTCTCCGCATGCGCCTAATGATATTGCATCCAATAATATGTCTCTTAATTCATTTGCGGACATTCCTAAGTTGCATACTTTTATTACTTAGTGAAAAAAACAATTACCGTCTTTCGGTATATTGTCATCCCTTATCAAATCTAACCAGTATTGTGCGCATTCATCACTTGCATCATATACTTCGAATACACCTGCACTATCATTAAAAGAATTACTCCAACTTATTGGTCCATTTTCGTCATCGTTTTGCACTGTTTCTATTATATTCATATGCTCATTTCCTTCGTCAGCTTTTTCTTCTCTAAGGTCTTGCGACTCAGTCTCATTTAAATCATTTTTATCTAGCTCTACGTCACTCTCATTCTCTTCCTGCTCCATGCTTTCGTCTTGCAGCACAGATTCACTGACGTCATGCTTATCTCTCTCGCTTTCACTTTCACTTATAATTTCTTTCTCTTGATTTTTACTTGTATCTTGTACCTCAAACTCGTCCTCGAAATATGAGTCTTTGTCTGTTTCACTGTCAATAATTTCGACTTCAGAACTTATTCTTAATGATTTTTTCTCTTTATCTTTTTCTGAGCTTATGTTTGGTACTAATTTGTAGTATTTTCTTGGCATTTGAGGTAGAACTTTTTCTCGCTCATTAAAATCTGTTTGCTTTATTATTTCTTGAGGTACATTGCCTCTTAGCGATTCTACTACTTCTCCTGGTGTTTCTTCCCATATATTTATTTGAACACCTTCTCTACCATTTATCTCTTGTTCTTGCACATCAACTAAAAATCGAGCACGCATTTTTGTTATCATTTCTGGAATCAGATTTAATATACTTCCTCGGCTACTTTTTTTACTTTACGAAGTGTGTTGTGAATCATCCTGTGTCTCCTTCTCTTTTTCTATTTTGGTGCCGTTGTGTTGAGATGTTTTCGATTTTACATTTATTGTCTCTATTGGTGATTCTACGTCACAGCTGTTTCTATTATTTTTCAATATACTTTTTTTTTGGATATTTCACTCGCTGGCTCATACGTATTCTTTTCTTTTCTTGATGACACTGCATGTGGCTTATCTACTGGTGTACTCGCTGCAAGAACTCCTTCTCGCATGATTGTGCTTTTTCGCATATATGCGAGCTTACCGTCGTCTGGTGCTTGACTTATTATATTTTCAGTCTGAATTAATTTTTTCTTTCTATCTGCTTGAGTTTTACGCGTTTGAAAAATTTTTTTGTTTTGCCTTTTTCTCCTGTAAGTTGACCTTTTCCAAGAGTCTTTTCCTCTTTTCCCGTAATTCCAATCTTCTTC
The DNA here is from genome assembly GCA_017163975.1 of Anastatus disparis. NCBI lineage: Eukaryota > Metazoa > Arthropoda > Insecta > Hymenoptera > Eupelmidae > Anastatus > Anastatus disparis. The sequence goes on from JAFFSR010000238.1 coordinate 243,352, forward strand.
AGATCCAATTATACTCGCAGTTTCTGACTCGTCGCTTGTTTCTTTAATAAAGAGTTTCTTTTTAGGATTTTCAGAATTTTCTGAACTTGAATCTTCTTCTTTAGTTTTATTTGCATTTTTATTTATTGCGCGTGTAATAAAAATTCTTGCTGGCGGGCCGCATTCGCTTGCGTTTTGTTCCTGATTTTCTTGTTTATCTGCTAATTGATAAATTTCTGTACGTGATAATTCAGGATTTTCTTCGCCGTCTGCAATTACCGGATTTCTAGACAATGCATCAGCTGCATTATTTTTCCTTCCTGGTCTATACACCATATCAAACGTATATCCTCGTAAAGTTGCTTTTAACCTGTTAAATCTTGAATCAGGCTTTGTGCTTGTATGAAAATGCTATAACGGTTCATGATCTGTAACTACTATAAATTTTGTACCGTAAAATAAGGTCTAAATTGTACTTTTCCAAAAACTACTGCCAATAATTCTTTGTCATATATAGAATATCTTAGTTCGCTTCCTTTGAGACATCTTGAGACATATACACAAGGTCGATCTTCGCCGATTTTTCCTTGGCTTAATATTGCGCCTATTGCATAATCAGACGCATCTGTTGTTACTATAAATGGCTCGCTTAAGCTAGGCGCGGCCAACACAGGCTCTTCACATAGCTTCTCACGTAACGTGTCAAATGCTATTTGATGTTCTTCTCACAGAAATTTCTCTTTTTTTTAACTTAATTTATGTAATGGTTTTGCTATGCTTACAAAATCTTTTATAAATCAACGATAATAACCAACAAAGCCTAAAAATTGTTATACTTTTTTTCTATTTGTTGGTATAGGATAATCACGCACTGCTTCTATCTTTTTAGGGTCTGTTTTAATTTGCCCTTTTCCTACTATATGTCCTAATACCTTCGCCTCGCGTCTCAAAAATTGACATGTCATTGGTTCAATAGTCAAGTTTGCCTTTTCAATGCGTTTTAAAAATCTCTTAAATCTTACTGCAAGCTGTCCTAAATTTTTTGCATGAATTATTACATCGTCTAGATAAATTTCTAATTCTGTACCTTGCAAGCCCTGCAAAGCTAGAGCCATGGCCCTACTAAAGGTCATAGGTGCTTCACATAACCCCATAGCTATGCGTTTGTATTGGTATGTACCCAACGACCCTGAAAACACAGTTTTATGCGCGTCTCTTGAATCAATTTTTACCTGATAATAGCCGTCCTTAAGGTCTACGGCAGTGATATAATTCGCTGACGCTAAATTTTCTAAGATGTCGCAAGTTAATGGCAGTGGATAGCAACTTCCCACAGTAATTTCATTTAGTTGACAAAAATCTGTCACCAAACGCCAGCGTTTCCTGCCCTGAGAGTCAGGTTTCTTGTTAACTATCCATGCTGGGCTATTATATCTCGACATAGATGGTTCTATAATATCTTTTTCCAGTAACTTCTCTATTTCTTGCTGCATAATATTTTTTAATGCTATCGGGTAACGGTGCGGTTTCACACTAACTGGCTCCTCATGTGTCGTTTTTATTCTGTGTATTAAAATATTTGTTGCTGGCAATAATTCATTATCTAACCCGAAGACAAAGGGATTCTTGGATATCAAGCTTTGAACATGCTCTTTTTCTTCTTTATTTAATTCTTCCAAGTCTAACACTTCCATTATTTTTTCTACTGTTTCTTTTATTTCACATGGAGTTTTATTTGCCATGCATATGTCTACATATTTTATTTCAGCATCAGCACTTTTTTCTCTGAATTTTGTCGCGCATAAAAATCGTTATCTTCTTTTATAACTTCGCATGGAAAAATGTCTGTTTCTGAAGTCGGAATTTCAGTATTCTTATGATTCGTATTTATACATACTGCAAAAAATAAAATTTCCAAATAATATTCTAGGCCCTAAATTTTGAAGTGGCACCCAGCCTACTTCTACATCATTATTTATAACTTTTGCAGCAATAATGCGTCCCATTCTTGCGGGAATCTCCACTGTTTCCACCCGCTCAAAGGGAATCAATAATTTTATAAAATCAATGCACTTATGTACGGCATTTATATGTCCGTTGTGCTCACTAATAGTTTCCCAGCCTAATAGCCCATCTGTTTTTACAGGAAAGCTATCTGCGACAATATCGATCTCACACTCTAGTCCTTGAAGAGTTATATCTGTTCTTCCTAACGTATACATTTTCCCTGGTACGACGCCTGTAATCTCTAAAATATGCTGCTTATCTGTACTTGTATTTTCATTTATACATTTGTCCTTTATTACTGAAATATCTGCTCCTGAGTCAACATAAAATCTTGCACTATTTTCTTTTAAACTCCGACTTTCCAGTTTGACAATAGGCGGAGTACGCCCTGCGCACGCGAGTTTCATGTTTATTGTGCACCCAATTTTTACATGCTTATTATTTATTTAAAAAAAAAAAGATTAATATATAAAGGATATTGTCCTCTATGTGATTAACCTTTTTTATATAGTGAAGTCGAGGGAGTCCAGCCCGGTACCCGTTAAACACATTAAATCAGGCTAGACTGTCAGACTCACCATACCGAAAACTTTGACTACCAATGGATGGTCAGCCACTTTTGTAACCAACAATCAACCGATACTCAATGAGGTCGAATTTTTTAAGAGTCTCGATATAGGTAGCACATACACTAATTTTCTTTCGAAAAAAAGTCAGAGGTACCTGGCCAGGTTTCGAACCCGTGCCCATCGCGTTGAAGGCAAGAGCTCTATCCGTTACGCCACCACGCTCCTCTCACATGCTGATTATTACTAATTAATATATTTTGGTCATTGCCAATTAATTCCTGCCCGGCGTCTGAGGATTACGGCAGACATCCTGCGAGTTTAAAGACTCGTTCATTTTATTACTTTGATTATTTTCAATTCCATTTGCATTCGAGTCCCGTTCTCTATCCAGGTCGCGCATTCGATTCTCGTTCCTGTTATATTGATATCTCTCACGACTGTTATCTCTACTGCGATTTCTATTAAAACCCATATCATTTCTATTATCATTACGTGCATTATTAATATAACGCGGCGGTCCTTGAGCATTATAATTATATTTATTATTACGTGAGTCATAGTTTCTGTTTTTATTGAACCCACTGTTGAATCTACTATAACTATTCCTGTCATTATTATTAGTATTTCCATTGTTATAATTAGTATTGGAATTATTTCTGCCATAATTATTATTATCAAAATTTCTATTGTAATTATTATTACTGAATCTACTTCTATTATAATTTTTTCGCGGACCATTCGTATAATTTTTGTTATTGTTTGACTGTTTTCTTTTACTACTATTAACATTTTGTGAATTATTTTTATTTTGTGCATGAATAATACCATTTTCGGCATCATTTCTGAGTATTTGACACTCTGCCGTCACATGCCCCATCTTATCGCGATAAGCGCATCGTATTTTATCATATTTTTTCTTAATGCATGCGCTTTCTTTATGGCCTTCTTTGTTTCAATAGCTACATTTAACTGCACTTGTACCTGTTTCTATTTTTACAGGCGTAGCTTGCATTGCTTTTATTTGTGCTTCATACACTTTATTTGTATTTAATAACTGATCTTGATTTTGTGTCATTTGCACCATGTTATTAATATTCGGTTGAGACCATAATGAAAATGATTGTGTATTTTGTGCTACAAAATTTACGGGTTGCAGGCCGTTTATAAATGAGTTTTGCATCTGTGCAAAAAGTTGCGCCTTTTGTTTGTTTTCAAAATCGGCCGCAAGTTGTATAACCTTTCTTAACGTTAGAGGTTTTTCGCAACGCACTTGCATATCTAAGGGTGACAGTAATCTGAATAAATAATACTGTAACGCGTCTCTTTCTATCAATTGCTTCCTTGCTAATCGGTCTTGTGCGTTTAATACCGGCAATGTATCGTAAATTGTCAATAATCGATTCAATAAAGCTTGTGCACGCGCACCAAAATCTGTTGCTGACTCGCCTTGTTGCTGTGTTATCACTTTTAATTGTGTAGATAACTCTTCTAATATTGTTACGTTATTATACTGTGCCTGTAAGTCTGCTATAAGAGCTTCTATCGACTCGTATTGCATCAAGCGTGCCGTAAAAATATCCGCTGTTTTTCCAGTGAGTTTTGTCGTTAACTCGTACATTATGAAAATTTGACAGCCTGGCCTGAAATTATTTACTATGTTTCGCAGTACTGAACAGAATAACGGTAATTTATCTACGCTGCCGTCAAAGATTGGAATTTGTATGATTGCTTGATGTAACAATAAATAAGGCGTATTTTAAAAATCTGTGCCTTGCATATTTAACATGGTATTTATTTGTTGCGTATTTAATGCGTAATTAGTATTTATCGGTGAGTTTATTGGAAAATTTGGGTTAACTTAAGTTGGTATCATATTACTTTACGGTTGTGGAATTTGTTGCAGAAAACTCGTGTAATTGTATGGTATCAAAGGATAACCTAACTGGTTCGGGCCCTGGTTTGCGTATGTTAACCACGTTTCGTTGATTTTTGGGCTTTCCTCTGATTTCGATTTTTGAGTCTCGGTTTCCCTTTCGTTTCGTGGGAGCGTACCGTTACTTACTATGTTTCTTTCTTTCATAATATTTAATGATTCTTTTGGTAATTCGAAACCCTGAGACGCGGCTTTTTCGTATTTTTCTTTCAATTCCCTCCTTTCTTTCTCCGACAAATTAACTGTTAAATTCTCACCATATCTCGGAGTGTACATTGGCATGTACACCGTGTTTTGTGACACGGTCGGAAATGATATCCTTTCGTTCCCGAATTCGGCTAAAATGTCTTCACCACGCGAACCTCTAATAGGAGACAACGAACGTTCTCTACGTCTCGCTTTTCCGTCCTTTTTCGAAAATAAGTTAATGAGCGACATGTTCGATAAATGAGATTTCACAATTAAATTTTTTCCTAAGATTTTTATTTTTACTTTTTAAATTATGCGTGAGAAGGCGAAGTGTTTACGTTTTCTTATGTGCGCTTAATAATTTTTTCTTTTATTCTGATTTACGGAGATTTATTAGTAAATAATGACAAAGTTTATGACATAAAAACGTTTCTACAAATCACGTTAATTATGAAATTGTTATTAAAATTATTTTCCAATATTCAGACTATAAACTCCCTTTTTTTTCTATCTACGGCAACAACTACTATTTTTTTCTTCAGCACACAAATGATAAAAATTTATTTTATTTTACTAAGAAATCTGATGGAAATTGATAAAAACAAAAATATTTATTTTTTCTTTTCACGTATGCACTTGTTTGAATTATCCTTTTTTTCACAACATTACTTATAATTTTTAAATATTTACTTATTACCGGTCGACTCTGCCGGTTTGCGTAATTATATTCACGCACTAATCACTTTTATCTAACGATTTTTTTTTCCAAAATCAATATTCTAACATTATTTATTCTATTACAAGTTCGATTTATATTGACTTTAAGAAGCTATACTACCCCTTGAGACACTTTGATATGTATTATTTAATTTTTACTTACTTGTTGCAGCAGAGAGTGAGCAGCGTGATAAAGAGCACTCTCATTTCTTCGGATAATACTTTCAGACGTCCTTCCTTCCTTCCTTCCTTCCTTCCTTCCTCTCGTTCAGACCTTCTGCGTTGCTAACTCGCGACGCAATTTTTCAAAATATTTAATAAAAAAAAAAAATGCCAAAAAAATGTATTTACTCGGTATATTCAATTAACAAATTATTTCTCTCTCTTTCTCAAAAAAAAATTCTCTATTTTATCTGATGCGCTTTTTTTGTTAAGTTTATTTCTTAAAAAATTTTGATTTTTTTTTGCCAAAATCCTCGTTGCGTATCCCACACCGCTGCCACCAAAAAATAATATGTTACGTGGGATTTAATTGATACGCACTCCTATGGGGAGTGTGAGGATGCAAACAATTACAGAGAGAATTAGTAATACACTGAGAGAAAATTCATGCTAATAGAGCATGCGAACTGCCATCTATGCGAGCATATAAAACATTGATACAAATATGACAGGCCGTGAGAAGCTCTATTAGTATTGGATTACCTTATACTAAAAAAGATGGTATGGAGAGTAACTAAAGCATGAACGGCATTCACTGATGACTCGCGTGGTATACTTCGATGACTCCCCACTCTCATATCCTTTGTTTGCTTGAGTCGCCTCCTCTTTTGGGTGGCGACGCGAGCAAACACGGCTGGTCTATACCCAAAATTATGTTGCAAATTTCTTTAACGTATTTTCGTAGCGTGAATCTTTTATTTCTTTTCTTTTTTTATGAAGGGAGATACGTTATAAATATAACCTGTTAAACTTTTTAACTTTAAATAATTTATTTTTAACTTAAAATTTAATTATTTTAAACCGCTGGGGGGCAGATGAGCATGTACGATTTTACGCCAGACATATTTCGGAGTAGCGTTGGTCTAGTGCGTAACGTTCACGCTTTTCCTTTTGAGTACGCGAGTTCAACTCTCGGCTAGGGTCACTTTTTTTATAATTTTTTTTTTATTGTTTTAATATTTTTTATTCCTTTTTATATTTATTTTTTTTTAGATTTTGTATTTTTTTAATAATTTTAAAATTTAATTTTTCACAAGTACGCTTGTTTTTTTCAATGAAAATTTTTTAAAAATAAATTATTCTTTATAGGTAGTAATTACAAATATTGATAAATAAATAATAGTGATGTTTATTTTATAATAGTATAGTTTAATTTATTTATAATTTAGTTTATAAAATTTACAATAAATTACAATAAATAAATAAAACTGAGGTACTATTATTTATGTTATAATATATATTGTATATTGAAATATGTTTATAAAGACAAAATTGAACTATAGTATTGTAAATATCACTATTATTTATTTATTAATATTTTAAATTATTTTCTATATGAAATAATTTATTTAAAAATATTAATAAAAAAAACGAGCATATTTTAAGTAACTTGTGAAAAAATAGATTTTAAAATTAATAAAAAAATAGAAAATAAAAAAAAGCAATAAAAACTATTGAAATAATAACAAAAAAGTTTAAAAAAAGTGGTTCTAACCAAGAGTTGAACTCGCGTACTCAAAAGGAAAAGCGCGAACGTTACGCACTAGACCAACGCTACTTCGAAATATCTCTGGCGTAAAATCGTACATGCTTATCTGCCCCCCAGCGGTTTAAAATAATTAAATTTTAAGTTAAAAATAAATTATTTAAAGTCAAAAAGTTTAACAACAACACGCTACGAAAATACGTTAACGAAATTTGCAACATGATTTTGGATATAGACCAGCCGTGTTTGCTCGCGTCGCCACCCAAAAGAGGAGGCGACTTGAGCAATAGAAGAATGCCATAGTTAGCAGTAAAGGAAGAATAGTGGACAAGCCACGTTTACTTCCTTCACGTCCCATGAGAGGATACAGCGCTAGCTATCGAAGGATATTAGAGTGGGGAGCTACTAAAGCATGTAAACAAACAGTTTTTGGATAGCACAAACCTCGTAAGAGTAGATGGCGCTGTTATTAAAGCATGGGATATTACTTACTAACTTTGGATACGTAGACTACATGCTCTATTGGTATGAATTTTCTCTCAGTGTAAGTAACTGATATTTATTATAGAAAAATACAGTATGAGAGAGAGACTAGATACGACTTTGTTCTAGCACGTCCAGCGATGGTCTGACGTTCGTCGTCGTCTAAAACGACGATGTAAGTTGCCCGCGACGAAGTGCCGAATCAGCACTTCGCGCACCGTGCGACTTTTAGTTTGGAAGCTCGGAGTCGCAATTCCCCGAACTCCCAATTTTATACTATTCTCTTATTCTATACTATATATAAAAACTATACTACGTACATATATAATGTACGTTGCAAAAGATATTTTTTTAAAGGAAATTCTTATTGTTCAGATATTTACATAGTTGATATTTGTTTTGAGAATTGAGAAAATATTCAATTTTGTCACCTCCGAAGCCTGTACCCCTGAAACCTTTTTTACAACAGATTATATTGATATTTGGTATTTTTTAAATTTAATTTTGTGCAACTTCGAACGTCAGTTTTTAATACATTTAAAATCAGTTAAGTATCAAAAAAACACCAAAAGCAAAAATTTTTGAATATTTTTGGAAAGATTGTGAATTTTTTAGAATGACCCATATACAATATAGATATTATCAATACATCCCTAATATGTGAGCAGGCCAGATTGGCTGTCCTTGTCTCATTGAGATTTTTATTATTTACTCAAGTATTAATCGGTGTATCTTCAAATTAAAGGTTGAGCGCAATAGATATTATTATTATGAACACCCATGTACAAGAAAAAAAAATTCTACCACTTCGTTTTTGAGAAAAGTAAGGAACGCGAAAATATTATAAACATAAAATTTTACTTCGGCGTTCCTTACTTTTCTCAAAAACAAAACGGTAGAATTTTTGTTTCTTGCGCATAGATGTTCATAATAATATCTATTGCGCTCAACCTTCAATTTGCAGATACACCGATTAATACTTGAGTAAATAACAAAAATGCCAATTAGACAAGGACAGCGAATCCGGCCTGCTCTTAAATGATAACATAGCATGACTCGTACTTTGTTGAAATCGACTCCTCTAGAATACTCTTTACGATTTCATTTAGAAATATAAAACATAAGAATAAACAAACAAAAAAATGAAAAAATAAACAATACACAAAGAAACAAGTGAACATATAATCAAATAACTAAATAAATGAATAAATAAACAAGTTAGCATTAAAATGATTGATCCATATATTACAATGATTAATGAAATATCCTAAATTTCCTTATATTTTTTTAAGGGCATGACAAAGCTCCTCATCCTCTGATAATATTTCCAATCCAAGTTCATGAGTAAACGGTACGTTCAATCGAGTTTTTTCCCTACAATAAAAAAATTTAGATTTTACGTTGATTTAAGAGCAGATATTAACCCAGAAGAGGCAATTCTTATGGGTTTATACACACATTGGATTCTAAATCACATCGAGTAGGAAAGGGTGGGCGTGAACTAGAACTGAAAATCAAAAAAACAAACAAAGAAGGGGATACTTGCATGCGCTTATACACACGTCGGATTCTAGATCAAATGAAGTCGGAAAATGTGGGCGTGAATAAGAACTGAAATTCAAAAAATCGCTCGAAGAATGGCGTTATTCTTATGTGCTTATACAAAAGTAGGATTCTCGATCACTTTGAGGAGAGAGGGGGTGATCCAGTAAGCCTATAGCTTATATACTACGAGATATTATGTGAAATATTTAGGAAATATTTCAGAAATCTTTCAAAAAAGATTTGATCATTTTTAATAATCATTCAAGAAATATTCTAGATATGTTTAGAAAATATTTCATAAAACAATACATTATATATTTTCAAAATCTTTTATGAAATATTCTGTAAAATTCTAACGTCCCAAACGTCCCATTTAATTTTCACATTATTACATTTTTTATTTATGATGTATCCTATATTTTTTGTTTGATATTTTTGTTTAAGTTATTATTAAATTCAAAATTTCATTTTCTTTTAAACTATTTTTTCTCTCTCGATTTTGATAAGTATATTTTATTTAATTTGTATTATTATTATCAAATTTTTTGTTTTTAAATTATTTTATGATTCAAATGATTTTTTAAATTTATTAAATGATTTTATTCTATAAAAGGCATAGTAAGCGCGTGACCTACATACAAGGTTGTATATAGGTCAACGCGCAGCTGGCCCACAGCTCAAAGGCATTCAGCGCGCTTGCTATGTCTTAATATTTGAATCTATAAGAACGAGCGAGACGGAGAATTAAAACTCCAAAACTTGAATAAAGCTCGTGAGCGCGTGCAACTATTTAAGTTCTCCACCATGTAAGAGAGATGGAGGGAAGCTCAGCGCGTATATAAACGTGAGCTTAGCTAGCTCACGTGCCTTTTTCTTGATTAAACTCTCGAAGCGACACATGGGACATACAAGCGACCAGGCTTAACGCTCTTTGTCATCTATGGCTTTATTTGGAAAATCATTCATTAAATTAATATTTTTTAAGCCCTAAACATTAGGGGACATAAAAGCGACTAGGCTTAAGGCCTCTGATGTTCATAAGCAAAATTAATGAAATGAGATTGTTTATTGAGCTCAATTCACACTGGAGATATAAAAGCTACTAGGCTTAACCCTCCAGACGATAACAAGCTAGTAATATTTAAAATAATTACATCGAGCTCAAATTTTAAAAAAGCTTCTCTTTTCCCCGGAGTGTTTAATTTTTTTTTCTCTTGCATGTACGAATATGTATTTATTTTTAATAAATATACTTAAATTTAAATATTGCTTCATTTTTATAAAACATATTATAATAAACTTGCATATATAAGCAAATATTAAAAAAATTAAAAAAAAAAACATTTAAAAAATACGCTTTTATAATGGAGAAAATACACTAAAAAGTATTAAATAAATTAATTTACTTCCTTGAAATTACTTTTATACAGTTTTAATAATTACAATTGCTTTTATACATTGCAATAATTGAGAGAAAAGTTTTGCTGTAAAATCGGAGATGACTTTGCACACCCGTTATCGCCGACCTGACAACGGATTATTGCATTGTCATCAAAGACCAAGGTCTGTGTAAAATTTCAGAAATATCCATTGACAAAAAGTGCTTCAAATCGAGGGTGCAAGATTTGATTACAGACAGACAGGCGTGAAAGCAAGCTTAATAATAGCGTGTAGAAAAAGGAACGCCCATCTTTATCACTAAGCTGGCATTCTACCGATAAACTAGAAGGGAATAGATAGCTTTATTGCCAGGCTTCTCTTGTTTAGGAAGAATTCTCTGAAACACGTAAGTAGCGTCATACGTACTTTATGACGCTCTGTACTTTTTGACTTTTTTCTGACACAAGCTGTCTTCGAGCGTTTTTGTTTCAGCATACTTGCAAGTGCCTTAATGTAAGACAGCGTCTGGATTAAGTTCGTGAGGAGTGATGCTGTTCTTGCTTTGTTGTTGCAAGCTTCTAGATCAGCAGATCTTTTTTGAGGTTAATGTCTGGCTGCTGTTTGATTTTGGAGGGAATGCGACGTTTGGTGCCATTCAGAACACATTGAGCGACGTTATTTTTGAAACATGCCGCAAGAGGTCGCTACTATAGATCGCTGTGGTATATGTAAGCGGCCGTCGTCAGATGTATGTGGAGAGAAAAGACTTTATGATTGTTCCACCTATCGCTAATTCTGTCATGCTAGATGTAAGACATCTATACAATCAGAAGGCACCGGTCACCACTACATACGCAACAAATGCATAAAGATGAAGGATGAGAAGAGCGTCCCCTCTACTTCACGTGCGCTTGGCGCTAGCATTAATAATAATAGTAGTTAACATACGACCGATGTCGTTAAGGCTCAGAAAAAGCTGCTTCTTACTACATTGACTCCATGTCTCGATATGCAACTACCACTGGTCGTCGTCTCACACCAACAAATAAAGCATTTCAGAAGGCCAGTGGCGTGGCGAAAAATAATAAGTCTAATTTAAGTATAATTTTAAATGTCAATTCTATTATAGCTACGCATAAAAGAGGTGGCGCTCCGCTTGGTGCCCCGGCCACCATACTTAAAAATGATAAATTGATAAAATCAATAGTTGATAATGAACAATTTAAAAATAATGATAGTTTTATTTGTGTGGGTGAGAATGAGAGTAGCATAAGTCACATTTTAAAAAAAATTTAGTTAGTGGTATATTTCAATTCTTTAACATTAAAACAACTTATTTTCAAAATAGAGTGGCTTTTTTGTTTATTTTTCTTAAATATTATAAGCACTGTAAAAATGGCACTCAATAGAAATGTATATTAATTTAAAACTTCAATATCGAAAATCTCAAAATTAAAAGTATGTGACTTATGCCACTCTCATTCTAACCCACACATTTCTTAAGCTGCTTTGTCTGCAATCAAAGGCGCTTTATCTCGTAAGCTTGACTCAATCCTAGGCGCTCTCAATCGGCTTCTGCATGTCGAGTGCAGCGTAATGGGTAACGGTGATGGCTTGCGAGGCATTGTAGATAAACTTGATAATGAAAATAAAATAATAAAGAATTTGGAAGCTGTGCAGGCAGGGCTGCTTGATGAAAATATTAAACTAAGGGGGATAGTCAGTGGTTTTGAGACTCAATTGTCTAATCTGATTAAGTGAATGGTGCAGACCGTCTCTGATCTAAGTGTGAGTGTGCAAGAGCGTGTGGAAGAGCATGAAAGTATCCCACATACAACCTCAATTAAAGCGATAGACACCAACACAAAAATTACTGACGCAAGAACAGAAAAGGTTTATATAATCAAAATCTAAATACACACAATTGTGGTACCGAGGGTGACTTATTGGTGATCTCCAATGGACTGGACTGCTTAGCGGCTGATGTTTGACCGAAAGATTTTGCTTCTGTTGTCCTTGGTATCATACTTATTTTTCTTATTTTTTCCGTCTTGCCGGTTTGTCGGCCACAAAAATCCACTGCCAAATTATATTTTATAAAAAGAATTAAAATATTTAAAGAAGCGATTATTAAAGCGGGATAATGGATTATTCGCATAGGAAAAAAGATACTAAAAATACCAAAATTGGCAAAATGTATATTTTATTATCAAATTTTACGGGGAGTTCACGATTCTGAAAGCAAAATTATATCGACTCAATGACACTTGTAAATCTTTACGGCAAGCCAAACTTATTTATAACTCTTTCATGTAATCATAAGTGGAAAGAAATTATTGGAAATTTAGAAGATTATGAAAATACAATTAAAAGGCCCGACATTGTATTTAAAGTGTTTTAAGAAAAAGTAAAACAATTCATAGAATTAGTGATTAAAAAAAGTGCATTAGGAAAAACTGTTGCTTATACTTATGTTATTGAATTCCGAAAGAGAGGGCTTCCACACATGCATATGTTATTATTTCTGGATGAAATAGATAAAATTAATACTTATAATGAAGTTGATGCACTTATAAGTGCAGAAATTCCAAATAAAGATATTTATTCACAATCATTTAAAATTGTTGAACAATTTATGATCCATTGTCCATGCGGAGAACAAAACAGGAGTTCTCCTTGTATGCAAAAACATAAAAATAAATGTTCAAAAAAATTTCCTAAAAATTAAAATAAAAAAACATCATTTAAAACATCTGGATATCCAATTTATATGCGAAGAGATGATGGTAAAAAAATTTGTTACAATCGTAAAAATAACAATAGAGTAGCTGATAACAGATTTATCGTTCCATATAATCCTTATTTACTACTCCAATTTTACTGTCACATTAATGTAGAAGTATGTTCAACTGTACAATGTATCAAATATTTGTTCAAATATTGTTATAAAGGACATGACTGTGCGTTTATTGAAATACGCAATGCAGAAATGAATTTTAAAAAAAATTTTGACAGTTCAAGTTGAAATGAAAATAATGATAGTTATAAATAAGAATATGATGAGATAAAGCAATATATTAATAAAGATATTTAAGCTCCCCAGAAGCTATGCACAGATTATTAGAATATAGTTTACACAAAATGTTTCATTTTATAATACGATAAGCTATTTACAATAAAAATGAGCAAGAAGTATAAATATACTAATGTTATTAAATTCCATTTTAAAGAAGGAAGAAAAGAAGAAATAAAAAACAAAATTCATAAAATAACTTTAAGAACAGATTTTCAATTAAATAAAATAGATCCTACAGCAAAAAATTATACATATTCAGAAATTCAATTGCATTATGTATTTAATCCAAAATTGAAAGTATGGAATAAAAGGCAAAGATTTAACAAACCAATTTTGAGCAGAATGTATTTGGTAAATCCGAAAGATCGTCAAAGATATTTTATAAGATTATTACTCTTACACGTCAAAGGTGCAATTTCATTCCAAGATTTACGTACTGTCGATGGTATAACATATCCTTTATTTTTCGAGACTGTCGTAGCCAAACATTTGGTAAATGAAGTTGAAGAGTAAGATCGATGCTTAAAAGAAGCATTCCAAATACAGTTTTCTGTTGCTCTTTGTGAATTATTTTCATTTATTTATATATTTAATAATCCTATTAATACTAGGATCTATATGAAAAATATAAACATTTTTTTACTATCCAAAATATGAAAAAAAATGTAGGTTAAAATATAGCATTAAATATTATTGAAGAAAATTTACAAATTAATGGCTATTGTTCAAGTGATTTTAATTTACCAGATATATCAACTCATATAGATGGTTTATGCAAATCTATCGATATAACAGAATTTTCTATAAAATATGACATGTTAAATGATTTACAAATCAAAATAAATACATTATAAGATCAACAAAAAATTATTCACCATAGCATTTTAGAATGTTCAAGAAAAAAGGATAACAATTGTATTTTCATTGATGGATCAGGTGAAAGTGAAAAAAGTTGTTTACTTAATGTTTTAATAGGTTATTTAAATTTTTCAAGTATATCATTTTTATGCGTTGCTTGAACAGGAATTGCTACTTATTTAATGGAAAATGGAAAAACAATACGCACAACATTTAAATTGCAACTAAATATCACAGAGTCTACAACATGCAACGTAAAACCTTACTCAATAGAAGGTAAAAAATTAAAAAAAGTACAAGCAATAATATGGGATAAAATATCCATGTCATCAAAATATGCTTTTGAAGCTGTTGACTGTTTCAAGATTTATGTGATGTTAAAGAAATATTTGGTGGTAGATATTACTTATATCAGGGGATTTTAGACAAATATTACCAGTTGTAAAACATGGCAGTCACACTGAAGTTATTGAAAATTCTCTCAAGAACATTTATTTGTTACCAAAATTTAATCTTATCCCTATTAAAAAAAATCAGGTGATAAATCACCTGATTTATCAGGTGATTTTTCATGTCAAAACATCATGTAAAGATTTTGTTGGTCTTTGCACATTTTAAACCATGCTTAGTCAATTTAGAACAATTTTTGAAAATTTTGGAAAATTTTGAACTTAGAAAATTTTTTAGATAAATTAGTCTTAGAAAAAAATTTTGACGAATTTTACAAAAAAATTTGTAAGTTCAAAAATTTCAAAATTTTTCAAAAATTGTTTTAAATTGACTAAGCATGGTTTAAAACGTGTAAAAACCAACAAAATCGATACATGATATTTTGGCATGATAAATCACCTGATAAATCAGGTGACTTGTCACCTGATTTTTTTCACCGGGGATGATATTAAATATAAACCTCAAGGCATTAAACGATGACAACAATTTTAGAGAATGGTTATTGAATATAGGTGAAGGTAAATATTCAAACGTTTATAAAGAAGAAATGGAAATAGTCGGAATACCTAATGATACAATAATACAAGAAAATAAATTTGAATAATAAAATTATATTAGCCTACGAATAGATAGGACGTAATAAATATTTATAATAAAATACTCGATATTATGGAAGTACAAACTATCAAATACTTAAGCATAGATTCTGCAGAAGATGATAATGGTGAAAATTTAGATGTTATGTTACTAATAGAATTTTAAAATTCAATTATATCTGATGGACTCCACATATTGAAATTGAATTAAAATTAAAAGTAAAAGTTGGTGCTATTATCCTTTTAAGAAATTTAAATTTCAACGACGGTTTTTGTAATGAAACCCGACTATCAATAAAAATGCTGGTGAAATATTCAATTTACGCCGAAATTTTAAATAGAAAAAATGCAGGAAAATTAGTTTTGATGCCACAAATAACATTATCTTCATTCAAAGAAGAAATGCCATTTAATATGTGACGTAAACAGTTTCCTGTACGATTAGGTTTTGCAATGACAATTAAAAAATCTCAAGGACAATCCTATAATCATGCTGGTGTATACTTAATAACACCAGTATTTAGTCATGGTCAATTATACGTTGCTCTATCAAGAGTTAGGGATATGAAAAATTCAAAAGTTTCATTGCTGAATAATGCAAAAATAAAACCTAATAAATTAAAAAATAAAGACGAAATTTACACTAAAAATATTGTGAATAAAGAAGTATAAATGAAATAAGAAAAAATACGAACAATAAAGTTATGTCATATTCAATAGACAATCTTAATAAGACATTATATAAATGCAAAGCAATTGTTATAATAAATATCCACAAAACAATGATTTGATTACTATAATTAAAGATTGTTGAAAAAGTTAAAATACTTAAGAGAACCAAATCGATGTTTTTAATTAAGAGTAGGCCGGAGCCGTTTTGATAACTGGCTGAGAAGTGAAAAAGTTATTTTATTATAAATAAAATATTTATACTGTTTTTAAAACAAATTGTTATCGAGCGCAATTTTTATACATACATGATTGTATAATAGATGTTTTTTTCATAAAATTCACCATATTTCAAACAAAAAGTAAGTAACAGTACTTAGGGTTTAATAAACAGCTGCAGTATAAAATTTTTAATTTTTTAAAATTTCCTTTGATTATTTTTGATGAGCGCAATAGAGAAATAAATTTCGTGAATGTATTTAAAATTTTAATGCATTTCATTACTTATAGTAGGAGAAAATTAAACAACGAGTTTTTGATTCTCGGTCGGTATCGAATCTGCTCCGGCCTGCTTTTAATGGTGCTCTGGTCAGGTGAAAACAATGCGAATAATGCATTGAATGTTTGTAATAATAGATTTCTTTATTCAAACAATATAATATAATCATTTACTACAGTTTTATTTATAAAAAATATCTTACAAATGGATGCAAAATTTCAGAAAAAATATTCATTGATAAAAAAAATGAACAATATAAACTTTATGTTACAAAACTAAGTTCAATATCAAGAATTGAAACTAATTAAAGGCCATGTATGTTTATTCGTGGTTGAATGTTATCCCTATGAAATAAAAATAAATCAAACATAAAAAAAGATTTATTAACAGTGTGTAACACCATAAGTATTTTAGATTAGAGACATCTGAATCCAAAAAATGTATTATTTTTTAATTTTTTTATATTTATTTTTTTTTTAAAGTTATTAATATGATTTAATTGATTGCTAATATTATCGAAATTCCTATATGAATTACAAATTTTTTTACCTTCTATATAATTTTCAATAAGAAATCGTTCGATTTTAATTACTTTATATGCTTCCAGAAGTTATGGACTGTTTTATTTAATAATTGTTGTCTCTTTCTCTATTTCAACATTTTTAATAATAACCATATTTATAAGTTTTTACCCATTCAGAATGCGCTGGCATAATTGGCTGCATATGGGGATACGTTGTAATAATCGGCTGCATATGGAGATGCGCTGTAATAATTGGCTGCATATGGGGATGCGCTGTAATAATTAGCTGCATATGGGGATACCTTAAACTAATCGACTGCATATAGTAATAGGCTGTAAAAATCAACTGTATATAAACATATTGCATTAGACATAAAAACAAACGAGTGAGCGTCTGAAGCGGAGCCTGTATTTCAAAATTTAAAAAAAAGCTTTACTGAAGAATCCTTTTGAGAAAGTATAGAAGCTTGGATGAAACGCTACATATAGTCTATGTATGTTGTTTTTATAATAACAAATATAAATATATATATATATAAATATATATATATATATAAATATATATATATATATATATATATATTTGTCTAGCAGCTTGGCCGTTAGGCGGGAAATTCTAATTGCGCGAGTATGTATACTCGTCACAATATATATATCGATGATATATATATAAAAAATATGAGAACCAAAAAAATAAAGGACCCAAAAACATCATATTGGGCTCAAAACATATAGGATCCAAAAAATATAGAACCCGAAAAATACGGAATTGGAAAAATATGGAATTTGAAAAAGTATAGGACCCGAAAAAATATAATTCCAAAATAAATATAGGGCCCAAAAAACTACAGGTCTCAAAAAAATATAAGGCCCAAAAAATAATAAGGTCTGAAAACATAAGACCTAAAATATAAGACCCAATCTAAGTAGCATTTTTGGTACCCTTATTAGGAAAAATAATGTACTTCTAGAAAACCGGAGAACCGAAGAACCGGAGAACCAAAAGGTATACCTCTTTAATATAATATAAGATTTAACAGCTACTCTCCTTGCTTGAGCTTACCTAGTTTATTAAATGCATCTAAGAAAAATTTTACAAGTCGCGTTCGTAAAATTTATGATCTATGTAAGACTAAACATTGTGTTTATATTATTATAGTAATTAATCCAGCATGGAATTTGGACCGTTAGCAAATTTTTTTTTTGTGAAGTAACTATTACCCACTTGGGTACGTTACAAAATATCTAGGCAATGTTTCAGAAATCTTTCAAGAGAGATTTTATAATTTTGAATAATATTTCAAGAAATATTTTAGAAATATTTAGGAAATATTCCATGAAATAATACATGATATATTTTTGAATTCTTTTGTGAAATAATATGTGAAATATTTAAGAAATATTTTAGAAATCTTTTAAGTTTTTATGATTTTTAATAGTCTTTCAAGACATATTTCAAAAATATTTGGAAAATATTTCATAAAATAATGCATAATATATTTAAAAATTCTTTTATGAAATATTTTGTGAAATATTTAAAGAACATTTCATGGAATAATATATTATAGATTTTTAAAATCTTTCATGAGATATATAGTAAAATATTTAGGAAACATTCCAGAAATCTTTCAAGAATGACGTTATAATTTTTAAAAATCTTTCAAGAAACATTTTAGAAATATTTATAGAATATTTATATATGTATGTGTGTTTGAGTATGTGCATGTGTATCTGTGTATCTGTATGCCGGTATGTGTATGTCTGTATGTTCGTATGTATATGTGTATATATGTATTTGTGTACAAGTATGTGTGTATGTGTATATCTATATGTGATAGTGCTGATGTGTATGTGTATGTTTATGTGTGTGTATTTGTATGCGTGAACGTGTATGTACGTATTTTCAATCCTTCATTTTTGCGGCTTTTTCTGTTATCGGTCCTATTATCTGTGGAAAATTTAATGACTCACTAAAGTCTTTATTTTTTCTATTTTTTTAGAAAAAATTATTCGTAACTGCAATTAACAAAATCTTTCTTCCTTATTAATGAATGATATCAGGTTAATCTTACATCTCTCTTTCATGTCGAAGGTTCCTGAGCGCCTTGTGCACCAAGAGCTTTACAACTATCTTGACACTCAATAGCTACTCGACCGCTTTCAGACTGGTTGTCGGACGCATCACAGTACCTGAATTGCTTTGTTGAAACTAACAGATGACATATGACAGAGTATGGAGAGAAGATGGGTCACGTCTTTTATTTGATGCTGCTTTTATTTAACACTTCTATTGTTTGATTTTAGACAGGTGTTCGACACAGTGTGTTATGTGACACTCCTTCATAAGCTTCATAAGTCTTATCTTAATTGCTCAGAGGCTGTAGTCTGATGGTTTGCATCTTGCCCTGTGGATAGGCAGCAGGCTGTCTTGATCAACACAGGGGTCTCACAGAGATTAGTCCTTGATTCTTTTCTATTTTTCATCTATATCAATGATGTTGCCAATGACCTTAACTTCTAGATATCTCATCTCATCTACGCAGATGATCTGCAGATCTATGTGCAGTTTCCTTTGTCTGAATTGGTACGGTTTGTTGCGTTGATGGGTTGGCAGGCGAAGCTTGTCTCTAAATGGGCTATCTCCAATCGTCAATGTCCTAATGTTAACAAAACCAAGGCGATCATGCTTGTCTCTTATTACTATGTTAATAAGTTGTTCTGTATGCCGTCAACTGGAGTTCATGTCAATGAAATTATCCGTTTGAAACATGTATGCGAAATCTTGGCGTTTGGTTGGATTTGAAACTAACAAGGAGAGTGTTTCACCTTCGGGTCACCGTTTTTGCTCAAATTTTGGGAATGTTTTTTGGATGCAGAAATATGAAGAAAGCCAAAATTTTAGAGGCCAACGCTCAATATTTCCCTAGTTACAGACCATTAAAAAAATCACTAAAAAAGTTACTAGATTTTCAAACGCTTATAGTTCCTCAACATTATTAGCTAGAAGCTTAAATCTTTTTTTAAATGAAAGTTGAGCTAAAATCTTTTCGAAATAGTAGTTATAGCATATCGAAATATTATTTTTTCCCAAAGTTATAGCGTAATAAGGATTGAACTCAATTTTAACTTTTATTATTAATTAATGTTTTAAACAAAAAATTCAGGTCCAATCTTTATTACGCTCTAATTTTGGGAAAAAATAATATTTTGAGATGCCATAGGTGCTTTTTCAAAAGGATTTAAGCTTAGCTTTCATTTAAAAAAAGGTATAAGCTTCTAGCTAACAATAATGGAATACTATAAACGTTTGAAAATTTAGTGAATTTTTTGGTGATTTTATTCAATGGTCTGTAATTAAGGAAATATTGAGCGTTGGCCTCTAAAATTTTAGCTTCCTTCATGTTTCTGCATCTGGAAAACATTCTCAAAATTTGAGCCAAATTGGTGACCCGAAGGTGAAACACTCTCCTTGTGAGTTGGAAGGAGCGAATTTCTTATATATGCAGGAAAACTAATTCACTACCTTACCATTCAAATTACTTTTATGGAAGTACAAACTCCTGCCTGCGTAAACATCTTATACAGGCCTTACCATTCCTATTGATCGATTACTGCTGTCTTATTTATTGTGATCTTTCCGGTGAACTTAATACTAAGCTTCAACGGATCCTCAACTCTGGTATGCGGTATGTCTATTGTGTAAGAAGGCATGAGCACATCACTCCTTATAGGTTGTCCTTTTGCTAGCTTTTAACTGGTGGTAGATGAAACTTTTTCGCGACTCGACTATAATATAAAGTCTTGCTAACTAATTCTCCTTCATACATTTTTGACAGGTACCGTTGGAACCAGCTTGGGAGGCCTCAAAGGGGTGATGTGAGGCTATAGATCATTCCTCCTTCCTTATCTGAATTTTTCTTTAGATTCTAGGTTGTCTCTTTATCCAGGCTATGGAATAACCATTAAAGTAATTAGCACGATCATATTTTATTTCCTTGGAGAGTGGACAGACCCCGCTGTTAAGAACTCACGTCTAGTCTTGTAATAGTCTAACCTATAATGATATTTAGCGTTAATCTTACTTTTCTATCTATATTCAAATAATTTGTTTATTTTTTTGCTTTTCGCAATGTTAACTTTATCTCAATATTCAAATACTCTTTTATATCACTTTTTTGTATTGTACAACATAATGTACAATTAAATATCTTATAAAAACTAAAATCTCAAATCAGTCTTGATAATATAGTCTCGGTCAAGCCTATGCGTCACTCTGGTGAAAACCCTACTACTTTGATTACTACTCCCGATTGGTCTGAGGCTCAAGCGTCGGTAACTGACTCCTCCTCTCCTATAGCTGCCTCACTGTCTCAGCCTAGCCTAAGGACAATTGTACCTCTACTGGTAATATTAGATTGATAATATTAGATAATAGATAAATAATAGAACTGATAATATTAGATAATAGATAATAATCTATTCCTTGTGCATGCAATGATTCAGGTTTAGATCCACTTTAGCCAATTGCATTCATTTCAGATCAGAGTTGATTTGTTGGAGGTTGCCAAGCCGGTCAATGCCATCACACTTGCACTCATTAACATCAATGGATACCTTTCATCAGTAGTTAACCAGCTTCAATTGCGTGTGTTGATTAAGGCGCAAGACGAGAAACTCGAGTTTTTAACCTTTGTGAGGAATGGCAAAATTTATGCACGTAAGGAGAGTGATGTTCCTGTCTTAATATCTTTAAATGAAGATCTGAATTGTTTTTATTAAAGATACTGCCAGGGTCAACTGACAGAACTTTAAGTCTATAACATCAACTGTAAGGGTGAGTCCACTCTCTATGCCTTCCACCTTATCTTTGTACCTGTCTCATACTAATCCCGCTTTCTATTCTAACGCATCACCATCTTCAATTACTCACTCACAATTTACTTCTAAGGATGGTCTGCGTGTCTGCCATTTTGATGCTAACTTTCTCCGAGCATATATTGAGATAGTCAGATACTTTTTAGCATCTCATGCTTTCTTTCACGTTATAGCTGTCACGAAAATCAAACTGGGCCAGGTGGTTGACAATTCTCTGGTGGCACTTGATGGATATACTCTGCACAGACGGGATCGTAGTACACGGAGTGGAGGAGTATCACTTTCTATACATTGTTCTCTTTTTTCTATTTATCTTTGATCATTAACTAGTGGCTGGTTTAACAAGTTTGATCTTCCGAAATATTTATTCTGTTAGATCTCTTTTAAAGCCTCTTCAGCTCTAATCTCTATTGGAGTGATTTACAGACCCCCATATTTACCTTTTCTGGTTAATAGCTATTTTGCACCAGACTTAATAACTTACGTGCATAATTACATCACAAAGGTATTAATAGGTGATTTCAATGCTAATCAACTATGTAAATCTAATGATGCTTTGTTCCTTAACAGGAGGTCACGTATCTCTGTCCTTTTCTAATCAAAGAAATGATTTTTTTACAAAAACTAATAACTTTCTCAAAAAATGAAGAGAAAGCCGCATCTTGTATCAAAAAAAGGAATAATTTCTTTGATAAGAAAAAATTAATTTTATTGCTTCATTCTCAAGAAAACCTTGAAAAACCAAATTGTTCAACCTAACCTCTATGATTTAAGTTTTTCAAGGTTTTCTTGAAAACGAAGCAATAAAATTAATTCTTTCTCATCAAAGAAAATATTGCTTTTTTTGATACGAGATGCGGCTTTCTCTTAATTTTTTGCTAAAGTTATTAGTTTTTGTAAAAAACTCAATGCTTTGATTAGAAAAAGACAGAGATACGTGACCTCCTCTTCAGTTACTTATTTAAGAAAACTAACTGTATCGCGTTTCATGCAGCTTTACTCATCACACTGCTACATCTGATACCTGGCTTGATTTATGTCTCATTATTAGTGCAAGTGACGTTTTTATTGACAACTGAAAGATGGACATACCTTTTATTAACAGACATGACCTCCTGGCTGCGACTGTTAAGTCGTCACTTCCTCGTCCTAGTCTAAATGACTTTAAATTTCGTGACTTCAAATCTCTAGATATACCTGCTATGTTATTATTTTTCGTTCAATGGAGTGTATTACGTGTAGTGGTCCTCCACTTCTTACTGAGGCTCATTAGTTGAGCCAAAACTCATCCTTCTAAACTGCCATAACCCTGAACCTGGCACTGCAAACGCTGTATATTTTCTATTCGCACATTCCATCAGTACCTGGAAATATGCTTATCTTAAATTAATTTCAGATAAATATTAAGCATTGCGTAGTTTATCCAAATTTAAGTCCGTTTTCTGCAGTGGATGTACATCTTTCTTCGTGAATTTATTAAAATCACGATAGTCGACGTAAAATTTATATGACCTATCTGGCTTTCTCACTAACACTGGGGCGCTGCTCTAATCATTTGCTGTTCTCTCTATAATATCCTCTTTGTATAACCTTTCTACTTCTGCTTGAGCTAACTCGAGCATCTTAGTCGACATGTGGCGCAATTCATGTCTAACAGGCGAATAGCACCTTGCACATTAATGCGATGCTCACGTGTTCTGACATTTTTAATTATAATTCTTTTTCTTTATGCGAAACGAGATAAAAATGTAAGAAAAACGCTTCCAAGTGCTTTAGCGCAATGCTTTCTCATAGAGCTCATTAAGTTAAAATAAAGTAATACATAAAAATTATATAAAGGTTATATTAAAGTAATTTGAATTGATTTTTTTAAATGTGATTTCAATATAAAAAAGTAAGAAAAGAGTAAGTGAAAGCGTTGAATCAGAAATCAAAAGAAGTGATCAAAGAACTACGCTAATAATATTGTTTTTTCAAAGCTTGTTTTAAAAACAGTAGCAAAAGACTTGTATGCAAATTTTAGAGCAAATCTATCAAGTAGTTTACATGAAATGGAAAAAAAAATGGAAAATGAAAATTTTTCTAAAATTAAAATTATGCTGAGAAAATCGATTTTTGAAAGTCATACTCCTTTTGATGGATGCAAATAATTCTTATGCAAATTTCAAAGGAAATTCATCAAGTAATTTACGTAAAATAAAAGAAAAAATCAAAATTTTTAAAAAATTTTTTAAATGGTTAATTGATTTTCTTCAAGTTTAGTATACAAAATTGGAAACAAATCCATCGAGTAATTTTCGAGATCTAATTGGTTAAATAAATACAATTTTCTTTTCAAAATTTTTTTTTTGAAAACTTTAAAAATGTTCAAAAATTAAAATTACGCAAATAAAATCAGTTTTAAAAAAATTTTCTTTCTTTTGGCAGTCGCAAATAATTTCCCTGCAAAGGGTCTAGCCGGGTTAGATAGGTGAATTGGCCCCAGAAGCACAGAGAAAAACTGATATAGCCATCATATTCCATATAAAAAAAATATACCTCTATAGAAATTTTCAGCCCTCTAAACCTAAACCTAACCTCAAAAACGCAATTTTCCGCTTTTTGAGTCTTTTAGCTCTACCTCCGTCAATTCTCAAGCTAGAATATTCTTTATTTTTTTTTAATTTAGGTTTCTTGAAGCCCTATAAAAAAGTTTCTGATGATTTTTTTGTTGGTGCAAAATTCAAATTTCTGGAGACGTTTGAAAATTTTTTCTTGAGATATTTTGAAAACTAAGATAGAAGACACTTGGAAAAAAATATATAATATTTATTTATGCACCAAAAGTATGTAAAAATTTTTTCAGATTTTTAAAAGTGGTGGAACAGCGTCAAAAAGGAAAATAAACGGTTTTTTCCGTATTTTTGCCAATACATGGCATAACCCTCGTATCCTACATTTTTCTTTGCAACATTTTTAAGTTGAATTTCATTTTTGCAGACACTCTGGGTTGTAACATATCAAAAATAACTCGGAATTTTCCAATTTTCACGTTAAAGCGCTCCAAGAGACCTTAAAAAACCATTATACTAATAAAAATACGTATAAATGTCCCGCAAGGTGAAACTCGTATCATAATCCATAAAACTATATGCATATATTTTTCTACACTATATCTAAATATATATATAATTCAATACTGTAAACAGGAATATACAGATATACTGAATGTATTGTTTTGGGTTATCACTCAAACACCACCTGACGGGAGCAATCATCCTAATTCTTCCCAGTACCCCCAAACTCATGTGTACTGCATTTCTATTTACAAAAACAGATAGTAAATATAGGGTAAATCAGCCGGTAGCTGCACAAATCTAGTTTGGAATAAGTTTTTTCAATTAAAATAATGCTTATATCAGATATTATTTTATTGATATCACTTAAACATACTTGTTATCTTTAAAGTGTATGACATGGTAATTTAGAGCGCCCTTCCAGGATGAGATTAGCAAAATGTTTACATCCATCGTGCTAACGTTTCACCCAACAGTATTGTAACATGGCAGATTGGTCATATTACTTGAGTATATATTTGTAGCGCATATAGACGACAGAAGGCAGCATCCAACTTCTGGCGAGACGGAAAGCAGACCACGCGAGTCAAATGTCTGAAAGCGTAACCCAAAATCGTTGGCACACACG
Organism: Anastatus disparis; assembly: GCA_017163975.1. Classification (NCBI taxonomy): domain Eukaryota; kingdom Metazoa; phylum Arthropoda; class Insecta; order Hymenoptera; family Eupelmidae; genus Anastatus; species Anastatus disparis. The sequence goes on from JAFFSR010000238.1 coordinate 269,092, forward strand.
TGCGAATCTCTATAGCACGTATACCGTGTACTCATATAGTTTGCAAGCAGCTTGACTCGAGTAGCTGAGCTTGGGTCCGTTAAGGATCGTGTGTGTCTCTCTTGCGGCGCGTGCAGCGTACAGCACGAGAGATGAAGCTGAGCAGAGACAAGAAGGAATGCCATTGCATCATTCCTTCTGTCGCTGGCGTCTGATAAAGAGCGTTACGACTTGCGATATTGCGTAATACTTTTCTGGTTGTATGTTACATATGTCGTATTTAGAGAGAGTGAGACTACGTAGCTTCAATAAATTATAGATCTTTTATTTGGTTGAAATCAAGCCTCGTATTATTGTGAGTGCCTTATTACTACGTAAAATAGCATAATTTATTGCGTTTGTCTGTTTTTCTTTAACTATCTGTTTTTCGTTGTGCCGGTAGTTCCTTTGCTAGTGCAAGCGGCGTCGCATTCGCTATACGCGGCTGGCGTCTATCTTGAGCGCACGTGCTATAATTGTATGATTATTAAAATAAAGCTTCTTTTTTTATTCAATTAATTAAAAACCCGCATATTATCTAATCTATACCCTAGTGCAACCTCCTGATCCCCAAGGTTGTCACAGTATTATAAAGTTAATACTTTATAATTTAAAAAAATTCATTGATATTATCAATTTTATATACTTTAATTATTTAAATTATCTTTGGTTTTAGAAATAATGAAATTTTATCATTTTTACGCTATTTGAAAGATGAGAATTTCACCCTGTTTGTAGAATTTTAGAAAGTATATATTATTATATCGAATCAAGCCTAATAAGTAGGTACGATGAGAATTGAGTACAACTTGAAACTTGAGTATTGTTACTTGAGTTGCAGCTGTTACTTTATTTTTTTATATAAGATATAAGAGCACACATATATAATAGTCGTCGGTAAAGATGTCACACTCGATTGAAGTAACAGCTGATACTCAAGTTACGATACTCAAGTTTCAAGTTGTACTCAATTTGTATAGTACCTACTTATTAGGCATGATTCGATATAATGATATATACTTTTCAAAATTCTACAAACAGGGTGAAATTTTCATCTTTCAAATAGCGTAAAAATGATAAAATTTCATTATTTCTAAAACCAAAAATAATTTAAATAATTAAAGTATATAAAATTGATAATATCAATTGATTTTTTAAAATAATAAAGTATTAACTTTATAATACTGTTGGGTGAAACGTTAGCACGATTGATGTAAACATTTTGCTCTTTGCACTCTGGAAGGGCGCCCTTAATTACCATGTCATGCACTTTGAAAATAACAAGTATGTTTAAACGATATCAATAAAATAATATCTGATGTAAGTATTATTTCAATTAAAAGAACTTATTACAGACTAGATTTGTGCAGCTACCGGCTGATTCACCCTATATCTACTATCTGTTTCTGTAAATAGAAATGCAGTACACATGATTTTGGGAATATTGGGAATAATTAGGATGATTGCTTCCGTTAGGTAGTGTTTGAGTGATAACCCAAAACAATACATTCAGTATATCTGTATATTCCTGTTTATAGTGTTGAATTATACATATTTAGATGTACTGTAGGAGAATATATGCATAGTTTCATGGATTATCATACGAGTTTCACCTAGTGGCACATTTATACGGATTTTTATTAGTATAATGGGTTTTTAAGGTCTCTGGGAGCGCTTTAACGTGAAAATTGGGAAATTTCGAGTTATTTTCGATATGTTACAACCCAGAGTGTCTCCAAAGATAAAATTTAACTTAAAAATATTGCAAACAAAAGTGTAGGATACGAGGATTAGGCCCTGTGTAGGCAAAGATCCGCAAAAAACCGTTTTTTTTCCTATTTGAAACTGTTCCACCACTTTTAAAAATCTAAAAAAATTTTTACATTTTTTCGGTGCATAAATAAATATTATACATTCTTTCCAAAGTGTCGTCTATCTTAGTTTTCGAAATATCTTAAGAAAAAATTTTCAAACATCTCTAGAAATTTGAATTTTGCACCTACAAGAAAATCATTAGAAACTATTTTATAGGGCTTCAAAAAACTTAAATTAAAAAAGTAAGAGTGTTTTAGCTTAAAAATCGACGGAGGTAGAGCTAAGAGACTCGAAAAACGAAAAATTGCGTTTTTACGGGTAGGTTTAGTTTTAGAGGGCTGAAAATTTCTATAGAGGTATATTTTTTTATATAGAATATGATGGCCATATCAGTTTTTCTCTCTGCTTCTGGGGCCAATTCACCTATCTTACCCGGCTAGACCCTTTTAGAACAAATCTATCGAATACTTAACGTAAAAAAAAAATAAATAAAAAAAGGAGTGCCACGTATTTTTATCTGGCTGATTCCATTCAGATTCATGCAGGCCGTCACTGATCGAATTTTTTTTTTCTTCTAAGTAATAATAAAAAAATACCTTCTATTATGTATATAAAGATAAAATTTACCTCGTAGAACGCTCAAAAAAATTTTTTTTTTTCTACAGCAATTCTAGTGTTGGATGTAAAAACAAAAATTCAAAAATTAAAAATGAACCTCTACTTTTAAATGACTATAGCTCCGTCAATTTTTAACCTTTTTGGGCGTTCTTTTAACGAAAGTATGCGAAATTTGGTCTAGTTTTAAATGCAATCTCGATTTTTGTAATACAATTTGATCTTACTGAGTTACTTACGAAAAACCGAAAAAAAGCGATTTTTTTCAAACACGATTTTCTCAAAAACTATATATTTTTTTTTTTTTTAATTTTTATATGATTTTATACATAAAAAATACTGACTTTAAGAGTAGGTGAGAATATGAGATTTCGCCTTATTTTTTTTTAACAGATTTTTAAACGTTTTTTTTTATATTTTCGATTTTAAAACATTGATACCATGGCGCATTGTACTATTTTTCCAACTTTACGTGGTCTTACGACTATTTTCATGCTTTTATTTATTAATATATCAAAAATATCAACAATAATCTTTAAAATAAACCCTAGATCAAATATTTTGAACAATTAGAACCAAAGTTATGACGATTTAAAGTTTAAAAAAAAATGCTGAAACTTTAAATTAATATGATATTTACATTGAGGAAACGCAATTTTCGTTAAAGATTAAAATCTGAAGATATAGATTTTTTAATTTAAAAAAAAAGTTATTTTGATGAAAGAATATATAACCATTTATCCTCTTTTTATGGTACATTATTATAATAAAATTTTTTTTTGTTGAAGAATATAATTTTTTCATCAGTTTGAATTTCGCGCCTAGAATTTGAATTTATTTTGTAGGGAGTTGCCATATGTCGCTACTAGGTGGCGATGATTCGTTCTTTGCATTCTCATCAACGACTTGACGCGTTTAAAAATATAAGAAAAGGAAGATAAAAAATAAAGTTGTTTAAGAAAAATTATTTTTTTCGATCTGTCATTGAACAGAATATCAATAATGGCATCACTGATTGTTAAAATGAAGTGCAAGGATTTAAAAGAAAGGCACAAAAATGTTGTTTATGATTGGTCCAAAAGTCCGCTTAGAGAATTAGGTGATCTAACGGAGTCTTTGAAGCGCTCGTATCCAAATACTTCTTTCTCTAGAGAAGATAAAGTATGCCCTTCGTGTTACAAAATATTATTAGATTAAGTGAAAAATGTGCCTATTCCATCGACTGCAAGCAGTCAACAATCTTTGGAAGATTTTATTCATAGTGAGGCTGTGGTAGAACAGCTCAACGAGACTTCAAGTAATTTGAAATTAAACATTTCACCAATTAAAATGCCTCAAAGTATCAATATCAAGATGCGAGAATCTTATGCTCTCCAAAAAAGAAAACAAATAAACAATGCATTTGATTTACAAATAGCAAGTAAAATGATGAAAGTCTACGATATAACGGATTTGCCCGCATTGAATAAAAATAATGAATGTAAAACAAATGATAATGGCTTGAGAATATTAAAATTGCATTAGATAATTGTTCAAATTTTCTTGAGAAAGTGCGATTGTTGAGTATTATACCAAGTGATATTTCCAAAGATTATTTATTATCAGTTTTACCAAATGTAACTATTTATATGATTGATCAAGCACGATCATTGGCAAATAATAAAAAAATTTACAAGCAGTCTGAGAACTATCATGGCCATTCTTTGGATAGTAAAGTTGTAATGAAAGTAAAGGATTATTATCTGAACGATGATTTTAATTGTTCTCGTCAAAGTGCGAATAAAAGCGACACAGTATCTATCAAAGAAAATAGTATAAAAACTAAAAAAGTCAAACGCTTTCTTACGCGAAGTATAAAAGAAATATATCATTTATTTAAAGACGAAAATCCTGAAATGAAAACAAAAATTGGTAAATCAACATTCAACGCTTTAAGACCGAAGTGGGTTATACTACATCCACCCACCGATTCGTGTCTTTGCGTTTACTGCGAGAATTTTAAACTTATGTTAGATGCTTTGAATAATTATAAAAAAGAGAATAAACAAGACATTGCAGATTTGGAATTGAAAATATGTTCTTCACTTTTTTGTTCAAAAGATGATATAAAATGTGTACTAAGAGAATGTAAAGAATGCCCCATTGGAGATTCTATTGATTTACAAGTAATTTCTTTGGCAGAAGAAGATTTATATGAAGAAATGATTTATGGTGTTTGGGAAAAATCAAATTTACTGAATAAAACTAGCACAATTGAAAATTTCTTAATAGAGTTAAGAGAGCGCGCTCTCACTGTAAGAGCTCATAAATTGGTCAAAGAAATTCAACGTATAGCAATTAAAGAGGTTAAACTTTTAGCAAAAAATAATGACTTCCAATTAGTTATTCATGTCGATTTTGCAGAAAATTGGACAGTTCTGCTTCAAAATGAAATTCGAAGCTATCATTGGAGTAAAAACCAAATATCAATATTTACGTCGGTATGCTATTTTGGAATAGGAGCGCGGTGGCGTAACGGATAGAGTTCTTGCCTTCAACGCGGTGGGCACGGGTTCGAATCCTGGCCAGGCACCTCTGACTTTTTTTCGAAAGAAAATTAGTGTATGTGCTACTCATATCGCGACTCTTAAGAAATCTGACCTCATTGAGTATCGGTTGATTGTTGGTCACAAAAGTGGCTGACCATCCATCGGTAGTCAAAGTTTTCGGTATGGCGGTGTCTGACAGTCTAGCCTGATGTAATGTGTTAAACAGTTCCAGGCTGGGCTCCCTTGACATCTCCATAGAAAAAGATTAATTATATAGAGGATAACAATATCCTTTATATATTAATCTTCAAAAAAAAAAAAAAAAAAAAATGCTATTTTGGAAATGATAATACAGTCAGTTATGTCACCGTCTCTGACGATATTAAACATGATTCGTCTCATGCCCTAATGGCTATAAATTTAATTATCGATAACTTAAAACAAAAGCATATTGCACAAGATCTTGATGAAATCATAACCGTTTCCGATGGAGCCGCCAGTCATTTTGAAAATAGATATCAATTCTATGAGCTTCAAAACTCTAAAGTAAACAGAAAATGGCTTTTTTCTGCAACAGGTCATGGTAAAGGCGCTTGTGACGGTATTGGTGGTTTAGTTAAACATTATGCTACCACGCATAATCTGTCCAAGAACAGTGCAGATTTTATTAGAAACGCTGAAAATTTCGCCAATCACGTATCAAAATATACTCCGTCGATTAACATTCTTGTTATCCGCAAGGATGAGTTAGAAGTTTTTCGACTGACAAAAAAAATGGAATGGTTAGGAAATGCAAAAGAAATTAAAAGTATTCAAAAGATTCACTGTTGGAAAAGTGAACGAAACCAAATCTACACTGCCAAAACTTCGAGACATGAGTGGCAAGATGTAAATTGAAAGGTTTTATTCAAATTCGGATTTTTTTATTCACATTAGTTCTCAATTCATTAGTGTTCTTTCTCAATTGTATCGCATATTATTTGTTCATTGAAAATGACCAAATAATATATTTTAATATTTGAAAAACTCACCTTTTCAAAATTCAAATTCAAAATTCAAAATTCAAAATTCAAAGTAAATATATTTATTTAAAGTTTCAGCATTTTTTTTAAACTTTAAATCGTCATAACTTTGGTTCTAATTGATCAAAATATTCGGTCCGGGGTTTATTTTAAAGATTATTGTTGATATTTTTGATATATTAATAAATAAAAGCATAATAATAGTTGTAAGAACACGTAAAGTTGGAAAAATAGTACAATGTGCCATGGTATCAATGTTTCAAAATCAAAAATATAAAAAAAACGTTTAAAAATCTGTTAAAAAAAAATAAGGCAAAATCGCATATTCTCACCTACTCTAAAAGTTAGTATTTTTTATAAATAAAATCATATAAAAATTAAAAAAAAAAAAAATATAGTTTTTGAGAAAATCGTGTTTGAAAAAAATCGCTTCTTTTCGGTTTTTTGTAAATAACTCAGTAAGATTAAATTGTATTACAAAAATCAAGATTGCATTTAAAACTAGACAGAATTCCGCACACTTTCGTTAAAAGAACGCCCAAAAAGGTTAAAAATTGACGGAGCTATAGTCATTCAAAAGTAGAGGTTCATTTTCAATTTTTGAATTTTTGTTTTTATGTCCAACACTAAAATTGCTGTAGTAAAATAAAAAAAATTTTTTTGAGCGTTCCACGAGGTAAATTTTATCTTTATATACATAATAGAAGGTATTTTTATTATTTAGAAGAAAAAAAAATTCGATCAGTGACGGCCTGCATGAATCTGAATGGAATCAGCCATCTATTATTAAGCGATTAAATATAATTGAATTATAAAAAAGGCGAGAAAGCGTCCGCGATGTGTCTCAAGACCCCGGGCCTCTTGCCCGACAGACAATCGCTCAAAATTTTTTTGAAAATTTTCAAAATGCTCTAAAATTAAAACTGCGTTGTGAAAATCAGTATTGCAAAGCTTGTTTTCTTCAGATGATATCAAATAACTTCCATACGAACTTTGGAGCAAATTCATCGAATAGTTTACGTAAAACAAATAAAAAATAAAAAATAAAAATTTTTTTTGAAAATTTGTCAAATGCTCTAAATTTAAAACTACGCTAAGAAAATCAATTCGTAAAAGTTTTTCTTTTTATAGCATTCGCAAGAAATCTCCTTGCAAATTTTTTAGCAAATTTATCGAGTAGTTTGAGCAAAATACAAAAAAATGAGATGAAAAATTTTTATTTAAATTCTTATAATGGCTCGAAAATAAAAACTACTCTAAGAAAACCAAAGAAAAATCAAAAATTTTTTTGTTAATACAATGTTTATTTTTGCTGTCTCTATGAGAAAGCAAAAAGATGAATAATTTAGAAAATTGAATTTTTAAATACTTTCATAAAACGCACCACTACTCTTGATCACGTAAAACTTTTCCGTTACTTTTTCTCTAAACACTTTTTAAATTAATACAAGGAACAAAACGAAACAATTAAAAAGAGTATTTCAGGCACACAAATCTGAAGAAAATAATAATACGGAAAGAGGAAAAAATTTCAAGAATCCTCGTGCCAGTAATATCAATTCACTTAGAGAGAGAATTAATATTAAAACTATAAAAATTTTATTGGAGGAAAAAAGAAAATTTAATAATTTATAACTTCTCCGCACAAAAAATAAATTTTCTTTCAAAATCACAAAAAATACTAATTTTATATATTTTCTCTCTCTTTTCATGTAAAATTAATAGCTAGAGTTTTTGCTCTTAAAAAAATTTTAATCTAGAGAGATCTGATTGAGATCACTGTTATATTTTTTATTAACATTAATATAAAATCAACTGAAATAAAAATGTTACTTTTAATTACTTAATGTAAAATTAATTGTTTTTATCAATTAAATGAATAAGTAGTTATTAATTTAATGCTCTTCTCCATTTTCTAACAATAATTAGCACAAGATTACAAGAAAAAAAAACTATGTACAAACTATTTGTGGGCATGTAATATATGTAATATATTATAAGTAAATATGTATATATATATATATATATATATATATATATATATATATATATATATATATATATGTTTATTTATTTATTTATTTATTTATTTATTCATTAGGCAACAATGTACTTATCACTAGAACACTTAAACGAAAAAATGCACTATTATAATGCGTAACTGTACGCTCGTGCTACTCATATACTCTCAGACAATGATAACACTATTCTAAATAAAATAAAAGAAATTTTTAATTTCACTAATAATCTAAAGTTTTTTAGTGAAGGCCCCGAACGTTGACGCACCATTAAATTTGCGACGAAATAAATAGCTGGTCTTCCAGCTATTCCCGAAAACGTCGAATTGACTTATTTTATTTTTAAATCTTAATTTCACAAAAGGTCTTGAGACAGAATCTACTGAAAAATCGTAACTCCTGTTCGGGTTTCAAGAGCCAAAGATTTAAGCGCAATAGATATGAAAATATATGTATTAAAACTTGCAATAAAATATTATTCAAAAGCGTATTCGAATAAACACTATACACGATTTTAAATATTTACAATATTAAACTTCTTTAACCTTTAGACGGCCAGGATTTGAGGTGGCATATCGCCCATAGAAAATTGGTAAAGAGGTATCTTATATCACTGATTGATCATAGGGAAAGTGTCAATTAGGAGATGCACCAATATATTAGCGTCGCGGTCCACTACAACAAAACATGTATTATAGCCTGTGTTAAAAATTTCAAATTTCAAAAAAAATTATTTTATAGTATATAACCTTTTTTCAATTCATAAATACATATTTTCAATGTATTTTTCGATGCTGAATCCAAATCTGATATCAAAATTACTGTGAATCGAAAAGCTTCCCCTGTAACAGCATGAAAACAATCCCTTTGCATTTCGTGAACGGCTTGAGACCGACTGTAGCAAAGTTGTTTCTTTTTTTTTTCCTGAAGTTTATTTTTTTTTTTGTTCTCTATTTTCTATTTAAAAAATTTGTATAGATTACAGTAACGATTTTTTGGTGTGATAGATTTCAAAGCACGTTTAAATACATAGAGTTTTCTTAAATATTCTACACTCCAATATAGATCGGATTCTCTTTTTCTGCATAGTGCATAATTTATATTGACGTAATAACTTATTATGACTGTTTTCGGATTACATTTTACTAAGAAAATGAAGACCACTTAGTTAAATATCTGGCGTTAGAGATGTCGATTCCATTCGAGAATCTAAACTCAGAATGTCTCTTACTATGCTCAATCGAAAATTAGGAAACGAAACAGCATCCATAGTTAGCATTTTGAATAATTTATGGGCATTTGCCAACATCAAGTCTACTAGATAAAAAAATAATTTTCTATACCATTTCAAGCATTTTCTAATCGTCTGTGTCATACATAATCCTCTATTAATATCATCGATTCCGCTCATATGTTTGTTACAATCATAAATACAACTTGGTTTTATAATATCTTTCTTAGTTTTGTAGTATATTTTACTAGCTGCACAATATTCAAGTTCATAAATACTTGTTAGTACGTAAACTTTCTTCTTATCCATTCATTTGGTTATCATTCAGACATCATTATGAGCAGCTTCTACTTCTCCACAATTGAGCTTTGAACCAAGAGTAGGCATTCCTTTTCGATTTTTTCCGTTCCACAAAGGCCGGTGTCTTTATCGATATTCTGCAAGTTGCGACAACGTATACCAATTATCAGTAAATAACTACCTACGTTATAGTAAGGTTTCATCAAATGAGCAACAATATCTCCAGAAATGCCTAAATCAAATTTTTCATAATCGGTATTTGAACAATGATAAAATATATCAGATAAAATACACGATAAAATATAGCAGAAATCCCGCCTCACAGTCAACTAATTCAAACAATTTCATACCAAATCGATTTCTTTTCAATGGTAAGTATTGTTTGAATTTTGTGAGGGGGATAAATTACATTAAAATAGTAATATCAGAAATCTTCTATAAAATATATTTGTTTGTTATTATAATCTCAAGCAAACAAAACGACGTACTGCTTTTATAAGGTAGAATTGGGCGATACTGGGTAGTAAAAAGGGTTGGGAAAGGGTAAATTTATTATGAATTGTATTAAGATACTAAATAACATAAAGAAAATCAATATTTTAATGTGGAAACAAAAATTAAATAACATTTTCTGATACGCCAAAATATTGGTTTCCGGCCGTCTGAAACTTAATTTTATAACTATTTATTTGAAATTAATAATAATAATATTTTAATTTCTTTATCTGCATTCTCTCACACACACATAAAGACGTAATAAAACCTTTGCTACTAATAAAATACAAGAAATAAAATAAATGATATGATTTTTCTATTAACACTTGTGGTGCAACTGAAAAAAAATATTTATATGCTCTCTCTATCTCTCACTTACATACGTCGTCTCTTGGTGGCTCTACTCTAATATAGAAGGACGCACGGTTACAATTTTTTCATCGGCAAGCAAGCACGTCAAGTCTTAGAGCATATACTACTGAAGGCAGCTCTGAATGCACCGTGCGCGTGGTTAGGTTGAGAAAGAGAAAAATATACTCAGGTTGAAAGCTATCTCTATCTCTCAGTCATGTGATAAGGGAGTAGGAAACGAAACAGAACAATCACGTGCCGGAGAAGAAGAGATATCTGTCAACCTCAATATACCTTTCTCTCTCTCTCTCTCAACTTAAGGTTGTATGGGCTATACAGTCTGTGTAAAAAGTTAGTTTAATGGAAAATTGTCTATATTTTTTGGTAGAAAGTAATTATTTAATTTTCAGCTTAGTAACTTATCACATAATATTAAAACAATCATTTCAAACTTTGATTTATTTAAATATAATGAATAATTAAAGAGTTATAACATTTTATAGTTTATAAATTTTACACAAATGTAATGCAATCATAAATAATAATGCCAAACTTTCAAAAATGGTTTTATTTGACTGCATCAAAGTTTATTTTGTTCAGTTTAAAATTTAGAATCTATTGACGAGGATGGATTTTTTATTTTTATTTTTTATTAAAATTTATTGCTTATTTTCTATGATAAAACAGTAAGTACCGTCTGAGACATATACATTTTTTCGCAGAAAATTAGCAATAAATTTTAATAAAAAATAAAAATAAAAATTCCATCCTCGTCAATAGATACTAAATTTCAAACTGAACAAAATAAACTTTGTTGCAGTCAAATAAAACCATTTTTGAAAGTTTGGCATTATTATTTATGATTGCATTAGATTTGTGTAAAATTTATAAACTTTAAAATGTTATAACTCTTTAATAATTCATTATATTTAAATAAAACAAAGTTTAAAATGATTGCTTTAATATTATCTAATAAGTTACTAAACTAAAAATTGAATAATTACTTTCTACCGAAAAATATAGACGATTTTCTAAAAAACTAACTTTTGACACAGACTGTATAGCCCATACAACCTTAACCTCGCGCACGGCGCATTTGAAGCTGCCTCCAGTAGTATATGCTCTAAGCGCCAACTCCATACTCTTTTTTGTTTGACACTTTACCTTTCCCATTTTTCGTTGGCAATAGAAGCTCTCTTCGGAAAACCCGGCAAACCGCAATTCCTCCAAGATAAACCCGCATCCTATTGACCCGGTGTAAAGCCCCGAATATTAAGGCATTTGGTCCTTAATAATAACGGGCTTTTCACATAACAAACCTAAATTGTACTAACAAGTATATATTAAAAGTCAGCTATAGCTAGGCAAGGCGTCCTAGCTATAAACGACTTTAACAATAATAAAAGGAAATACAGGGTCCGCAATAGCTAGGCATGGTGCGCTAGCTATTTAACGATTCTTTAACGCGTTATAAGGAAAGAATCATCTAAATAAATAATAAATTAATCGGGAAATAGGGAGGAAGGTTGCATTGGCGCCCACTGGTTCTCAACCGTCGTTGAGAAAACCCACGCGAGAATAGAGTCGCGTATTAACACTACTATTAAATAATAAAATTTTTATAAAATTATAATAGACAAATCATAAAAATGAAAAATAAAATTATAAAAAATAATAGAATAAAAATAATAAAAACTTAAAAAAAAAAAAATATATATATATATATATATATATATATATATATATAAAATAACAAAAATTGAAGAAATTCAAAAATAAAAACAATAAAAATCAAAAAAAGGCATGAAAATGCACAAAAAATGGTATATTAAAATACCAAATAAATAAATATATATTATAAAAGAATTTCTTTTGTCTGAAAAAAAGCAAATAAAATAGACCAAAATTTTATTAAATATTTAATTCTCGCACAAACTATTCGTGAATAATAAAGGAAATAGACTTGAAGGTCGCGCAGGAAAACAAGAAGATTAGTGTGACAATGTACACATTTGAATTTTTATAAGAATCTTTTGTTATAACTGCGCAAATCTCACGTCTAAACGCGAATATTTAAGAAAGAAAATAATATGTAGTAACTAAAGTCAAAAGGTCGATAGCCAAATAATAGACAAAAGGGAATTCTTAGGCATAGGTTCTCAACGCGAATGAGAACAATTATTGTAATAGAATAACATACGCTCTTTAATAAAATTAAATAAAATAAATTGAATAAATATATTAAAAAATTAAAAGAGCCATAATAAAAAATAATTGTAAACGAAATTAAAATTTTAAAATTTTATCTGTAATAATTTAAATTTATTGAATTTAAAAATACCTTGTTGAACAATTAATTTAAACAAGAGTGTATTGAACTAAAAATAGTTAAAATTTTAATTTCGGAAATATTAATAAGTATTGTAATTGCGAATAAAAATAAAAATCAAGATGGCGAAAAGAAGATCAGAGATACTGATGCAAGAATTAGATAATCTTGATGGGACCATAGAGGAAGATGTTAACACAAAACAAAATGAATGGATGAAAGCTGTGTCATATGAGCTGAAATTGTTGTTTAATAAACAACAAGAGTTAGATGACAAAATTACAGCTAGTCCAGACAAATCTATAGTCTTTAATTTAGAAAAAACTGCAGATGCGGGAACAATAAATTTTAAAGAGCAAATAAATAAATTATTAAACAAGGTAAAAAACTTGTTAGAAGATAATATTGTAATTAAAAATCTCTTAAACAAGTATAAAAAAGAAAATGAAGATTTAGTTAATAAAAACGAATCTTTAAATGAAGAACTAATCAAATTAAAAAAAACAATAAATGACGACGAAGCCATTAAAATGGTTCGTGACAATTTAACTCAAAAAATAGACGATACTGCTCAAGAACAAGAAGTAAAAAATTAATGAGTTAAAAGAAAAAATAAAAAATAATGGGATTCGAACGCAAGGTTCCGAACCTTATAATAATAAAATAAAAATTCCTTTGCCGAAATATGAAGGCACGGAGGTCGAAAGACCAATGAAATTCTTAAATGAATTTGAAAAGTACATTGCATTAAAACGATTAGAAGAGAAAGAAACCCTTGAGTTGTTGCAGACTGCACTACAAAAAGATTTTAACGAATGGTGGTACATCTATCAAGATGATGTGACCACATATCAAGGATTTAAAAATTTATTCCTTGATAGATATTGGAATGAAGATGTCCAAAGAACAACTAGAAGAAAAGTTGAATTTGGACAGTTCTATGAGAATGGCAAACTAAGTCGTATGGCTTATGCCACCCAAATATATGGTTTCGCCAAAGATTTAAATCTTCAGTATTCTGAAGAAGAACTAGCTGAGAAAATCAGCAAACATTTCAATAGAAATGTTAGGCAAGCCATGCAATTTTCTCAATAGAGAGATAAAAACACTTTATTTAAAATATTATCAGATTTTGATAATGATGGCAGGATTCAAGAGAAAAGAGCAGCTAATAGAAATGAATCTTATAAAAGCAATTCAAATCAACAGAAATCCTTTAAGGAAAATGATAATTTAGAGAATAAACAAAAAGCTGCAATGCGGGAAAAATTAAATGCTCCTGTCAGTAATAAAATGGCAAAAGCCAGTTATGATGAAATGGATGCACCTCAGGAAAACTGAAAAAAGGTGCACCTGATTTAAACAATAAAAGGGGTGAGGTTGCAACTCATAAAAAAACCCCAAAAATAAAAACAATTATAAATTCAAAAAAATCTTATTATGCTAACTTAGAAAAGCTTAAAAAATGCCAAATAAAACTTATAAAAGTTAAATGCGTTAAAGCAATAAATCAAAAAAAATAAAACAATCAAAAAACAAAACATGTTAAATATACATATAAACGCAAAAAGAATAAACGTACTCTTTAAAATTCCAAATGTTATTAAAGAGTACAACACAAAACATGGTTTTCTGGAAATGTTAAACATGATTTTGAGGAGAGTACATGAAAAGATACTTTTATACATAAATAGCGAATATGCTAATCTAAAAAATCCTGGGCAAAAACTTAAATCAAATGAGTACACTCAGGTAAAAACTATTGAATCACATGAGAGCGATAGTGACTCATATTCATGTGCATTCATCTCGAATGAAAATAAAGAAAATTTATTTCACGAGGAAAATAATTATGAACTCACCAATGATGAGATTCATAAAGGTGAAATAATATCACCAAAACAAGAAATTAAACCAATAGATTTAATTTCTAAAAATAAAAAAGTATCTAGTAATGTATCTGCTCAATTATCAATGTATAAACACGGAACGAAAACTATTAAAAAAGCACCTTTTTATTCTTCAAATGAAAGAACAAAGAATAACTACAAGTATGGTGCGAAAAATTTATTCGAAAACGCATTAAAATGTTATTTAACTAAAAACTATGAAAAATCTAAGTTATGCAAAAATGAAGATAAAACAACATTGGATAAATCCATAATACTCCATGCATTAATAAGAGATGCACTAAATGAAATTAAAAAAAGTTATGGCCATAGTGGACCAAAAAATAAATATAAAACAATTTTATAAAAAAGTCACCTCGAAAACAATAAATTATAAATCTAAAAAATTACAAAGGGGGGCAATTGAATGATGAAGAAAATAGAAATGAAAAGGAGGAAGACGTGGACGATTGGATAGAAGAATTAAGAGGAGGTCACGTATCTCTGTCCTTTTCTAATCAAAGAAATGATTTTTTCACAAAAACTAATAACTTTATCAAAAAATGAAGAGAAAGCCGCATCTTGTATAAAAAAAAAAAAACATTTTCTTTGATAAGAAAAAATTTATTATATTGCTTCGTTTTCAAGAAAACCTTAAAAAACCAAATTGTCCACCCTAACCTCTATGATTTAAGTTTTTCAAGGTTTTCTTGAAAACGAAGCAATAAAATTAATTCTTTCTTATCAAAGAAAATATAGCTTTTTTTATTACGAGATGCGGCTTTCTCTTCATTTTTTGCTAAAGTTATTAGTTTCTGTAAAAAACTCAATTCTTTGATTAGAAAAGGACAGAGATACGTGACCTCCTCTTAAGAAGAAAAACAACAAATAAGCAAAAAATTAATTTGTATAAAATGAAAAATAATAAAAAATGAAAGTCTTATTAAGTTAAAAATGTAATATTTGTTTTAGTTCTTAGTTTAAAATAGAAAAAAAGTAATAATTAGTTAAAACGAAATATAGAATAATAATTTTTGATTATTAATTAAGAAAAAAAATTATATTTAAATAAAATAAAATAAAAAATTGAGGTTAAAGTACAGCGTAGATACTTATTTTAAGGTTTAGTTTCATAGAAAAAATAATAAATACATTAATTACTTACGCAATTATAAAAATAAAGTTGAGTTAATGTGAAAACTTTACACACGAAAAAATCTTATTTTATTTTGGGGGGCAAACCTCAACACCAATACAGTTAATAAGTGCGTAATTGGGTGTTTGAGCGCGCATATTCGTTCAAGTCACGTTAGAGAAAATAAAATCGATTTTTTCCATTAATTAATCTGGTTAAAATTCAAAATCTATTTTAATTTGAGGGGCAGTGTAAGCGCCCGAGTATGTACGGCCCTGAAACCGTACGATACTGGAAGATGCGCGCGCAAACACCCAAAAAGACCAAAGTGGTTGAACATGCAAGCGCGCGTATGTACCTATACGCGCTTGCATGTGTAAGTACCACTGAGAGTACACGGCGGCTCTTCCTCTCTTCTACTAAGTTAGAAGAGTGGGAGAAAGACTGAACAGAGCTGATGCAAGCAGTACGAAGAGCTCGTGACTCTCGTCACTCTTGGATCAGCTCTCTTGGTGTAAAGACACGCTTGCTGGTAGCACAAGTGGCGAATGGCCTGACGCGTGCTACAAGCAAGTATTTCTTCTTTGAGCATTAGATTATTAATAGTTTTTGCATTGTAAATTGATTTAATTAAATTATCAATAAAGAGCTCCTCCAAGATAAACCCGCATCCTATTAACCCGGTGTAAAGCCCCGAATATTAAGGCATTTGTTCCTTAATAATAACAACGGGCTTTTCACATAACAAACCTAAATTGTACTAACAAGTATATATTAAAAGTCAGCTATAGCTAGGCAAGGCGTCCTAGCTATAAACGACTTTAACAATAATAAAAGGAAATACAGGGTCCGCAATAGCTAGACATGGTGCGCTAGCTATTGAACGATCCTTTAACGCGTTATAAGGAAAGAACCATCTAAATAAATAATAAATTAATCGGGAAATAGGGAGGAAGGTTACAAACTCGCTCTGATCACAAATTCAGTTTCAAAGCACATAGAAACGGTCTAAGTAAAGCAAAATGAAGGTCTTAATTTTAACAAAAAAGTGGCGCTAGGTGTCTTTCGCACAGTCAGAGTTATGAAATTAGTAAATACCCATATAGAAATAATTTTCGT
Source organism: Anastatus disparis (assembly GCA_017163975.1). Lineage (NCBI taxonomy): Eukaryota > Metazoa > Arthropoda > Insecta > Hymenoptera > Eupelmidae > Anastatus > Anastatus disparis. The sequence continues at coordinate 285,957 of JAFFSR010000238.1, forward strand.
AAATACCTGTAAATATCTGTAAATATCTCTAAATAACTGTGAATAATTAATAAAACGTATTGAGACTGAATTATTAATAAAAGTTATTTACACTTATTTATTATTATTTACAATTATTTTGTTATTAACGATTACTAACTGATTTTAAAAGTTATTTACTATTATTTACAAACACTTACAGTTACTTACTCTTAATTACTATTATTTACTATTATTTACAATTTTCAAAATTTTTAGGTAAGAAAATAGTTTATTGTTATTTATAATTATTTACAGTTATTTATAGTTATTTACTTTCGTTGTCTTACATAATTTTTCCAAACGCATGTACACTTACCGTTAAATGATTTTTTCCGAAGGTGTACCTAAAATGACAACGTCGCATATTTAGTCCATGGCGTAAGCAAACTATAAATTATACATCGAGTTTTTCATCATCAATCTTTGCAACTTCGTCAATTGCACTCTGTTGGTAAAACAGCATCAACATTTTTTAATTATTCTGTCAAATTTATAATTATATAAAAAAGATGAATTAAAACTAAATATTAATTTGAATAATGCTGTGAAATAATAAGAAAAATAAATTGAAAATAAAGGGTACCCCCCGTTAAGATAATTCTGTCCCTGAAATTTTTGTTTGACTTTGTAACTTTGTTTTAGATAAAAAAAAATAGTTTTTGTCATATTTGCAGACCGCGACCCCTCTCCCCCTGTCCACAGCATGAAACAAATGACTTTTTCACTATTTATTTTTTTCCACATCTAGTCAGTAAAAAAATCCTAGGAAAATCGTACTTATAGCTTAAGTGGTTTTAAGTTACAAATTATGTAGAATTTTCTAGTAAAGTTTTGATGATGCTATATAACCTAAAAGGTTGAAAACAAAATTCAAACCCTTCCTATTTTCACGAAAAATGGGGTACAGGGCTAATTCTTGCAAAAAACTTGTATTTTGATTAAAATTACTTGCCTGAATTTTTCCAGATATTTCCTGTTGGTGCGCCATAGTTAAAAATGCAAAAAACTCATTTTTTCGACGTTTTTGGCTGATTGTAGCTAATTTGCAGACTTTGTATTATTATTTATACTATGAAATTGTATTCTAGGACTTTATTTATAAATTTAATTCTGCAATCAAGTCAGAAAAATAAGATTTACAAATATTCGCATCATATTTTTGCACGAATCCACATTTTAGATTAGATATTTAAACACTTCTTTCATGATTTTGTTGATATTTCACTACTTTATATATTATAAAATCTTTTAAATATTATATTGCTTTAATAAAAGAAAATATTTTGTTGAATAAGTCATTTCACAGGTACAGCTATATTAAGTACGGTCAAAATATCAACTTGGAATTACATATGAATTTATATTTCGTAAGAAAAACTTATCAATACAAACATTATCATCATGATTTGATAATATGAACCTTGACTTCGGCATTTTTAACACTGTGTAATCTAAATCTGCACTTAAGTCACACTTTTGCGAGAGCTATGTGGTCTATTTTTACACTGTGTAAAAAAAATGTGAGCATGCGAGTACATTGAAATCTTGTTTACATGTCTCATATTAATATTACAATATTAAATATATTTTTGTTAAAAAGCGCATATTATTTGCAATTATTTTATGACATTTGCAATCGTTTTAAAGATCATAAATAAAGTTTGCACTTACTTCATGTATTGTATTATATTCTCATCATTGACATAGGTACGAATCCAGTAACGTAACTCAAGTAACAATCGTTAGGCTGGAAGTTATAGTCCTCACTTAGTTCTCAGATATCGATCTATGTTCTTTCTCCTCCTCCATAAGAAGAACAAGGATAGAATATTTGAGAGCTGACTAGGAGAGTATCAGACCTCCGGATCACGGATTTTGCTCAAACTTTATAAGTTTTTAGATGTCAAAATATGAAAGAAAACAAAATTTTAGACCCCAACGCTCAATATTTCCCTCGTTACAGGCAATTAAAGAATATCACTAAAAAAGTTACTAGATTTTCAAACGCTTACAGTTCCTTAGCATTGATACTTAGGAGCATGAAACTTTTTTCAAACGAAAGCTGAGCTCAAATCCTTTCGAAATAGTAGTGATAACATGTCAAAATATTATTTTTTCCCAAAGTTATAGCGTGATAAACATTAGACCCAATTTCAGCTTTTGTTATTAATTAATGTTTTAAAAAGAAAAATCAGGTCCAAAACCCTAAATCTACTTTGTTTAAATGTATCATACACTTCGAGCATATACTACTGGAGGAAGCCTCCGAATGGCAGAAAGCGTTACAAGGCGAAGAGAGAGAAAGCCTCTATGTTGGTACGTGCTGTCTCTCTCTAGCCTGATTTGATTGACTGCTTCTGTTTCCCACTAAGAAAGTGAGAGATATATATCACTTACCAAAATAGAGGCTTTTTCTCTCTTCGCCTTGTAACGTAGTTTATAGCTGGGAGGCTTCCTCCAGTAGTATATGCTTGAAGATTATACATCATTAATATTATGACAAAGTATATGAAATAGAGTCGAGTCAAAAGTGATTTTATTAGAGAAGGATGAGATTACTTACCTTATAATAAAAGAATTTTTAATAAGGAAAGCGATCGCTATATTGCACACATATGTCGTATTGCAAGGAGTTGGCGCTACAGCTTAAATTTGCGATATCTCAGGATCTACTTACTTAAATTTGAAAAACCGGACAGATTCTTAAATAAGATCAAATTTCCTATCATTCTATATCAGAAATATAGAAATATTTTGTTTGCCAACCTATATTATTTCGTTATAAACAAACACAATTCTAAAAAATTGAAAATTTTTTCTGCTTCAAATCATTCTAGCTTATTTATCAATATTTGAAAGTAATATATAACAATTTATCATTAAAGCTGAGACTCTGAAATTTTTCAAACACATGTTGAACTTCAAAAAATATCAAGTAGTTGTCGAGTTATAAGGTTTTTTACCAGGGCGTTCCGTGCTAGCGCTACGTCTCTATGTTTTTTATTACTACGTTACTACGTTACTACGTTACTACGTTTTTATTAACTCGCTTTGGTGTCTGTCTGTCTGTCTGTCTGTCTGTCTGTTCGGTACGAATTTTGCAACCGATTGTAAACTAACTTCCTGATGAGCTAGAGACTTGAAATTTTAAATATAGCTCGGAACTGGATGACAATGCAATATTATAAAAAAAATATATATATCTACCGAACAATATATTAATATATTCAATCATATACGGAGATGTTGGCAAAATTGAAGATTTGAAGATTTTATATATAGATACACTTTTAACATTAGTGTCTAAACATCTTCGAAAATTTTAAAAATCTTCTTTTGATATATTAATATATTAATATATTAATATATTAATATATTAATATATCAAATATAGTAATATATTAATATAGTAATATATTAATATATTAATATATCAAATATATTAATATATTAATATATCAAATATATTAATATATTAATATATTCAATATTATATTTTTGCATGCATTGTTGGATAATATAATTAAATATATATTCCCACCGAAAAATATATTAATACAATTATATACGGAGATATTGGAAAAATTGAAATTTTGAAGATTTTATATATAGATATACTTTTAACATTAGTGTCTAACCATCTTCGAAAATTTTTAAAATTCTTTAACTTCTCATATTGCAATTAGACATAAATTACAGCATTTTGTATTGTACATATAAAATTTGAGACTGTATTTTATTCATTTTATGGTCTATCAATGCATAAAACAATAAATTTTGGTTGAATTTCTAATAGCGTCATTATCGTCAAAATGGCGGGAAACTCAGCATGCGATTACGTGTTCTCTAAAAAAATAGATGAAACACGTTTTAGTCCCTTGATAACAATATATATGCTATATAATATGCACTGTTGGACAACACGATAAATAATATTAATAATAATAATAATACCAAAAGGTATAAGATAATATCTAAATAAAAAAAAATTTTCAATCTACCACGTTTTTTAATTGAACTAAAAATATAAAATAATATTAAAAATAAAAAAAAACTTTTTAATGTACTACGTTTTTATAATGAACCAAAAAGTATAAAATAATGTGTAATAAAATGAATAATGATTTGAAATAAAAAAACGTGGGGCGCATACAATACATAATAATAAACATGCGCCCCACGTTTTTTTATTTCAAATCATTATTCATTTTATTACACATTATTTTATACTTTTTGGTTCATTATAAAAACGTAGTACATTAAAAAGTTTTTTTTTTATTTTTAATATTATTTGCAATATATTTGCCATATCTCTGGTTCTAATTATCGAATCGAAACGCAACGAAAACGATTTTTTTTGTTTTTTTTATTAAAGAACAAGTTTTTGCAGAGAAAATTACTGCATCTATTGTAGTTCATAAACTATAGTCATTTAAACATTTAATTTGTTTATAACAAATTACTCAACCACTTGCGCGAAAAGCAAGTTGTAAATTCAAATTCAGCGGCTCAAAATGCATATAAATCACCTGCTTGCTTGGTGGGACCTCTAACTTCATACGAAACCCGTTGGGCGCCTAGACTATATATAAAATTAATGAATATAGGATTTTTTTTTATAATAATATTCGTAATACTGTTTCAATACTAATATTAGTTATTCTATTTATAAAATATTTTATATGTTTTTTTTCTTTGGCCCGAACTTAGGCCCGAATTCATAGTTGTGTCATGAGTATAAAGGAGATGTAAAACGGACCCTACACCTGTACTTATAGATATTAGCTTCTTTTCCATTTTATTGCTAAATTTCCAGAAAAGAAATGCATTAGCTTGTAGTATGTACCATGATGATTATTTAGATAAATTTTCAAATAAATTAATTAAGAGCATGACGAAGCTGTCCGCCTTCTAATAATATTTTCAATCTTAACTTATGAATAAACGATGCGATTAATAGAGTTTTTTTGCTATAAAGAAAAAATTTGTAAGATTAAACTCTAGTGCGGACAACTCAAGAAAACCACCAAAATATTATACATACAAAGTTATAATAAAAACTTTTAATATATCGTATTTTAAGGTTAAGTTTGTCGAGTTTGATATCTAATTTCCAATCCAAGCTCATAAAAAAATAACAAGTCATTATATTTGTTTAATTTAAGAATTTAAAATGATATCGATAAAATAAAAAAAGCAAAACTCGATTGCTGCAGCTCCGACATGCCGGTAATTCGTTTTTAAGATATTTGGATTCCTGTGCAGAATTGAAAAATGTTAATAAATAATTTTGGAACCCAAAATTCTCAATAACTAATGAATTAATTTATTTAAAAATTAAATTGAATAATCTTCATGGTACATACTACAAGCTAATGCATTTTTTTATTAAAAATTTTATAATAAAATGTAAAGATAGTGAATATTTATGATTACAGGTGTAGTGTCCATTTTACATCTCCTTAAGTATAACTTAAAAATTGAGTATCGTTACTTAAGTATCAGCTGTTACTTCAATTGAGTGTTACCTCCTTACCGACGACTATCTTATTTGTGTGATTTTGTTTCATAACTAACTAAGATGACCTCTTCATGTAGCACTCAATTAAAGTAGCAGCTGATACTCAAGTAACAAAACTCAAGTTTTAAGTCATACTTAATACTCAAGACACGATTATGAATTCGGGCCATAATGTTTTTTTATGGCTCAAATTCATAGACCCAACTCAAGTCTAAGGCTAGAAGTTATAGTTGTTACTCAGCTCTCAAATATTCTATCCTTGTTCTTCTTATGGAGGAGAAGAAAGAACATAGATCGATATCTGAGAACTAAGTGAGGACTATAACTTCCAGCCTAACGATTGTTACTTGAGTTACGTTACTGGATTCGTACCTATGTCAATGATGATAATATAATACAATACATGAAGTAAGTGCAAACTTTATTTATGATCTTTAAAACGATTGCAAATGTCATAAAATAATTGCAAATAATATGCGCTTCTTAACAAAAATATATTTAATATTGTAATATTAATATGAGACATGTAAACAAGATTTCAATGTACTCGCATGCTCACATTTTTTTTACACAGTGTAAAAATAGACCACATAGCTCTCGCAAAAGTGTGACTTAAGTGCAGATTTAGATTACACAGTGTTAAAAATGCCGAAGTCAAGGTTCATATTATCAAATCATGATGATAATGTTTGTATTGATAAGTTTTTCTTACGAAATATAAATTCATATGTAATTCCAAGTTGATATTTTGACCGTACTTAATATAGCTGTACCTGTGATATGACTTATTCATCAAAATATTTTCTTTTATTAAAGCAATATAATATTTAAAAGATTTTATAATATATAAAGTAGTGAAATATCAACAAAATCATAAAAGAAGTGTTTAAAAACCTAATCTAAAATGTGGATTCGTGCAAAAATATGATGCGAATATTTGTAAATCTTATTTTTTTGACTTGATTGCATAATTAAATTCATAAGTTAAGTTCTAGAATACAATTTTATAATAGAAATAATAATACAAAGTCTTCAAATGAGCTACAATCAGCCAAAAACGTCGAAAAAATGAGTTTTTTGCATTTTTAACTATGGCGCACCAACAGGAAATATTTGGAAAAATTCAGGAAAGTAATTTTAAACGAAGTACAAGTTTTTTGGCAAGAATTGACCGTGCACCGTCTTTTCCATGAAAATAGGAAGGGTTTGAATTTTTTTTTCATCCTCTTAGGTTATATAGCATCATCAAAACTTTATTAAAAAATTCTACATCATTCGTTATCATTCAAGCTATGAGCACGATTTTCTTGGGGTTTTTTTACTAATTAGATGCGGAGAAAAAAAATAAATAGTGAAAAAGTCATTTTTTCCATGCTGTGGACAAGAGGAGGGGGGTCGCGGTCTGCAAATATGACCAAGACTATTTTTTTTATTTAAAACAAAGTTACGAAGTCAAACAAAAATTTCAAGGACAGGGCAAATTTGACTATTTTAACGGGGGGTATCCTTTCATAATTATAAATAATTATAAAATTAAAAAATAAAGCAAAATCTGTTATTCATTTAAAACTTTAAATAATATAACATGGAACTTTTATAATTTTTTATTATTAAAACTTTCGAAAAAATTTATGATTTTTTCAAAAATAATTAACTACATTAATTTCAATACAATTTAAATTTATAATTGTAATACATAAACTATGTTTTAATACAACTTTTTATTTATCAAATATATTAATATGCATATATCTGAAAGAAACATGATTTACAAATTTCATGCTTGAATAAACTTCTAATTTTTCTATTATGAATAATTATACTAATTTTAATAAAGTTAGTATGACATAATGAGTGCCTTCTAAATATAATAGTTGACAGAACCATTGCTTTCAACATTCACATAATTTTATTTAATTATTTTAAATAAAATTTTACATAAATTAATGATTCATAAAATTATTGTTGTCATTAATCAATTATGAATCAGAGTTATGTATACGGGCTCCATTAATAGCTATTTTAACAGCAGCATCAAACCCCAGATTAAATTCAGTATCTGCAACTTATCGAGGAGTTGATAAACTGAGAAACAAGGGAACTGTAACTTCTTCGCTCACAAACAGTTGAAGCAAGACATGCATCTCATTTCTTTCTATACGAATACTTATTAATTAACTACTCAGTAAATAAATGGACTCGTTTCAGTATGCTTCTGTTTAAATATCCTATCTTGTATCTGCAACGATATAAATTTTTACTGGATATAAATTTGACCCCTGAATTGTAAACTTTGAATTTCTTGACGACTGTTTGTTATTTAAAAATTTAACATTTCTTTAGTACAACTAATACTGCAAACTTAAAATGTATTGAAAAATATTTTTTTAACATTATATATTTTAGGCACTTCATTTATATTCGATATAACTATAAATACTTTGAAAACTTCATAATAACAAAATTTTTAAATTATACAATTATATATGAAATATATAATTGTATAAAAATGTTAACTTGGAACTACATTTTAATGATTATAAATGACTTTGAAATTAAAAAATAAAGCAAAATTTCTTATATCATATCTTTATTCAAAACCTTAAATAATAATATATAAAACTTTTATAATTTCAACCTTTAGAGGGCCGGAATACGCCTCTAGGCGTAAGGGGTCTGACTCACCAACATCGCAACTTAGTTTGGCTCTAACTCAGGGACCTTAGACCACATTCCTATAGAAAAATTCGATTTTCAAATTTTTCAAAACTCCGACCCTCTAAAGGTTAGGTCTTATGAACTACTTTTATGAAATCACAACAGGTGTATTTTGTGCGCTGCTTGCGCATGTGCAGTGTGCAAACGAACTTTGAACGAAACTTTTAATTAATTTTTTACATATCTTATAAGAACTAATTAATAACATTAAAACTTTTATAATTTTAAATCTTATGAACTACTTTTATGAGATCACAACAGGGGTATTTTATGCGCTGCTTGCGTATGTGCAGTGTGCAAACAAAGCTTAAAAAAAATTCAAAATAAAAAATTAATAGATTTTTTAATTATTTCTAAAATGAAGTCATCAAAAATCAATAATCAATAAATCCACCTTCATTATCTATCACTTTCTGCAATCTTCGTGGGACAGAATCGAATAAATTATGAAAATTTTCTGGATTATCAAATAAGTCAGTCCATGCTTCTTGAACGAGTTCCATGAGCTGCTCACAAATTCGTGCTATTCCAGGTCTCCATCCTTTCACCATATATGACCAGACATTCTTGATGATGTTGAGATCTGGTGAACGTGGTGGCCAGTCAAATTTCTAAAGCTGGGCATGCGCTGCGTACCAATCACGCACTATATGTGCGGTAAGTAGTTATTACGGCACCATGGACCGTCAAAACAAACCCCCACTCCACCACCCCAAAGGTTACTGGCCGGAGGGTCAATGACCTCTGAGAAGGCTAAGTGGGGGTTGTTGAGACGGAACATTGATGCCCCAAGAAATAAATGCACACACATACACACACACACACACACACACTCACACGCACACTTACACACTTACACGCACACTTACACGCACGCACGCACACACAATTAAATGAACCATATTTTATATATATATATATATATATATATATATATATATATATATATATATATATATATATATATATATATATATATATATATATTCATATTGATATATGTATATATATATATATTAGACAGGTCGTTATTTCCCTAAACTTACTGAGCATCGCTCTCAACCCTTAGATCGATGTGTTTATACTAAAAATTGAAAAAGCAGCTAGAATACCTTGTTGGAATAGAGATTTAACCTTGCCGAATCGCAAAAAACCGTACTTTTTATTGTTTTTTCTTATTTTTCTTTTTTCTACATACAGCTATGACTGAAAAACTTTTTTTGAGACCCTCTTTCACACTTTTTCTATTGCCGTGAGTTAAAATAATATCTTATGGGGTGATTTTAGAGCCAAGAAAAATTTTTTTTCCGAATTGTTGCTCTTGAAATATTGAAAAATTTTACTCAAACAGGTTTATTCTCGTGTATTTTGAGGTTAAAAGTACTTTATAATTTTTTTTCATTCAAACAACCAACATAACTTTAAAGTAGGCTTAAAGATCTTCAATTTCCTTTTTTATAAAAGTTTCTAGGTGCTTCTGATACTGAGATATGGCCATTTGAATTTGATAGGAAATTCGTAGAATAAAATCTGTAAACATTGTGAGCATGCAATCGACTATCAACTCGCTCTGATCACAAATTCAGTTCCAAAGCACATAGAAACGGTCTAAGTAAAGCAAAATGAAGGTCTTAATTTTAACAAAAAAGTGGCGCTAGGTGTCTTTCGCACAGTCAGAGTTATGAAATTAGTAAATACCCATATAGAAATAATTTTCGTGAATATCTGTAAATATCTGTGAATATCTCTAAATAACTGTAAATAATTAATAAAAAGTATTGAGACTGAAACATTAATAAAAGTTATTTACACTTATTTATTATTATTTACAATTATTTATAGTTATTTAGTTATTTACGATTACTAACTGATTTTAAAAGTTATTTACTATTATTTACAAACACTTACAGTTACTTACTCTTAATTACTATTATTTACTATTATTTAAAATTTTCAAAATTTTTAGGTAAGTAAATAGTTTATTGTTATTTATAATTATTTACGATGATTTACAGTTATTTATAGTTATTTACTTTCGTTGTCTTAAATAAATTTTCGGAACGCATGTACACTCTACGGTAATATATTTTATGATAATTTTTTTTCCCACATTTAAAAATTAACCAATAAAAATGAATGGACTAGCGGAATCATCCAGTAATATCATGTTATTTTAAAATCACAGAAAAAAAAACTATCATAGAATACGTTTCCGTTGACTTTACGCTTACCATTCAATGATTTCTTCCGAAGCTGTACCTAAAATGACAACGTCGCATATTTAGTCTATGGCGTGAGCGAACTATGAATTATACATCGAGTTTCGAATCATCAATCTTTGCAACTTCGTCAATTGCACTCTGTTGGCAAAACAGTATCAAAATTTTTTAATTATCCTGTCAAATTTATAATTATATAAAAAATATGAATTAAAACTAAATTTTAATTTGAATTATGCTGTGAAATATATAATTGTATAAAAAAAATGAATTGAAAATAAATTTTAATAATTATAAATAATTATAAAATTAAAAAATAAAGCAAAATTTGTTCTTTATTTAGAACTTAAAATAATATAACATCAAACTTGTATAATTTTTTATTATCAAAACTTTTAAGAAAATTTATGATTTTTTTGAAAATAATTAACTACATTAATTTCAATACAATTTAAATTTATAAATGTAATACATAAACTATGTTTTAATACAACTTTTTATTAAATATATAAATATGCATATATCTGAAAGAAACATGATCTACGAATTTCATGCTTGAATTGACTTCCAATTTTTCTATTATGAATTATTATACTAATTTTAATAAAGTTAGTATGACATAATGAATGCCTTCTAAATATATTAGTTGACAGAACTATTGCTTTCAACATTTACATAATTTTATTCAATTATTTTTAATCAAGTTTTACATAAATTAATGACTTATAAAATTATTGTTGTAATTAATCAATTATGAATCAAAGTTATATTTTAACAGCAGCATCAAACCCCAGATTAAATTCAGTATCTGCAACTTATCGAGGAGTTGATAAACTGAGAAACAAGGGAACAGTAACTTCTTCGCTCACAAACAGTTGAAGCAAGACATGCATCTCATTTCTTTCTATACGAATACTTATCAATTAACTTATCAGTAAATAAATGGACTCGTTTCAGTATGCTTCTGTTTAAATATCCTATCTTGTATCCACAAGGATATAAATTTTTACTGGATATAAATTCGACCCCTGAATTGTAAACTTTAAATTTCTTGACGAGGGTTTGTTATTCCAGTATTCCAATATTTACATTTCCTCGATATAACCAATACAGCATCCATGGTTTTGTTAATGACAAATGAAGGAATTTTACTCTATTTTACTCTGTTGGTAGCTTGCACCTGCTATTTAATCTTAGCGGCTTCAACATTGTTTATGATTCCAAAACAGAATTTATTTTTGAATATTAATTTTTGAATTATTACAAATATTATACTTTTAGACATGATTTAATTAAAAAAAAGACATGATCCACAAGTCTTATGCTTTATAACACTTGAGAATGTTTGATTAAATTTTTAATAATTTTGAATAATAATTATATTAGATTACATACAATTAACATGACATAATGTGTGTTTTCTATGAATACTTGTTTACATAATCAAAGCTTTTTATGATTCCATAATTTTATTAACCCATCGTCTCCAATCAAATTTAAAATTAATTTTTTATTTATTGAATTTTTATTTTTATTTATTCATTGTGAATCCATAAAAGCTATTGATATGAAATTTTATACTCACAATTATAAATTAGTCGAGGAGTTGATGAACTGTGAAACAAGGAAACTGCAACTTCTTCGCTTGCAAACAGTTGAAGCAAGACATGCACCTCATTTCTTTTTACAGAAATGCTTATTAATTAACTACTGAGTAAATGAATGGACTCGTTCCAGTATGCTTTTGTTTAAATATCTTATCTCGCATCCGGAAGGATATAAATTTTTACTGGATACAAATTTGACTGAACAAGGAAGAATTTAAAACTTTAAATTTTTTGACGAGTGTTTGTTATTCCAATATTCCAATATTTACATCTCCTCGATATAACCAATACAGCATCCATGGTTCTGCTAATGGCAAATGAAGGAATTTTACTCTATTTTACCCTGTTTGTAGCTTGCACCTGCTATCTAATCTTAGCAGCTTCAACATTATTCATGATTCCAAAACATAATTTATTTTTGAATATTAATTTTTTAATTATTACAAATAAAATAGTTTTAGACATGATTTAATCAAAAAAAGACATGATTCATAAGTCTTATGCTTTATAACACTTGAGAATGTTTGATTAAATTTGTAATATTTGTGAATAATTATTGTATTAGATGACATAATGTTTGTTTTCTATGAATACTTGTTTACGTAATCAAGGCTTTTTATGATTTCATAATTTTATTAACCCATCGTCTGCAATCAAATTTAAAATTAATTTTTTACTTATTGAACTTTTATTTTTATTTATTTATTGTGAATCCATAAAAGCTATTGGTATGAAATTCCATACTTACCATTATAAATTAGATGAGGAGTTGATGAACTATGAAACTAGGAAACTGCAGCTTCTTCGTTTGCAAACAGTTGAAGCAAGACATGCACCTCATTTCTTTCTACAAGAATGCTTATTAATTAACTACTAAGTAAATAAATGAACTCGTTTCAGTATGCTTTTGTTTAAATATCGTATCTTGCATCCGGAAGGATGTAAATTTTTACTGGATACAAATTTGACTGAACAAGGAAGAATTTAAAACTTTAAATTTCTTGAGGAGTGTTTGTTATTTAAAAATTTAACATTTCTTCAATACAATCAATACTGCAAACTTAAAATGTATTAAAAAATATTTTTTTAACATGATATATTTTAGGCACTTCATTTATATTTGGTATAACTATAAATACTTTGAAAACTTTATGATAACAAAATTTCTAAATTATTCTTTGAAATATATAATTATATAAAAATTTTAACTTGGGACTACGTTTTAATGATTATAAATGACTTTGAAATTAAAAAATAAAGCAAAATTTCTTATATCATATCTTTATTCAAAAGCTTAAATAATAATTCATAAAACTTTTATAATTTTAAATCTTATGATCTACTTTTATGAAATCACAACAGGTGTATTTTGTGCGCTGCTTGCGCATGTGCAGTGTGCAAACGAACTTTGAACGAAACTTTTAACTTTAAATTTTAACATATCTCATGAGAACTAATTAATAACATTAAAATTTTTATAATTTTAAATCTTATGAACTACTTTTATGAGATCACAAAAGGTGTATTTTGTGCGCTGCTTGCGCATGTGCAGTGTGCAAACAAAGCTTGAAAAAAATTTTAAATCAAAATTTAATAGATTTCTTAATCATTTCTAAAATAAAGTTATCAAAAATCAATAATCAATAAATCCACCTTCATTATCTATCACTTTCTGCAATCTTCGTGGGACAGAATCGCATAAATTACCCTCCTGAAAATGATCGACGAATTTATGATGCAATATTTTGCATCACTTTTCGCGTCACTTTTTATATCACTTTTCGTGTCGCTTTATCGAGCCAAAAGTGACGCAACTTTTTGCGCAACTAATTGCGCAACTTTTCCAAAAATATAATATTAAATAAATTATAAATATTTTTTTTAAATTTTATTTTACATAATTTAAAAGATGTTAAAATACAGATTTAAAAATATTTAGAGCATGATTTCATTGTCCACGTTTAAAGAATAAATTTAATAAAACTATAATTAATAAAACTATAATTTTTTTTTGGCTGAACATATTGAGTTGCATAAGGGCTTAAACTCTTCATAAAGGCTCAAATTTTCATATTTCGTTGACAGCAAATGAGAAAATTGAATTGCAATATTTTCTATAACCCTTCAAAAAAGAGGGTGTTTTTTTTTATAAATAAATGAAGCTGGGGCTTTATCTATAACTTTTACGAATTTGCTATTCGAATATTGTTATAGCTGCGTTCAAAACGAAAATTAAAAAAAAAAAGAACTCTCTAAAGCCTATAGGTGCCGAGATAAGATCTTCTTTTTTTAAATCACAGCCACTTTGTTTATAAAAATTAAGAAACGAATCAAGCGTCATTTTTTAGTTGAAGCCTTATATTTAAAAAATCTATGATTAGATTTTTGCGATTCGGCAAGGTTAAATCTCTATTCCAACAAGGTATTCCAGCTGCTTTTTCAATTTTTAGTATAATCACATCGATCTAAAGGTTGGGAGCGATGCTCACTAAGTTTCGGGAAATAACGACCTGTCTAATATATATATATATATATATATATATATATATATATATATATAACATAAAATACTTATTCAAGGTCGATGACCTTAAAAATAAAGTATTATACATAGCTGTAGATAGAGTAATATACAATAACATAAACACACACCCATTGTATACATACGCAGGCATTCACACATTGTGTACTACAACATATAACCTTGGTCCAAAGTGCCACATAAAAATTGCTTACCAGCTAACTACTGTTGGAGACATACACAGCCATTCACATATCACAACATTTGACCTTGGTCCAAAATACCACATAATGATTGCTTACCAGTTAATCACTGTAGCAAGCACACCCCGACCTAGACCCACATTGTAGAACAACCTATCGGAGTTTCGATGAAGACTGCCAGTTAAGCCGAATCTTCACCCCTTAATAACCTAACTCCCCCCACCGAAAAATAAAAATATTACATACCATTCTCGCACTACGAATAGCAACTTGATACTTTTTGCAAGAAAATATTAATAAATGTATTTTGAGAAGCATATTTTAAAATAAAGTTAAAATAATTATAATTAATGAAAAATCACATACCATTCCTACGCTAAGATTATTAATCTGACTTTTTTTGCAATTAATTTTATGAAAAAGACGTATTTTAGGGTGCTGACATTATTAAATTCAAAATTTCAACGTAAGAAATCTCTCTCTCCAAGACGTATATACGGGTGCTGATTTTGTAAAACTTAAAATTTTTCTCTTTTTCTCCTTCTTTTTCTCTTTACCCTATTTTATTATCATAAAATAAATAAAAAATATGCGTTTATATAAGCTTCTTTCTCTCTTTCTCTCTCTCTCTCTCTCTCTCTTCTCTTGTCTCTCTTGCCAGCGTAAGTAGCGACACACACGTTTTTTTCTGCTCCTGCTTTTTTTCCTCTCAATAACTTTTTTTTCACTCTGCTGAGTGAGAATTTTTTTCAGAAAGTCGACCCCTGGGAGTCCTGAAGCCTTGGCTGTATTTTCTTGCAAATTGCAACTGCATTTCTTGGACTCCGGGCGATCTTTCTGATTCTGAAGCATAGATGGTCACACTGCTATATTTTGTTTGCTGCTATTGCTGTTCTATCTATTTTATTGGGATTTGCTGCTCTCCTTGGTGCTCTGTGGAGTGTGGTTAGTGTCACTGTGTAGTCATAGTGTTGTAATTGCATTAAATGCAATTGTTGGCGTTTATTGCATCCTAACCTACAAATTACTTGGAGCCGGCTTGCTTGTACAATACATGCACAATTTTGATATTAGTGGCTCCATCTCTTGGTTGCCTTGAATACTAGATTAGTAGCTCGATTGGTAAAGGATTGTTGAGTTTCATATTTAAGGTGCTTTTCCACTTATCATTTTTGTAAGTTATTAACTACGTGAAATTCAGATCTGTATTATTATGCTATTTCTCCACTTATTGGAAATTATTTACTAAGTTATTGATGGACCAACTTCATAGCATACATGTTACGCTGCTACTCCACTAGCATATTAAATACTACATCACTACTGTTTCTTTGAGCGCTACAATTTTTTATTTTTCCTGGATTTCTTGAATTTTGATAATTCATTCTATTATTTAAATGGATATGACGCAACTTAATGATATTCTTACTTCGATACTTGAGAGGATGAGTAAGCTGGATAAATTGGACTCAATGGAATCCTCTGTTTCCAATGTGAGCAGTCTGCTTACTGTGCTATCTCATAAATTTTCTGTTCTTGAGTCGAGAGTTGGCGCACTTTCCACTGCATTTGACAAGCGAATTACTGAGAATGAAGCCAGACTTGACCGGGTCTGTCGTGAACATGAAGAGCTGAAGGCTAGGATTGAGAGTGTGCTTGATACTACTACTAATACAACAATATCTGGAACAGACTCTGTTATTAATATGGATCATCTTAGAACTCTATCACAGCGATGTGATGCTTTGAAAGCACAGCAACTTCGTATTGAAAGGGCTTCTGACTTGGTGCTGGGTGGTCTTGTGCCATCGGAATTTTCTAATCTTAAGACAGGTGTATCTGCTACTTTTTCTACTCTGGATGCTCGTTTCTCAATCGAAGATATAGACTCTGTTCGGCCACTAAGACGTTCAGTTCCTGACTCTTTCACCTCAACTTCTTCTACTACTACTGTTGTTCATGCTGGTACGTCGTCTGAAGTGATGTCCCCATCAACACGGCAGCGTGATTGCCACTTTTCTACCGTACCACTGCTTGTAACAATGAAGAGTCCTGCACTTGCACGAGGGGTAATAGATGTTAAGATTAAGGCTAAGAGACTTCATACTTCTCAGGTTAATGAGAATCTTCTTTCTGGAGCTAAATGCGTCACTGCTCTTTCGCCTTCGTTAATCAACATCAACGAATTCCTTCCTCCCTCTCTGCATCAGCTGAAGTTGAAAGTGCTGACAAAGGCGAAAGACAAGAAACTAAATTTTCTTTCATTCGTGAAGAATGGTAGAATTTTTGTGAGAAGGAAGAATAGGGATGCTTCTACGCAGGCTGCTTCTGTTGAGGACCTAGATGCTTTTTTAGCCAAGGTGATGCTGGCCGGCGTCGGTCCAGTACCGTAGCTCCTAGTGTTGGGGTAAGTCCACTCTCTCCTCCACTCCTCTCTAATACATCACTCTCTACTAATAACCCTGTTTCATCACTTATTAATAATCATTTCACTGCAAGGGATGGTCTCAGAGTTTCATTTCGATGCTAACTCTATTGGAGCACACATTGAGATGATAAGACTCTTTCTGGCTTCTCGTCCTTACTTTCATGTTATAGCTGTGACTGAGACCAAGCTGGGCCAGATTGTTAGTGACTCTTTGATAGAACTTGATGACTACGTGCTTCACCGGCAGGATCGTAACACTAGAGGCGGTGGTGTTGCTTTATATATTCACAACTCTATTACTTCGCGGCGCCTTTGCTCTTCTTCTGGTAAATGGAGTGGTAAGCCTGGTCTTCCCGAATATCTGTTTTGTGAGGTTAATTCTCTGGACTTGGCTTCACCTATCTTTGTTGGTGTAGTCTACAGGCCGCCACATGCTCCCTTCTTGGCTAACACAGATTACATACCAGATTTAACATCATTCATGCACAATTATAGTTCGAAGATCATACTTGGTGATTTTAACACTAACATGTTCGTTGATTCTGACGACTCTAAGTTTCTTAGAGGTCTTATTACTGAGAACGCACTTTTCTTGGTTTCTTATGGCACAACTCATCATACTCATTCTTCTGACACCTGGCTTGATCTGTGTCTTGTTGATGCCAACGATATGTGCTTGACTTCTGGAAGACTGATATACCTTTCATTAACGGCCACGATTTCATAGCTGCGACTGTTAAGTCCTATCTTTCTAAACCTATACTTAAAGACTTTACTTTTCTGGATTATAAGTCTTTTGATGATGTTGCTCTCCTTCAGTATTTTCGCTCTTTAAGATGTGATACATGTGATGGTGATTCCTCTCTTTCTGCTCGTCTTGAATGTCTTTACAACCATCTCAATGAGGCAATTGCACAATTCGTGCCTGTCCGGAAGGCCAGGCAGGGTAGGGCTCATCGTCCGTGGATCACCTTGGAACATCGTCGCCTGATTGATGAGAAAAATCGACGTTATAGACGCTACAAACGTACTCGACTGTATAATGACTTACTATACTAATATCTTTGGTGGGATTGCGTCTGATCCACTCGCCCCTTCTGTTTCTGAGTATGTGAATACTACTAATGTAGATGAGCCTTATAAGCCCTTATTCAGGTTTAATGAGGTTACTTTGGAGGAGGTTAGGATGGCAATATGTCATTCTACTTCTCAGGCTAGGGGATTTGATGCGGTCCCACAGTCTATTATCTATGGGGCGTTTCCGGTAATTGGGCCCTTGCTGTGTCGTATTTATAATGATTCGTTTCGTGAGTGTGTGTTTCCCTCATGTTGGAAGATCTCGTTGATTACCACAATCAACAAGGTCTCTTCTCCGCGCACTATGGGTGATATACGACCTATCTCCTTGTTGTCATTCATGTCCAAGGTTCTTGAGCGTCTTGTCCATCAACAACTTTATTGCTACTTGACCACCAGGCATCTGTTGGATTCTCATCAGACTGGGTTTAGAACTGGGCATAGTACCCAAACAGCTTTGCTCAAATTGACGGAGGATATTAGACTCAACATGGACAGACGTTATGTAACTATGCTTTTATTATTTGATTTTAGCAAGGCATTTGACACAGTGTGCCATGTCACTCTGCTTCGGAAACTAATTCCTCTCGATGTTTCGCACACTGTTGTCAGGTGGTTTGCCTCTTACTTATCTGATAGACGGCAGTCTGTTGTTGACTCTGATGGTAATGCGTCTGACTTTGTCACTTTGAATACGGGAGCACCCCAAGGTTCTGTACTTGGACCGCTTCTATTCTCCATTTATATTAATGACGTCGCTGCCAACTTTCACTCGGGTGTGCAACATTTAATATATGCCGACGACTCGCAAGTCTATGTGCATTTTCCGATTTCTGAACTTAGCACTTATACAAATCTTATGAGTGATCATGCTATTCTCATTTCAAATTGGGCCACCAGTAACCATCTAAAATTGAATGTTGACAAAACAATGACAATAATTATTGGCTCTTATTTCTATATTAATATGCTGTCCTCATCACCTGTAACTGGCGTACCAGTTACAGGTGATGAGGACTATACAGGCTATTATTAAATTTGAGTCCTCCGTTCGTAGCTTGGGTGTTTGGTTGGACAGTAAGCTTAACTGGAGAGAGCACGTTACACAAGTGTGTAATAGGTCATTTTCTCTGTTTTACAGACTAAACTTCTTTAGAAAGAGCACTACCTTTGCTCTTCGTGTACATCTTGTAAAAGCACTGCTGTTTCCACTCCTGGATTACTATTGTCTGGTTTACTGTGACCTCTCAGCAGAGCTTGATCTTAGGCTTCAGAGAGTCATTAACTTTGGTATACGTTACATCTTCGGTGTAGGTAGGCGTGAGCACATCTCTGCTTATAGGTTCTCATTAGGGTAGTTATCCACAGCGGGTAGAAGAAACTATTTTTTTTTCTACATTTCTGTATAAGATGTTCTTATCTTGTACTCCATCCTATTTGTATTCTATGTATCAGTGGAGCCGGCTGGTGAGGTCCTTGAGGGGTTATGTGAAACCTTTGATCATTCCTTTCTCATCTACTGAGTATCACCTACGATCTTTCTTGGTCACTTCCTCGCGGCTATGGAATGATCTTCCTGCGACTTTACGCAACTCATCCTCGTTCATGACATTTAAGACATCCTCATTTGCACATTACCTTGCCTTGGAGGGTAGACCTCTGCTACGTACTAATTTATAACACTGTTTATATTGTATTTTTCATCACTGTAGAGTTTATTTTTTTTTTTTTGTAATATTTGCTTTTTTTTCACTGTTTATCATTTTTATAATGCTTATTTATTTTATTATTCTAATGTATTACTGTTATTTGAGTGTACAACATAATGTACATATAATAAATGTAATCTAATCTAATCTAATCTCTTCCTCTCTTTCTATCTTTCTAATATGTATGTCTATACATACATACATACATACATAATTATAATACATACACGTGTACACAAAAATCTGTATAAAATATATACATTTTTATATATATATATATATGTATATATACAAATCATATGCAGATGATATGCAAACGATGGACAAATAAGCCATGCATTAGAATTGGTTATTATATTTTAAATATAACATATATTTATTTCCATTACACTACATTACCAAGGTATCGAATCAATAAATATACAGAATTAGTGATACAAAAATGATAAAAAGTATCAGGAGCCCAAAACATAAGAAGAAGTATAACTATTCTACCTCTTGCGATTAGTTGTTTTGACATTTATAGTAAATACGCCCAAGTTGTGTATATAAATAAGAAAAACTGTATATATATATATATACATATATATATATATATATATATATATATATATATACATACATATGTAAATCATATGTAAATATAAATATTTATCAAAATCGAATATATTATTTATTTTATTTATTTATTTATTTAAAACCAGTACAAAATTACATCGATTAATCGGCGCAAATCCCACAGAGATAAACATAGTTATCTGTTGGTGGGGCTGGTTACATAATTATTTATATCTAACTTATATCTAAATATATCATTTATTTATTATATATTTTATATTTCAAGTAACAACAACCTAATTTATACTTTATAATTTTCCCAGTAATGTTATTTTTAATATTCCCAAAATCCATAATTGTATTATATTTTTCATTTGATATTTTATTCACTGCACATTAATAACAATCCATTCTTTCAGTCTTTTTTTCACATTTTTAGTTTGTATCTGCTTTAGGTTGATTGGAAGACTATTAAATAGTTCAATTGCTTTGATATAACTACTTTTTTCACTAACAGTTTTTTCTCTTTCTGGTATCTTTTGTATACTTTTATTTCTTGTTACACTATCAGATGTCATAAACTTATTTTTGAGACTTTCATAGTGGTAGTACAATGCTTCCACAGCATATATTTGATTTATATTCAGCGGGTTATTAATACTTACAAATGTATTCTTATTAACTATCTTCAGTAATCTTTTTTGAATATTTTTTAATAGATTTAAAACATTGGAGTATGCACCTCCCCATGCTATTGTTCCATAACTGACGACGCTGTTAAACAGTTAGACAATTTATAGATAACAAATATCAAATATTTGGTTTTATCTATTAGATAATTTATATGTTTCTCCCATTTCATATTATAATCAAAAATAATGCCAAGATATTTATGACTATCCACTCCATTTAATATTTTTGTACCTACACTTATCTCTAGTTTCTTTGGTACACTATCACTATAATTTCCAAAAGTCATGTATGTAGTCTTATCTAAATTTAGCGATAATTTGTTCAATGCAAACCAAATTGACATAAACTTTAAATCCTCATTTATTTTTCTTTCTATTCCAGTCCATGCTTCATCTTCCACTATTATCGCTGTATCGTCTGCGTATGATATAACATTGTCTCTTAACATATCATTTACATATAGTATAAATAGTAATGGACCCAAAATTGTTCCTTGTGGCACCCCCGTATTTAGGGTCATGTTGTTACTAACACTATCATTAATTCTAACTCTTTGCTTCCTGTTTTGTAAATAATTTGTTATTAGTGAATAAGCTTTACCTCTAATTCCATAGTTATACAATTTTTGCATTAGGATCTTATGGTTTACTGTGTCAAAAGCTTTCGCCAAGTCTAAAAATGCTATGGCAATTGGTTTACTCTTATCTAAATTTTTATATATAACTTGTGTTATCTTATATATTGCATCCTTTGTGCCTTTATTTTTTACAAAACCATATTGATTTTTAGCTAGTATATTGCATTTATCTATAAAGTTATAAAGCCTTATATATATAATTTTTTCAAAAAATTTGGCTAGATTAGATATCAAAGATATTGGTCTATAGTTCTCCGCATAGTTTTTGTTATTGGCTTTGTAAAGAGGTATAATTTCTGCAGCTTTTAACGCATCTGGCCATATAGCCTTTTCTATACACAAATTGAAAATGTGGACAAGCGGATTCAATAAGAAGCTCGTTAAAATCTTAATTGTTTTGGCATTCATGTCATCGATACCACCATTTTTTAACTTCGTATTTCCAATAATGTTAGATATCTCATAACTATACGTTGGTTGTAGAAAAATCAATTTATTATTCATTTCAGGCAATCTCAGCCCAGTATTACTAGAAGGCTGTTGAATTTGTTCACTTAGTTCTTTGCCAATATTACTGAAAAATAAGTTCATTGTATTCGCTATTTCTTTAGGGCCTTTGATTATCTGTTCGTTTTTATCATGAATTTGTGTGATTAATACTTTTTGTTTTCCATTTTGGCCTAATTTTTGGTTTATTACATTCCATAGATTCCTGATACTGTTGCTATTTTTTTCTACTTGTTGACAATCATACATCATTTTAACATTCTTAATAACTTTGTTTAATATTTTTTCGTAGTTTTTGTATTCTTGTTTTGCCCTTTCATTATCTGATTGCATTTTCCATATTTTATACAATGATTCCTTTTTATTACAGGAGATTATTATGGCTTTCGTAATCCAACCATTTCTTGGTTTCGAATTTGCCTGTCTTTTATTAAAGTTCTTAGTTATTGTTGATCCTTTTACACATTTCTTTATTTTTGCAATTAGTAAATTCGTAGCAATGTTTGGATTATATATCGTCTGTATCTCAGTCCAGTTTTCCCTTGAAGCCAGTCTCTTCAAACAACTGTAATTTATGCCATATACCTTTTTATTCCAGTTACTATTATTAAATTTTTTGACTGTTAAAAATAATGGATAATGATCAGTTATTGTATTAAGTAGTTTGCATGTTTTAGTTTTTATTGTTGAAGTTTTGATAAATATGTTATCTATGCAGGATCCATCATTATTTGCGTTTATGTTAGCTGGTCTAGTCACTGTTTGAAAACCTGGTGTATAGCCCTTTTCAAGAAGGTTATTTAAAAACTCTTGGCCAATGGAATCCAGATTTAGAATATCGATATTGAAATCATCCATTATGAAATATCTTTTAACATTTTGTTTTCCTTTCAAAAATTTATTAAGATTCATTGTGAATTCCGTTTCAGCCATATCGTGTGATCTATATAAGGTAGAAACTTGTATTTCTTTCTCATTTGCCACTTTAAAGCATGTATTCAAAATTTTTAGTCTTCCTATCTGTAATACTTCTGTATGTTCATTTAGATTATCTGCTATATATACAACTACACCATCACATTGATTAATCTTACTATTGTTGTAATATATTTTATATCCTGGAATTGAGAAAAATTTGTAGTAATCTAATATTCTTGTTTCAACGCATACAATCATGAAAGGCTTAATGTCAAGACTCTCAATAAGAATTTGTAATTTATTAAAGTTGGCATTTGAACTTCTAATATTTATGTACATAATATTTTCTTTATTTGTCTTGAAAAATCTATTTATTTCATTGTATGTTTCACAAATATATTCTTGTTTTATGAAATCATTTTGTATATTTTTAATTATTTCTATGTTGTTATTCATAATTATTTTACGGAATTTATTGAGTTGCTGGACGAAGTGGACCGCAGGGAAGAGATTCTACTTCTAATTGTCATAACCTTCTGAGGTTTATTTTTTACAACGTTAATATTACCTACATACCTTTGAATCGTTGGACTCAGCGGATAATCTGTGCTATTAATACATTTTTTAATTTTATTTTTCAACACTTGGCAGCTCTCACTATCATTTGCTACGTGTTGCGTATCATATTTGGTTTTGAATTTCTCGTTGTGGTATAAACAGTTGACACAGCATAAACTTGTATTTGCTTTACAATTAATTGAGTTGTGCGGGCCTGCACACTTTAAACATATTTTTTCATTATTGCATTTATTTCCACTGTGTCCAAATCTACCACAATTGTAACATGGCCTAACGTTGATATCGTCATACACTTTGCAATTTTGATACCCAATAAAAACTCTATTTTTGTTTTCTTTTATGTATTTGTAAATTTCCGAGGACACCTCTATTAAAATACTTGTCTGTTTACTTTTTTCATTCTCACAGTGATGTGATACTACACATTTTGATTTAAAATTTTTAAAATTTCTTTCATTTATGTCAGCTTCTAAAGCTTTTTGGTCCAATTTCTCAAAGTTATCTACACCTACCATCTTCATTCTTGGTTTTTTAATTTCTTCTTTTTCAATTTTGCAATATGCCAATTTCTCTTTTAGGGTTTTTTCAGCTTCACTCATACTTGTTTCATTCATACAGTCTATATGTACTTTATTGTCATTCTTAAAAAATATCTTTTTCGTTTGAACAGTTTTCTTTTTGGTCAAGTAGTGAGTAACACTCATCTTCAAATCGTTTGTATCGTCACTGTTGACGCCTTTCAGAAAATTGTTCGAGAATGAGTGGACTGTATTTAAATGTCCTTAATTAAATTTAAATTATATTAATTAAAGAACTTCGGCGCACATAAAACTGGTAGCGTCACTATGCATGAAAAGGCACAAAAGTCACTAATGCACATAATTAGTCTTGATTAGAGACTTATTAAATATAAAACAATAAATAATTAATTTTATAAAGCGTGTTTTCTTGATTAGAATCACTGTACTCGACGTGTAAAAGAAACCGCGTGGTCGAGTTGCAAATGCCGCCAAGGTAACAATGCGCTCAGCAAAGCGATGTGTCTCGTTCGAGGATCCGTGGCTATCTGACTGAGCCCGCGAGGCACGTTAAGCTCAAGCGAGAAGTTACGAGCCACGTGTTCGTAATTAAGAACGCGCTACGGGGTTCGCACAGCTAGAGACGCGGGATCGAACCTTCAAGAAGGCGCGAATTTAAAGGCAACGGCCTGAACATCCCGCCCACCACGAATCCGTTGTGGCAAACTATGGATTAGTAAGTTATTCCGAATGATAGCTAATTTCGTTGTTGGATTAACCTTAAAGGTGAAAGGCACCATTTACCATTCTACATTCTATCCCGCAAAAAATTACCGACAAGCAACCTTAAGGGCTGGGGTTCAGTTAATGAATAAAATGAATGATAGTTACTAGCGATAGACAATCGAGTACAGTGGTTTTACAATATTTGAAAATTGAACAAATACATGTCTAATACAACAAAGTTAAGTAATTGAATCTTGAGTCTTGAGTGAGGATGATACGACGACAACAGTCGTTGATTACGTTGATGAAGTACCGCCCACCGTTTCAGCATCTAAAATTACAGTAGAATCGGTGGCTCTTGAATTAACTGGAAGATAGATCAGCTGATTTACTGGTCGTCTGAATTCAGATGAAGACGTTCGTAAGTCCACGACTCTACATAATCCATCCGGTCCAGGGAAGAGCTTAGTTACTCTGGCTAGAGGCCATTTAGTTGGTGGAATCAGTTGATCCTTGAATAAAACCAGATCTCCCACTTGAAGTGATCTATGGGGAAATAGCCATTTCGAACGTTGTTGTAGTTGAGTTAGGAACTCCTTGTGCCAGCGTTTCCAGAAATGGTTGCGCATGGTGACTAAATGAGCCCATCTAGAAGACGGAGAGATGTTTTCGTTGTTAAAGATGAATGGTTCAGGTGGCGAGATGAGTGGAGCACCAATCAAGAAAAGGAGTGAGGGCTAACAGATCCTCTGAATCCGAACTCATTGCACTGAGTGGTCTGGAGTTAAGGCAGGCTTCAATCATGGTTGCAACTGAAGAGAATTCCTCAAACGTGAGTTTAGCATCACCGATGACTCGAACAAGATGGCGTTTGAAAGATTTTACATTAGCCTCCCAAAGACCTCCGAAATTGGGAGCACGAGGTAGTATGAATGACCACTCAACATTATCCTGAGCGAGAGCAGCAGCGACCTCTTGACTTACAGCGGAAGCTGATTGAAAGAGTTGGCAAAGCTCAGTTGCGGCTCCACGAAAATTAGTGGCGTTATCCCTAAAGAGGACTCGACAAAGACCTCTTCTCGCAGAGAATCGACGAAAAGCCATCAAGAAGGCTGCAGAAGTGAGATCTGAGACGATCTCTATATGCACAGCTTTGATTACCATGCAGAGAAATATAGCCACATAACCTTTGAATGTCTTGTGACCTCGTCCAGCCGACGCTCTCATGGCAAATGGTCCGGCAAAGTCAACTCCTGTATAAGTGAATGGGCGTGCAGGTTTAACTCGTACAGCAGGCAGAGGTCCCATGAGTTGCTCTATAGTCCTAGCCTTGTACCTAGCACAGATGATACATCGACGAACGATCTTCCTGATAGTATTACGGCCTCGAATTATCCAAAACTCGCGTAAGAGATGACTCTGAACCAGTGAAGGTCCACCATGAAGTGTGATCAAGTGTGCTTGAGTAATGAACAGCTCAGTCACATAATGACGAGCGGGTAAGATGATAGGATGTATTTCATTCTCAGATAAAAATGAGTTTTGCAGACGTCCACCTAATCGTAATAAGCCGTCTTGATCCAAGAATGGAGTCAGTTTTAAGAGCGAGCTGGAAGACTGAAGAGGCTTGCCTTGAAGTAGCAATTGGATTTCCCTGGGGAAGGATGCTCTCTGTACCAATTTAAGTAAATATCGGCGTCCATATTGGGTTTCTTAGGCCGACAGTGATGGAGAAGGTTCTCTTTTGCCTTTGAACCTGACTCTTAATAGCCAGCGAGCTATGTAGCTTAAAATGTTAATGTACTTGGTCAGTGAAGAAAAACGAAGAAGCCATTGATCAGAGTCATCAGTGATTAAAGCTACAAAACACTGTGATTGGTTAACCTTACGGGCTTCTAAGTCAGTATTATGACTGGTAGACTGAATTGGCCAATTCTCAGACGACAGTGACAACCAAGACGGTCCTTTCCACCATAATGAAGAATCAAGTAGTTGAACAGGGGTAACGCCACGAGAAGCCAAATCAGCTGGGTTTTCAGCAGACTTAACATGATGCCAAGGAGCTTGCGGTACCAATGAGGAAATTTCGCTCACTCTGTTAGCGACGAAAGACTTCCATCTGGAAGGGTGTGAGTTAAGCCATGATAAGACCACTTGCGAATCACTCCAACAATAAACGTGGGTAGGTTTATGATCAATGTTGGATATGGTATAACTCACTAAGCGTGCCAAAATCAATGCACCACTAAGCTCGAGCCTAGGTAAACTGATAGTCTTGATAGGTGCTACCTTGGACTTGGCTGTAAGGAGCTTAACAGCTGACGAAGTCGCAAGGGGAAACACCATATATAAACAGGCAGCATATGCGCGTTCAGACGCATCACAGAATGCATGAAGCTGCCAAGATGCAGAACTGATGGCTCCAACCCAACGAGGTATTCGAATGGCCTCTACATCGACTAAGTGCACACGAAATTCATGCCAAGAATCAGCCAGGTGAGCAGGGACAGGTTCATCCCAATCGGATTTCAATAACCACAAACCTTGCAGTAAAATTTTCCCTCTGATTACTATGGGTGTCAACCACCCAATAGGATCAAATAATTTAGCTATATCAGACGATATAGACCGCTTAGTTGGTGGTGACACTGAAGAAAACTGGATACTAGATATCTTGAACCAAAAAACATCAGCAGAAGGAGACCAATGGATGCCAAGTACTGAGGTAGATCCCGGGTCTTGGAAGAGCGTTTCAGATGGTCGAGAGCTTGAGTCGACTCCAGATATCAGTTCAGGACGGTTAGATGCCCATTTTCCAGCAGATAAGCCCGCGGAGGCCAGGACAGAGACCAGCTGGTTTTGAACCATGAGTGCATCTTCCAACGAGTTTGCACCAGCAAAGAAATCATCCGCATATCGACCTTGGTGTATAACCCTGGATGCTTCTGGATAACGATTCCTTTCATCTTCAGCTAGTTGTAGCATGCATGCGTTTGATAGAAATGGGGCACTGGCTGTGCCATAAGTGACAGTAGTTAAACAAAATGTATCGATTGGTTCCTCTGGTGATCGACGCCACAGAACGCGTTGCCAATCCTGATCATCTGGGTGAACAAGGAACTGTCGGAACATCTTGACAATGTCGCAGGTAAAAACATATTGAAAGAACGACCATCTTAATATGATGGCCAGCACGTCTGACTGTAGTTTTGGACCTACATGCAGAAAGGAATTAAGCGAGATACCGTTGCTGTTACATTGAGAGGCGTTGAAAACTACTCTAATTTTGTTAGAATCAGCCCTTTTGAAGACTGGGTGATGAGGTAAATAACAGCACTGGTTAGACTTTACCTGATCTGATGACAGTCTCACCATATGCTGGAGCTGCTCATATTCAGTCATGAAATCCAAATAAGGCTTTTGAAGTTCGGGACGGCGAACAAAACGTTTCTCCAATCGCTTTAGCTGTTGTCCAGCGATATCACGCATATCTCCCATCGTAGGACGACTAATGAAGGGCAATCGCACTACAAAGCGGCCTTCAGCATTACGATGGTGAGTAGAAAGAAAATGCTGATAGCATTCGTTCTCCTCAGGTGTTGGACTGGGTAAGGTAGGCACCTCTTCTATGTCCCAAAAACGACTTAGAATGCTTTCCAGTGACTCCCGTACGGCCAAGTGGATTGACGTTGTGGTGAGGACGTTCGATTGAGAAGGAGGAGTTGGTATACCTCCTTTTAATACCCAACCAAAAACGGTGTTGATTGCAGTCACGTTGAGCCCTGGAGGGCCCCGTTGAAGTCCAGGCAGAAGGATGACAGCAAAAACCTCAGTGTCAAGAATACAGTCGATTCTTGCATTCTCTCCAAAGTGTGGATCGGCCAATTGTAGTTGATCAAGGTCAGGCCAAGGTGGTAACTGTACCTTTGGTCGTGATGCCAAGCTGGAGACGTTTTTGAGAACCAGAGCTGAAAAACTGAAGGTAAAATTAGTGTCATGAGCCGATTTAAGAAGAAGAGAGACATGACTCCTTGCATGCGCTGTAGTTGAGCCTCCAACGCCCTTAACCATGACGTTGTCGGGTGTTTTACGCAAGGACAATGCTTGCGCAATACGCTCTGAGATAAATGATTCTTTGGCTCCAGAATCAAGTAGAGCACGAACAGAAATGAATGTGCCATCAGGTGCTTGCAGAATAACGCACGCAGTGGCTAAGATTTTGCATCGTTGGCTCTGTGCCATTAGAGTTGTCACGTGAGCTGTTGACGATGCCGTGGCAGGAAGTTCAGCAGGTATACGAGGCGCTGATGGAGCTGAATGTAGCTTCGTGTGGTGCTTTTCCTCGCATACAAGACATCTACCCTTTGAAGTACAGGCATCAAGCGAATGGCTTGAATTCAAGCAGTTGCTGCACAGGTTGGCAGTCTTGACATGCAACCATCGTTGATCCTGAGAACAGAGACTGAATTTTGGGCAGAATCCAAGGAAATGACCTTCATTGCAATAAGAACATTTGCGGTTGGAAAGGTCCTTGTTGGATTTGCCAAGTGCTGCATGAGCGGAACGCTGTAGTGATTTCTTGAATCGAGGATTATCCTTTGGTTTATTCGACTCAGAACCAGTACTAGGATTTTTATGGAGAGCTTTAAATGGCCTTGACTTCTCTGAAGAACCTTGAGTCGTTATAAGCGCTTGAATCCGCTGCTCAATAAATTTCCGGAATTCAGAAAGGGTTGGAAAATCATCAGGATGATCCTTCCCAACTTGTTGTGCCCAAAGCAATTTCAGTGAATGAGGTAGTTTGGAGACGGCGAAATAAACGAATATGTCATCCCAATGGTTAACTGGCCTCTGTAAATTAGAGAAAACATTAATGCTTTGGTCGATTGTTGATAGCAAAGAATTAAGATGCTGAAGAGACTCATCCTTTGAGTCTGGTAAAGCAACTAATGCGTCCATTTGACAGTTAAAACGCAATTGTCGATTGTCGTATTGACGACAGAGCAACTTCCAAGCGGTGCTGAAGTTTTCGGCCGTAGCCTTGACTCCCTTGACAAGTTGCAAAGCTTCACCCTGCAGACAGTTGACAAGTCTTTGGAATTTAATGATCGGAGCCATACTTACATCGTCTACCACTAAGGAAGCGAATTTGTCCTTAAACGACTCCCATTCAGATTGAATACCATTGAAGTGAGGCAGTTTTAACTTCTCCAAAGAAGCTTGGTTTTGTTGTACAGGCTGAAGATCACGTGTGGTAGCAGAAGTGGCATTATTTGCCTGAGGCGCGTTATGGAGGCGGCATTGTCTCTTGTACCAGCATTTTGCAGTGAAGTAGGCAGATTGAACTTTGCTGAAGTGAGACGACGTGAAATACGTTCTTTCCGAAAGCTGCTCAGCAAGTCTGGACAATATGATGTCCTTAGCTGCAAAATCCGTCCAATATGATTCCGATAATTCCAGCCTCGTTTCGTTTTCATCTAGCGTGAAATGTAGATCCTCGGTGATTTGTGTAGCTGCAGCTGTGTCCATGATCACAGCACCCAATCGCTTTTGATCCAGCAGCGCATTGTTAATTTCTGAATCGACCTTTGGCGGCATGATGGTTAACGTAGAGGCAAATGCAATAATATTTAGAAAAACTAAAATGCCGATAAGTCGTGTTTTTAAGATTTAAAGGCAGCTTAAGTCTGCTTGAAATTTCCGCGCTGCAGAAAGTGAATAATCACACCATAGACAGATGTAGATTGGTGTTTCAGTATGCTTTGCTAATCGAGATTTTAAAATTAAGAAAAATGTAGTCTTTTAAACACGTTACGTTGTATCATAAATTTCAGAAACGGTTTTATGCGCGATGTATATCTAGCGTCGCAGCGACTCACTACAAAATGGCGCGTGACAGGCTTTTATGGCTATGCGCACTCTTTAAATGTCGGATGTGACGTCACTTAGACTTTTGATGATAACAGAATTCACCTTTTGATTTATTTTTGATAACCGTTCCGAACAGTGCCTGTTTTTCCTTTTCCGCACTATACACTACCACCTTTTCACTTTTTTTGCACTTTTTTGCACCGGGTTCACATGCGGAATAGATTTACCTATGATCCGGCTCGAAGGACCAAATTTTATGTTGACGCCTTTAAGAAAATTGTTCGAGAATGAGTGGACTGTATTTAAATGTCCTTAATTAAATTTAAATTATATTAATTAAAGAACTTTGGCGCACATAAAACTGGTAGCGTCACTATGCATGAAAAAGCACAAAAGTCACTAATGCACATAATTAGTCTTGATTAGAGACTTATTAAATATAAAACAATAAATAATTAATTTTATAAAGCGTGTTTTCTTGATTAGAATCACTGTACTCGACGTGTAAAAGAAACCGCGTGGTCGAGTTGCAAATGCCGCCAAGGTAACAATGCGCTCAGCAAAGCGATGTGTCTCGTTCGAGGATCCGTGGCTATCTGACTGAGCCCGCGAGGCACGTTAAGCTCAAGCGAGAAGTTACGAGCCACGTGTTCGTAATTAAGAACGCGCTACGGGGTTCGCACAGCTAGAGACGCGGGATCGAACCTTCGAGAAGGCGCGAATTTAAAGGCAACGGCCTGAACAGTCACTATTTTTCTTTTTATTATTATTTTTGGAATTCTTTTTGGTTTTGCCTTTTCTGTTGATACTACTTTAGCGTATGTTGGTTTATATGCAATTTCCTCCGTTTCTTTGTTACTTTTAAAACTTTTTAGTAAGTTATTTTTTTCTTTCATTTCAGTAACCAGCTCTTTCAATAGAGCATTTTCTAATTGTAATTTCTCGATATCAGAGCAACATGTTTCGTCTAAATCTATATTTTTCGTATTATTAATAATGTCACTTAAGTATTCCTCTCTAATTTCTTCCGATTGCTTTAATTCAATTTGTGCTATTATTTCTTTCATGTTAGAATTTATTGTTATATCCTCCGTTTTTGAGGTTAGGTTCAGTCCTGGATGTTCGGGACAAATTACAAACACATCACTAATTTTTTTCGTATCATTTAATCTTTCAAAGTCACTTTGATGATACACACTTTCACATATTAAACAAACCACTGTTGTTACTTTCTGTTTCGGATGACATTTATAATATATTTCCGCGCCCAGATCGGGAGGATGTTTTCCTCCCGGCGCCATCTTGCCGTATATTGAAAGATATTTATTATTTAAAAATTATTATTCATAAATTATCAATCATCACGCAATAGATATCGACAATTCATGACAAAAATAAGAAAAAAGTATCAGGCTATTATAAAAACTATTCTACCTCTTGCGATTAGCTGTTTTTGACATTCATTGTAAATACGCACAAGTTGCGTATATAACTGAGAACAACTGTGGATGTATATATACATACATACATATGCAAATCATATGTAAATATAAATATTTATTAATATCGAATATATTATATTGAAAGATATTTATTGTTTAAAAATTATTATTCATAAATTATCAATCATTACGCAATGAATATCGATAATTTATAATAAAAAATAATAAAAAGTATCAGGCTATTATAAAAAGAAAGAGGTATACCATCCGTTATTTTGACAGTAGATGTGTATGTAATAAAATAATTCACAATTTATATATTAAGGATATTACCTAATATCGATATTTATTAATAGTTTTAGGACATATGCAAATTAGGTGCATATGCAAATTAAGTGTATGTATAAAGTATGTAAAGTACAAAGATTTAAGAAGTATAATAGTCATTACTACGACAATGTGGAATGGGTGTTCTTAAGAGATGCACTTAAGTCATTCGTTGTAATAAGATCACCCCAAGTTTGATAACGTGACACGAGAGACGAATTAGATTGCATAACATATGCCTTAAAGAAAAAAGTCCCACCTTCTTATAAGCGAAATAATGGCAACCCAAGTTTTGATTATGTACATGCTAACTAAATATCTTATATAAAATTTTTAATAAATTGTTAATAATTATTAAAGATTATTAAGAATATTGAATTTCGTACTCACAACTCAGTGGTTCCCACAAAACTGATGTATTTCTTGCTACGTTGGAGGTTTAAATATCAAATTATTTTTACAGGTTTCGACAAGTTAAATATTATATTTTTACGCGCATGCTCACCCTGAAATTCATAATTTATTTTCGGTATAAATAGACATTGATTTACGGTTCTGATATCATTCTGAGTTTAAACATTGAAACAAGAATAACAAAAAAGAGAATGAATGAAAAAGACTTATATAATATCTTAATATCTATTTTAAATGTGGCTCTCCTTCGTGAACCACAAATAAAACCATTTTGTAATTACGCATGGCGCAAAAATTTAAAAACTTGCTCTATAAATAAGCTGTTAAAAAAGATTAAATTCATCGTAAGACTTTGCGGGCTACGTACTTTAGCCTATATGTTTAAGCGAAATATTTTTACCGATAATTAGATACTTGATATAGTTGGTCGTTGTATTAAGAGCAGAGGAATGCAAGATGCACCTCAAGTCAGACATCTCATGTTACATCATCGTGTCACTACAGGTAAGTTATGTATATTTTCTATCATGAATTCAATAACAAATCTAGAAATGTATTTTAAAATCACGAAATCATAGCCAATAATCGTTCAATAATCTATATCTATTTTATTTAACACTGGAGAATTTCGCGGCATTAGACTTTTATGTTGTAAATACAATGATGAATCCAAAAATATGTTTTACAAAAAAATATCGATTTCCAATATCGGATCAATAATCTATAGATTTTTTATTTATGGTCGGAGGATTTCGCGGGATAAGACTTTTTTGTTGAAAATAAAAAAATAAATCCGAAAATATGTTTTACAAAAAATTGATTTCCAATATCGGGCCAATACTCGATAACTTACTTATTTACATCATGGTCTGGAGTGGTACGAAGGTGATATATCAATAAAAAAATTATACAAAAATCTGAAAGATATTTGCATGAATTGTCGTACAATTTTCATGTGAGGTCAAGAAAAGGTTGAACTACTTTCCAAGCTCACCACCTGTAAGATCGAAAATTTAGAAGAAGAACAAAATTGTCCAGCTCTTAGAAATTTAAATTTCAGCAGTGTACAGTGCATGCATCATTACTTAAAATCACCTAATTCAAATTACGTGTGTGCACTAAATATCGTTGCTAATCTGAAACATTGGCTACTGAAACTTAACCCCAGCGTAAAATCGCTGATTTCGGAAGAATTCTTAGGAATTCTACGCAATGAATTCAAAAGAGATTGTTCGATATCTGATAAGGATCAAGTTTCACGCAGTAGGCGTTTATCCAGCGGATCGGATTCCTCTGATGTGGGTGAAACCTTATGCGTTTGTGCTTGATGCACTAAATTATAACCAGCGTGGTGCGCACTAGGTTGCCATATACATTGATAAGTATGGCACAGGTGTGTACTTTGATAGTCTTGGTAAGCCACCACAAATTCAACAACATTTACGACGTATTCAGCAAAATTGTAAAAAATTTAGATGGAGTAATAAACGCTTACAAAGCGAATATTCCAATGTTTGTGGTCATTATTGTATCACGTTTATGTATTATATGTCTAGCGGATTGGGTTTCAAGAAATTCTTGGAAAATTTCTCACAGAACTTGCAAAAAAATGATACTATAGTCAAAAATTTTTTGGGAAAAATCTCGTACGAGTAATATGATATTTGGTTGTCTCTGATTGGTCGCACACCAGATTTTCGTGGCGCCCCCACCAATTTTTTACAGTATAAAAGAAGCGGCATCCACTCAGTCTAGCCACAGTTTGACGACGGTGACAGCAGCAGTAGCAACAAAGTGCAAGCAAGATGGTTGATCAAAAGAGAAGCCTGGAGCAGACATTTTATAATGGTTTGGCATATTTAATAAAACAAAACAGCAAGAAAAATTATCGGCAGCAGGGTTTGCCAATGGTCTACGGTCTGAACAGCTCTTTTGGAAAAATTATCTAGGTAGGCCTGGATAATATAAGCGGCGAAGGAAAAAGGAGTTTGCACCTGTAGTACGGTTCTGTGGAGCCAATTTTCAAGATCTATCTCTGTCACTAGACTGTTGGGAGGCGTTGAAGCAGGAATTTGATAAAATTGAAGATTTTTTCACTTGCTATAATGAGGAATCTATGCTGGATCAGTGGCTATCTATTCCTGGATACACTATCCGTTTTATGATCAGTTTTCACGAGAGAGCTTTTGAATTGATACCCAATGACGCACAACCAGAAGAAGAGGAGTGTGGTGGATCGCCGAAAAAATATGGTCAATTTAATCGGTCACTAGTATTTAAACGTGTCACGTTTGAACGTTTAAAAGATTTATCAAAATGTATAGATTATAGAATTAGATATTTAAATACTGTTGTAAAATCTGTAGATTATATATTACGAGAAATGGTTATACATATGAAAAATGTATTAGAAAATAATCAGGAATCTCAATATGTATACTATACTTCTAGCGATATAAAAAGTACAGTGTCTAGTTTTAATGATAATTTTGTAAATGATCTCATCGAATTATTAAAAAAGAATAATCTAGTTTCAAGAAGAGAAGATTTGTTTATAATCATACACGAATTTACTATTTATCATATGTACACACTAGTTAATTGTATGAATGCTACGTTGTAATGTTTTATTATTGATAATAAATGTTGTTAAACTTTAAAACATGAGTATTTCAGTTACCTTCTGTGTCTGTTACCAACTCCTCATCCTTCATACACACAATAATTTATATGTAAATTTTATATTCTCTGATTTAATATAAAAATTTATAATGATTGAAAATTAAAAATCTTTTAAATTCATATTTTATAATTTAAGTTTTTATTATTTCGATGGTTAAAAAGGATTATATTACAAAATTTTAAATTAATAATTTTGAAATATCGATTAAAATATTTTTTATCCACTCTAAATTTTGTGGAAGGAAGTTAAGTGACCCTCCAGTTCATCCCCATTCCAAATTTCTGGGAGGGGATGAGTGACCCTCCAGTTGTTTGGGTACCATGCCTAACAAACCTCTACTTCTCCTCCTCAGAAGTCATTGACCTAGTGGTCAATAACCTTTGGGGTGGTGGAGTGGGGGTTTGTTTTGACGGTCCATGGTGCCCCAATAACTACTGCAGCATCTATAGGACTATTATCCTCCACTATATAAATTGGCCCCTCATCGTCTGCGTATCGTTCTCGTAGACTTGGCAGAAGCTCATTTTCAAGAATGTTCACGTATGCTTGAGCATTAAGTCTTCTGTCAATACGAAAAATACGACTAGGACCATCACTGTTCACCCACACTCCGAAAAATTATCTAAGACAACGAAAGTAAATAACTATAAATAACTGTAAATTATCATAAATAATTATAAATAACAATAAACTATTTATTTACCTAAAAATTTTGAAAATTGTAAATAATAGTTAATATGTTACTATTATTTACTAATTTCATAACTCTAACTGTGCAAAAGACACCTAGCGCCACTTTTTCGTTGGAATTGAGACCTTCATTTTGCTTTACTTAGACCGTTTCTATGTGCTTTGAAACTGAATTTGTGATCAGAGGGAGTTGATAGTCGATTGCATGCTCACGATGTTTACAGATTTTATTTTACGAATTTCCTATCAAATGTTAATGTAATTATGTCAATTCATAATTTTGAACTATTTTTAAAAATTTATAATTTATAAGTACAGTTATTAATGCTTTAATATCTTTGATTATTTTTTTTTATTTTTAGATTTATTAGGACATATTTAAAGTTAAATAGTTAAAAAACTATACTAATAAATCTATTAACAAATCTAAAAATAAAACAAATAAAAAATTGAGAAAGAAAATAACTTTTTTCAACATACAATTTATATGATTATGAATAATAACATTTATGAAGTTATTACTAAACATTAGATTACCTTAATTATTTTGTAATAAATTTCATACGCAAGTTGTATTCACTTGCCGTAAAAGGGAAAATATTTACAGATGATTTTTATGTCATTTTGAATTCTTAATTAATTTAGGTACATAATAAATAATTAATAAATATTTCCAAGTAAAAAATACTCAAAACCTGGTAGAACTAAGATTTATTGGTAATATCGTCGCTACATATTTACACATGATATCTGATAAAAATGTATTTGTACATTTTCTTCAAAACAAAATGCGTTTGAAGAAAGAAAATCTTATGATTTATTAAAAATGACTGTTTTAAATACTTTTCCGCAAATTCAGGTGCCTTTAGAAATTTTCTTCGTTATCGCTGAAATTTATTCGTTCTTTATAAAAAAATTATTAAGTCAAGTCATTAAATATTAAATCAACTTAGGCAGTTTTTGTGTATAATCAATAGTGATTTTTCACCTAACAGGTAAGTTAAGAAGTCTACATTGCCATTTTTAAAAATTCAATTATATTGTACATGTTATTTTCAACAAAAATAGTTCTATTTAGTTTTTACAATAGTTTGATACTTTTTAATAGAAAATTTATTAAAACATTAATTTAACCAAAAAATTTGAGTAAATAAAAATATTCCATTACTTTGAATTTTTAACCACAAAAATTTTCATTTTTATTTTGGAAACCAAATGGAAGATATTTCCAGACTTATTGATTTTTATTATTTAGCCGTGTAAATTGATGTGAAATTTTTCGTATGTATATATATATATATATATATATATATATATATATATATATACATACATACATACAAGCTCTACGGATTTAATGTTATAACTAAAAATATTATTTTATTGAAATTTCATAAAATGGAATAAAATAATATATGAACGAAAATAATTCAAATAAATTTCAAAGATATATTGGTACATCTTTGAATGTTTAAACTTTAAATATCACTTTTTTCAAACAGTTTTTAAACAGTGACTATTCTATTACATTAAAAAATACACAACTGTTTGCGAATATATTATTCTTTTTTGAAACTATGAAACAAAATTCACTTTTTTAATAGCTATATTGCACGGTACCTTGAAAATTTCATTAATAGTATCAAATCTTTTCGGAAAATGATATGAATGATTTTTGCATAAATGGTATCGAAAAAAGCAAATTTTTGAAGGTTCTTTCATTAAATATAATTTAAACCACGCAAATAATTTTTAAGAAAACTAAAACAAAAAATTTAAGAGCAGGTAGAGTACATTCATCTTTTTCTAATCAAAGATATCTCTTTTTACAATAACTAATATAATCAAGTAAATGTTGAAAGACTTAAAATATATTTTATTTCTTATTTCTCATATTTCATTTATATAATGAATGTTTAAATTTAAATAAATGAAAAATGTTTAAATATTATGATTTTAATTGTTAAGACGTGCGCATTTCGCAGTATCGAAGTCAGTATAACTTAACAGTTAATTTATTTTCTCATTGTATAACATTGTGTAAAAATTCTTTCTTAATTTCAAATAAATATTTTATTAAAACTTCATTTTATGAATGCAATTACATTTATATTTAAAAATTTTAGATTAGGTTTTTTAATTAGAACCTATGCCTTATAATTATTTATGATATTAGTTCAAACAACATAAATATTTAGCACTGTATAACAACATATATTTTTAATTAAATGCTTTATATATTTGATTCAGCAAAACATAGGGTCGAATGACCAGTAACCGTTCCTTTAAGGTTCAGGCAGATACATTTCCTTCAATAAAACAAATCGCAAGGTGTCTCAAGGTCTCAAATCTCAACCTCTCTCGTGGTTTAAATTATATTTCATGAAAGAACCTTCGAAAATTTGCTTTTTTCCATACCATTTATGCAAAAATCATACATATCATTTTTCGAAAAGATTTGATACTATTAATAAAAATTTCAAGGTACCGTGCAATATAGATTTTAAAAAAGTGAATTTTGTTTCATAGTTTCAAAAAAGAATAATATATTCGCAAACAGTTGTGTATTTTTTAATGTAATAGAATAGTCACTGTTTAAAAACTGTTTGAAAAAAGTGATATTTCAAGTTTAAACATTCAAAGATGTACCAATATATCTTTGAAATTTATTTGAATTATTTTCGTTCATATATTATTTTATTCCATTTTATGAAATTTTAATAAAATAATACTTTTAGTTATAACATTAAATCCGTAGAGCTTGTATGTATATATATATATATATATACATACGAAAAATTTCACATCAATTTACACGGCTAAATAATAAAAATCAATAAGTCTGGAAATATCTTCCATTTGGTTTCCAAAATAAAAATGAAAATTTTTGTGGTTAAAAATTCAAAGTAATGGAATATTTTTATTTACTCAAATTTTTTGGTTAAATTAATGTTTTAATAAATTTTCTATTAAAAAGTATCAAACTATTGTAAAAACTAAATAGAACTATTTTTGTTGAAAATAACATGTACAATATAATTGAATTTTTAAAAATGGCAATGTAGACTTTTTAACTTACCTGTTAGGTGAAAAATCACTATTGAATATACACAAAAACTGCCTAAGTTGATTTGATATTTAATGACTTGACTTAATAATTTTTTTATAAAGAACGAATAAATTTCAGCGATAACGAAGAAAATTTCTAAAAGCACCTGAATTTGCGGAAAAGTATTTAAAACAGTCATTTTTAATCAATCATAAGATTTTCTTTCTTCAAACGCACTTTGTTTTGAAGAAAATGTACAAATACATTTTTATCAGATATCATGTGTAAATATGTAGCGACGATATTACCAATAAATCTTAGTTCTACCAGGTTTTGAGTATTTTTTACTTGGAAATATTTATTAATTATTTATTATGTACCTAAATTAATTAAGAATTTAAAATGGCATAAAAATCATCTGTAAATATTTTCCCTTTTACGGCAAGTGAATACAACTTGCGTATGAAATTTAGTACAAAATAATTAAGGTAATCTAATGTTTAGTAATAACTTCATAAATGTTATTATCCATAATCACATAAATTGTTTGTTAAAAAAAGTTATTTTCTTTCTCAATTTTTTATTTGTTTTATTTTTAGATTTGTTAATAGATTTATTAGTATAGTTTTTTAACTATTTAACTTTAAATATGTCCTAATAAATCTAAAAATAAAAAAAAATAATCAAAGATATTAAAGCATTAATAACTGTACTTAGAAATTATAAATTTTTAAAAATATTTCAAAATTATGAATTCACATAATTACATTAACATTAAAAAAAAATATAAAAGGAAGTAAAAATAATGATTTTTTTAATGTTATTTATTAATCAAGCAAGCGTGTTCAAAGCGTTGTCGCAATGCTTGAGATCGGCATTCAAAGCGAGCGACCACGCAATAAATCACTGTGTTCGGATTCAGCTTTCTGTGCCGTAGACTACGGAGAGCCGTAGCGAGCAACAAAGCAGTTTAGTCGCTGGGCTTGGATTCAACTTTCTGTGCCGTAGACTACGGAGAGCCGTAGCGAGCCACAACGCAGCTCAGTCGCAGCGCTCTGCTCCGATCAATGTAATCTTTTATACAGAAAGTTGGAATGATTAGCTGCGATACTGTTACGCACTCTTATATTGCGATTTTTTGTTATCAATAGCTGCAAATGTTGTCCTAATCATTCACAACAATCGACTTCGCAGCGTGTGCATTCGGCTTTTTTTTAGTGTACATACATCATATTTTTTTTTTAATTTCAGTTCTGGAGAGTACTGAAACGAATTGAGTAATTATTATTAAGTTCATACCTTTCACTTGATTCATCCATAGTTTTTGCTTGAGAAGGTTTTGAAATCAATCGTGCAATCGTCGAGTACTTCTGTATTCAATTCTTACTTTTTAATAATATAAAATCCATAAAATGTTCAATTTATATTCTCTTTAATAGACGAATATTTGGAAAAACTTTGCCAAATAATTTTTGAAAAAAAGGGATTATTGAGATGAAGATAGCGATGATAGGACACATCAAAATTTAAAAAAAAAATGATATATCAGATCAACTTATTATTTCATTTATGAGTGAATATTACTACTTAAACATTGATGAACTATACTTGATCTTAGTGATATCTATTTTATTTTATTCCTGATGAAAGATTTACTTAATAAAGAATTTCCGAAACGATTAACTTCAAAGTTTCGGATTAATTTTATATTTAATATGCTACGGTTGAAGACCAAAATTGTGCAATTTTATTTCTAAAAACTTGGCAGCAGAGCCATTAGCTTCTAACAACTTATATTTGAGAATTTGCTGCCATCAACTTCAAAATTATTTATGCCTTTTTAAAACTTTCAGGGAAGATACCCATTTTAATTGTAATACTTTTAATAAAATAAAATTATACATTCTCTATCTCATCACACTATCTTTTTATTTTCAAGTGCTGTAAAATATATTAAATTTTACTAAATATCTACAAAATAACTTGCCAGGCCCGTGGTTTAATATTTTGTTGGTGAAATGCTCAATGTATGTGAGTACTGATTTATAATTGAATTCTTAACTGATTCAAGTGTGTTTAATAATAAGTAAAAATATGAATCTACAAACCAATTGTGTACATGTACAATTTTTATCTGTCACAATATATTGTCAATGTAAAGGAGTAAAAAAATTTAGTCTTGTAGAATATGCTTTCCCAATTTTCTATGTTCTAACTTTTTCAAATAAAAGTGGATAAATACTAACTTGTATATAGTAAAGCTCAAACGTTAAGAATCAATCCGTATTTATTATTATGTAATGGTTAACATGGTCTACTAATTTTTGTATTTTCCATATATATATATATATATATATATATATATATATATATATATATATATATGTATATATATATATTGCAACGTCATAAATATGTAAAATTTTTTAGAATGGCAAGATTGTTTTATTTTTACTTGATTTTATAAATAACGAAAGATAATACACGATTTAATTATTACTTCTCCTTAAACAACAAAAAAAAATATTCGATTTTATTTTTATTTATTAATACAATATCAATTTACGTTACGTCGAGAGGATTATCATAAAAGCAGCAATCTTGCCTTCTTCTCTTTTATTGTTGATTCTCAATTCAGAATTGGACAACCAACGATGATCTTGTAGGTTCTTTTTTTTTTCTATTTAGACATTACACAAAATACTTGTTTTTAGACAAGACACATTTTTTGTTTTTATTATTGATATTTTATAAATTTCATGCAATTAACACTGAAATAACATAGATTATTTTTATTTAGACTCACAGGAATCATTTTATGTGTAGAAGGTCGATAAATAAATAAGACGTAATTTTATTTTGAGTTTAGCCTTACGGCGTCTTTTCTAATTACTCATTTATAGCCTACCAGTTACATGCTAAATTTTGATAAAAAAAATTTAGAAAATAAAGAAACGAAAGAGAAATGTCTCTATTATTGAAATTTTGCATTAATTACTTATCATAAATCATTAATTTATTAAACAAAAGAAACTTGCTTTATTGAATTAAAATAAGAAAAATTAAATGAAATTAAATTAGCTAATCGATGAAATTAAAACGAAATTTTATTCAATTAAACTAAAATCTTATAAAATTTTTTTACTATTTTTTCTCATTGATTTTATTCGGATTATTTTTATTATTAAATTTTTCTAAGAAAAACAAAAATCACTTCTGATGTTCTTGGTATTAGTTCAGCAATCTGAAACAGAAAAAAGACCGATTCTATGGCTTTGATAACCGATTCACTACGTACTGCACAAGTACAGTACGTAGCACACGGAAAAGGGCAGCCTTAAAGACACCCTTTTACACCTGCCAACAGTCTTAAGTG
Source organism: Anastatus disparis (assembly GCA_017163975.1). Taxonomy (NCBI): domain Eukaryota; kingdom Metazoa; phylum Arthropoda; class Insecta; order Hymenoptera; family Eupelmidae; genus Anastatus; species Anastatus disparis. The sequence goes on from JAFFSR010000238.1 coordinate 328,969, forward strand.
CAAGTCGCAGTACATCCATCCACAAGATGGGTTCCCACTTGGAGCCTTTCGGGATTAACCCTAGTCACGCTCCTATTTTGCGTTACAAAATATATATATATATATATATATATATATATATATATATATATATATATATATATATATATATATATATTTGTTAGTATGCAAACAAAAAAAAAACAAAAGATTTTAAGGTTAGATGATATACATATCAAACAAATAGTTAATCAACTTTTCTTTTTTTTCACTTTACTTCCCGTATACACTCGATTACCAAACACAAACGACACGTGTTTGATAAAGATGGCGACTACCACTTCCCTCTTATGCTCACAGCGGGTATTGGACGTGACTTCCTAGTCTGGATGTTCCTTTGTACGAGAAAATTAAGAGTGCGAGAGCGCCTCGTGCAGCCCGTTTTATAGGTCGTTATTAGATACTTATCTGCGCCATCTAGGTATATGGTTAAGGTTGTATGAGCTATACAGTCTGTGTCAAAAGTTAGTTTTTTAAATAATCGTCTATATTTTTCGGTAGAAAGTAATTATTCAATTTTTAGCTTAGTAACTTATTAGATAATATTAATAAAATCATTTTAAACTTTGCTTCATTTAAATATAATGAATTATTAAAGAGTTAAAACATTTTAAAGTTTATAAATTTTACACAAATCTAATGCAATCATAAATAATAATGCCAAACTTTCAAAAATTATTTTATTCGACTGCAACAAAGTTTATTTTGTTTAGTTTAAAATTTAGAATCTATTGACGAGGATGGAATTTTGATTTTTATTTTTTATTAAAATTTATTGCTAATTTTCTATGATAAAACAGTAAGTACCGTCTGAGACATATACATTTTTTCGCAGAAAATTAGCAATAAATTTTAATAAAAAATAAAAATCAAAATTCCATCCTCGTCAATAGATTCTAAATTTTTAACTGAACAAAATGAACTTTGTTGCAGTCAAATAAAATAATTTTTGAAAGTTTGGCATTATTATTTATGATTGCATTAGATGTGTGTAAAATTTATAAACTTTAAAATGTTATAACTCTTAATTAATTCATTATATTTAAATGAAACAAAATTTAAGAGGAGGCCGTATAGTTCTGTCCTTGTCTAATCTAAATTTTCGTTATTATGACTAAATTAAATATTTTTATACAAAAGTAAAGGCAGAGCCCAATAGATTTAAGAATAAGCAGACAATTCTATTCTATGAAAAAACATAAAATTTTCATTAGTTTTCGAGTGAAGTCTGAAACGGAAAAAGAGTTAAATTTGATTGAAGTGTTCAACTCTTTTTCCGTTTCAGACTTCACTCGAAAACTAATGAAAATTTTATATTTTTTCATAGAATAGAATCGTCTGTTTATCCTTAAATCTATTGGCCTCTGCCCTTACTTTTGTATAAAAATATTTAGTTTACTAATTATAACGAAAATTTAGATTAGACAAGGACAGAACTATACGACCGCCTCTTAAAGTGATTGTTTTAATATTATCTAATAAGTTACAAAGCTAAAAATTAGATAATTATTTTCTACCAAAAAATATAGACAATTTTCTAAGAAACTAACTTTTGACACAGACTGTATAGCCCATACAACCTTAAGAGGACGCTGGATCTCTCTATCCTTTTCTAATTAAAAAATGTAAATTTTTGGGAAAACAAGTGATTATTGATAGAAATTAAGGGTTGTCCGCTACTTGTTTAGTAAAAATTAATATTTTCTCTGATGAGGACCAATTAATTTTGTTGCTTTTTTTTCAAGTAAAGTTTGACATACTTGCAAAATCCTAAGTTAGGCTAGAGAATACGTTATTTAAGTATGTCAAACTTTACTTGAAAAAAAAGCAACAAAATTAATTGGTCCTCATCAGAGAAAATATTAATTTTTACTAAACAAGTAGCGGACAACCCTTAATTTCTATCAATAATCACTATATTTTCAAAAAACTTACATTTTTCAGTTAGAAAAGGATAGAGAGATACAGCGTCCCCTTAACAGCAGGCCGAAGTAGAACCTGATACCGACCGAGTAGCAATTGAGTTTTTTGTTATTTACTCAACTATTAATCAGTGTATCTTCAAATTAAAGGTTAAGCGCAATAGATATTATTATAATAAACATTTATGCGCAAGAAAAAAAAATTCTACCGCTTTGTTTTTGAGAAGAGTAAGGAACGCCGAGGTGAAAGTTTATGTTTATAATATTTTCGCGTTCTTTACTTTTCTCAAAAACAAATCGGTAGATTTTTGTTTTCTTGTGCATACATATTTCTAATAATAATATCTATTGCGCTTAACCTTCAATTTGCAGATACACCGATTAATACTTGAGTAAATAACGAAAATCTCAATTAGACAAGGACAGCGAATCCGGCCTGCTCTTAAGATAACTCAGAACTCAATTTACACGATTATCCTATGTAATCCACTGCACATGTTTATTACCACCATCTACCTAGTGACTTAGATAACATGCATACATTTTGTTCAATTTTACTTATTTACCCGAAATTGTCATTATTTTCTGATTATTATTATTAAATTAGTCTATTTATTAGTTTTGTTAATCTCATTCATGCTAAATTTATGTAATATTGTTAATAAGATAAAAGAACTAGGCTTTAGTGACTTTTGTTAATCTTCAAAGGTCGTTTTACACTTGACATTTGAATTTCGTACTGATGTTACATATTTTTCATCCCTCGATAATATACATCTCATTATATATGTTCTACTTAACATTTTTATACTACAACTACATTTTTTTATTGTTAATAATGTTTTAATATTTATTTTTATTCGTTTTATACATTGTACAGTTGATAAATGTCAAGTGTAAAACGATAGTGACGCCGTCGCGTAGCGTCTCTCTCTATCTCTCTCACCCATACTAAAATGGACAAGATACGGCGCTCGTTACCCAAGCGCCGCGTGTTCGAAGCTGGCGTGCATGAATTTGTCCATGGCGCGTTTTTCGTTTGAATTTAAATTATTCTAAAAAAATAAAAATCTTTTAATTACTAAATTTTTCATGACTAATAAATTACATTAGTTACTAAGGATGAGTTTTTCATTAAAACTAGAATTTTTTAACAATCCAATATTTTTTTATAACCTATCAAAATTAAGAATATTTTCCTATCATGGTTAACGTTATTTAAATTTTTATTTCCTTTTATTAGTAATTAATTTTTGTTTTATGCAATTGATAGGAACGTTGCAATATATATATACATATATATTTATTTCTATTAGAAGGTTAGTATATTAAAAATAATATTTTACAAAAATTAATATAAAAATTTGAATCAAATTCTATTATATGCTTTATTACATTAAAAACTACATCACATCTTATATATTTTCATTTTTTTTTTAAATATTAGCAGTTAATTAGTTTACATTGTTTAATATTTTATTTGATTTTATTTTCTTATATGTGATTTAAATGTAACTATTTTTACCCAATGCATCAAAGGCTGTCTTAAGATCTAAGGAAACTATATGAATTTAATTTTCAAATAATTATATTTCTTGAAAATTTGAAATATATTTTTATGCATCTTACATCTGTAATTTGATTCCAATCTCCTGGTAATTTTACTCTAAGTCTTTTTAAAATATTTATCATTCTTTTGAAATATATATTTTCTTTGATCTCATCTAACAATATCCATACTTTGTACTTGATTTTTAATTGTTAAAAAACACTATTATTTAATTATTAGAGATTAATTATAAAACTTTTATATCATGTCATATTTCCTGTAGACATATATTTTTATAAAAACAGAAAACCTCCTATCCAATTACGTTTTTGAAGTATTTTTATCGATGAAATTAATTAAAAATTATATATTTGAGATTCCTATTTCTGTTAAAACTTGATCAATATAAATTATTACAGGTTATATTCCAGGAAGACATTTTGTTCAATCATCTTAACTTTTACAAATGAATAAGAAATATGAAAAACTAAGAAAAAAAAAATATTTTTATAGAAATCTTCTATAAAAATATATTTCAAATTTACATTGTTACCATCAATTTTATGCAATTTATTTTTCGCGAACTGACAATGTTTTAACAGAATTGGATACAAGAAACTTATTTAATTCTACCTTTTTCGGTATTTAAACACAATATCATTATTTTAATTTTTGTGCAGTCTCCAAATACTTCAACAATTTTATAAAAAAAATTAATAAACTTAGCTCAAACTTCTTAAATCATCTTCTAATATTGAATAATTTTTTTGCAAAAATTATATTACTAGATTAGGTATTTACATTGACAAGTAATTCTCAAAAACTTTACTAAAAGATATATTAAAATTGTTAAATCTTTTATTTGTTTTCTAATTACAATAATAATTTACAATTTTAAAATTATAAAATTAAATAAATAAATTTTAAAATGTATAAAATTTATTTGTAATATAATTTAGGTTAAGTATGAAATTTGAGAAAGATGGATGCTTACTGTTGTAATTAAACACAAAATTCAATACATGTCATCATTTATACGATTTACCCTGAAGAAAAGAAATATGTAAGGGTGCAGTCAGATGAGTAGAAAAGAGACTGCCGAATAGAGGATGCATAATAGAAACAACCAATCAGCGCTATCCGGCAAGTTTCATGCGAAGAATAGAATTCTATCCTCTATTCCAATGTAGAATGGAAAAGCAAGTTGCGATACGAAGTAAATAAACAAAAATAATTAAACTATAAATACAAATCTACTTCATACATTTTAAAACAAATTGTAGAAAATCGCTCTGTATGAGCTATAATTTTAAAGAGGTTATGTTTATGTTTACGCAACCTTATACGCAAGCATCTTCTTTCCATTCCACGGATTTTTTCCCCCTATGGTCACATGGAGAGAAAAAACAGTAGAATAGGCGGTAGAATAGAAAAATGAATATATAGCTAAATGTTTGTTTTAATCAATTCATTTTGTTGTCTTTTTCGAGTTTTTAAAAACAATTGTGAAAAACATGTACTTTTTTCAAATATATAATTTCCTTAGATCTTAAGTCAGTCTTTGATACAGTTGGTAAGAATATTTACATTAAAATCATATTGTAAAAAACATAGCCTTTTTTCAAACATATAATTTCCTTAAATATTAAGTCATTCTTTGATGCAGTTAGTAAGAATATTTACATTGAAATCACATTTAAAGAAAAAAAATCAAATTTCTCAAACTTAATATGCTCTATGAGGAAGCATTGCACTAAAGCACATAGCAACGTTTTTTTAACATAGATATTATCAATAAAGAAAAAACGCTTATAAAAAAGTATTTTTAACTTTGATGGATGTTCATAACATTTTATGTTTATCTTTATATACAGATGAAAACATTAATAAATGTAAATATAGAAATACATAGCATATTAGTAATGCTACTATATAGCAAAAAAACATGTTTTAAATTTTTATCCTTGCATTTTTGTCTATTTGACATAAATTATAACAAATAAAAGCCTTATATATGTAATGTTTCAAGAAACATTTCATGTAAAGTTTTCAAATTATTTAATAGATTTTGCAATTAAATTTTACAAAATTCATAGTTAAATTTTACGAAACCTTTCGAAAATATTTAATGAAATGTTTCTTGAAATATATTAGAAATATTGCAACAAAACATTTCATGATATATTTTTAAAATATTTCTAAGATACCGATTGAAAAGTTTTTATCGTAATATTGAATAAATAAATATTACAGAAATATTTTACGAAAGGTTTCAAAAAATATTTAATAAATATTTTTCGGCAACATTTTATGGAATTAGAAACAATATATTTATGTAACAATCATTATACAAACGAATTATTTTAACTTATATTAAAAATATAAATATTTATTAATTAGCAAAATGAATATAAATCTTGTATTTAAATTTACAAAGTTTTTAATAATTGTATAAAATAAAAATAATGACAAATGATTATTAATTATTTTTAATATATAATTAATTAAAACATTTCAATTTTAAAACTTAAACTCATCACGTTACAATATTCTTCTTTTAAGACCAAGCTGGAGTACAATCTAATACCGACCGAGTAACAATTGAGTTATTTGTTATTTACTCAAGTATTGATCGATGTTAAACAATTAGAAAAAAACAGCGAATCTAGCCTGCTCTTAATTTAAACATAAAAATTTTATCTATTGAAATTATTATTAAAATCAAAAAGTTTATAATTTTTAATATTAATTTTAGACCCGTGTACAAATTACGTAAGGTTGATAGGGGGACAAAGGGTGTCCAAATAACTCATAATCTCTTACATAGATGAAAAGAGGAGGTTTAAAAATATTTTACAAGAGTTTACCTTTATATTTATATATAATTATACACAGATTATATACAATTATACATAGTTTATGTACAATTATATATACTTTATTTTGTATAATAATACATAATTTGTATAAGTCTACATATTCTCACATGTATCTATATATTTATATATATTCACATGATAGTTTATATTATTATAAGAATATTGCCCCTACATAATTCTAAATAAATAAATACAAAGAAGACTAATGATACAGAAATACGTATTAATACATATGATTTTTTATAAACACTATAATTTTAAGATTAGAATTTACAATTTTAAACTCACGATCATCATATTCATTTATTGATAAATGAAAGAATTTTAAGATTATGAAATTACGATCTAAAACTAACGATTATCATATTCATTTATTAATAAATGGAAAAATTCTATGATAAAAAAAACTTTGTTTTCAAATGTAATTTTTATTATTCTAATCCCACTTAAGAGGCGGCCGTATAGTTCTATCCTTGTCTAATCTAAATTTTCTTTATTATTAATAAATTAAATATTTTCATAGAAAAGTAAGACAACCGCCCAATAGAGCAAAAGACAAGCAAACGATTATTTTTTATGAAAAAATATGAAATTTTGATTATTTTTCGAGTGAAGTCTGAAACGGAAAAACAGTTGAATCAACTCAATCAAGTTCGATTGTTTTTCCGTTTCAGACTTCACTCGCAAAATAATCAAAATTTCGTATTTTTTCATAAAAAAGAATCATTTGCTTGTCTTTTGGTCTATTGGGCGGTTGTCTTACTTTTCTATGAAAATATTTAATTTATTAATAATAAAGAAAATTCAGATTAGACAAGGACAGAATGATACGGCCTCCTCTTAATTAACAAAACGTTAAATAAAGTAAGGGGTCAAATCTAGAAAAAAAAAATACAGACCCTTACATATAAATAATGAAAAGTCGTATGTAATGAAAATATCCTTACGTAATTTGTACATGGCTCATTTAATAATAATTAAAAAGTATAATAACTGCGTATATTTTAAATAAAAAAATTTTTAATTCAAAGTAGAAGATTAAAAAATTATTAATAAAATATATATGTATATAGTAAATTATACATAAGTTATAAATAATAAAACTTAATAATATTAAAAAATATTGAATTACACTATATATAATATAATAAGTATTATTATATTAATTTAGCAATAAATATGTTTACTTGCACTAAATGCAATTGATCATTTGAGAGACATAACCATTTATTGAAACATAATAAGAAATTTCATTCATCAAAAATATATATTTTTTATATATGTGGAACAATATTAAAATATAAAAGAGGTTATATAAGACATTTAAAAAAACATTACAAACCTGAAAAATTAGAATGTTCTATTTGGAAAAATAAATATATAAGAAATGAACATTTAATTAGATACTTACAAAGTCATGCATCTAATTATAGTAATATTTGCAACATTTGTGGAAAAGGATTTCATCGAAAAGATAATTTATTACGTCACATAAAAATACATAAAAATGTAATGTAAATATTAATAACATTAAAAAAATTAATACAATAAATATATAAAAATAATATCTTATTTATAATATTTTTAAAAACTAAAATTGTAATAGGAGATCAATCAACGTATGTATTAAAAACTTTATTAAAAAAATCAAAAATATAATATATGTTATAAATATTTTTGATTACATATAGTAGATCTCTGGTTGCATATATTGAAGAAATTTCCGAAGAACAAACTTTTGTTAACAAACAAAAACAAACTGATTTCAGGATTTTGAAATTCATAATAAATAATTCTGAAGGATTTGGAATACAATGCAATATTTATGATGAAAATATTAAGAAATTAAAAAAAAATCTACAACTGAACGAAGTAAATTTTTATAATATACTATATTATTAATTACAACACGATATTAAACATTTTTTAATATTTTAGAAAATATTATTAGAGAATGTTAATGTTTCAAAAGCAAAGGATACAATGAGGAAATAATATATATGACTTTACATCAAAATATTATTGGAATATTATTTATTCAGGCGAATACAACATATTGAAAAATAACAAGCCAAGTAAAATAAATTTCGAAGAAATAAAATTAAGACCTGGATTAATAAGTAATTAAATATTATTGAAAAAAAAATATAATAATATAAATAATTTTTTATTTTTCAGAAATGCAAGGGTATTTAAAAAATTCTTTTGCACAAAAAAAATAGTACATTATTGACCAAGGATGATCAATATGCATCTATGGTCTAATATATTATTTTTTTGTCCCAAGGCCGAGATATTTAAAGTTTTTCCGTAGAACGCAAAATGGGCATTTTGCGGCCTAGAGCAAAAAAAAAATTAATCAGAATACATCGGAACAATAACGAATGGACAATATAAATTAGACGTTTTATCAAATAAATTAGAAAATGAATATGTGAATTGGGAAAGAGGAACAAAACTAGAAACTATTGGAGGAATAGAAGAAAATAGTCAAAACAATTATAATAATATATTATATGCATATACACTTATGAAAATATTCATGTATATTTATATATATATGTATATATATATATATATATTTAACAATTTTATAGATATTACATATGTATTAAAAGTAAAAAGATTGGAATTTATTAAAGTATTAAATGATACAACATGGAGTTACAAGAACTTATATTATTAGCAAATAAAATAATTTTAAATCAGGTAAATTAAATAATTATATATTTTTATTTCATCACATTAATAAATACAATATTCTCAATATAAAATGATTATTTTTCAAGGTTACAGAAAAACAAATTAATGATACTTAAAACACAAAATATAAAATAATATTGATTTACTACAGAAAAAATTAATGTATTACTTTTTTTTAACAACAATAAAAAATAAATATGTAAGCTTGTAATAAAACATAAAGAGTATAGCTGGATAAGTACGTTAAAATGGCCTGTCCTTAGATTTTTTTAGAATTTGGCCTATTTATTCATCATGTCAAAAAACTCTGATCCTGAAAGTTACAGCTCGCTAGACTAAAAATTTGCTTCCTAACCTCAAAAAATGTGGTTTTCAGTTTTTTAAGCATGTCTCTGCGAATTTTTAACCGATTAGGGTGATTCGAAATCAAAATCAAAGGGAATCATAATGCGCACATTAGCTTATTATTTTTAGAGGTTTCTGAAATAAAAACATAACCTAAAAATGGGCTTGAAAATTTCTAAGTTGCGTAGAAAAAAAACTATTGTTTGGATTTTTTTTAGTTTACCTCAAACTCTTCTTTTTATTTGAATTTAGTACCATAAATTTTTTCAGATTTTTTAAAAGGGTGAAAAGTAGTTAAAATGATGAAAAACTAAAATTTTCACTCATTTATGGGATTTTTAGAGTATTTAAACAATTTCAAAGTACAATTTATGATGAAAAATGAGTTCAGGGACCCAAAATACCCTATGATATGAGTTTTTGGTTACATTTTACCACAATATGTTGCTCAAATGTCGAAAATTAATTTCAAAAAACGCGTTTTGATATTGCATACGACGTAAAAACGCACGTTATCTCGGCAATGATCCAAGGTGTTGACTTAATGTTCATTGAAAACATCATTTTTTTTTTCAAAAATGCTATATTATTAATAACATAAAAACTCACTTCGTGTAAAATAAAAAAAAAGAAAAAAAATTAAAATTATTTTAATTCTTTACTTATAAAAATTATTTAATGACAATTAATTAGTTTATTATAAAATATAAAACAGCGCCCTTATTCCTTCTTGTGCCTTCTTGTTCCTTATAGTTATGGTTTATGCATGTTTAGCTGTCATGACCTTTAACTGTTTTGATTGCGGTAAAAAATTTTGTATTAATAGAACATACAACGATATTACAAATAATATTAAATATTATTTGTAATATCAATGTTGTCGTTGGGTGTAGTTGAGCATATCGTCGGGTGGGAGGAAAAAGATCGTAATTCAGCCAAGCTCAAAAACGGAACAGCTTGGCTTCGGCAACTAAGAAGTTGTAATTCAACTTAGCGTATGAAAAAATTGTAGCTCGAGTTTGGCCATAAACATGTTATAACTTTTATGCTTAAACATAGGAGACATAACGTTTATATATGATTACTACTTTTTTGAGCGCTAAGTTAAATTAGAACCTTTTCGTGAACAAAACCAAGTTGTTACGTTTTTAAGAGTTTAGCTGAGTTATGATGTTTTTCCGCCAACCCGACGATATGTTTAAGGGTTTTAGCCAACTGCATATGACTGAAAATTAAATATTCTCATTATTTTATTTTCAGAACAAGAAAATAACTATATCGACCTAAGTGTTTTTAAAATTTTTAAATGATTTTATACTTTATAATCAACTAATTAATTGTCATTAAATAATTTTTATAAGTAAAGAATTAAAATAATTTTGATTTTTTCTCCTTTTTTTATTTTACGCGAAGTACTCGATGGATATGTTCCAAACTTTTGCTCGATCCATTGATTTGCTTTTTCATTTATTAAATAAGCTTTTTTTTCATTATGTTATTTTTTTTTTTAATGCCAAATTTAATTATAAAACTTTATTAAGATGAGCTTTATAAAAATATTAGGAAATATTACTGGTAAATCATTTTTTATATTAGAATTACATTTTAAAAAATAAAGTCTAATTACTCGAACTTAAAGAACTCTAAAGCACTGCGCTAAGACAGTTGACAGCGTTTTTCATTTTATTTTTTTCACGCATATACTCTCACTTGTTCAACAGAAACGTGACTTACCATTATATTTAAACGAATTTGTTGGTAGATAACTTATTTTAAAGGTTAATGTTTAGCTTAACATCAAAAGCACTGTGTCAAATATAGAAAATGTGAGTTTTTATGTCATTAATAATATAGCATTTTTGAAGAAAAAATGATATTTTCAATAAACATTAAGTCAACACCTTGGATCATTACCAATATAACATGAGTTTTTACGTCGTATGCAATATCAAAACGCGTTTTTTGAGGTTATTTTTCGACATTTGAGCAATATATTGTAGAAAAATGTAACCAAAAACTCATATTAAAGGGTATTTTGGGTCGCTGAACTCATTTTTCATTATAAATTGTACTTTGAAATTGTTTAAATACTCTAAAAATCCCAAAAATGAGTGAAAATTTTAGTTTTTCATCATTTTAACTACTTTTCACCCTTTTAAAAAATCTGAAAAAATTTATGGTACTAAATTCAAATAAAAAGAAAACTTTGAGGTGAACTAAAAAAATCCAAACAATATTTTATTTTCTACGCAACTTAGAAATTTTCAAACCCATTTTTAGGTTATGTTTTGGTTTCAAAAACATCTAAGAATAATAAGCTTATGTACGCATTATGATTCCCTTCAATCTCGATTTCGAATCACCCAAATTGATTTAAAATTCGCAGAGATGCTTAAAAAACTGAAAATCACATTTTTTTAGGTTAGGAAGCCAATTTTTAGTCTAGCGAGCTGTAACTTTTAGGATCGTAGTTTTTTGACATGCTAAATAAATAGGCTAAATTCTGAAAAAATTGAAGGACAGGCTATTTTAACGTACTTATCCAGCTATACTCTTTAAAAGCTTCTTTTAGCAACAATGAAATTTAACGACATATTAAATAAATATTGAAAATTATTCATTTTTTTAAAGTAAGTATACAAAGCAACTGCACAAGTTTTTTTAGCAACAGTGAAAAATAAATATGTAAGCTTTTTATAACTACAATGAAATATAAATTTGTAAGCTTCTATTAGCGACAGTAAAAAATAAGTCTATAAAATTATCTCAGTAATAATAACAAATTAATCTGTTAGCTCCTTTTAGCGACAATAAATAATAAATTTGTATGCTTATATGAGATTTTTTCAGCGACAACAAACAATAGATCTGTATGCTTCAGCGACAATAATAAATAAATTTGTAAGCTTTTTTAGTGACAATGAAAAAAAAGTGTAGGCTTCTTTAGCGACACTGAAAAATAAAAATGTAAGCTTCTTTTAGCTACAATAAACAAGAAAAAAAAACACTCTTATTGCAGCCATATATTTATATATGTTGATCTCGAGCCCAAAAATAAAAAATGCAGAGAGGGAGCGTTTTCTTTGCATCTTCTCGATATGTATGAAAGAGTATAGCCGAATAAGCATGTAAAAATGGCCTTAAGAGGAAGCCGTATATCTTTGTCCTTGTCTAATCTAAATTTTCGTTATTATTAATAAATTAAATATTGTTATACAAAAGTAAGGGCATAGCCCAATAGATTTCAGGACGAGCAAACGATCCTATTGTATGAAAAAGTATAAAATTTTCATTAGTTTTCGAGTAAGGTCTGAAACGGAAAAACAGTTATCAAGTTTAATTGTTTTTCCGTTTCAGACCTTACTCGAAAACTAATGAAAATTTTATATTTTTTCATAGAATAGGATCGTTTAGTCGTCCTGAAATCTATTGGGTTATGCCCTTACTTTTGTATAACAATATTTAATTTATTAATAATAATGAAAATTCAGATTAGACAAGGACAGAGCTATACGGCCGCCTCTTAACTCGGATTTTCCTGAAACTTTGCTTATTTTTTTGTCTTGTCAAAAAACTAAAATCCTGAAAATTTTAGATCTCTATGGTCAAAATTGGCTTCATAACCTCAAAAAACGTGTTTATCGGTTTTTTTGCTATAATTAGGTGAATTCTTAATGGAACTTCAAAATTCGGAATCAAGGTAAAAGAGGATGATAAAACGCATATATTTAGTGGCTATATAAAATCTTACGAGTCTCAAACATAACCTAAAAAAAAATTTGAAAATTTCAAAATGGCCTGTACATTAACGGTATGAATGCATACTTATTTTTGACTTTTAGAAACTTTACTTTTCATAAGATCTATCATTCATTTTTCTTGCAGATTTTTGTAAGAATAGTGGAAAGTACCTAAAATATTAAAAAACTGAAAATTTTATAGATTTATAGCATTTTAGAAGCTCTATTGCATTCTGATCATGAAAATAACACCACATACACGTTCAGCGACCATAAAAATCTCCTAAATATCGATATTTAGTCGAATTTATATCATATGTATCCCTAAAATACGAGAGTAAGCTTAAAAAAATCGTTTTTCGACCAAAAAGACTCCTGTAATCTTTTTATTACCACCTTAAACTATAATTCCACCACTTCATATTCAAAGTAACCTTAAAAATTTATTCACTGATCAATAACTTCCTTGGTACTGATTTTTAATCTCATTCAGTACAATTTTTGGCCGAAAGATATAAAATTAGCCTCAAAAAATGCATATAGTGACTAAAAATGACCTCAACTATCATTTTTCTGACGTATTCGAAACAATTCTTTGTATGATTTTTTTTAAATAACCTCGAAAACATATTGATGGATTCTAAGAGCTTCTTACTGAGATTATTTATATTGTTCAGTGCGATGTTTTGTCGAGCACCACCAAAATATCGCTAAATAATGCGCCTAGCCAGCAAAAATATTTCATGTTGTGCTACAGCATTATTTAAAAGTAATTAACATCGAAATAGTAATGTAATATTACTAAAATATTCTACTATTTTAAAGATACATTAGCGAGCCGAGCTTGTGTTGGAGTACAAGCAAGCAGGTGAGCCCCACACAGTATAAAATGTTTGAATTATTTTCGAAATATTTCAAAACATTCCATGCTGTGCGGGACAGCTCTGAAGTTTATATTTGTTAGTGTTACCGTAGAAGATGTAGTTTCTGATTATATAAAAGAAATCATGCCCTGATAAGAATTCCGTTCTTTACGGTATTAACTGTTCGAATTCAAAAATAAAGACAATGATTACATAACAGAAGAACGTAACAATAATTTACAAAAATATGCACATTTAGGCAATCTGAAACTGAAAATAAATTAGTCTGCTATTTTAGTTGATAAAGAAAAAAATATTATCTTTATTAAACTTGAAATATGATTTAAGAGACCGCCATATCTCTCTGTCCTTTTCTGATTACAAAATTATTTTTTTTTCAAAAACTAGCATATTAAGGCAGAAATGAAGAGATAGTTTCGATTTGTATAATGAAAATTAATACTTTCTTTTATAAAGATAGGTTAATTTTATCGCTTCATTTTCGAGAAAAGTTGGAATAACATGAAATTAGAGATTAGAGGCAGAAAATACGATTTTCAAGTTATTCCAACTTCTCTAGAAAACCAAGCGATAAAATTAATTTATTCTCATCAGAGAAAATATTGCTATTTATTATACGCATCGAAACCATCTTTTAATTTCTGCCTCCAGTAACTAGTTTTTATAAAAAATAAATTTTAAATAGAGTCGGTGAAACAGGTATCTGTGTCGATATACAGCAGTCTCTGAATTATTAAAAAAATTGTCAATTTTTAAATTACTAATTTTTTATTTTCTTACTATTTGTTATTCATTATTTTTCTTTATAATTCAGTAAAATTCAGTTAATTTTAAAAATAATTATTTAATAATGATTTGGTAATAAAATATTGAAAAAAAAATTTTGCAGAAAAAAATTGTGTGTACCCAAGTTTTAACCCATGCCCTCAAGAGGCGTTTGGGTCTATTCGCCGCTACATACAGGGTGGCGCTGCGGTCAGGTGAGAGAATTCTATTAAATATTTTTTATACAGCTATTTACAATTTTCTGAGACAACAATATACTTTTAATGTTGTCATTTCCTCTAGCAATATATATGTCGAACAATTATTTATACTTATCTTGTTTGAAAAGTCTAAAATATTGTTATAAAGCGAAAAATGTGATACAACGTAGGACCGATGTAAACATGCGTGCACCTTCCTTTAATGCGACAGAGAGAGCAAAACTAAAGAATTATGTATACTAATGTTTACGTCGGCTCTATCTTGCGCCGCATTTTTTGCTTTATAACAATATTTTAGACTTTTCCAACAAGATTAATATTAATAATTATTCTACATATATATGGCTAGAGGAAATGACAAGATTAAAAGTATGTTATTGTTTCAGTAAATTTTGAATTGTTGTATGAAAAATATTTTATATTTTTCTCTCACCTGACCGCAGCGCCACCAAGCGGTGAATGGTTCCGACCGCCTCTTAATTAAAGAACGTGATATATAAAAATATGAGGTAACCAAAATAATTTAAGTTAAAATTTAGATGTGATTGAACTTGTGGAGGGTTTGATAAGCATGTATTATTTTTTGTTTTGATCGTGGGTTCAAACCTCGGTTCACACAATTTAAAAAAAAAAAAATTTTTTTTAATATTTTATCACCAAATTATTATAAAATATTTATTTTTAAAATTAAAAACTGAATTCAACTGAATTATAAAGAAAAATAATGAATAACAAATAGTAAGCGAATAAAAAATTAGAAATTTATTTGGCGCATTATTTTACGAAATTTTCGTGGAACTTGACAAAATATCGCACATAACAATATAAACAATCGCAGTAAGAAGTTCTTAGAATCCTCTAATATATTTTATTGTCAAATATGTTGTTTTGAATACGACAGAAAAATGATAGTTGAGGTCATTTTTAGTCACCAAGTAAAAATTTTCAGGTTAATTTCATATCTTTTGGCCAAAAATCGTACTGAATAAGATTAACAATCAGTATCAAGGAGGCTATTGGTCAGTGAATAAATTTACAAGGTTACTTTGAAAAAGAAGTAAAATTATAGTTTAGGATGATAATAAAAAGACTACAGGAGTCTTTTTGGTCGAAAAATGATTTTTTTAAGCTTATTCTCGTATTTTATGGATGAATATGATATAAATCTGACTAAATATCAATGTTTAGGGGTTTTTTGAGTTTTTGAACGTGCTTTTGTTGTCATTTTCATGATCAGAATGCAATTAAGCCTCTGAATCGCCATCAATGTTTAAAATTTTCAGTTTTTTGATATTTCAGGTACTTTCCACCATTCCTACAAAAATCTGCAAGAAAAATGAATGATAGATCTTATGAAAAGTAAAGTTTCTAAGAGTCAAAAATAAGTATGCATTCATACCGTTAATGTACAGGCCATTTTCAAATTTTTAAATTTATTTTTAGGTTATGTTTGAGACTCCTAAGGTTTTATATAGTCACTAAATATATGCGTTTTATCGTCCTCTTTTACCTCGATTTCGAATTTTCAAGTTCCATTAAGAATTCACCTAATTATAGCAAAAAAATCGAAAAACACGTTTTTTGAAGTTATAAAGCCAATTTCGACCATAGGGATCTGAAACTTTCAGGATTTTAGTTTTTTGACAAGACGAAAAAATTTCAGGGAAATCCGAGTTAAGGCCATTTTTACATGTTTATTCGGCTATACTCTTTATGACATAAGAAGATAAAAATATTTATTTATAATCATAATTTTCTATCATTCTATTATTCTACTTTTTATTATTCACTTATAATTATTATTAAATATTATTATATACAATCATAACTTTAAATTTTATTGTTATTTACTATTCTATTTTTAATTCATTTCAAAAATATATAAGTTTGATTCATTGTGAACTTTTGAATGTCGCGTTCAACCATCTTTTTTTTCATTAATTCTAATTCTATAACTTTATATTTTATATTTTTATGTATCAATGTTTTCTATTGAACTTTTTTCACATTATGAAAGTTAGATTTATTATGTCCTACTCTTCTATTTACTTTTAAATTGACTGTCAGCAGTGTGTGTTCGGGGGGTTGGCGAGCGGATCGAGCAGGGGGGAACCCCCCCTAGTATATATATATATATATATATATATATATATATATGTATGTATATATGTATGTATGTTTATGTCCTCGTAGGCCGTATTCGTGTCAGTATGTAAAGAGCATGCTAAA
Source organism: Anastatus disparis (assembly GCA_017163975.1). Classification (NCBI taxonomy): domain Eukaryota; kingdom Metazoa; phylum Arthropoda; class Insecta; order Hymenoptera; family Eupelmidae; genus Anastatus; species Anastatus disparis. The sequence continues at coordinate 346,245 of JAFFSR010000238.1, forward strand.
TTTGTATTGGCATCCCATATGTCTCAGACGCGCTCCTCGACTTATTGCAAGAATTATATGTCTTCCTGAGACATATTGAGACTTAATATATCTCAGGAGAAATCAATATGGCATCACCGATCCTACTATGTTTCGTTCAATATGTCAAAGAGCAATCATATTGAACGTAGGTTAGTGAAAAAAAAATGACTCGCGCTTCGACAGCAGCTATACTCATTACAAAATGTCAATCTAAGAAACAAAAGAAAAAATCAATAGAACTAAAATTTAATTTTAAAAGTATTGAAAAAAAGATTAATATTTTCAACTAATAAGTTATATTTCCTCATACGGCCTACTTCGGACATAAAATCATCTATGTCCTTTGGCCGTTTATTCAGGTGGAATCTGAATCTCGAACAATGTTTGCAGCTTGAGCAGAAATCTACCTCGGGCGCGCTTCGCGCGCCCTCGGCAATTTCAGCTCAAGCGACAAACATTGTCCTCGATTCATATTCCACCTGAATACGGCCAAAGGACATATATAACTAGTATGCACACATAAGAGCGAAAGGTACTAATAATCAATCAATTATACAACCTCTATACTTAAACGCGTTTCCTTAAATTATTTTTTTTGTTATTCGCACGTTTTCTTTATCTTTTCCCAATATAACTACATTAAACCTAATTCATTCCTATTTGTTAAAACCTTAATTTTATTTTAACTCTCAGTAAATATTTCTCATGAATATTTCTCAGAGTCAATTTTTACAACATTAATTATACCTTTTTCGTAATTTTCTGATTGTTATAATAACCTAATAATCCGATTGTTTTCTAACTGCTATATCTATTTCAATAAGTTTTTCTATCCTCAAATTAAAGGTATCACTTTACAGCTTTTTACATAAATTACTTTTGTTACTGTTCCTGAATCATAATATTACTATACAATCTAATATAGCACATTTTATATGCTGTATTTTGTAGGTCTTGAAATTAAATTTTATTGCATTCTTATAATGTACCTCATTGTATCAATTTTAGAATAATTTTAAATAGTTCACGTTATACGTTATATCTGGTTTGGTGTCTATGCTCATGTACAAGAACCTTCCTATAATACTCCCATACTTATTTCTTTATTTCCAACTTCAGCCAAAATAGTTTTAAATTTCACGTTGAAATTGCTGTCTCGTCATCTGCTTGATTGACAATAATAAATTATTTTTGAATCAGCAATTTTTAAAGTGTCATCTTCACAACCGACGAGTATATATTAATAACTGTTAATAGCTCCTAAGCACTATCTTAGCTTTCTCTGTGCTCCCTTTTAAAAATCCAATCAATTAATACATTACATATTTATAACACAATACACCATATATATTATATATTTATGCATCTACATACACTTACGTTCAAAAAATTTAAACATTCCTTTTCTTTACAAATACTACAAGTTCTAGTATTTTTATACATAACAACATATAGTATAATGTCGAAACTACAAATTTGTATTAATTTAGCAATTAGGCAAATTCCAATATAAAGACCGCGTCAAATATTATAATAAGATCTTTATAGAAACAACAAACCATTTCATTTCATTTACGAATTATTTTATTACAAAAAAAATATTTTTTTTCTCTATTGTATTCAATGGATCTTGAATTAAAAAAAAATACAAGACTCATTCACAAAAAGAAAGATCATATTTATACTATAAAGAATCAAAAACAATATTTATTAAGACGAAAATTATTTGCATGAGCTTAAATAATGTAACCTTTAATCCTAAATAAACCTAATTACTCAACATAAAGTAATGATACTAATTATTGTTAAACAACATTTTTTTTTATAAAAGCAAAAATTCGTAATTTTATTGACAATTTTACTTCTTGAAATCTACAATATAAAATAATTAATCTGATATAAAAACTAATTAAGTAAATATGCTGTTAAATAACATTCTTATTATCTCATTTTTTTTATTTTTTTATTTTTGAAGTAATAACAAACTGAAACATTGAGTTCAAAAATTGCCTTCGCTCAAGTAAATACTATATAAAAACTGCATATTAATTGAACTCAATTTACCAGACTCGAAGAAAACTAATTATATATGTATATTCTCTATAAGATAATTGTAGTAACATATGTATAGGAAATATAATATTATAAATGGAATGATCACTGACTTAAGGATACCGTCTACCCAAAAAATGGATCAAAAATTTTAAAATTTTCAGTTTTGAGATCATTAAGAATTTTCATCCTGTAGGTAAATACCTACAAGAAAAATCATATATGTTCTAAGAATTATTTTTTCAGTCACTATTCTATAAAAACAAAAAATCAATATTTTATTGTGTGACCTCACTTATATTATATTTATAATATAAAGAATTGATAGAGAATAAGTAAGAAGATAGAATAATATTAAAAATAAAAAAAACTTTTTAATGTACTACGTTTTTATAATGAACCAAAAAGTATAAAATAATGTGTAATAAAATGAAAAATGAATAATGATTTGAAATAAAACAAACGAGGGGCGCATGTTTATTATTATGTATTGTATGCGCCCCACGTTTTTTTTATTTCAAATCATTATTCATTTTTCATTTTATTACACATTATTTTATACTTTTTGGTTCATTATAAAAACGTAGTACATTAAAAAGTTTTTTTTATTTTTAATATTATTTTATACTTTTTAGTTCAATTAAAAAACGTGGTAGATTGAAAATTTTTTTTTTATTTAAATATTATCTTATACATTTTGGTATTATTATTATTATTATTATTAATATTATTTATCGTGTTGTCCAACAGTGCATATTATATAGCATATATATTGTTGTCAAGGGACTAAAACGTGTTTCATCTATTTTTTTAGAGAACACGTAATCGCATGCTGAGTTTCCCGCCATTTTGACGATAATGACGCTATTAGAAATTCAACCAAAATTTATTGTTTTATGCATTGATAGACCATAAAATGAATAAAATACAGTCTCAAATTTTATATGTACAATACAAAATGCTGTAATTTATGTCTAATTGCAATATGAGAAGTTAAAGAATTTTAAAAATTTTCGAAGATGGTTAGACACTAATGTTAAAAGTATATCTATATATAAAATCTTCAAAATTTCAATTTTTCCAATATCTCCGTATATAATTGTATTAATATATTTTTCGGTGGGAATATATATTTAATTATATTATCCAACAATGCATGCAAAAATATAATATTGAATATATTAATATATTAATATATTTGATATATTAATATATTAATATATTAATATATTTGATATATTAATATATTAATATATTTGATATATTAATATATTAATATATTAATATATTTGATATATTAATATATTAATATATTTGATATATTAATATATTAATATATTACTATATTAATATATTACTATATTTGATATATTAATATATTAATATATTAATATATTAATATATCAAAAGAAGATTTTTAAAATTTTCGAAGATGTTTAGACACTAATGTTAAAAGTGTATCTATATATAAAATCTTCAAATCTTCAATTTTGCCAACATCTCCGTATATGATTGAATATATTAATATATTGTTCGGTAGATATATATATTTTTTTTATAATATTGCATTGTCATCCAGTTCCGAGCTATATTTAAAATTTCAAGTCTCTAGCTCATCAGGAAGTTAGTTTACAATCGGTTGCAAAATTCGTACCGAACAGACCGACAGACAGACAGACAGACAGACAGACAGACAGACAGACAGACAGACACCAAAGCGAGTTAAAAAAAAAAAAAAAAAAAAAAAAAATAGTAACACCAAAGCGAGTTAATAAAAACGTAGTAAAATAAAAATAAAATAAAAGATAATTAGCAATAATCTTATTCTCTCTTGAATTCGAATCATCACGTTAAAGGTCTATCTCTACCTTGCGCGTCGGCGCGGTGTAACAATTAGACGTTATACCGACGCGCAAGGTAGAAATTAGTATAAGATGCGTACGGGCTTATATGTGTGCTGATAAACGCTTATATGATATTGTATCCCCAGCACACATATAAGCGCACCTGTATTGTAAAATAGTCGTATAATAAAGATCTCTCCCCTCTTATAGACAATATACAGGATTCGAGGAGGAGAGACTCCGTGTGCGGAACATTGTATGGAAGAGATGGACTCGTGCAGAGCGCGAGCTAAAATTAGCATGGTGTCTCCCCCACGACGCACAATTAAGCTAAGAGGAGGAGGATAGCGGCGACGGCGGCTCAAACGAGAGCAATGTAGTCGTCGTCTAAAATCCTGTACGGCACTCTTTGGCCGGCCTTCGTTAAATAAAGTGAATCTTAAATTTAATACGTGTTATTAGTATCAATTCTTGCTGATTATTCTGCAGGTCCGCGAGGAGCTGGATAACCACCAGCTCCGTACCGGTAGCAGTTATAACAGAATAAATCTTTTTTATTAAAATCAAAATTTCATTGTAGTAAGATAATAAATTATACTGTCACTTATATTTCTTTTAGTGAGAGTGTTAAAGTACTTAAATTCCTATAATTGTTATCTATTTGAATAAGTGTATAATGTGTAATTAACCGATACGCTACTTTAAAGCAACATACGCAACTTTAGGCAATATATTACTAATAACTAAGGGTGAAATCAGATGGAGCGGAAAATAGGCGACGGAACGTCACAGAACCTCAATTCCGCATCTTTGTATTCCGCCAACGGAGTAAAGACGACGTAATCGACGACATCAATTTTTATTTTGTTTAAAAAAATTATTAGTGCTTCAATAACCTCACGTAATATTTTTAATTTGCTTTCCATAGCTGTACTTTTAATTTCAATCAAACTTTTAAATTCTATTTTGGTTAACTATTTGTTTAAACAATTTCAAAAAGTCTGTGACGCTTCTATTATCCCGTCAAATTTGTTTCCCTATATTTACATGGAGCGGAATGGAAGTTCTGTGACGTTGATTAGCAATTTTATAATTAAAAAATAATGATGTTAATTGAAATATTTGGTTATAATAACAAACTATATTTTATTTTTATAAAAAAAGAATCTCATTACAATAACAATAGGTGATTATTTCCAACTTTTTTAACATTTTTGTTGTTAATTTAAAATTCGCGGATACATTTGTATGCTATTTTTAACAATTTTTCAGCTACATTCCGCGCCATGTGAATATAGGGAAAAAATTTGACGGAAAACAAGGCGACGGAATGAATGTTTTGTGACGTTCCGTCGTCTATTTTCCGCTCCATCTGATTTCACCCTAACAAAAAACAAACATATAGAGACCCCGGACTGTACGTGGCAAAATGTCCACTGCAAAAACGGGTCTGTGTAAAACAATAACCTTTCCTTATTCCTTCTTATGTGCACGAAGTGCAATCCTTTTCTAGATAATAGGGTAAGAGGTTATAATTGATATTGTTATTTCACGGCAATATTGTTGCAAACGAAAATAATTTTAAATAACTTTTACTTTTATGTAATATGTAATATTCAACTTCATGCACGTAGAAAGTATTTGAAAAAAAAAAAAAAAAATATATATATATATATATATATATATATATATATATATATATATATATTGATTGCGCTAATTATTTATAATTTATGCAATCAATTTTCATACACCTGCATATTGTTGACTAATTTATTTGGCTAATTTAGTTCAATCAATCATAACAAAATACAAAAGAGCAGAACATTTTATGTAATTAGCTTAGTAGAACGTCTGTAACGCCACGCAATGAGACTTGATCAAAATAAATATTATAGTGTATAAGAACAGATGTAAACATAACCAAAGAATATAGACGTTTATAGAAGAGCAGACACGTACAATATTTTGAGGCAAGTTATCCCCCCAGCTTTTACGTTGTTAGTATATCTATATATTAGTACTGCATAGATATACAGTCTGGTGTATTCGCTCTGCGCTTCTATGCATATGTTTATATTCGTTGACATAACACTGTAACAGAATATTTAGCTACAAATTTGTTTTCATGTCCATTTTATGTTTTTAAATCGTAAATCGATCATCTAACAATGAATCGCATCGAAGATTTAAAATACAAAAAAAGGAGGAAAGCAAAATCGAGGAAAATGAAAAGAAAACATAAAAATTTAAATGCCAAAAACGAAAAAACTACAAGTGAGAAAAAACTTCAAAGCTCTATTAAAAGCTGGATCAAAGATCAAAATGACGATGAAAGTTTTGAATATGTGTTTGTGCACAAAAAAACAATTGAATAATTTTGTTTTTGAAGTGTTGTGTGCAATGTGTAAACAAAATTCTTTTAGTATTATAGTCTTAGAGTCCAATGAACTTGCAACAAAACTAAATATTATATGCGGCGAATGTGGAGAAACTATAAAAGAATTTCATTCATGCCCACGTGTTGATGAAAAAAAAAACATTTCATGTGAGCAAAAAAATTATTGAAAGTGTGATCATGATGGGACTAGGTCATGCTGGTTTACAAAAATTTTGTATGGGTATGGGCATAAATGTTATGTCTAAAAAAATTTTTATAAAATATTGCAAAGTGTGATCAATGACTTTAACAGACTCAAGCAAGAAATGTTATCAGAATCAAGAAAGAAGGTACGTGAACATTATTTAGCTTTAGATAAAAGTCTTGATGATGATAGCATTATTGACTATACATGTACGTATGATGGAACTTGGCAGAAACGAGGATTCACCTCATTATATGGTATAGGCTTTGCCATTGAATTATACACCGGTTTAGTAATAGATTATGAGATTCTGTCAAAATACATTATTTATACATTATTTGTGAAAGTAAAAAAACGATATTGCAACCTGAAAGCGAAGAATTGAAAGAGTGGTTAAAAACACATAAAGGCAGTGGTACGTGTCAACAAAACATTGATGGTTCATCTGGTTCATAGAACTGTTTTACAAGGACAAGAGCCACCCAGTCACACTAGTACAAGAACAAAAATAAATTATCTTGTTATCAAATACATCAGACCTGTATATGAAAAATTCAGCAATGTAGAGTTACTTCGAAGATGTATAAGAGGTGGCACGCAGAATGCTAATGAGTCTTCATCACATAATGGTCAAAGTGCAGCTAGGATACTTTTCAATTAAAGAATAAATTAGAAATTGCTGCAATTATGGTTGTTAGTGAATTAAATATGGGTTGTGAAAATACAGTAAGATGAAAAAATTTTACAGTAAGATTAAAACTAATCATTTAATATTACTACTTTTAATTATTATAATTTTTTTTAGACCTCAGGACCAATCTGAAAGAGTTGAAAAAGTAAAGAAGATTAGAAAATGTACAAGTAAAAAAAAAAAATGATGTGTTCAGTATTGAAATAAATAAATTCAACATCTAAATTGTGTTCTGAAAATTGTTGCATAAAATGTTGTTTTTCTCAAAATTAATTATTTAATTTATTTTCTTAAATTCAAAATAGTTCTGGCTATGAAATATTGTTCCAATCAAGTTGAAATTTTATATTTTTCTTTAATCGTATATTAGCAACAAAATTGTGGTGCAGATTTATAATCTGATAAGGTCGAACATACTTTTTTGAAACTTTGCTAGATAAAACATGTGATAATATAATTTTATTAAATAAATAATTGTTATAATTGTTATAATGGATTATAAATTTTCTCATTTTTGACTTCGAACAATTTTGCACCACAACTATCTTCATTTTGTATATTTGAATATATATCTCCATCCACATGTCTGAAAATTGAAAAGTTCATCGCCAGAAGTCATTTAAAGAGAGTCTAATTTTCATTTAATTTTTACACATATTTCTTAATTATTAGAATGAAATTCACTATTTGAAACTATGTAGAGCAATTTCTTGATGATTTTAATGTATATTTCAATATAAAAAAGAAGGAGACTAATTAAATTACATAATAAAAATAATAGTTTTCAAGGTAGACGGTATCCTTAACAAAATATTTTATGAAACTTTAACATATTTGAAATATTAATTTCATTAAAATGGAAACATAAGAAACTTAGAAAAAAAAATATATTTTTAACTATTTTTATAAAGCAACAATTTTCCTTCGTTTGAAATAATTAAATAAATAGTTGTCCGAATAAGAAACATAATGTTAATAAATTGGTAAATGGATATAAAAAAATTTTTTTTCAACCTTTATATAGCATACAAAAAAAATCATCAAAATTTCACCGACTTCCAATATTTATTTTAATACATAAAATAGTTGAAAATGAAAATAATTTCGTAGATAAGCAAACAATAAATTAAAAACAAAACACAAAAAAAATGTATATTATGTCAATACGAAATAAATTCTAGATTTTTTATTTCTCTCGCAATTTATTTGCACGTATCTATTTGCCTATTTATTTATCCCAATTGACAAATTAAGTGTAAGTTATGATTTTATGCACAACTATGTTTGCGTCGATGAATATGTACATTTAAATTTATAATGTATAAAAGATCAATAAGAAAACAATTCAATTAAAATTTTTTATCTGATAGAAATAGTAAATTTACAATCGCATACAAGGTAACTAGAAAATTTTTACCACACAATCAAAAGTAATTAGTAATTATCTGGAAATAAAGTTTTTTTTCCTATTCTTTCGAGAATCGACATTATACATTCAATTGACTACATGGAGAAAATATTCTATTAAACATCGAATTACTTTGATTAAGTTGTTAAGATACACATTTCTCTTTAACTTCAAACAAATATTTTATTTAATATTATTGTATACAATAAAAATTCATGAACATCGTACAACCAACATCACGTTCCATTTTATAAGAATTTATGGCTATCAATACAATCAACAAAAAATCTATGGCGAGGAACTACAAGCATATCAAGAGTGCGATACCATAGAAAAATTAATAAACAACTTATCACTACCAAATTGATGAGATTTTGGAACCAACATCAACACATCTGTACTAGAATAGAACTTAAATATATTAAGGTTATGTTGCATATATGTTTTACACTTTTTTCTAAGACAAAACATTTCCTTCTAAGAGCAAGAAATCCTTCAATTCGAAAACCTTGTGTTAAAATTTATTTTTGTATCAACGAATTTATTTTAATTTTCATCTGAATTTTAATCCATTTTTTTTATAACATCTAAGATAGTATTACACACTTTAATCACATAAATTATTATTACTATTATTATTGTATTCTAATTGTCTAAATTCCGATTTATATAATTTGTAATTCCTTACATTATTATGCGTAGTGACACAACAAAATATTGCATACACAATTTCACAAAATTTTTTTTAGTTTACCAATTTTTGAACACGCTACCAAATTTTATTCTCTCATTATTGTTAGTTAACTATACCATTTTAAAACCCCTCGACGAAAAATTTAACTATAACAAGTATACCAACAATTTACTCACGTAACTAACCAAATATACTGCGAAAATAATGTATCTTATCATGAATTAAAATCAATTGTATTATCTAACATGTAATTTACAAATCAGCTGCTTAACTCGATCTATTCTGCGACTTTTATGCTGATTGTCGGGACGACAATCGTCTTGAGGGGGAAGGTGTGACATCCCATGGAACTATGCTCTTTAAATCAATATAATATTATTAAAACATTCTTAAATTTCAAAATTATAGCTCCAATATGATTGGAGCTTCCATCTCTCGATCGCCCTGGCGCAAGGTAATAAAAACAAACCTCTACGTCACTACACGGCTTTTAGTCACAACAAGACAGCAACCGCAAGAGTCGGCTCTGCCAGGTCCACTGGAAAAATCAGTGTTACTTTAAGTCTTTATTACTTAAATTATTTTAATATTAAAAAATTATTAGTGAGTAGATTAGAGCCCTACTTCACTAATAAATAAAAATAAGAAAATACTGAGATATAAGATTCAAATTTAATTACAAATTTTGAATTAAAATAAAATCAGTTAATGGTGAGAACGAGTGAAAACTTAAGATCTAAGGTGGATCAAGGTGACGTTTGAGGTAATAATCTGAAATATTAACCGAACGTTCGAGCGATTAAAGGAGGTAGCCCAACTTTATCTTGGCACGGACATTCTCACCGTGTAGTTTAAGGAGTCCGGGTATAGAAAACGTCAGGACGATCGAGTCGGAGACAAATTCTTCTCTTTCTCTCCTAATTAGTGAGCTTACTTATATTAACGAAATTTACGAACTCAATTAATAACAGTTAAAACGTAAATAGCAAATGAGAATAATAATATCATGCGACTATTCTCTGTTAATATTCAGAAAATTGATATAGAATCATTCAACTATTTTTCTTAACTCTAAAATAATTATTGCAAGATTAATATCTAGAATAAGGAATTAACAATAAAGTATAAAAACAAAATCTTTAAATGAATAAAAATCAATTACAATAATGTTTGTGCATTATTTAATTTAATAAAATATATAATTTTTCATATAAACATAAATATTCATATATATATATATATATATATATATATATATATATATATATATATATATATATATATATATATATATATATATATATATATATATAAATCAAATTCGTGAATATGCACAAGTATTTTGATTGATATTATTATAAGGATACTGATTATAACGATTTGGTTTTATCGTGTCTAAACTTTAATTATACACGTAAATTAGGTGTAATCATTGTCACACCAATTCTTAATCTTTTAAGATAATTAAATTCGCGTGTAACTTACATCACCACGTCTTATTCCAAAAGATACGCAACCGTCAGTCACACTCAAGTGCAAGTTGCGCTGATTAGCTGATCGACGCGTAACATAAGTACGACGCAACCTCGGTTGCGACCCAAAAATACGCAACTTCGGTTGCAACCCAAGATACGCAACCATCAGTTACACTCAAGTGAAAGTTGCACCAACTAGCTGATTGATGTGTAACATAAATACGGCGCAACTTGAGTCACACTTCTAGGGAAGGGTATCGATTGTTACACGTGAAGATTGGTTACTTATAACAGATAGTTACACACGTGGTATATTTTTTGATGCAACGAGAGTTACATCTATTTTGAGGCGCAACAGCCTATCGTGTGTGTACATAGGTTACATTCAGTCTTTTAGTATAAAGATAAATCAATTTGCGGGAAACATAAATTCTAACCAATTTAAAAATTTATTTAAAATTTTATAATAAATAAAGATTGAAGAAAATCATTAAAAGAGTTATACTTGTGCGTATTTTAACGAATTATTATTGGAATTTATAAGTTAGCAAGAGACAAGGTAAGTCCTGGGACGGTAGACTGGTTCTTAACAAAAATAAATAATTTTTGTTTAAGAACTCAACGACCGAAGCAAGTTCGGTCTTAACAGTACAAACAACTTTTTTTATCTTGTGGGCCTGTGTTATTGATATATATTTGGGTTGGGTCGGGTACAGTATATGCGTTAAACCTTAGCGCCTGACTAGTATCTTAACACTCCTATTAGTATATTATGGTATTCTTACGTCACAATTATTTACAGCCTATAAGAAGAACCAAAGCCACTATTATTCAGAATACTCCGGAAAATCTTTATCATCCTATCCGAAAACTAGCCATATAACGTAAGTCAGACTATTTCTAGCGGTGTTATCACATTCCCCGCAGTCCAAAACTATCCGTTGCGTAGGGCTACAAAAATGCCTTAATCAGGTGAAAATACGGTTTAGTGTGATCCCAAATTACCAGAGTTACAGTGAAATAAAGCAGATAAAATCTGAATAAAATTTATTTCGGGAGTACTCGCTAACTAGCTCAAGATTGGGAATTGAACTTGGACCGCTCACGTGGTAAGAGCCTATCATATCTAAGCCTAAGGCTTTAACCAAGTGAGCCATCACAGCTCTTGTTTATTCAATTGGATACAAGAGAATTTCTTTTCTTTAAATAAAAATCCTTGAAAATTTTTCCATATTTATTTCTGCAGATAATCTTGGAAGTTCATTTTTACTTGACCTGCGGAGTTTCCTATCACATTGGCTATAGAAAATGCTATAGTGATTCTTTGGATTTTTTTATAAGTCTTCTATAAATATTTTTATAAAATTTTCTGCAGAATCATCTATAGTTTAATCTCTATATTTTTTTAAAGGGCTACATTTTTCTGATATATTTTACGGAAATCCTATTCAAACAAAATTCTAAAGAAATTTTTGTCGAAAATTTAGTAGACAAATTCTTAGAAAGTTCTGTAGACAAATTTTTAGAAAATTCTGTAGAAAATTCTGTTAAAAATTCGGTAGAAAATTCTGCAAAAATTTATGCACGCAAAAGCCCTGTGAAAATTTGTACGGGTATACTTATACAATTCCTATTTATTATTCTATAGACAACCTGTAGGATGTTTGAACACTTTTTCTTAATTGTCCCTGTAATTAATTTTGTAGAGATCTTGCAAATTTTTCTGCTAATTCATCCATATTTAACCTGTAGATTTCGTGACAATTTTTTCTACGGGAAATCCTCCAGTGATTTTTCAGATTTTTTAGATATTTTGTAGATTTTCATACAGTTTAATATACAGATTTTTCTCATAAGGAGCAGTTTCGCACACTTATACATAAAACCCAAGTGAAATAACTTATTTGAAAATATGATTTATATTAATAATAAAAATTATAATAAAAGGTTTTATTCTAAATGCAGATCATTTTCATAAAATCTGAAAAATCTTCAAGTGTGAAAGACCGGTTCCATCTCAAATCATACAGGCTGCCTGCACCTATCCCTCCAAATTACATAAGAGTTTTTTTATATCATCCCACTCTCAAAATAAGGGCAGATGTATTTTTTTGTTTTTCGATATCATGAAGAATGCATTTTTTATACACTTTTAAAAAATAACTCATAAATTTTCGATTGTCAAAACTCAAATTCTTTTTCAATCGCTCTATTTTGTTTTATTTACCGATTTTTATGAATAAATTTATCCAATGCAATCGGGGACGCTCTTTCAATTATACCCTTTTTTATGCATGTTGAAAATCAAAAATGCATTTTTCTCAAAAAGGCAATGGTTTTTTTTCTCAAACTTTTTTTATGGGTAGGTAGCCTCAAAACCTATATTTTTATTTGAGTGCAGTTTGGATTTTCTTGTTATATTAAGAGATATAGAAAAAATAAAAAAATAATCTATATCCACATATCGTATGTACATACATGTATGCACGCATATATACATATAAATACCGCTAGTGGCTAAATATCGAACAGATAATTTAAGTGCCTCAAATTAGGCTTAATTAAAGAAGCAACGATTCACGATATAATTATCTTACATCTTTAGCATCATTTAAATTTTAGATATTAAAACTTATCTTTTGTTGAGTCTGAAACTTATTCAGCGAAGAGGCGGTAGTGTCCAGATTTTTTTGATGAGCACAAAAAAATCATTTATAACACTGGTACTAAATTTAGAGAAGTGGGAAATTTAACAAAACTTCTGCAACAACAATTTCCTGACAAAGCGGTGCATAGTTCTAATTATGTCTGCTGCAATTGTCATTAACGTATAAAAAAAAGTTAAACCAAAAGAAATTATTGATGCGGTTTATAATAATAATAACATTGCCTATACTGAAGACCACGTTTTTCGTGGTCTTCAGTATAGGCAAAAGTAAAAGAGCTGTTAATGAAGCTTCTATAGAAACATACGTTAGGAGAAATAAATCAGAATTATTGTCTTCATTCTGCTCCAACACTAGTTCAAAATTACCAGAAGCATAGAATATTTCAATTGATGAATCGAATGATGATTTTTGTCAATGCTTCTACAACGAATGGATCCAAAATTTGGAAATATCGCTCAAAAATTGTTGCAGTATGAATAAAAAGATGAGAATTCTTATGTTGATTCCTTGACTGCTTGTATGATTAACAAAGCACGAGTGCTTCTGAAAACTAAAGAAATACTAATGTATACTCTGGTCATCCCTTGGACGAAAAGTCTACTGGAATTGCAATGGAATATTTTCCAACGGTGATTTCAACTATACACATCAAAGTTTCAATAAATCTAAAGATGTGTCTGTTCAAGAAAACGGAAAAAAAAGTAAAATATTTTTAAACGCGCAGATAAAAGGGGCACATCCAGAAATAAAAATGGGCATAACAAAGTTTTATACTTTAAGATCGAAATTTTTTATATTAAACCCTTTTAAGGAAGTGTTGCTCTGCATTTACTGTGCAAATTTTGATTTGTGTGTGAACAGCATAAACAATTTTATAAAAGGAAAGTATATGATCTAGATAAAGTTAACTCCAAACTTTTACCAGCAATTGTTTGTACCAATTTAACAGAGCTGTGCTTTTTCCAAGAATGTTTCATATGCCCAGGCTCTGGAGGTGTCAATAAAGGTTTGTTTAAGTTAGAAACAAAAGATAAACGTAAAGAGATTGTTTTTGCTATGTGGAAAAATGGGCAAATGGTAAAAAAAATATTAACAATGTCAAATTTCATTAAGAATCTTGCTATTAGGGCGGTAAAAACAAGCGTCCATATACATATTAAAAATATTCAAAGAAAAGCCATAGATAAAGGAAAAAAAGTAGCTAGATCTAAATCAAATCATTTAGTATCACATGGTAATTTTGCTCAAAATTGGGTGGTGATTCTCGGGGGCCCTGCTTAAGGTAAATGAACGTTTTTCACAGCTATTGATTATCAAGAAAAAGTAACAAAAAGTTTTGCTGTCGTCAATGATCATACAAAACATAATTCCACTCATGCCTTGTTAGCAATGAAACTAATCATTGAGTCGATAAAAAACAATTCTATTAATTTATTAAAGCAAATATCGATTATAACAGATAAAGCTGCAAGTCACTTCAGAAAATGATTTCAACTACATCGAATAAAAAATGCTTCCAACAATATAAAATGGTTCTTTACAGTTACAGATCACGCAAAAGGTGCAGTTGCAGGTGTTACTAAATTAGTAAAACACTATGCAGCTAGACATAATCTTCAAAATTTTCATGTTGTATCAATACAAGATGCAAATTCCTTCATAAAATAAAGTCAGTCGTATACTGACGCTATTAAGCTAATCCTGCTACCAAAAGGAGATATTGAAATTTTTAAGCAAAGTAAAATAAAAGAGTGGGTTAAGGTCCCTTAATTGACTGGTATTCAGAAAACTCACATATTGAAAGTAGAAGTAGGTAGACAAAAATAGTATACAGCTCCAACTGCTGCTCATTCTTTCACAAAATTATTAAGTAAAGAGAAAAAAAAGAGAAATTTGATTACGTCGAAAAAGAATGTTTGGAGCAAGAAAAAATCAAGAACTAGATGATGATTTAAAAGAATTGATATCTTGTATCCTTATGCATATTCAACTTTAATAATACTTTAATTAAGATGAAATTTGAACTTAAGCACTTATGAATACCTTTCAATGAGTACCTTATTTAACGGCGGTTATGTCGAGTTAACGGACTTTACTATTTTTTTGGGGGTTGGAATTGATCCAATAATCAATACTTAATAATGAATGTAAAAATGAGTATAAACAAGTAAATATACTTTTTTATTAAAGTAAAACGAACACTCCTGAGTGAAATAAAATAAACTTTTAATATGGTTTGAGGATGATATGTAATAATACTTTTGTGATTCAACGCGTGAAAACTAACTGAGTTACGTTTTCTAATAATTCACAATTCTTTGGTTGACAAATATGGTACTTGATTAATAATTTCATCGTGGTTTCTACCATAAAAAAGTATAATGTAACTTGAAAAAAAAATTTCAGTCCAGTCACACATTATTTGACATGAAAATTTTGGCAAAGAACGAAAATCGGGCGATTTTTCGAGAGTTTATCATATATATATATGCGTACTTCTAAAATAAATTCACATTTTTTTCAAAAATTTTCTTCTTCAAATTTGGTGTTTTTCTTGTACGTAACTGACTTTAAATGTATTAATAACTGATATTTCGAGTTGCGCAAAACTAAATTTAAAAAAGACCAAATACCAATATAATGTATTGTAAAAAAGGCTTCAGAGGTTGAAAAATTGAATATTTTCTTAATTCTTAAAACAAATATTAATTATGTAAATATCTTAACAATAAGAATTTCTTAAGGAGATGCAAAAAGGACACTACACCTGTACTCATAATTATTGCCTATCTTTCCATTTTATTGCAAAATTCCAGAGAAATAAATACATTAACTTGTAGTACGTATCATAAACATTTTTCAGATTAATTTTTAAATAAATTAATATATTAGTTTTTAATAACTTTGGGTTTCTGGTATAAAATCAAAAAATTTTAATATGTGATATTGAAATCCAAAGTTATAAAAACTAATAAATGAATTAATTTAAAAACTTAACTGAATAATGTTCATGGTACATACAACAAGCTAATGTATTTATTTTCCTAAAATCTTGCAATAAAATGAAAACATAGGCAATATTTATGAGTACTAGTGTACTGTTCGTTTTACATGCCCTTAAAAAAATATCTTTTTTGTGGCCCACATAGCATGGAAGATTTAAAATATTTCCGAAATATTCCTATGCCTGCAAAAAACCATGTAAAAACATTTCAAATATTTCATAAAATGTTTTTACATGGGTTTTTCGCAGACATAGGAATATTTCGGAAATATTCCGAATCTTCCATGCTGTGTGGGGGTGGTTTGATTAAAACAAATTTAACCATTTTTGTTGTATAGAGACTTCAGATCCCTTACACAAAAAAACTATAATCGATGACCGTAGTGAGCTATAGTCTAGGATTGTAGTGATATTATATTCATGTATTCTAATATATAATACTGATGAAGTAAAGTTTCTTATATTATTTTCGCGCTACTACAATCAGAGAATATATTAATCATAATGTTTACATACTATAGGTCTATAGTTTGTCGTCTTATAGTGCATTGATAGGTTTACAGTTTATAGACTCATCGTTTATCGGTTTATGGTTTATAAGTTTATGGTTTATAAGTTTATGGTTTATGGTTTTATGGTTTATGAATTCATAGTTTATAAGTTTATGGTTTATGGTTTATGAGTTTATGGGTTTATGGTTTATGGGTTTATGGTTTGTGGGTTTATGGGTTTATGGGTTTATGGTTTATGAGTTTATAGGCTATGGGTTTATGGTTTATGGATTTATGGTTTATATGTTTATGGTTTATGAGTTTATGGTTTATGGGTTTATGGATTATAGGTTTATGGTTTGTGAGTTTATGGTTTATGGGTTTATGGTTTATATGTTTATGGTTTATGGGTTTATGGTTTATGGGTTTATGAATTATAGGTTTATGGTTTGTGAGTTTATGGTTTATGGGTTTATGGCTTATGGGTTTATAGTTTATGGGTTTATGGGTTTATGGTTTAAAGGTTTATAGTTCATGGGTTTATAGTTTATAAGTTTATGGTTTATAAGTTTATGGTTTATAAGTTTATGACTTATGAGTTAATGGTTCATGAGTTTATGGTTTATAGCTTTATGGTTTATGAGTTTATAGATTTATGGTTTTCGGGTTAATAGTTTATGTGTTTATTGATGATGGTTTATAGGGTTATGGCTTCCGAGTTTATGGTCTTGAGGGGTATAGTTTATGGGTTTATAGGTGTATGGTTAATGGGTTTATGGTTTATGGGTTTAAGGGTTATAGGTTTATGGTTTATGGGTGTATGGTTTATGAGTTTATAGTCTATTGGATTATAGTTTATGGGTTTATAGCCTATGGATTTATGGGTTGATGGTTTGTAAATTAATAGTATATGGGTTAATGGTTTATGGTTCATGGGTTTATGATTTATGGGTTTATAGTTTATGGTTTATCGATTTATAGTTTATGGGTTTATGGTTTATGGGTTTATGCTTCATGAGTTTATGGGTTTATGGGTTTATAATTTATAGGCTTATGCTTTATGGTTATTGGGTTTATGGATTGATAGTTTATTAATTTATGGCTTATAGGTTTATGGTTTATGGTTTATTAATTATGGATTCATGGATCTATCAATCATGGTTTATGGATGATAAGGGTTTATCGTTTATGGTGTTATAGTTTATGGGCTTATAGTTTATATGCTTATGATTTATGGGTTTATGGATTATAAGTTGATGGTTTATGGGTTTATGGGTTTATAAGTTTATGGTTTATGGTTTTATGGTCTATGGTTCATGAGTTTATGAGTTTATAGTTTATGGTTTATAAGTTTATGATTCATGGTTTATCGTTTATGGGTTAAGAGAAGGTCGAGTATATCTGTCCTTTTCTAATCAAAGAATTGATTTTCTCACAAAAATTAATAATTGTAGCAAAATATAAGAAAAAAGCTCCATCTCGTATAATAAAAAGCAGGATTCTCTTTTATGAGGAAAAATTATTTTTATCACTTCGTTTTTAAGAAAACCTTGAAAAACTGAATTGTCCATCCTTACCTCTATTTTTTGAGTTTTTCAAGGTTTTCTTCAAAACGAATCGATAAAAATAATTTTTCCTCATCGAAAAAAATCTTGCTTTTTATTATACAAGATGGGGCTATCTCCTTATTTTTTGCTATAATTATTAGTTTTTGCAAAAAAATTAATTTTTTGATTAGAAAAGGACAGAGATATACCACCTGCTCTTAATGGGTTTATCGATTATGGTTCATGTGCTTATGGTTTATGAGTTTCTGGTTTCTGGGTTTATGGCTTATAGTATTATAGTCTATGGGTTTATGGTTTATAGTTTATAGGTTTATTGGTTACTGGTTTATGGGTGTATGAGATTATAGTTTAGAGGTTTATGGTTTATGGTTTATAGATTTATGGGTTTATGGTTTATGGCTTCCGGGTTTATAGTCTTTAGAGTTATAGTTAATGGGTTTATAGGTGTATGGTTAATGGGTTCATGGTTTATGGGCTTAAGGGTTATAGGTTTATGGTTTACAGGTTTATGGTTTATGGGTTTATAGTCGAAGGGATTATAGTTTATAGGTTTATGGTTTGTGAATTAATGATTCATGGATTAATAGATTATGGTTTATAGGTTTATGATTCATAGGTTTATGATTTACGGTTTCTAGATTTATAGTTTATGGGTTTATGATTTATCAGTTTATGGTTTATAAGTTCATGGGTTTTTGGGTTTGTGGTTTGTAGTTCATGGGTCTATGGTTTATGGTTTATGAGTTTGTGGTTAATGGTTTATGGGTTGATGGTTTATGTTATTATGGTTTATGGGTTTATGGGTTATGGGTTTATGGTTTATATGTTGATGGTTTATGGGTTCATGGTTTATGGGTTTATGGTTTATGGATTTATGGTATATGGGATTATGGTTAATGTGTTTATAGTTAATGGGTTGATAGTTTACAGTTTTATGGTTTATAGGTTTATAGTTTATATGTTCATGGTTTATGAGTATATGGTTTGTGAGTTTATGGCTTATGGGTTTATGACTTATGGGCTTATAGTTTAAGGGTTTATGGCTCATAGTGTTATGAATTTATAGGCTTATGACTTATGGACGCATAATTCATGAATTTATGGTGTATGAGTTTATGGTTCATGGGTTTATAGATTATAGGTTCATAATGTATGGGTTTATGGTTCATTAATTAATGTCTCTTGAGTTTATGATTTATAAGTTTTCAAGTTTTTGGATTTATAGATTTTTCGTTTATGGGTTTATGTTGCAGGGGTGCATAATTTATGGGTTCATTGTTTATGCAATTCTAATTTATAAGTTAATATATCTATAGATCCTTGGGTTTATTGTTAATGGTTTTTAAATTTATACTTAATGTTTTGACAGTTTATTTGCTTATGATATTTATAGTTCATAGGTTGATAGATTTACAGTTCATTAACCATGAACCCATAAACCATTAACTCCTACACTTTTAATCTCTAAATCACAAGTCCATAAATCATAATGCATAAACTATGAATTTATGAACCATAGACCTATTAACCATCTACCCAGGAACCATTAACCCATAGACTATAAACCCATAAACCATAGATCTATAAACCATAAACCATAAACCATAAACACATAAACCATGAATCTATAAACCATGAGCCTATACACTATGAACCAATAAATCATGAGCCCATGAACCATGAACTCATTAACTATTTACTCATAAACCATAAATTCATAAACTATAAACCATAAACCCATGAGATAGAAACCATGAACCGATAAGCGATAGGCTCATAAACTATGAACACATATACCATGAACCATAGACCCACACACCATAAACCCATGAATTATAACACCATGAACCATTAACCCGTTTTATTCATGAACCATAAGCCCATAAACCATAAACATGCTTGATCCATATACCATAAGCTCATAAACCATAAGCCTATGAACCATAAGCCCATAAACCATAAGCCCATAAACCATGAACCCGTTTAATCCATAAACCATAAGCCCATAAACCATAAACCCGTTCAATCCATAAACCATAAGCCCATAAACCATAAACCCGTTCAATCCATAAACCATAAGCCCATAAACCATAAACCCATAAGCTAGTAACTCATGAAACATAAGCACATAAACCATTAACTTATGCACCATGATTAATAAACCCAGGAACCCATGAAAAATAAAAAAAAAACCATAAACTTATGAAATATAAACTTATAAATTATAAACTCATAAAACATAGTTTTATACACCATTAACCCAGTAACCATAGTTTTATACACCATAAACCCATAAACCATAAACCCATGATTTATAAACCTATAAAACATAAATTCATACACTATAAACTCATTAATCATGAGCCCATGGACCATGAGCCTATAAATTATGATATATAATCGGTTTATGGGTTTATAATCCATGAACCCATAAACCGAAAACCCATAAATCATAAACCCATAAACCATAAGCCCATAAACTATAAACTATGAACCCATAAACTATAAACCCATAGACCATAAACTCATAAACCATAAACCCATAAAACCATAAACCCGATAACCATAAATCCATAAACCGTAAACCCATAAACCATGAACCCATAAACCATAAACCCATAAACTATGAACCCATAATTCATAAACCCATGAATCATAAACCCATAAACCATAAACCCATAAACCATAAACATGTGAACCATAAACCCATAAACCCATAAACCATGAACCCATGAACTATAAGCTCATAAACTATGAACTTATAAAACATCAACCATGAAACCATAAACCATGAACCCATAGACCATAACACCACAAAACATATACCCATTAAATCTATATAATATAAGCTCATAGACTTTGTACCCGTTTAATTCATGAACCATAAGCTTATAAACCATAAACCCGTAGAACCAGGTACTTATGAAACATAGGCACATGAACCATAAACCCATAGACCATACGCTCATGAACTATTAACCCATGAACCAATCGACTATAAATCTATAAACCATGAACCCATGAACCATAAACCCATAAACCAGCCACTCATGAAATATGAGCACATGTATCATAAACCCATTCCCTATAATCAATAAACCCATTAACCCATAAACGATAAACCATAAACCATAAGCATATAAACCATAAACCCATTAACCATAAACTCCTAAAACATAGTTTTATACACCATGAACCCATAAACCATAAACCCGTGGTCCATAAAGCTATAAAACACAAACTCATACACCATAAACCCATCAATCATGAGCCCATAAACCATGAGCCCATAAATTTTAGCAACATAGACCATAAACTTCTTTAATCCATATACTATAAGCTCATAATCCATACACTTCTTCGATCCATATACTATAAGCTCATAAACCATAAACCCATAAGCTACAAACTTATTAAACATAAGCACCTAAACCATAAACCTATAAACCATTATTGATAGATCCATGTACTCATGAAGAAAGAACCATACATCATAAACTCATATACCCATTAACCATAAACTTATAATGCATAAACCCAAAAATCATAGTTTTAGACACTATGAACCCATAAACCATAAACCCATGATCCATAATCCTATAAAACATAAACTCATACACCATAAACCCATTAATCATAAGCCCATAAATCATAAACCAAAAAACCATAAACCCATAAACGATATTCTTATAAACCCATAAATTATACACCCATAGATCATAACCCATGAACTCATAAGCTAGGAACTCATAAAACATAATACCATAAACCATAAACCTATTAACCATAATTAATAGACCTATAAACCCATAAACATTAAATTATCAATCTTAAACTTATGGACCATAAACTATAAACCGTAAACCCATAAACAACAAACCCATGCACCCATTAACTATAAACACATAAAATTTAAACCCATAAACCATAAAATCATATACCATAAACCCATAAACCATAAACATATAAACCCTAAACATATAAACCATAAACCCATAAAGCATTAACCCATAAACTATAAATCCATAAACCATAAACCCATAAACCATAAACCCTTGAACTATAAACTTCTGAATCATAAACCCATAGACCATGAACCTATAAACCATAAACCCATAAACCATAAACCCATAATCTATAAACCTATAAACCATGAACCCATAAACCATGAACCCATGAACTATAAACTTATGAACCATTATCCCAGAGACCATGAACTTATGAACCATTGACCCATAAACCATATACCCATAAACCATAAACCCATGAACCATAAACCCATAAACCTGAAAACCAATAAACCATAAGCTTATGAACCATAAATCCAAAAACCATGAACCCATGACAAATAAACCCATGCACCCATTAGCCATAAAACACATAAAATTTAAACCCATAAACCATAAAATCATATACCATAAACCCATAAACCATAAACCCATAAACCCTAAACATACAAACCATAAACCCATTAACTATAATTCTATAAACCATAAACCCATAAACTATAATTCTATAAACCAGAAACCCATGAACTATAATTCTATAAACTATAAACCCTAAGCTATAAACCATGAACACATAAACCATAAACCTATAAACCACAAACTCATAATCCATAAACCATAAATCCATGAATTATAAACACATACACTATTGGGACATTAACTATGTTACGTCATGAACGTATCTTTTTTATTAACATTGGTAAATCAAATTCCTCACTTATTGAACAGTCGCATTATTTCATTGTTAAGCGAAATTAAAAGTAGATCATAAGAGAAAAAGCAAAACAGTAAAAAAACTCGAAGTTTAATAAAACTCTTTAGTTAGCAGAATTGTAAAATTAAGTAGTTCAAATCGACAACGAGTATTACGAAATTACCAAGCGAATTAAGAAAAGATATTATTAAAATTCAAGAAAATTTATAAATAAAAATTGATGTGAAAGATAATAAATCTCATAAACAAAATGAGTATAAAAACCAAATGAAACAAACGATATTGGGAATATTACCCCGGGTTTCTTATTGGTAATACGTTACACTGCCCGTCAAGTTTATATTTCAAATTACTAAATATACATAAATCAATTATTAAAATATATATACGCGTATAGAAATCAATTATATTAAAAGTGTTAAAAAATATCAATAAACCTCGAGGATCTACTTAAATATTGTGCCTATTCATTTTGCCCATACCTAGCACCAATCTACAGAGAGGATACTACAAGGTAAGAATTCATAATCATTTATTAAAAATTATTATTCTAAAGTCTTTGAATTTGTCTCTCAATAATATTCAATTGTGAGAAACGGTTTTCTCAATTAAATATTGGTGGAGTTTTCCACCACTAGATTATACATATATTTATTGTTCATAATTATAATTTAATTAGTAATTCAATTATTTCAAATTAATTCAAATTCATATTTAAAATCTATTCAAAAACATCAAAATAATAAAATCATTACATTTTCATTTAGTCCTGGTGAAAGCCAGGACTTAACATTTTGGTTCCGGTACAAATTTTTTAATTGAAAAATCGTATTGAAAATATTGAAGGATAATCAAAGAAAATTTATAATTCTTTACCTATATATATATAAAGTGCATAAAAATATATTCAAAGGGCTTATAATACAGTGTTCAAAAGTGTGTTAATTAACCGCCAAGTGCGTCAAATAAAATATTATATATTAAAGGCACAAATCAAATAAATATACATAAAATTAAACGCGAAGTGCATTATTAAAAGCGAATAGCGTCATTGAAAATAAAAATATTATACGCGAAGTGTATTATCAAATACGAATAGCGTCATCGAAAATAAAAATATTAAACGCGAAGTGTATTATCAAATACGAATAGTGTCATTAAAAATAAAATATTAAACGCGAAGTGTATTATCAAATACGAATAGTGTTATTAAAAATAAATTATTAAACACGAAGTGTATCATTAAATACGAATAGTGTAAAAAAAATAAAATTAATATATTATACGCATGGTGCGTAATTGAAATAATTTTTATATACGTGAAATTGCGCGATTTAAAATCATATAATACAATTTACATAAAAAAATTGTTAATAAATGTAAAATCATCAAATCAATAAATAAATCTATATTTTAGCAAGAATAATTATAAGAAATCAAGTAAAAATTACAAATTCTTTTATAAACTGATTTCAAATAATATCATTTAATTTGTGCATTGAGAAATTACACCAGATATCAATAATTTTTGCATAATAATTTAATTTTAAAAGTGAAGTAAATTTCAAGTTCACGATTAATAAAAGAAATAAAAAGGAAAGTTGACTAAACAGTAAAAATTCAATATCATTTAAAATATTGAGTTATATTAAATAATACTAAAAACATATAAATTTTTATGAAAAGAATATAAAGTATATTTAAAGATACCAAAATAAAGTAAACAGACTGCATAGACAGTTGTCATCAAAACATTGCAAGTGTATTGAACTTTGAAAATACAAGCTCAGCAAAATTTCTTTTTCTTACCGTACGCTCTCGTATAGGTATAACAGCAGTGAGTTAATGTCTAATTTCAAAACATAGATCAGCAAAATTCTTTACGTTTATATAAGAATAGTAGGTCAGTGTCAAAGAATTGTTAATAACGTATGTTTACAAACGGCATTTAAAAAAAAAGAGAGAAACACAGCCAGCAATATTTATAATTTTTAAACCTTACAATTTTATGTACAAAATTTAATATTTTGAATAAATAAAATTTTTCATTGCTAAGTAAATAATGAAGATTTCAAATGAATAAAATAAATTTTGATCAGATAGCAAAATATATAAAAGAAGGAAAAACACAGTGGGTAATATCATACTCTAAATTACAATTATCTGAAATTTGTCAAAAATTTAATATACCTACTAAAAAAGACGAAAATATTAATGTTATTCGTGAAAGAATTAGAAATCATATTAGACAAGCAGTTTTAGGAGAACATATCTACGAAAATATTAGTCCGTTTCGCAAAAGCACTAAAATTACACGCTCTCCGACTAAAAGTTTAGATCAAGCAATTGAAAGTAATAATTCAAATAAAACTTTAGACGAAACAGTTGATAATAATACTTCAAATACAACCTTAGAAGAAACATCTGAGAATAATCTCTCAAATATAATTACGGACGTTCAATCAAATCTTAATACAGATAATTCAAATGAACAAAATACGCTATTAAATAAATATACAGGCACAATTCCAAAAACATTTTCACAAATTACTAAGACGAAACAAAGTCATAATAAAGAAGATAGTTTTACACAAAAATATACTTTAGCGACAAACGTGACGATTTTATCAGAAAATAATACATCACTTAACGATACTCAGGAATTTTCATTTAAACAAACAGGATATCAAGAAATAAAAGGTATTGAAAACGAAAAAGATATTACTTTAGCTGATAACACCAATACAACAGACAAAAACGTGACAATTTCATTAGAAAATAATACAACTATCGACGAAACATTAAACGACGACTTAAATATCTCTATTAAACAGGAAAGTTTTCGAGAAATTGAGGGTATTAGAATCGGAGAAAATATCATTATAAATAATCCTAATAATAACAACAATAATAATAACAATATTAATAATAATAATAATAATAATACAATAGACGACTTAGTAAATTTTATTGAGAATATAAACATGGCGCAACCAGGATATTCATTAAAAGAAATTACAAGATTAGTTCCTGATTTTGATGGTAAAAACATATCTGTAGACAAATATATTGAAAAACTAGAATTTGCTAAGGAATTACTAGATGCTGATCAACAAAAATCGTTTATGAACTATCAGAGATTTAAATTATCAGGGGCGATTGCTTCTGCAGTGAAACATACTACAATTAATACAATTGATGAATTTATTAAAATTGTAAAAAAATTATATCCTGAAATTGATAATTTATATACTTTATATGGGAAATTAGAACAAATTCAACAAGAACTTAATGAACCAGTAGAAGGATATATAACAAGAATAAAAGAATTAACGGAGAAAATCAGAGATAAAAAGAAAAACGAGACTGGAATAGAAAGAGCAACCTTAGAACGATTTATTAATCAATTAAATCAAGATGAATTTAAATATTTTAAACAGGGGCTAGTTAACGAAATAAGATATGAAATGAAAGTAGCAGACAATTTCTCTGATGCAACGATAGAAGCAATTAAAATAGAAAAACAGTTAGAAAAACAAAATGCTATAAGAGGGAATCCAAATAAACAGAAAATTATGTTTAGTAATATTTTTCAAGAAGAAATCAAACAAATACAGTGTTGTCAAATATGCAAAAATACTGGTCACGAGGCATTATACTGCAATATAGCAGGTTGCGTATACTGTAAAGAACCAAATCATTCATCATTTGAATGCTCCAATACAAAAAATAAAATAAGATTGATATGTAAATTTTGCAATCAATTGGGTCATTCAAGAAGCACGTGTGATTTATTAAATGACAATGAATATTATTGTCAATACTGTCAAGAAAGTAATCATAAAATTAATCATTGTCCAATAATACGAAAATATGAGATATGTTGGAAATGTAATAAGAATGGACACAACCCAAATTTTTGCACTGATGTTATTGAAAGAAAATCTATACAAGTATGCGAGCTTTGTAACGATAAAAATCATATGACAAATGATTGTGAAAAGGTAAAAATATTTATAAACCAAGCTAAGGCAAGCAATCAAATACGATGTCAATTATGTGATAAATGGGGTCACTCAGGTAAAGAATGCAGAAATAATAACATCGGTCAAAATAATTTTAATCAGAATAAGATGTTTGTCGGAAATAACAGAAATAATAATTTATATGGACAACGAATTCAAACGAAATTTTGTAAATATTGCAAAAATAGAGGGCATAATATAGAGGAATGTAGAAGAATACAATACAAAAAACCTCAAAACGGAAATCAAAATTTACAATGCCCATATTGTAAAAAATTAGGACATTCAATCGATTCATGCTTTACATTAAAGAATATAGAAAGCAAGTTAAGTAAATTTTGCACATTTTGCAAAAGCATTAATCACACAGAGGAAGAATGTCAAGCTAAATTAAACACATCAGCTCATATACAGGGAAACGCATAAACTCGACTTGGAAAGAGCGTACAAGACGAGTTTCGCAACAAAAGTCGCTCAAGAATTATATTGACATTCAATTTTTTGCAAGAACACACGAAAGTGATTATGACTTCGAAGTATGTGATGAGTTTAATGAAAATGAAACTAATAATGAGTACGTTAATATTATCGAACAAAAAGAAACATTACATAATGCAATGGAATTTAAACCAGAAGTAAAGAATGATTCAACAACAGTAAAACTACATAATGAAAAAAATATAACGAATAATGAATTGAAAAAAATTATACAATTTAAAACTGAAAATATTAATGATAATAATAATATACCAATTTATATATTTAAACTAGGTGAGACATTGCAATTTATCGAGATACGAAATCCATATACAAATGATTTATGCAAATTATTAATAGATACAGGTGCCCAACTTAACATCATAAAAGAAAAATTAGTACCACAAAATTCTATTAATAATAATATTAAAATATATTTGTCAGGAATTACTGATATTCCGGTTAAAACATGTGGTTTAATCACTTTTTCTATTAATAATTCGTATACAAATTTCCACGTAGCATCTGAAAAATTTTCAATACCTTACGATGGTATTTTAGGAATAGATGTATTGAGAAAAATAAGTTGAGATTAGACAAGGGATATTTAGAAATAAATGGTAAAAAATTCTTTATTCAAACAGATTATAAAAACGATAAAAATTCATTGATAAATTTATGTACAGAAAATATCGAAATTAATGACACAGCAGTTAATAACGTTTTTCATTATATCATGCTAATGCAAGACAATAATCACATATTTTCGATTACACAATTTCTACAGAATAAGAATGAAAATATTAAAAATTTTATGAAAGAAATCAACTGTGTCTTGGAAAAGGATGAATGTAAAAATCATAAGAATATAGAATATGAACAATTTCTATTAAAACTTGAAGAAAATACAAATTTCAACATTAATGATAAAGACAAACAATTTCTAACATATTTTATGGAAAAGATATTTTAACAAATTTTATATTAAATAGTCATGAAGAAGAATTTCATAAATTACAAGAAAATTTAATGTATAAAAATGTAAATTATATTAGTGAAGAAAAAATGATCGTAGAGAAGAATTATTAAGTAAAATAAGTTTAAATCATTTAAGTGAAGAGAAAGAACAAAATATAAAGAATTTAATTTTAAAAAATGATGACATATTTTGGTTAGAAGGAGAAAATATTGGAAAATGCAATTTAGAACAACACGAGATAAATTTAACAGATAACAGACCAGTATATGTTAAACAATTTCCATTGCCACATAAATCAAGAGAAATCGCTATTACGGAAACTCAAAAATTAATTGATAATAATTTAGTAAGGCCATCTAAAAGCGCATATAACGCTCCAGCATTTGTAGTTAAGAAGAAACCAGGTCCTGATGAAAAAGAAAAATGGCGATTAGTTATAGATTATAGAAAATTAAATGAGAAAACTATACCAGATCCTTATTTAATACCATCTATAACTGAAATTTTTGATGATTTAGGCGGAAATAAATATTTTACTACCGTAGACATGGTTTCAGCTTTTCATTGGGTACCAATGAAAGAATCAGACATATATAAAACAGCTTTTAGTGTACATCCTTTAGGAAGATTTGAATTTACAGTATTACCTTTTGGCTTAACTAACTCACCACGGACATTTATGAGGGTAGCAAATACGGCTCTTGGTGAGCTAATAAATAAAAAAATATGTCATGTTTATATAGATGACATAATTATAGCTGCGAAATCAGAAGAAGAACATAATATTAAATTTAATCTAGTAGCTGCAAAATTAAGGGAAGCCGGATTAAAATTAGAACCAAGAAAATGCGATTTTATGAAAAATGAAGTGAAATTTTTAGGTCATATTATAAGTAAAGAGGGTATCAAGGCAGATCCAAAAAAATTGATGCAGTAAAATTATTTCCAACACCAAAAACAGTTAAAAACATTAGAGAATTTTTGGGTTTAGCAGGTTATTACAGAAAATTTATTAATGACTTTGCTAATATAACAAAACCTTTAACGTTATTATTACAAAAAGATGTAAGATTTACTTGGGATTCAGAGAAACAAAAGGCTTTTGATAAACTAAAAGACACACTATGCTCTGCACCTTTATTGCAATTTCCACAGTTAGATAAACCATTTATAATCACTACAGATGCATCAGGATATGCTTTAGGCGCTATATTATCACAAGGTGAAATCGGGAAAGATAAACCCATAGCATACGCTTCTAGAGTATTAAAAGGTCCTGAACTAAAATATCACACTTATGAAAAAGAAGCATTAGGTATATTATTTGGAATAGAAACATTTAGAAATTACGTATATGGAAATAAATTTACAATAGTAACAGATCACAAGCCATTACTATCTTTTAGATCTGCAGATAAAAATAACAGAGTTCAAAGATGGCGACTTAAACTATCAGAATACGATTTTGATGTAATATATAAGAAGGGAAAAATGAATGTGAATAGTGATGCGTTATCTAGAAATCCTATAGACACGGTAGAAATCAATGTGATAACTAGAGCTCAAAAAGCAAAAGAAAATGAAGTAAATATTAAATTAACAAATATACCTTCGAATGAAATAAAAATACAAAAATTAAACGAAGAACGTACGCGTATTAAAAATAAACGTGGTAGACCAAAAAAAGTAATCAAAGAAATAACCAACGAGGAAATTAAAAGTGTCGAAAACGAAGTCGAGAAACAAAAAGAAATTTACTTAAATAAATCTGATACTATTATATATTCTAAAAATTCTATACAAAGTAGGAAAGATAATATATTACATTTAATTACGAATGAAAAGATATCTTTGGATGAGATTCAAGATGAATATTTTTCACATAAGAATATTAATATAAATAACGATTTAAAAGATAATGAAATCAAAATAATAAATTATAAAAAGAGGAAAATTTTTATAATGTGCTTAAATATAAAAGAATCATCAATTTTAATAAAGAAAAATTAATAAATAATTTAAACACGTTAAAAGATTTATTGATTGAAAATAATTGTACTATATTTAGTATATCAAAAAATATAAAAATATTAAATATAAATTGGAATGAAATCGAAGAAATATTATACAATATTTTTAATAATACCAGTATAAAAGTTATAGTTTGCTTAAATAATACAGAATATGTTGAAAAGGAAAAAGAAATGAAATTTTTGAACTATATCATTCTTCAAGTTTAGGAGGTCATTCGGGAGTAAATAGAACATATAATCGAATTAAGAATAAATATTTCTGGGAAAATCTTAAATTCGATATACAAAATCGTATTAAAAAATGCGAAATATGTCAGAGAAATAAATTAAAAAGAAATAAAACAAAACAACCTATGATAATAACAGATACTCCAGAGAAAACATTCGATAAAATTTCACTAGATATAGTAGGACCTCTTAATATAACTAAAAATAATAATAAATATATATTAACTATTCAAGATCATTTATCAAAATTTTTAATAGCTGTCGCGCTGAAAGATCAAACAGCAGAGACTATAGCCGACGCATTTATAAAAAAATTTATTTGCATTTTTAGTTCACCAAAACTAGTACTTACAGATAAAGGCGCAAATTTTACAGGCAAATTAATAAAAGCTATTTCAAAAAGATTTAAATTTAAAAAAATAGAAACTACTGCCTTTCATCCACAATCTAATGGTTCATTAGAAAGGGCTCATCATCCTTTATGTGAATATTTAAAAAATTTTGCTGATAAAAAATTAGAATGGGATGATTGGCTTGAACTTGCACAATTCAACTATAATACTAGTGTTCATTCAAGTCATAAATTTACACCACATGAACTAGTTTTCGCCTACCCAGCTAGATTACCATCTAGTGAACCTTTAAAATCATCAGAAAAATTACAGACATTTAATGACTATATAGAAAAATTATTAATAAATATGAAAGATATTGCAAAAATAGCTCGTGAAAATTTAATACTATCAAAAGAAAAGTCTAAATTATATCACGATAGATTCATAAAACCTGTAGAATTTCAAATAGGTGATAAAGTATGGCTTATAAAAGAGCCAAAACCAGGAAAATTAGAAAAAAATCAAAACCTGGGACCTTTTGAAGTATTAAAAGTCCATGAAAATAGCAATATCTCTATAGATTTTAAGGGTGGTTCAAAATTAGTTCATGCAAATAAATTAATTTTACATGAACGAAAAAATTAATATTATTTTATGTTTCAGAAAGAAAAAGGAAAAGAGAGAAAAAAAAATGTTGTTAATTTTATTCATATTATTAGCTATTGTTAGAGAAAATGTTGCAATCTTTTCTAGTTACGTGCTAATTCATTCATCTATTGTTACATATACCTATTTATACATATTATTAATTTTTTATTGATAAACAATTTTTATAAAATATGAGGAATCTGTAAGTTTTCAAAATGTGGCTTGAAAATTCACAGATTTTTGATTTAAGGAGCCTATTAACTTAAATCAATCATTTTAAATAATAAGAAATATTTACATTTAAATCAATTGATTTGATAAATAATGAATGGAATCTATAATTGAAATCAATTAATTTAAATCAATAGGTTAGCTAATAATTTAATAAAAAATGTAAAATCATTTTATACATTATCTATTTATAAAACGTATATTGTATTATAAGATTTAAACTTTAAAATTTTATTTATATTAATCTTTTTATCTATACTTTCATTTTTATTTCATTCAAAAGAAACATCTTGTAAAAGAAATCTAACATTTAGTTATAACTATCATTAAACTTATAAATGTATATTTTATCTTATATTTTTACTTATTAATCAACTACTTTTGTCTCTGAATTTACGGTATACAAACATATACTATCTGATATGTATTCGTAAAACTGATTTCATTTTTCACACAAAAAAAATCTTTAAAAACAAAAAAAAAAAGAAGGGGAAAAGTTACATACTTTCATCCAAATGCAAAATAAATCAATATTCAAATGAATATTTGAACTTCTAAACTTATTTAGAAAATGTATTGCAAGAATAAAAAGAAAATTATCATAAAAAAAAGTCTTTATCGAGACTTGGAAAAAAAATTTTTTTGTAAAGAAAAAAAAAACAATGAACTTTATTATAAGTTCTATTTAGAATGAAAGAACTATGTTCAATCATCATTCTAAACTCTAAAACTATTTAGAGCACATATTTGTCAAAATAAGACAAGCAATTAAAAACGATCAGTTTGCGTTTAAGTTGGATTTATGTTAAACTTACCATACAGATTACAGACAAAAGCAGAAAATTTTGAAAAATTTACTAACGATTATTATATATAAATAAAATGAAATAATAAAATTCACTTTTTCAACTTATGTTAGATCTCTTCTTAAAACTGATAGCTTCTCATAAATGTCAAAATCCATCTCAATAACTTGTATATATACAAAAATTTTAATACGAATTATGATTAGATCATTGTCATAACTAAATCATATTTGACATTAATTATAATTATGTATTTTTAATAACTATAATCTATATATTTTTAGTTGATTTTAATTTTATACCAGACCTACGTTCAGGTAAACTAGTTCCATCTCTGTAAGAATTTGCATTGTAAACTATATTACGTATAGGATTTTACTTTTGGTTTGATAAATAAATAAATATAGCCACATTTAGTATATTAAGTGAAAATATGAAAATAAGAATTTAGAAAATTTTTCTTCTTATTGCTTGGTTGTCACCTGCGCAATTATCTTAAGCCGGGAGGGAAGTGAATGAATATTCACTTATATATTCATTTTATTTTTAAACAATTATAAGAATCTATAAATTATATCCAACTGTTATTTTTGAAAAAAAAACAAACATCTCTTATATTTGAACTTGAACAATTATTATTATTTTGACAAATCTAATATTATTTTATAATTATTTTCACATGCCATATTATTTATTTTTGTTACGAAATATCTCATAAGCTAGAATACAAGATTTATAAACATATTAAAAAAATATATTTATAAAAATATTTTAAATTTAAAATCACGAATAATTTAAGGCGATCTCTGATTAAAAAAAAAAAAAAAAAAAAACCCATATCATATTTAAAATATTACAAATTTAAAATAGCAATATAATTAAAGAATTTTTCATCTTCTTTTTTTTTCATACCAATACTCATACGTTACTAAGCAATTATAAAATGGAAAGATACATAGAATAATTGAGACATTCAAATAAAATATTTTACTTAAATAGATTTTAAGATATTTATGTAAATTGATCAATAACTAAAAAAATTGTTATTACATTTAAATTTTTCTTTAGTTACTTCTCGTACCGAAAAGCAACATCTTGAGCTCCAAGGTGTTACGTCACGACGTATCTTTTATTTCGAATTTATCATTCTAAAATATGCAGTTATTGATTAATCAGAAAATTTAAATTAGTAAGCATATTGTAATCATTTTTTTATTAGAAACAGAAGAAAGTGTAATTCGATTTACAAAATTAACAAAACAAGAATGGTGCAAAGGCCACATGAACCAGATTTATCATGTTAACCACACTATCAAGAGTCAAAATGCATAATAAGCATTACTCTATCGATTGGCATCCATTGACATCGATTGAATACGCAGTTCCTGATTAAGTTTAAGATTTTAATCGTAATATTGTAAATGTTCAATAAGTGACCTATCTTTTATTTTTCGATTGCCTATCCTTCTGATATGCAATCTCCTGAGCACCGAGGTGTTACGTCATGAACGTATCTTTTTTATTAACATTGGTAAATCAAATTCCTCACTTATTGAACAGTCGCATTATTTCATTGTTAAGCGAAATTAAAAGTAGATCATAAGAGAAAAAGCAAAACAGTAAAAAAACTCGAAGTTTAATAAAACTCTTTAGTTAGCAGAATTGTAAAATTAAGTAGTTCAAATCGACAACGAGTATTACGAAATTACCAAGCGAATTAAGAAAAGATATTATTAAAATTCAAGAAAATTTATAAATAAAAATTGATGTGAAAGATAATAAATCTCATAAACAAAATGAGTATAAAAACCAAATGAAACAAACGATATTGGGAATATTACCCCGGGTTTCTTATTGGTAATACGTTACACTGCCCGTCAAGTTTATATTTCAAATTACTAAATATACATAAATCAATTATTAAAATATATATACGCGTATAGAAATCAATTATATTAAAAGTGTTAAAAAATATCAATGAACCTCGAGGATCTACTTAAATATTGTGCCTATTCATTTTGCCCATACCTAGCACCAATCTACAGAGAGGATACTACAAGGTAAGAATTCATAATCATTTATTAAAAATTATTATTCTAAAGTCTTTGAATTTGTCTCTCAATAATATTCAATTGTGAGAAACGGTTTTCTCAATTAAATATTGGTGGAGTTTTCCACCACTAGATTATACATATATTTATTGTTCATAATTATAATTTAATTATTAATTCAATTATTTCAAATTAATTCAAATTCATATTTAAAATCTATTCAAAAACATCAAAATAATAAAATCATTACATTTTCATTTAGTCCTGGTGAAAGCCAGGACTTAACAACTATAAACTTAATAACTATTAACTCATAAAACATAAGCTTATAAACCCATAAACCATAAACCCGTAAACTATAAACCCATAAACCATAAACCCATAAACTATTAATCCATTAATCATAAACCCATAGACCATGAACCTATAAATCATAAACTCATAAACCATAAACCCATAATCTATAAACCTATAAGCCATGAACCCATAAACCATAAACCTATAAACCACAAACCCATAAACCAAAAACCATAAATCCATGAATTATAAACACATACACTATTGAGACATGAACTGTAAACTCATAAACTATTAACTCATGAACCATAAGCTCATAAACCCATAAACTATAAACCCGTAAACCATAAACCCATGAACCCATAAACCATGAACCCATAAACTATCAATCCAATAATTATAAACCCATAAACCATAAGCCCCTGAACCATAAGCCCATCAACCATAAACTCATAAACCATAAGCCCTAAAACTATAATTTCATGAACCGTAAACCCATCAACTATAAACCTATGAACCATAAACCCATAAACTATAAACCTATAAACCTTAAACCCAAAAACCATAAACCTATAAAGCATAAACCCATAAACTATGAATTCATTAACCATAAATCCATAATTTATAAATTTATAAACTATAAATCCATAAACCATAAACCCATGAACTATGAACTTCTGAATCATAAACCCATAGACCATGAACCTATAAATCATAAACTCATAAACCATAAACCCATAATCTATAAACCTATAAGCCATGAACCCATAAACCATAAACCCATAAACCATAAACCCATAAACCATAAACCCATAAACCATAAGCCCATAAACCATAAACCCATGAACTATGAACTTCTGAATCATAAACCCATAGACCATGAACCTATAAATCATAAACTCATAAACCATAAACCCATAATCTATAAACCTATAAGCCATGAACCCATAAACCATAAACCTATAAACCACAAACCCATAAACCAAAAACCATAAATCCATGAATTATAAACACATACACTATTGAGACATGAACTGTAAACTCATAAACTAATAACTCATGAACCATAAGCTCATAAACCCATAAACTATAAACCCGTAAACCATAAACCCATGAACCCATAAACCATGAACCCATAAACTATCAATCCAATAATTATAAACCCATAAACCATAAACCCCTGAACCATCAACCCATCAACCATAAACTCATAAACCATAAGCCCTAAAACTATAATTTCATGAACCGTAAACCCATCAACTATAAACCTATGAACCATAAACCCATAAACTATAAACCTATAAACCTTAAACCCAAAAACCATAAACCTATAAAGCATAAACCCATAAACTATGAATTCATTAACCATAAATCCATAATTTATAAATTTATAAACTATAAATCCATAAACCATAAACCCATGAACTATGAACTTCTGAATCATAAACCCATAGACCATGAACCTATAAATCATAAACTCATAAACCATAAACCCATAATCTATAAACCTATAAGCCATGAACCCATAAACCATAAACCTATAAACCACAAACCCATAAACCAAAAACCATAAATCCATGAATTATAAACACATACACTATTGAGACATGAACTGTAAACTTATAAACTATTAACTCATAAACCATAAGCTCATAAACCCATAAACTATAAACCCGTAAACCATAAACCCATGAACCCATAAACCATGAACCCATAAACTATCAATCCAATAATTATAAACCCATAAACCATAAACCCCTGAACCATAAACCCATCAACCATAAACTCATAAACCATAAGCCCTAAAACTATAATTTCATGAACCGTAAACCCATCAACTATAAACCTATGAACCATAAACCCATAAACCATAAACATATAAACCCTAAACATATAAACCATAAACCCATAAAGCATTAACCCATAAACTATGAATTCATTAACCATAAATCCATAATTTATAAATTTATAAACTATAAATCCATAAACCATAAACCCATAAACCATAGATTATAAACCCATAATCTATTAACCCATAAACCCTAACACTATAAACCATAAACCCGTTTCATCCATTAACCATAAGTCTATAATCCATAAATTCGTTTAATCCCTTAACACGTTTTATCCATGAACCATAAGCTCATAAACCATAAACCCGTTCGATAGATAAACCATAAGCTCATAAACCAAAAACCCGGTAATCCATAAACCATAAATTCATGCACCATAATTAATAAACCCATCAACTTATAAACTCATAAGCCATGGACCATGAACCCATAACCCATAAACCCATGAACCATAAACCCATATACCTATAAACCATAAACCCATCATCCATAATCCCATGAAACATAATGTTATTCACCATAAACCCATAATCCATAAATATAAGAAACATAAACTCATACACCATAAACCCATTAATTATATGCCCATAAACCATGAGCTTATAAACTGTAACATCATAAACCATAAACCCCTTTGATCCATTACCCATGAGCCCATAAACCATGAACTCATAAGCTAGAAACTCATAAAACATAATTACATAAACCATAAACCTACTAACCATAATTAATAGACCCATAAACCCATAAACAATAAATTATCGATCATCAACTTATGGACCATAGACCATTAAACCATAAACCATAATCCTATAAACCAATAAATCCATAAACAATAAACCCATAAACCATGAACCCATAAACTATAAACCCATAAACCATAAGCCCATAAACCATTAACTGATAAACCATAAACCCATGAACTATAAACTTATAAACAATTAAACCATAAATTATGAACCGATAAACCGTTAACCTATAAGCCAAAAACCCATAAACCATAATCCTATAAACCAATAAACCCATAAACCATAAACCCATAAACCATAAACCTATAAACTATAAACCTATGAACCATAAGCCCATAAACCATTAACTGATAAACCATAAACCCATGAACCATTAACCAAAAACCATAAACTTATAAACCATAAACCTTTAAGCCATAAACCCATAAACCAGAAATGCATAAACCATAAACCCATAAATTATACACTCAGGAATCATAAACCCATAAACAATGAGCCTATTAACCCATAAACCATAAACCCATAAATAATAAACCATAAATTTATAAAATAGAAAAACATCTTATATTATATTAAAGTGAAACCACTTTTTTCTCCGTTTCTCCGGTTCTCCGGTTCTCTAGTTCTCCGCATTTTTTAAATGTGTCTTTCTTGGGCCTTATATTTTCTTGGGCCTTATATTTTCTTGGGCATTATAATTTTCTTGGGCCGTGTAATTTTTTGGACTCAATATTTTTTTGGACGCAATATTTTTTCGGTCTCTATATTTTTTGGGCCTCATATTTTTTTGGGCCTTATATTTCATTGAGCCTTATATTTTCTTGGACTTTATAATTTTATGGACTCAATATTTTTTTGGGCCCAATATTTTTTCGGTCTCTATATTTTTTGGGCCTTACATTTTATTGAGCCTTATATTTTCTTGGGCCTCATATTTTATCGGGCCTTATACTTTCTTGGGCCTTATATTCTTTTGGGCCTTATAATTTTTTGGAATCAATATTTTTTTGGGCTCAATATTTTTTGGTCTCTATATTTTTTGGGCCTTATATTTTCTTGAGCCCTAATGTTTTTTGGGCCCGATATTTTTTCGGTCTTTATATTTTTTGGGCCTTATATTTTCTTGGGCCGTAATTTTTTTTGGGCCTCATATTTTATTGAGCCTAATACTTTCTTGGGCCTTATATTTTTTTGGGGCCTTATAATTTTTTGGACTTAATATTTTTTTGAGCCCAATATTCTTTCGGTATTTATTTTTTTTTGGGCCTTATATTTTCTTGGGTTTTATATTTTTTGGTTCCTACATTTTTTTGGTCAATATGTTTTCTACAGTAGCGTTTTATCCAAGCATGTATACTTTTACATTGGATTCTTCAGTGGAGCGTATTTTTATAATGTTTTATACAGGCTCCACTCTAGACGCTATAATATTTTTTTATATTTCAAATGCAATGTTTTAACGTCTCATTCTTACACTAGACATTGCAAATCTAATAGCGCATCTCCATATGCAGCTGACTTAACAGCATCTCCTTATATGCAGCCGATTAAACAGCGCATCCCAATATGCAGCTATTTAAACAGCGAATCCCCATACGCAGCCGATTTAACAGCGCATCTCAATATGCAGCCGATTTAACAACGCATCCCAATATGCAGCCGATTTAACAGCGCATCCCAATATGCAGCCGATTCAACACCGCATCCCAATTTGCAGCCGGGTCAACAGCGTATCCCAATATGCAGCCGATTCAACAGCGCATCCCAATATGCAGCCGATTCAACAGCGCATCCCAATATGCATCTAATTCAACAGCGCATCCGAATATGCAGCCGATTCAACAGCGCATCCCAATATGCAGCCGATTCAACAGCGCATCCCCATATGCAGCCGATTCTACAGCGCATCCCTATTTGCAGCCGATTCAACAGCGCATTCCCTAATGTAGTCCATTCAATAGCGAATCCTCGTATGCAGCCGATTCAACAGCACGTTTCCTTATGCAGCAAATTTAACAGCTCGTCCTTCATACAGCTGATTCAACATTATATTAAACTATTTTGAAAGCGTCAGTTGATATTTATTTTTATGAAATATCATATATTTTATTATATTTCGAGTTCAACTATTAACACAATCTAAAACATAAATATAAAATACATATTGACATATTCTTTATAATATCTCTTTATAAACAATGTTTTTTGTATATATTGTGTTCTGATCATTTTTATTTTCTCCGTCGACAATAGCGTAGTCACCTAAAAATAATTTTAAATTGTTTTTAAATTTCGTCCTTGAAAGAACAACATATAATTGCCCTTGACTGAAAACTGGTGACAGCAAATAAACACCAACTTTTTCATAAGATTGTCCTTGTGATTTATTAATAGTCATTGCAAATCCTAATCTAATAGGAAACTGTTTTCGTTGCATATTGAATGGAATTTCTTCCGTAGATGGAGATAAATTTATCCTTGGAATGAAAACTAATTTACCTTTGTTTTGACCAGTTGCTAATTCCACTTGAATCGAATATTTAAGCATTTTTTTTACTATCAACCTTGTTCTATTACAAAGTCCCTTATTGACATTTAAATTTCTTAAAAGTATAATGATAGCCCCTACTTTTAAATGTAATTTATGTGGTGGAAGTCCATTAGGAGTTAACTTATTTAAAAATTCTCTATCTTTCGGACTTACTGAGTACATTCTACTGACAAGGAGAGTACCCGACCTTCGGGAAACGGATTTAGCTGAAACTGCAGGATATGATTTTTTGATGAAAAAAAATGAACCCATGTTTTTTCTTTTCTTCGAATAGGCCCCATAGACGGAAATATAGACATTTTTTCGAAAATATAATAAAAAAGAGCATTTATAAGATCTTGAATAACCAAACAACTAAGACTCTGACAAAAAAATGTATAGAACATAAAATAAAGTACGAATTCAATGCTTTAATTGAAGTTTTGTTGCATTAAAAAAACTTATGTGGTTCAAGAGTTACAGGTGATTAAAATATGCTAGTGAAATAGCGTAAAAAATTGATGATGTGTTGAACGCAAAAATTATTAACAAATATGTAGTCATTTTCAATTAGGTATAACTTTTGAACCACACAAGCTTTTTTAGTGCAATAAAGCTTGAATTAAAGCATTAAATCTGAACTTTATTTTATGTTTCATACATTTTTTTGTCAGAGTCTTAGTTTTTTGGTTATTCAAGATGTTATAAATGCTCCTTTTTATTATATTTTCGAAAAAATGTCTATATCTCCGTCTATGGGGCCTATTCAAAGAAACGAAAAAACACGGGTTCATTTTTTTTCATCAAAAAATCATATCCTGCAGTTTCAGCCAAATCCGTTTCCCGAAGGTCGGGTACTCTTCTTGTGAGTATTGGTTTTCTTTTTTTTTTCTTTTATTCCACTTTTTCAGTTTTTCATCAAATGTATAAAAATTTGGTATTTCTGAATATAAGTAATTTCGTGCTTCGAAATCATCTCTATTCAATTCAAAATATGCTGTTAATGTTGTTTCAACATTTTTTGCATGACCATTTCTTCTTTTCCTTCATTAAAAAATGTTGATTCTCTTCATGAACGCCTAGACGTTTTATAGTATCTAGAATAACATGTAAAGGATATTCTAATAATCTGTGCATTGCTTCAGGTAGACATAAATATCGTGTTTTAATGTATGGTTTGATTTCGTCATATTCATATTCAACATTTTCACTATTGTCATTTTCAAAAGTGTCTTTATTTTCTGATCTAAAATCAACATTTACTTGATGTATTTTAATGTATGCACAATCATGACCTTTATAACAGTATTTGAATAAATATTTAATGCATTGTACAGTGGAACAAACTTCTACGTTTATGTGTGCATTAAATTTCAATAATAAGTAAGGATTATAAGGAACAACGAATCCATTATCTGCAATTCTTCCTGTAAATTTATTTTTAAATATAATTTCGACGCCATCATTTTTGCATTCGTATAGTGGATAGCCATTTGATTTAAATGTTGTTGCATTATTAAATTTTTTTGGAAAATTTTTCTTACATTGTTTCGTATTTTTATCCATACACGGACGATTTATATTTTGCATACCACAGGGACCGTGTATCATAATTTGTTTAACAATACTATATAATTTCGGATAAATATCTCTATTCAGGATTTCTGCACTTATTATTTTATCAACTTTTTCGAAAATGTCAAATTTATCATTTTTATCTAAGAATAACAACATATGCATATGTGATAATCCTCGTTTTTGAAATTCAATTACATAACTATATGCAATACATTTTCCTAATATTTCCTTTTTTATTACTGAATTTTTGAATTCTTTTACTTTTTGATAAAATACTTTTGTTATAATATCTGGTCTATCTATTGCATTTTCATAAATTTCCAAGTTTTCAGTTATTTCTTTCCAATGTAGGTTACAGATCATAGTTACAAAAATGTCAGGTTTACCATGATAATTTACAAGTGTTATTAAATCAATGTAATTTTGTTTTTAAAATCGTGGACTTCCTGTAAAGTTTGATAGTAAGATTACCATTTTTCCAATTTTTGAATAATCTAATTCTTTTTTGTTATGTAAATAGTCCATAACACCTTTGTAACAATCACTTCTTTATGCGTTTTGGTTTTTTCGTATGAAATATAATCTGGAGGTTTCAACTTTGACAAACGCATCAACAATAAACTGTTGAGATAATTTTCCTAAATTAAGAAATGGATTAAATTCATTTCTAACACTAAATCTATAATTATAAAATTGCAAATTTTTAATATTAGATTTTCCAAATTTATTTTTCATATTTGACATCCATTCAAAACCACCATTAGGATGAATAAGCGAATATGTCATAGGATCTGTGTGTTTGCTAATTGTTAGTATACTAATTGGTTCAATAGGAGGCATATCGTCTTCTCCAACGTATACTATTGCTACTCCATTACAGGTAGGTAGATTATATCTATTTGTGTCGAAATGATTATTGCGGACAATAGGCATAGTAACAATTTTCAGAAGACAATTGATTTTTGCACATCGTTGTAGTTCTTCTTCTCCTGCTTCATGCATCATTTTATAGGCTTTAGCATGAGGGTTAAATCTCTTATTAAGTTACCTAAATGTTTTAATAATGTTAAGTTTGTATTAAACTTATGTCGTTCAATCGTTGCTATTTCATTATCTAAATTATATAATTGTCCATATTTACGTGCTTTATCTTTATCAGGATGTAACGCATATACATTATGGTAAATTTGTCCACACATTCTAATAACTTGTGGTCCTTTACCCGGCAATGTATCAAAATTGGCATCAAAACTTGCGAATACTGAAGCATTATTGTACAACCTAACATTTCGTCGAAAATCAATACATTCTCCCGTAAATTTAGTTGCTCAAAACATTAATCGTTCTGGGTAAGGTGGATTTTCTAACAATTCTACTTTACCTTAATGACAACAATTTGAGAAATCGTTACTTTTAGTATATTAAAAAGCAAAATGTTGCGCATCACAATAAACACATGTATTCATCATGGAACCAATGTAATTTTCAGATATGAGATTTTCATCAAAATATATATTTGCCATACAACTAATCAGTATAAATTAATTTTTTCAGTTAGTATTTTTTCATTTAATTTCTTTAATTTTTTTTCTACTTTGCCCTTTATTGTTTTATCAATAACTTCGTTTAATACAATAATATAATTGTTATTATGATTATTATCATTCTAATTTCCATTATAATTATTATCTTCAATTTTCAATCGTTTACACTTAATATTTTCTAATTTTTCTTCATATTTTTTTGGTTGTTTTTCTTTAATTTTTATATAAGCTTCTTTCTTACGTAAAGCCTCATTCGCACGTATTTGTTCCAATTTATCAGTACTCATTGTTCCCTTGAATTGCCATTTTGTTATCTCAGTATTTTCTAATTCCTGTTTATATTTATTTGGTTGTCCTTTTTTCATTTTCTTATAAGCTTTTTTCTTACGTAAAGTTTCTTGAACACGTCTTAGTTCTAATTTATCATTACTTTTTTGTTTCTCGCATTTCAATAATAATGTCTTTTTCTGAATTTTTTTTATATTTATGTGATTCTTTTGTTACCATTTTCCTATTAACGGGATGTCGGAGCTGCATCACTTGAGTTTTGCTTTTTTTATTATATCAGTATCTTTTTAAATTAATAAATTAAACAAATATAATGACTTGTCCATACTAAAGCTATATTAATACAATAATTTTTGTCAAGATAAAAAATCATTTGGACTGTTTATTTTTTTATGAGCTTGGATTAGAAATTAGATATCAAACTTGATAGACCTAACTTTAAAATACGATACATTGAAAGTTTTTATTATAATTTTATATGTCTAATATTTTAGTGGATTTCTTGAGTTGTCCGCACTGGAGTAAAATCTTACAAATTTTTACTTTGTACCAAAAAAACTTGATTAAACACATCGTTTATTCATAAGTTAGGATTGGAAATATTATTAGAAGGCGGGCAGCTTCGTCAAGCTCTTAAGTTCTGTTACTAATGAAGTTTTTTTTTATCTATTTCTTTTGATTCTTTTTTTTTCTTTATTTAATTTAATCTTAACTGTCCCAATTTTATTATTGTTATAATTCGAGTGGATGTCATCGATTCCCATTATATCATTATCTGGTTTTTAAAAATTTCTATCTGAAATGTCATTGTCAATTTCCATCAAAATTGTTTCATGATTC
This sequence comes from Anastatus disparis, assembly GCA_017163975.1. Taxonomy (NCBI): domain Eukaryota; kingdom Metazoa; phylum Arthropoda; class Insecta; order Hymenoptera; family Eupelmidae; genus Anastatus; species Anastatus disparis. The sequence goes on from JAFFSR010000238.1 coordinate 390,961, forward strand.
GAATTCTTTTGTTTACGATACATTTTCATAATCTTTTTTTGTTCTGGCAATAAATGCATTTGTGAGTTTTTTTTATAATATTTCAATCTCGGCGAAATCTAAATTAAATGGTATTTGATTAAGATTTTGCTCATGACAAAAACTCCTTTTTATCATATCCGGTGGATTATCGTAATTAATTTTTGCATTATTATAATTTTGTGAAACTGGAAACATTTTTATTTTCTGCGTTTTAAAAATTCTTTATAAACGTAATCACATTTGAGAAACATAATCTCTTAAACAACATGGACCAAAATTATAAAGTACTGCAACAGCAAAAACCATTGCAAAAACGCTACAATCATAATTATTCGTTTGTGATTGTACTGTTTCAAATACTGTGCTTAATTCTGATTCGTTTGGGAATAATCTGTTTATATAAATCTTATACTCATCTTGTAAATATAATATTCAAACTGTCATATATATGAATTACCTTATTATTATAATACACACAAATCCGGTGCCTCTTTTCTAAATTTCCCGTAAATAATAACTGTATGAATTCTCCATCAATCAGTACTGAATTAATATATCATGGTCTCTGAATTAGTGAAGTTAATTGCATGTCGAATGAGGTGCACTGGTTCGAAATGTTATTATATTCTAATATATGAATATCAGTTAAAGTAGTTGTCGACCTCTTACATCATAAAAAACTGTTTATTATAACATGCTTTAAAATTTAGTTCACAACTTCAATATGATTTCACAAATAAATAGTTAAAATTTTATAACGTCCAGCGGTTTCAAAAGTAAGATTTGAAACTTTGAAATTTTCATTTTATATAATAAATATCATTAAAATTACAAATTTAATATATTATATTATAATTATAAAACCGTTAATCGTTCCAAAAATTCAACTATTTATTTATAAAGTTATATTGAAGTTGTAAACCAAATTTTAATGCATTTTATGATAAATAATTTTTTTATGATGTAATGGGTTGACAACTACCTTAACATGAAAGCAATTCCACTATACAATCCCTGTCTTTTAACAATCAATTTATCTTCCTCAGTCAAAACCATTATTGAAAATGAAAATTCTCTTAAGAATTTGCATTCATTTTTAATGAACTTATTCCAAAGATATTCACAAAAGAATTGCTTTTATATTAACTGATTTAATTACTGCCTTTTTACTTTAAAAGCTGAAAAATTAAAGAAATTATGAAAAATGCTATGAATCAATTGTTATATGATAAATGAATAATAATGAAATTTGTAAAAATAATATAATGATAAAAAATGATCATTTTCGGCAATTATTTATATATATATATATATATATATATATATATATATATATATATATATATATATATATATATATATATATATATATGAGTCAATCCACGTCAAACGGTTAATGGCTCGGTCCAAAATTGTAGATCACTAAAAAAGTCGTGCATGGGCTCAAAATTTTCGTTTTTTACACTCTACTTTCTTTTGCAATGTGACGATTTCGAAAAATCCAAAATAGCTGCCTTAATATGACGGCTTAAAAACCTAGAGATATCATAAAAAATTTTCAAAAATTAATTTTAATTTATTCAAATCTGATTCTACATATTTGTTATATCAGAAATCAATTTAGCGTTCAATTTGACATAGGAATATAGTATTACACTCGAGGTAAAAAAAATTTACAATGTCATCGGAAGGTCATATCGGGAAATAATAGTTATTTCTTAAATTACTCATTGATCAATGTTGATTAGTGAGGAAATGAAGATACTGATAGATAACTCGAGCTACTGAATTTAAATCTGATGTCCGCTCAACCCTACAAGATCTGTATGAAAGTCATTTGAAGGTCTAATCGCGAATATCTTTTATTGTTGGATAACATTAGGACACCTTCAAGTTTTACGTGTCACCGAATCCGAAACTGGGGTCTGTCGGAGTGTCAAACGACGTAATTACGTAAAAATTAATCAAATATTGACTAAAAGAAAATTTTTGTTCTCCAAGAAACCACAGTTGTAAACGAATTTTTCTGTAATTACGTCGTTTGACACTCCAACAGGTCTCGGATTCGGATCCAGCATCACGTAGAACTTATGGGTGTCTTAATCTTATCAAATAATAGAAGATATTTGCGATTTGACCTTCAAATGACCTCGATGGAGACTGGTAGGGTTAAGCGGATATCAGATTTGGATTCAGTGACTCGAGTTACCTATCAGTATCTTCATTTTCTTACCAATCAACGTTTATCAATGATTAATTCGACAAATAACTATTATATCGCGATATGACCTATAGATGATATTGTAAATTTTTTTTACCTTGAGCGCAATACTATATTCTCATGTAAAATCGAATGCTAGATTGATTCCTGATATAAAAAATATGTAAAATCAGATTTGAATGAATTAAAATTAATTTTTGAAAATTTTTAATGAAATTTTCTAGGTTTGAGTCGCCATATTAAGGCCGCTATTTTGGATTTTTCAGAATCGCCACATTGCAAAAGAAAGTAGAGTGTAAGACGAAAATTTTGAGCCTATGCACGACTTTTTTAGTGATCTACAATTTTGGACAGAGCCATTATCCGTTTGACGTGGATTGACCCATATATATAAATATATGGGACATTTTACACCAACTGAAAGAGCAAAAAAATAAAAATCGCTGAAACTCTGAGAATATATTCTGTCTGTTACTCAAAATGTTTAAAAAAATATTCAAGGATTGAGATTTGAGGGATCAAGAGCCATAGATCCTCTATAAACGAAAGATCTAAAGAACCTTTCATGGAATATGCACGAAAGATTTAAAGAATTTTTCATGAAATATTCCATGAAATATTTCTGGAAGATTTCAGAAATCCATCGTAAAATATTCCGCGGAATATTTATGGAAGATTCGCAGAATATTGGCATGGAAGATTTGGAATATCTCAGGAATCTTCCGTGAAATATTCCTGTAATATTCGTGTGGCCTTGATTCTTCCTACATTGGAATAGTCCATGGAATACTCTTGAGAGATTTCAAGAATATAAAAATGGAAGGTTTGGGTAATCTCTCATCTTTCATGAAATGTTCCTGGAAGATTTTTGGAAAATGTGAAATGCTGTGAGGGGATGGTATATATATTATATAATAACAAATTACACTCATACATCAATACATATACGCATACATAAACATTTAGTTATAAAATCGCATTTAAATATATTCGCTTGGACTGTGCACATCAAAGTGCTGATACCCTTTCGCTTTTATAGTAAGTGAGGTATCTTTCAACCGCTTAGGGATAAAACTCTCATTTAACAAACATCCCCTTATCGGCGTCACTGGAAACCTCCCGTAACGTTCCGCGGAATCTTCCAACGAAAACTTCATGGAATCATTCTGAAATCTTTTGAGCAATATTCCACTGGAAGATTACTGTAATCTTTGCGTAAGATATTTCGTGGAATATTTACGGAAGATTTATGTAATATTTCGCTGCACGATTTAAAAGTTTTTAGGAATCTTCCAGTGAAATGTTTCTGGAATCTTTCTGAAATCTTTAATAAAATATTCCACTGGAAGATTACTTAAATCTTTCTGTGGAACATTTCGTTGAATATTTGTGGAAGATTTATGTAATATTCCACTGTACGATTTTAATGTTTATCAGAATCTTCCTGAAATCTTTCATGAAATATTTCATCGGAAGATTACTTTAATCTTCCTGTGAAATGTTTCGTCGAATATTTATAGAAGATTTATCTAATATTTCGCTGTACGATTTTAAAGTTTTTTGAAATCATCTAGTGAAATGTTTATGGAAACTTTCTGAAATCTTTCATGAAATATTACACTTAAAGATTACTTAAATCTTTCTGTAGAATATTCAGTTGACTAGTTCTGAAAGATTTATGTAATTATCCTTTGTACGATTCTAAAGTTTATCGGAATCTTCCAGCGAAATATTTATGGAATCTTTCTGAAATCTTTAATAAAATATTCCACTGGAAGATTACTTAAATCTTTCTGTGGAACATTTCGTTGAATATTTGTGGAAGATTTATGTAATATTCCACTGTACGATTTTAATGTTTATCAGAATCTTCCTGAAATCTTTCATGAAATATTTCATCGGAAGATTACTTTAATCTTCCTGTGAAATGTTTCGTCGAATATTTATAGAAGATTTATCTAATATTTCGCTGTACGATTTTAAAGTTTTTTGAAATCTTCTAGTGAAATGTTTATGGAAACTTTCTGAAATCTTTCATGAAATATTCCACTTAAAGATTACTTAAATCTTTCTGTAGAATATTCAGTTGACTAGTTCTGAAAGATTTATGTAATTATCCTTTGTACGATTCTAAAGTTTATCGGAATCTTCCAGCGAAATATTTATGGAATCTTTCTGGAATCTTCCATGAAATATTTTACTGGAATATTCATAAACATTACATGGAATATTTTATGAAATATTTCAGAAATCTTTCGTGAATATTACATGGAATATTTCAAAAAAGTTTTTGAAGATTCCTTTGAAATATTCCTGAAATATTCCTGGAAGCTTTCAATGGAAGATTCCAGTGGAATAATCTGAAATATTCCGTGAAGACTTTTAATAATCTGCATGAAAGGTTCCATTGAAATATTCTAGTGAAATAATTCGATAAATTTCAGTGAAATCTTCCATGCTATGTGAGGACCATTATTTATTTCTAGCCTAACGCTTTTTTATTGTTATTTACAGTTTTCAATATTTTCTTATAATCATTTGTTTATTCGCAGCATTATTCTACTTTTACAAAATAATTTTCATACAAGGTGATAAAATATTTTACTATAAGATAATATATACATATATATATGTTTCATTACACATAAAAATTTCAACATCACAACTAATTCTCTAATGTAAAGAATAAAAAATTAAATTGGTATAATTTTAAAATTTTGATATGGGAATACTTTTTATTAATAACTTTTTAATAATTTTGAATAATGGTAAATTTTTTAAATAACTTGTGGTATTAAATGCTAATTAAATTTAGTTTTAACTTGAAGTTAATTATGTAAGGAATATCTTGTTAATTTTATTATAATTTAATTTTTATTTACAATATCATATGTGAATACATGTTTGGGTGTACAATTCAAAATGGTTGGAACGAATCGTTACATCGCATTTATACAAAAGTCAATTGTTTTCGCATTTAAAAATATGTCGATTTTTTAAGATCACACGCATGTAATAACGCGCATCGTCTATATTACTTTAATTTGATTTTCTTTGCCGGCGTGTATACCATTTTAATATCAATTTTAAATAAGAGAAATCTATCGTTTTAAGAATTACTTTTTAAAATACTAACAACAGCGTAACCGTCCGAATCTCTCGAGAATTTACAAATTTCAATCAACTAACATATTCTTTTCTTACGTATATCCTCTGTACACCAATCGTGTTTAATCGTTGGAACCTCGAGAATAATCAGGACTGATGAAAACTGCTGTGTCCAAGGAATTTTGCCCTTTGGCGTGCCTTGCTTCCTTCTTATGTATAGTCCCGTTCCAAAGGCCCTTTCGGGAATGTCGAGTTACAGTTGAGCGCAGGAGCCTCTAATCGCTAGGCCTCCTCGCCGGCAAATAGATCGAACGCTTAACATATTTTAATCACGAGACCCGAGAAGATCTTATATCCCCACTTTTATCCCATTTATACAATCACGCTCCCTACAACATCTTTCTCTATCGATAATATATTAGGCCCGCTACAATCACCCCCCTCGATGGCTAACAAAAAAGGCATCGATCGCACGCTTAACAATAATAATATAATCACAAAATCAATATATATATATACATATCCGCTATATATGCACATCAACTCAAAGAGCGATGATAGTCGACATTCACACATACACGCATTTTAGTGAAATAGAGATTGCAACCCTTTTTTTTTTTATTTTTTTTTACTTTTCTATGATATACATATTATTATCTTTTTTATTTACATTTAAAATCAAAATAGTTTAGGCGTTCATTAAGGCCGAGACTCGAGAGAATGATACTTTCTCAAATTATATGTATTATATACTCCCTTCTCCCTACCTTCGTCGTCTATATACACTAAACAATACGCGTTTGCTCCTATGGTTCGTGCTATCTTATAAGGTCCCTCGTAAACATGAAAGAACTTTCCGATCTGACCCTGCGCTGCATCAGACAAATGAGGTACCCTTAAAAGCACTAGATCATTTTCCTTCAAGACAATCCGTGATACCGTTTTCTGCGCGCGACACCTTTGCTCGTATGCTTTTTGTAAATTATTGTTTGCACGCTCCATAACCAGTTCTCGAGATAGCGGCATTTCTTTCAACCGAGGAAACAAATCTATTATTTTTTCTCGCGGCATTTGATTATAATGTAAAAAATAAGGAACGTATCCCGTACTCTAATGCGCCGTCAAATTCAAACAACCTTCCACAAATGTTACGTATTTAGCCCATTTTTTATGTTGCGAGGCACAACACGTTCTAAAAAGACGACCCAGTTCTCTCATCGTGCGTTCTACCGGGTTTGACTGTGGATGTCGAATAGACGAATATAACACTCTTATACCCAACGCTTCTAAGCTTTCTTTCCATTTCGGCGATGTGTATTGCGAACCATGATCCGACAAGATTCGCTCAGGCTTTCCTACAATATCAAAATATTTATTAGTCAGTTTCTTTAGACTTGATTCAGTCGTTGCACGTCGTATTGGATACAAGGATACCAACTTCGAAAATACGTCTTGCACTACGAAAATATACTGGACGCCTCCTACGGAGCGCGGCAGAGGACCAAAATAGTCTACCGAAATCAATTCCCCCGGGCGAGTTGCCTTTAAAAATTGATATCCTCCTTCCATTTTCTCGTTTAAAAATTTAACTCGTTGACATAAATCGCAACTCCGGGTATATGCTCTAACACTCTTTTTCATATTTTTCCAATAGAAGAAACGTGATAGGTATTTTAGTAATTTATACGATCCAGCGTGTCCTAGCTGTTCGTGCGTGGCCTGTATCGTTAGTAAAACAAGAGACAGCGGTAGAAATAATTTCCACGTGTTTTGTGCGCGTGGCTTTATGTAAGTAACTCCATCGTCCTCCAGTAACTTAAAATTATTTCCCGCTTCTCTTGCCTTCAACTTTGTCAAGCCCTCATCTTCCTGTTGTCTGTGACTAAGATTCTTGAGTTCTGTTATCAACTCCGGTCTCACTTTTAATTCCTTTATCAAATTCACGGATCGAAATTCCGCTTTCTCTTCCTGCGCGGCCTCTCGTGGCTTCATCTCTTTGACACAGTTCCAAATTAAATAATTCGACGTGCCTCCTGCACATTCATCCTGAAAATGGCGACTAAAATAATCCGCTACCAGGTTGTCCACTCCTTTACAATGCGAAATGCTAAAGGAATATTCCTGCAGACAGAGTATCCAGCGCATCAAACGCGCGCTGTTAAACAGCGATGTGAGAAGAAACGTCAAACTTTTATGGTCCGTGATAATGTGAAAATGCGTGCCCATCAAATAAAAACGAAATTTTAGAACAGAGTAAACAATAGCGAGAAGTTCCTTCTCCGTCACAGTATATCGTCGCTCATATTTTGTCAACACCCGAGATACCAATGATACTATACGCGCATGGCCGTTTCCATCTATCTGATATAATATTCCACTTATCCCTATGTCACTCGCATCCGTCTGCAAATGAAAAAGTAACGCCAGGTAAAAAATATGATAGAGTAACACTGTTAGCAAAATTACGTTTCAACTCATCAAACGCTTTATCATGAGCCTCCGTCCAATGCCAAGTATTATTATTTTGTAATAAGTTTCTAAAAGGGTCAATATAGTTTGCGTGTTTTATACTAAACCTTCTATAATATCCGCATACTCCCAAAAAGGATTGTAATTGTTGTTTATTTCTCGGTGTAACGGTTTCAAAAATCGTACGTAATTTTTCTGGGTCAGGGCTTACCCCATGCCGAGATAAAATAAATCCCAAAAAGGGAACTGATTCTCTAAAAAACTGAGATTTCTCTATACTCAGAGTTAATCCTTTATCAATAAGTCGTGTAAATAATTTATCTAAATGCCAAACATGCTCTTCGAAAGACTTTGACGCAATAAGCAAATCGTCTATATAAACACTAACGAAGTCTGCTATTTCAGTACCCAAAGCTTTATCAAGGGCTTGTATGAATGCCGGACCGGAATCTTTTACTCCGAAGGCCAACACGTTAAATTCATATAAACGCCCGTTGTATAAAAACGCCGTGAGCTTTTTAGACTTTTCTGACAAGCGCACTTGCCAATAGCCCTTAACTAGATCGGTAGTAGATAAAAATTTTACGCCATCTGCCTTTAACAACAATTCTTCAATACGCGGGGGAGATTCATTGTTAGCAATAACTATTTTATTCAAAAAACGCGCGTCTAAACACACATGAATGCACCCATTTTTCTTTTTTACTACCCTTAAAGGGTTACTATATTCGCTACATGATCTTTGAATAATGCCTTGGCTTTCCATTTTATTAATTTCTATATCTACTAATGGTTTCATGTGCAAAGGTACTGGATACGATCGTTTAACAAACGACTTGTCGGAGTTTACTTTAATTGTATGCTCATAATTTTTTAATATTCCCGGTTCATTACTAAAAACTTTTTTATTTTTTATAAATAATTCTCTTACTACGTTCTTTTCCGCTAATGTCAAATCCGTGAGTTTATTTACATAATCATCTATTGCCTTTGCGACGTTATAACTCTCTATGTTTCTTATCTCTCCTAGCTGCGCCTTTTTCTTCACATCGATCGAACGGTCGATATCTTTATACGTGTTCTGTTCATGGCTTGACAACGCACCCCCCACACTGCTATTATAGCTTGGTTTTAATATTTCATTTACATCACTATTTTCCTTGTCTTGATGTATATTTATCATACGTAGATTTAAACCATAACACTCGCGTTCGTTTCCACTTTTATCGCGGTTATTTAGCGTAAATGACACTAATCGATCGGGAATCTTTTCTCCACACAACTCAAAATTTCTTTCCTTAAAATTAATAATTCCTCCATATCTTGCCAAAAAATCTGCCCCAATTATAAGATCCGTTGATAAACCAGGAATCACGAGGAACGTATGCGTGAAATCAAACTTCCAACATTTTATAGTTAAATATATTTTTCGGCGTATCGTTACTGTTTTTTTCCCAACTGCTACATACACAGTTAAATTACTTACGGGTAACTCTTCTATTTTTGAGAGTTGTTTAATATTCTCAAAGAAATTTTCCGACGTACATGTGACGTCACTACCCGAATCAATTAAAATCGATGTTTCTTTGCCGAAAATTGTTGCTCTTACATGCGGACTTACTACGCGTTGTTCATTTTTGTTATTGATGTTATCCTCGTCAATTCCTTCTACGTCCCAACATAATTCTTTAATAAATTCCGAACGCTGTAACGCGCGAACATTATATTCGTTATGACTGCTATTATTATTTCGCCAAGAATCCACGCGATTATTATATCGGTTATTGCTATCTACATCTTTATTTTGAGATCTGTTACATATTGGTGGTGGGGGCTTCGACGTGTCCGGTAATTTAGTTTCGTTCGATTGTTGCGGCATGCGCCAATTTTCTCTCCACGACGTTCTACCGCCCGTGCTCGTATTTCTTAGTCTCATTGCGTCTTCTCGCATATTCCTAAATCGATTTTCATTCGGGGTATTCATTTGACAAACAGATGCTCTATTATACCGCTGAGATGCCCCTCCTTCGTTAGAATACAAATTTTCTTTATGCGATGCATCGAGACGCACCAATGCCTGTGATATAAGGTCCGTACTAGCATAGTCTATCGTTGCTAAAGCGTCGCGCGCGCGCTGAGGAAGCTGTCTTATAGTCCAATCAATAGAGCAAAAAAATGGCTATTTTAGACATTAATTAAAGGCTTAATGAAACTTATATGGAGTTGTTAAGGGCGATTAAAAAACATACTCTGTATAAAATGTAACCAAAAAAAACGGTAGAAAATGCTCCAGGAGGCTGCAAAGTTGACCAAAACAGCTTTTTTAATTCTCTGAAGCAACCTATGCATTTAATCGAAAAAAGTAATTAATAAAAGTATTAGAGAATAAAAAAACCTACAATTTGAGTACTGCTGCGATTATTTTCATCAATTAGTTATTGCAAAAAAGCCAAAAAACCATCAAAAATGGCCATTTCTTGAATATTAATTATTTATTGCAAAAATAATTTTTTAAATATTTTTAAACTTTTAAAAGGAAGCCTTCATCAAAACGAACAGAATGAGAGGTTGCAATAGCAAATTGGTTAATTTGTTGCTGAGATATTCCCTGTTATTTATCCCAACGCGTTAAATGTTTATTGCTATAATTTTTTTTTGGCTGAACATATTGAGTTGCATAAGGGCTTAAACTCTTCATGAAGGTTCAAATTTTCATATTTTGTTAAGAGCAAATTAGAAAATTCAATTTCAATATTTTTTATAACGCTTTAAAAAAGAGGGTGTTTTTTTTTTATAAATAAATAAAGCTGGGGCTTTATTTATAACTTTTACGAATTCGCTATTTGAATATTCTTATAGCTGTGTTCGAAACGAAGATTTAAAAAAAAAAAGAACTCTCTAAGGCCAATAGGAGCCGAGATAAAATTTTTTTTTTAAAAAATCACAGGCACTTTGTTTATAACAATTAAGAAACGAATCAAGCGTCATTTTGTAGTTGAAGACTTATATTTTAAAAATCTATGATTATATTTTTAAAAATTAGACTCTTTATTATTAAAATTAAAATAATACTAACATACAAATAATAACGTCAAAGTCGGAGTCGTGGTGGGGATGCTTATCTTTGTGCGTGAGAAAAATTAACGAAGGACCCCGTCCCAATAAAATTCGTAAAAATTAACCGTATCTCCGAAAATAATGGACCGATTTTGATGTTTTTTTTTTAATCTGGGGTATCTTGAAAAATTATAAATATTGGTGAAAATAGTTTTTCAAAATAGGGTATATTTAAATTAAAACAACTGTACCTATTACGGACACCTTAAACGCAAATAATTGGTGTGGCTCACTAAATCAATATTTTTAAATGTGTAATGTCTCATTTTAAAGCTAAAAAAAAGAACTTTAAAATGAGATATCATGAGTTTTATTACGATTAATATTTACGAAATGCGCGCGGATTAACGTAAATGTTGTAAATGAACTTACCTTATTATTCCTCATAATTATTACATTTGGAACCTGGAGATAAATTTAATTAAAATTTTTACTTTTTCTATATTTTAACTAATTATTATAATGAATTCATAGTTTAAATAAATAAAAAAATAATTATTAATAATTGCAAAAACTTTAATAGTAATAATAAAAATTGTTATCTCATTTTTTCTTATTTTTCTTTGTTTTTCATACAAAAAAATATTTCAAATCTTATAATTGCTAGAAATAATAACTTTAATCTATATAATATATGAGAAGCTGTTGCTGAAATTCAATGTTTATTTAAATACAAATTTATATTTTCTGATTACCCTTTGTTTATCGATTTTTTTGTGTTATTTTAAATATGTTTCTTACATAAAAATCTCATGAGTTTAACTTTAGAAAATAAAATGAAAATATATTTAATAATGAAAAAATTTTTTGTATGAAAAACAAAGAAAAATAAGAAAAAATGAGATAACAATTTTTATTATTACTATTAAAGTTTTTGCAATTATTAATAATTATTTTTTTATTTATTTAAACTATAAATTCATTATAATAATTAGTTAAAATATAGAAAAAGTAAAAATTTTAATTAAATTTATCTCCAGGTTCCAAATGTAATAATTATGAGGAATAATAAGGTAAGTTCATTTACAACATTTACGTTAATCCGCGCCCATTTCGTAAATATTAATCGTAATGAAACTCATGATATCTCATTTTAAAGTTCTTTCTTTTAGCTTTAAAATGAGACATTACACATTTAAAAATATTGATTTAGTGAGCCACACCAATTATTTGCGTTTAAGGTGTCAGTAGGTAAACAAGGGGGATTCTAGCCCAGGGGGGATTCTGGCCCACTACATTTGTAGCCCACTGCATTTGTAGCCCACTACTTGTCGCGACAGGTTAAAATTTTATTAACTCAAGTTTGCAGCAACTTTAATAACTCAAGTTTATCACCGCATTCGTAGCCCACTACTTCTGGAGAAATGATATTAAACGCGTAGATTGACTCATTTTATTCTATCCTCTCATGAAGGCACATCGCGCGCGCGCGCATATTGCTGTACGCAAAATTTCTCTTATATGAGAAAAGGAGAGGGGATATTAAAGTCAATGTTTGATGCATTCTTGCTCCGACCTCTCATGAGAGAACATCGCGCGCGCACATTGCTGTACGCAATATTTCTCTTATATGAGAAAAGGAGAAGGGATATTAAAGTTAATGTTTGATGCATTCTTGCTCCGACCTCTCATGAGAGAACATCGCGCGCGCACATTGCTGTACGCAATATCTCTCTTATATGAGAAAGGGGGAGGGAGTATCAAACACGAGGATTAACATATTTTTATTTCGACCTTGCATGAGATTGAGCGCACATTGTTGTACGCAAAAATTTTTTTATGCAACTACCAGAGCATCACGATCTGATGCACGCATTAATGAAATTCTTATCGGTCCTTTTCAGGACCATAAATTTTTTTAACGTATAGCAAACTATTCTAAAATATAAAAATTATTTCTACCTTTATAATAAATCGGCCCTTTTAAGAGCCACAAATTTTTTTTAATGTAGAGCAAACTGTTTTAAAATATTTTTATCGAAAAAAATCGACTTGACGTGGGATCGAATTCACGATCTTTTGGACGCGAAACTCTCGCTTATTCCTCTAGACCACGAAGTCATACTTTAAAATTTTATGTTTTTAATTTTCAGCATATATAATATAAATTATTAAACAAATAGTTTTCTAAGTTGAAAAAAAATTTTAGTTCTAAAAAGAACTGGTTTACAAAATGAATTCGAAGTGAATTCCGACCAGCTATCCCGCACCAATGAGAGCGCAGCGCAATGAATCCAAGTTCATTGCAAGCAGCTACGCCGCACCAATGAGCGCGAAGCACTCATAATCGGATCCACTGGGCCATTACCGTCTCAAGATTGAATACAAACATATCCGAAGTGAATTGCAAGCAGCTATGCCGCACCAATGAAATAATAAGTTGATGTAAAAATGAGACATCAGCATGGAACCTAAAATTTCTTAAACTTCATTTTTAACTTGATTTTATTATTAAATTTTGAATATGAAACTATTTTAGGTTTATAGTAATAAGATTAAATTTGTTTTATAAAGTGGAAGTGATACTTATGCTTTTTTGTTGTTATTACTCAAATTTAATAAACCTTAGTTATCGATGTTTTAGCTCATTTGTTGATGTGAAAAGTGAAATATGTTTGTGTTAGATTAAAATTTCTTAAACTTCATTTTTAACTTGATTTTATAATTTAAATATGAAATTATTTTAGGTTTATGGTAATAAGATTAAATTTGTTTTATAAAGTGGAGGTGATATTTATGCTTTTTAGTTGATAACACTCAAATTTAATGAATCATAGGTATTAATGTTTAGCTTATTTGTTGATGTGAAAAGACAAATTCGTTTGTATCAAACTAAAATTTCTTAAACCTTGTTTTTAACCTATTTTTATTATTAAATTTTGAATATTAAAACTAATTTAAGTTTATGGTGATAAAATTAAAATTTGTTTCATAAAGTGAAAGTGATATTTATGCTTTTTAGTTAATTATACTCAAATTTGATAAATCTTGGGTATTGATATTTAGCTTATTTGTTGTTGTGAAAAGTGAAACTTATTCGTGTATTACTAAAATTTCTTAAATTTCATTTTTAATCTGTTTTATTATTAAATTTTAAATATTAAGGTATCAGGCCAGAGTTAAAGTCTGAAAAAAATTAAATTTCAATGTAATGATAATTTTTTTTTAATGATATTAATTGATGAAACTTTTTTTATCTTAAATATATATTAAATATAAGACTTTAATCCATGAATAATTTCAAATAACTTCATCTGATAGTTAAAATCCTTTTTCATTTGTCAATGAATTAATTTCGTCTATTTTTTTAGTTGCCGTAGAATTTCTCAGCCAATTTTCAACAAATTGACTTCAAAATTTGCAGATATCTTCAATTTATATATCTTCACAAGTTCATTGTTCCAGTTTTCTAAAAAAAAAAAATGAATTTAAAAACTTGATTTGGAAAAAGTTGAAAATATTAGAAAAAATAGGTATTTTTATAAAATTTTATGTAAGTAATTTTGTTGAACATTCACCCATATGGAAAAAATTTTTGGATATAATTGTAAATAACTATTAATAACTGTGAATAAATGTAAATAAATGTAAATAACTGTAAATAACTGTAGAAAAGTGTTAAAAAATGTGGGAATTGAGACATAAATAACAGTTATTTACAATTATTTACAATTATTTACTGTTATTTACACTTATTTATAGTTATTGACTATTATTTACACTTATTAACTGTTATTTACACTTATTTGCAGTTATTTATATTTATTTACACCCTACTAAAAAATCTCAGGTGAGAAATCACCTGATTTCTCAGGTGATTTATCATGCCAAAATCTCATGTGACGATTTTTTTGGTTTTTACACGTTTCAAAGCATACTTAGTCAATTGCGAACTATTTTTGAAAATTTTTCAAAAATTGGAACTTAGAAAATTTTTTTTAAAATTTGGTCTTAGAAAAAATTATGATTCATTTTACAAAAAATTTTTTAAGTTCAATTTTTCAAAAATTTTCAAAAATAGTTCACAATTGACTAAGTATGCTTTGAAACGTGTAAAAACCAAAAAAATCGTCACATGAGATTTTGGCATGATAAATCACCTGAGAAATCAGGTGATTTCTCACCTGAGATTTTTTAGTAGGGCAGTTATTTACATTTATTCACTTTTTTCACAATTATTTACAGTTATTTGCGATTATTTGTAGTTTTTTACAATTATTTGCAGTTATTTACATTTTCGAAAATTATCACGAATTTATTCAATAATTTTATATATAGGCGAAAATTTTTAAAAATGTGAATAACTGTAAATAATTGTAAAAAACTATGGAAAATTGTAAATAGTTGTAAATAATTATAAATAACTGTGAATAACCGTAAAAAACTGTAAATAACTGTAAATAACTATAAATAATTGTAAATAATTATTAATAACATTAAATTATTCACTAATTCAAAAATTTTTGAAAATGTAAATAACTGTAAATAATTATGAATAACTGTAAATAATTATGAATAATTGTAAATAATTATAAAAAACTGTAAATAATTGTAAATAATTATAAATAACTGTAAATAATAGTTAATAACAGTTAATAACAGTTAATAACTGTAAATAATAGTAATTAATAATAAATAATAGTAAATAACTGTAAATAACTATTATTTATGTCTCAATTCCTACATTTTTTAACAGTTATTTACAATTATTACTATTATTTACAGTTTTTCACATAAATTATTTCCATATGGGCACTTGAGCTTGTCTTATAAAAATTCCAGGTCAGTAAACTTGTGAAGGTATAAGAATTAAAGATCTCTGCAAATTTTGAAGTCAATTAGTTTAAAATTGGCTAAAAAATCCTGCGGCAACTACAAAAATAGAAAAAATCTATTCATCGACAAGAGAAAAAGATTTTAACTATCGGATGAGGTCTTTTGAAATTATTCATTGATTAAAGCCTTATATTTAATATATATTTAAGATAAAAAAATGTTTAATCAATTAATATTAAAAGAAAAAAAATTTATCCTTACATTTAAATTGAATTTTTTTTAGACTTTAACTCAAGCTTGATACCTAAAAACTAATTTTAGTTTATGCTGATAAGATTTAATTTATTTATAAAGTGGAAGTGATATTTATGCTTTTTAGTTGATAATACTAAAATTTGATAAATATTAGGTATTGATTTCTAGCTGATTTCCATATCTCAGCAGCTAAAAGATCTAAGACACTTGGAAATTGATGAGTAACTTTATTGTGATGATAAAAATGAGGATAAAAAATTTCAAGTGTGTAAGATTATTCTTTCTTTATCCGATATAAAAAAAGTTGATGTGTAAAGTGAAACTTATTCATGTCAAACTAAAATTTATTGAATTTCATTTTTAACTTGATTTTATAATTAAATTTGAATATGAAACTATTTCACGCTTTGGTAATAAGATTTAATTTGTTTTATAATGTAGAAGTAATATTTATGCTTTTTAGTTGATAATGCTCAAATTTGATAAATTTTAGGTATTGATTTTTAGCTCATTTGTTGTTGCAAAAAGTGAAATATATTTGTGTAAAACTAAAATTTTCTTAATCTTTATTTTTAACTTGTTTTCATTATTAAATTTCGAATATGAAACTATTTTTGGTTTAATGTAATAAGATTAAATTTGTTTTATAAAGTGGAAGTGATACTTTGCTTTTTAGTTGATATTACAAATTTGATAGATCTTAGGTATTGATGTTTGGCTCATTTTTATATCTCAGCAACTAAAAGAGATAACACTTGAAAATTGGTGTGTAGCTTTGTTGTGATGATGAAAATGAGAATATAAAATTTCAAATGTATAAGATTATTCGTTGTTTATCCAATGTAAAAAAGTTGATATGAAAAGTGAAACTTGTTCGTGTACACATAAAATTTCATTTCTAGCATAAGTTAATCAATTTTATGAATTAGTAATAAAATTTAATTTCGTTTTTAACTGAAAAGTTGAATAAGTATTAAATTAAAAAGATTTGTGAATAAAATCATAAATGAGTTCAGAATAGTTCATATTTTTATGTATCGTCTAAAACTTGAAATATTTTAAAATTTAGTTGAAAATAAATTGAATTGTGGTCAATGTAGTTTCGTTCTTTGAAATAATTTCAAAGTGCTTTTGGACTACAATTTTTTTTAAATAAGATTTTTTTTAAATAATATATTTAATTTAAAATATTGTTTTAATATGGTAAGAGCCTCTCCTCCGCTCTTTATCTGTGAGATTCTCCCGTTTATAATAAGTTATTGCAGTAATACTCTATCATAAACTTACAATCATTTTTTAAGCGTACACAAAATGTAATAAATCTTTATTTATCATACAATAATTTTTATTACATGGACATTCATCTTCTTCTTGTGATACTATCAAAGAATTAAATGATGTAAAACTGCAGTTATCAAAACATTTTCGTCTTCAAGTCAAAATCTTTGTAAGATATATTAACTATTACATGTAATGTTATCATTTATGATGCATGTTTGGAAATATTTTTCGTCAAGTGTATATTTTTATTGAGTTTAATTTTTAAAGAGAATAATGAACGTCCTAATTATCACACTCATGTATAAGATAAAGTCAATCACTTTACGATACCTCTCCAATCAAGGATCAATTTGAATTTCCTAAAAATTCACTCAATATAACCAGCTTCTCGTAGCTCGTTAATTATGAAGCTCATCTCTTTGTAAGTATATAGATCTGTATTAGTTGAAGATATAATAATACGAAGACGATTAACTAAAACATTAGGATCATCCCATTCTCCAAATCCATAATCTTCAAACATGTATTTACTCATATATTTAGTGGAAGATGCGTTACTATTAGAATAATCTGATGAAGTATCACTGTTGGTATCGATGGAATTCATTATTGCTTTTTTGGATCTGGATACTGGTAAAGTTTTATAAGGTTTTCTTTTACGGCTTCCAAAAATTTTTTTATTCTCTTCAATATTTTCTAACTCATGATGAGAGCTGAAGTTATCACCTTCACTCATTTCTTCAAATGCATCATTATACTTCTCTGTAGAGAATGATTCATTACTATTAGAATAACCTGATAATGTATCACTATCAACATCGTTAGAACTTATTTTTGCTTTTTTGCGTCTTGATTTTGGTGAAATCTTACTATAAGATTTTCTTTTACAGCTTTCGAATGTGTTACATTTTCCACTCTTTTGATAGTTTATCATTTCATTATCAGAGCTGGAATAATCATCTTCAAGTAATTTTGATTCAGAATACTTTCTGCCATCAATTAAATCAGCATTTTCAACATTATCACTCTTCACAAGTTTATTATTTGTATGACTCATCTTGAAAACATTAGGTTGATATTTCTTCTTTAAAATAATAGTCCTTGTTTCATTTTTTTTCTCGGTTGGTGTTAAAGTATGATTATGCGGTGTACAACTTACAAGTTTCATATCCTTGGTTATTGCACGACTTGAACATTGTTTTAAATGGTAAAGTTGACATTTCCAGTATATATTACCATTACTCATAGCTTTCTCCTTATAAAAAGGAATATCATTCAAAAGAAGTATATCTTTTCCTCTA
Organism: Anastatus disparis; assembly: GCA_017163975.1. Classification (NCBI taxonomy): domain Eukaryota; kingdom Metazoa; phylum Arthropoda; class Insecta; order Hymenoptera; family Eupelmidae; genus Anastatus; species Anastatus disparis. The sequence goes on from JAFFSR010000238.1 coordinate 409,510, forward strand.
CAACTTTTCATAAGTTGCAAAGATGTATTAAGCGGAGACTCATCAGTATTATTCAAAGTAACATCAATCTCCGAATTATTTATGAATGATGTTTTTTTTTCTTTATCTAACACTTGATCAATATTGGAATTTAATTGATTTGGAAGTTTAGATTTGATCGCCTCCCTTAATCTCTCAATTTCAAGGAAGTTTGACATGTTGTTTGTTGATGCTTATGATGCATACTGTTCCTGAAATATAAAATCATCTGTATTTATAATAAAATAACGAGTTGAGTAAGAATTTGATAAGATGATTTATAAGATAACAAGATGATTTTTAGATAGCATGATTTAAAAATGTTATTAAATATAAATTTAGCAACTTCAATCAAAGAATTTTAAATTTAACATATTCGACGAAAATTCGACAAGATTCGACAAAATTCGACGAAAATTCGACAAGATTCGACAAAATTCGACAAAATTCGACAAGATTCGACGAAAATTCAACAAGATTCGTCGAGAATTCGACAAGATTTGACGAAAATTCGACAAAAATTCGGTGGGATTAGATGTGATTCAATAAAAATTCGATGAAAATTCGATAAACATTCGACGAAATCGAATAAAATTTGATAAAGCTAATGTAAAATCCATATTGTGAAATATATCACCATATGTAATGCAATTTTATTCATATAGATCTATTCCAATATATGCAAGAATAGTGATATTCTTAGTGATATTCCAAGTGATAAGGAGGAATTTTTATATACCTTTATTCGCAATATCACAATGTGTTGGTTTACATCTCAGTATATATAACCAGCTTCTCGTAGCTCTTTAACGATAGAATGAATTTCGTTAATACGACTAGAATTACCAGCTTCTCTCTCAGCAACGAGTAAACGAAGCCGATCAACAAGCTTATTTGGATTATCCCAGTAAACATCAAATTTCGCATTTCCCTGTGAAACTTCGTATCGAGGCACCGATCCTCCTTCTTTCTCAGAAAATAGAGGAGCGATAATTTCTGTATATTTTTTACTTATATGTGATCGAATGGCTCCATCATTTCTATATTGTTTCTTGTGAGCATTCGTAGCTTCGAGAATATAACGATAATTCTTCATATCACTTGAAGTTACTCGAGTTCGATCAGGATGTTTTGTAATTAGAAGTTCCATTAATCCCTGAGTTTTCGGATATCTTACATCTTTCACTTTGATAAATTGATTTTTAAAGTATATGAATGAATCACCGATTATATAATCTTTACCTTCCTTACGTACACCATAAATCTTATCAATATTGGATTGATCATCATTGAGCATAAATATATATTTGTCGAAATTATCAGATTCCTCTCCACTGTCTGCTGTTTCAAACTCAGAATCTGTAACATGTCAAATAGTATTGTTTGTTGATAAATCATCATCATCATCATCAGAGCTCGTTTCAATCAGATTATCGTCTATGACTTCTTTGACCATTTCCGATGATTTTTGTTTTTCGTGACTTATCTTTTTCTTTTTAAAAACTTCAAGGAGTTCATGAAGAGGATCAACAATGGGTTTGAATGTTTCACTAATTGCTTTTTGAAAATTTTCTTTTTCGAACTTTAATGCATCATATTTTCGCTTGACGGCTTTACGAACTATAATAAGTTGTCGTAATATATTTTTCTCTCGCTCAAAATCCACCATATTGCTTCTTCAATATTCAGTTGTGGAATGATTTCTGAACAGTAAAACAGCTATATTTATAGCAAACGCCTTATTAAGAACACCTTCCCAATGTCTGCCTACGTAATTTATGCGGTTTATCTAATACCTAATACTGTTATTGAGATAAAGAGGGTGAGTCAAGAAGAGGGGATCGTGGCTCAAGTAGAAGGGGGATCACTACTTATAGAAGACAACGAGCCCGAAGAAGTCATTCGAATTATATTTCGAAGGGAACGGCAGCGACTATTCCATTTCTTATGTTCTGATAATGGATCCTCACCAATTTCCCACCTACAGATCTCTGTAGAGCATTCAAAACAACGTACTTTGTCAATTTCACCTGTATAATAAAATCCTGCGGTGGCCAGATCTTTAGGTTTTAAAAAAGTCAAAGGCCAGTTTTTAAAACTGTCAAGACAACTTTGCTCCATATGATACATGAGTACTTATTGGACTGATGTTTTGTCGATCCAACTATTATGAGTACTATCAAAGCCGAGCCACTTTACGTATACTTGATTCCCACGTCTCTTTAGAACTTTTTCTACAAGATAAACGTCTGGATACTTGACTTTCTGAAGTTCTTCCTCGTAGAAGCCACCAGCGATTGATTGATCTTGATAGTCTTTGAGACGGTACGTTGTCGGCTGCGTTGCTTTAACTTGTTCAATCGTGAATATTTCAGCAGACCAATTAGGTGTGTATCCTTTTTCGAATACTTGTTTCAACTTGCTTACTCGTACTTTATCACTAACCTTGAATTTTGCTTTTTTTCTCACAACTTTTTGACCAAATCGTGCGCGAAACTGAGATGCATTTGCATCTGTAACATCTTTTGGTTTAGTAGCAATCGTTCGATGTTTTGTATTGTTGTAAGATTTTATCAGATCAGGTAAAATATCGATCCATTTATAGCTACCACGTAAGCTGAACTTCATCCACATTTTGTGTTTAAGAGTACGATTGAAGCGTTCGCAAATGGATGCTTTGAGATTACTAAACGTTGAGTATAAGTTAATCTTGTATTGTTGCATAAGATTTTTAAAATTAGTATTATAAAACTCTTTGCCTTTATTTGTTTGTAAATTTTTTGGAACTCGTCCTTGACGTAATATAGATTTCATCGCAGCAGAGACTTCTGCTCCGGTTTTTTGTTTCACAGGAACGGCCCATGCGTATTTGGAAAAAATATCTATAACTGTAAGCATGTATTTGTAGCCTTTGTTATCTCGAGAATAAGGTTGCATCTCTACAAGATCAGCTTGCCAAGTTTCATCTAAACCTCGCACATCAAATGTTCGACGGGGATAGCGACGTCTGGCAGGTTTATAAAGCTCTTCTACAACTCTCTGGTGTTCCATGGTCACAGAGTTAATGATTGCTTAATTACATCAAATTGGCTTTTATACTATTTGATTTAATTTTAGCATCTTGCATCCAACTTTTAATTAAGTCGTATAGATTTTCAATGTTTACATTTACTTTTTTTATCTTCTCATCACACTCATCCTTTAACTTTTGCAGTTCTAATTCTGATGTGCTAAGATCATCTCTTAATTTAGCAGTGACTATGTATATACTCTGGACTTCAGATGTAATCAAACCTTGCAGTGTATTAAAATTAACGGCATCATTCGATTGCTGAGGAGCGGCAACATTGCATAACCTCTTATTTTCTACATCGAAATGTCCATCTTTTGTCAATTTATAGCCAATTCCGGGAGGTCCTCGATTACCCTCGCTTCGTTTAAGATTACGTCCGAATACATCAACGCTCATTTTGATAATGTAACGAGTTTTAACTTGCAGCTTAATATATATAGCCAGCTTCACGTAACTCTTCGATGATGGAATGAATCTCGTTAGTATGACTAGGATTACCAGCTGCTTTTTCAGCAACCAATAAACGCAGTCGATCAACTAGCTCGTTTGGATCATCCCAATAGACATAATCAAACTTGGTATTTTTTCTTGCAATTTTATATCTAGGTAGCGAACCTCCTTTTTTACCGAATAGAGGAGCAATAATGCTGGCGAACTTTTTACTAGTATGCGAACGAATTCCTTCATCGTTTCTGAAACGTTTTTTATGAGCATTTGTCAGTTCCAGGATCTTTTGATAGTTATCTAAATCTTTTTGAGTTACTAATTTTTGAGATGGATGCTTCTCAACAAGCAATTCGTACAATCCTCGAGTTTTTGAGAACTTTTCAGTTCCTAATTGCACATAAGTTTTTTCAATATGTATTGGTGTGTTACCGAGAAAAAGTTTATCACCCTCCCTACGTACACCATAAACTTTATCCAATTCTCTATATTGCAAATCTTCTGTAAAATCTTCGCTAGCAGATTCAAACGAGGTCTCAAGAGAATGCGAGGAATCATTTTGTATAGTATGCTCCAATTCTTCATCGGATTCAGATTTTTTAACTCCGGGTAGAATAATTTCTTCTTCTTCTTCAGGAATGAGTCTTCTTCTTTTTCTCTTGCTTTCAAAAGCAATCTCTTTAAGTGGGTCAATGATGGGTTTAAGAGTTTGTTGAACAACTCTTTCCGTTATTTCTTTTCCATATTTTAACATGTCATACTTGCGTTTCACAGCATTACGCGCTTGAATAAGTTGCTGGAGTAAGACTTTCTTTTGCTTAAGGTCTGCCATGTTATCTCTTTGAGTTGCAAAGATAGATTGATGAATATCTGCTAAGTATGAGTTATATTTATAGCAAAACAATCAAAACCCTTTCGATATCTACCAGCATTTAGTGGACTATCTTTGTCAATCATTAGAAATCCATATTTATCATCTATCCAACATTTAGAACACAATTCTTTGAAACGTAAAAACGTCATGTCAGAGTTAACATGATCTTCGTATAAATGTCTCAGATTGACATCATCTTGACGAAAGATAACTAAGAGATTAACATTATCTCTTATGAGATGTTTTGGAATTCGAGCATAAGACTGGCAGAGGTAGAAACAATCAACGTTCTTGTGTCTACCCATACAGAAGTATGCCCTGATGTGTTCTTGTTTTTCACAAGCTACATCATCGAAAATCATTATAGAATTTGGAAGAGCGTTATCCGGAGATATTACTGATTCGTGTTCGCTAAATGGAAAGTATTTCATACCTTCCAGTGGTTCTAAGAGCTCTTTCAAAAACTTATATTTTGCTTGATTAAGAGATTTCGAATATACGTAGACATTCTCAAATCTTAGACCATTAGGATGTGTTATTAGTGCTAGTAGGCTATTAGTTTTGCCACAATTGGATGGTCCGCAAAATACACCTCTTATACTATCTGGAAGTAAATTTCCATGTTTCTTTGATTTAATTTCTTGCTCCGAAATAGCATCAAAATTTGCTATCGGAAGTTTTACAGACTGCTCTTTGAAATTCATCTCGATAGACACAAACTGCGACTGTTCGATTAACTATAAATACGCTGCTTATATACCCAATGGTTTAGTTATCCTTTGAACTTCAAAGTGTTATGATCATATATCGACGACGTGGTCGTGGTTTGCTTAATAAAATCATTAATAATCTTCCACTGGAACTTCATCTACCGGGATATCAATATTGTGGACCAGGGACGAAATTAGCCAAACGTTTAGCTAGAGGTGATCCAGGAATCAATCCACTCGACAAAGCTTGCAAGGAGCACGATATAGCTTATTCACAGAATCGTGAAAATATTGAGGTTAGAAATAGTGCTGATAAGGTTTTAGGAGAAAAAGCTTGGGAAAGAGTTTCATCGAAAGACGCTAGTATTGGTGAGAAAGCAGCTGCATTCGCTATTGCAAACGCTATGAAAGTAAAATCTAAACTTGGAATGGGAGCAAAAAAGAAGAAGACTCCCTCTGTTACTCTTAATAAAATAATTAGAGCCGCTTCTAAATCTATGAAACCTAGTAAGTGTGCTCGTAAAGCTATCTTCTCTGCTTTAGAGGCTGCTCGAAGTGCTGTGAGAAAAGCAGGCGGTAAACATAAAGTCAGAGTACCTCGCAGATTATCAATTCTAACTAAAGTAGGAGGATTCTTACCATTCATCATACCTATCTTTGCAGGTCTAGGTGCAATTGGTAGTTTAGCAGGTGGTGCGGCTGGTATAACTAAAGCAGTTAATGATTCAAAAGCTGCTCAAAAACAATTAGAAGAAAAACAAAGACATAATCAAAAGATGGAAGAAATAGCTTTGGGTAAAGGTCTTTATTTAAAACCTTACAAGACAGGACTTGGTCTTCATATAAAGTCTGGTTTAAAATAAAAAGATCCTCAAAGTAAGGTTACCGCAAAGAGCTTTGACGGATTATGATCTCATAAAGTATGCTAAAATACTAAAAATTCCAAATTTTCGAGGAGTTTTCATGCGAAATGCTTTACCAAAGAGTGGACCTCATTATTACGAAACAGCGATCGTTAATCTCGATGATGTAGATGGTCCAGGTACACATTGGGTAGCTTATCGAAAACGAGGTAAGAACGTTGTTTATTTCGATTCTTTCGGAGACCTTCAACCACCATTGGATTTAAGTGAGACACTAGCATCAAAAGGAATTTCAATCGATATAAAACCCAATAATAGCACACTGCGTTGTGTTATAACCTGCAGTCATCCTATTGATTTTCGACCGCAAGATTCCATAGGTTCATTGTTGGGTTTTACTCAACGTGTTCTTACAGAAAAAATCGCTCACGATTCTGATTTACCTGTAGCTATTTTGAAAGTTAACGCACTCCGAGTTGAGTGCAACATAACCTCTGGCGCCTATATAAACAATCGACGAGTGCATACCATACACGAGTTCTTTCCTGCAGTCCCACCGGGATATAAGATCATCGAAGTTCCATCTCCTGTCATTTATCTTCCGATCAGCGTCAAGAGCATAGATCACATTCAAGTACGAATAGTCGATCAAGACGGACACTTGATTAATTTTCGAGGAGAAATTATTACAATAAGATTACATCTTAAACAAACGTAATGGGTATCGTTTACAACACTAAAGTTGGTAGAGGCTATATAAGTAAGTCAACATGTCGACCAGTCATCAGTCGTCGAACGACAAAGAAAGCGCTAACACGGCAAAACATTCAGTTCCTAAGAAGTCTCGGACTAAGAATCCGTGGTGGAAAGTAACTTGTATATTCTTCTGTTGTTTTCAAAAACATGGAAGGAATTCTGAGCATTCAGTGGGGAGTAAAGTTCGATGAATCAATTGAACATTATGAGGTACATGCTCATCAACCTTATTCCGCATCTTCATTTAATAATAGTGATGAGATTCGTATATCTATTCAACATCAAGACTTATGTCTTCTACCATCCCGTAGTTCACTCCATATTTGTGGTAGAATCGTGAAAGCTGACGGAACCGCGGTAGCTAATACGGTCCTAGTAAATAACGCCACCTGTCACATGTTTGAAGAAATCCGATATGAAATCAATGCTGTGGAGATTGACAAATGTAAGAATGTTGGTTTAACTACACTTATGAAAGGATGGCTTTCCTTTTGTTCTAGTCAAGAGTCAATTCTTGAGAACGCTGGTTGGGTTGATGTAGAGGAAAATCTAAAAGTAAACGACGAGGCAGGTTACTTTGACTTATCTATTCCTCTGAGTATGATTTTCGGTTTTGCTGAAGACTATCGTAAAATTGTAGTTAATGTAAAACATGAACTTATACTGACAAGATCTAGGAATGATTTGAATGCGGTAGTTCAAACGCATCATGAAAATAGATACGAAGATTTTCAGATCAATTTGCAAAGAATAGAATGGCTTATGCCCTATGTAATATTATCGAATGCCTACAAACTTCGCTTACTCAATCATATTGAAAAAGATAAACCGATTGCAATGAGTTTCCGTAGTTGGGACTTGTACGAGTATCCGCTACTTCCAACCACATCAAAACACGTTTGGACTGTTAAAACTTCTAACCAATTGGAAAAGCCACGTTTTGTTATTCTAGCTTTTCAAACGAATCGGAAAAATCTAAAAACAGCCAATGCGAGTCGCTTTGATAACTGCAACATAAGTAATGTAAAGCTTTTCCGTAATTCACAATACTATCCATATGGAAATCTAAATTTAAATATTGAACGTAATCAATTTGCTATGTTATACGATATGTATGCTAATTTTCAACCTGCGTACTATGAGAAAGATGCCGAACCACTCTTAAAAAAGCAAGAATTCATTGACTATGTGCCGTTTATTGTAATCGATTGCTCGAAACAAAATGAGTCTCTGAAAAGCGCTCCTGTGGATGTTCGCTTAGAATTTGAATCAAGAAATAATATTCTTGCTGGAACATCAGCTTACTGTTTGATCATACACGATCGCGTAGTCGAGTACAATCAAGTCAATGGTAATGTACGAAAACTTGTCTAAGTGGTGGGGGAATAGTTATAAATTGGATGTTTATCGTCAAAAGAGTCATTCTCGATGGAGTACTTGGTCGATATGCAAGGCTTCAAGCAGCCTGGTAATGACTATATTTTAAAAGAATTGGCTATAGTTCCGTTGAACGATGATTCTGATCCTGTTGTGCTACTTTTTAAAGAACCGTTTCCTTGGCGAAGACTCACAGAGAAATATAAGACGCAAAACAAATGGTTTGAACAATATTATCATGGTTTGTCTTGGCGTTCTGGTACGATTCCTTACACCGAAATACGAAACATTCTTAAAGAAGCTCTACAAGATGCTAGCAAAATTTTAGTGATGGGAAGTATAAAGAAAAGATGGTTAGAACGTTTCAAGTTCAATATTACCGATGTTACAGAGATGGGTTATCCACCACTGGATAAGATAAAGCTAGTGACTGTTCGCCCCCATCACGATGGAATGTATAAAGCTTGTTGTGCTCTACACAACGTCAGACTCATGAAAAAATATTTTACTGAGAGTCGTTTGCCATTGGAAATAGCTATGGAGTGTTAGTAAATGATTACATACAGCTCTCATCACTATAAAAGTAGAAGCGTGTCATGACTTGTATTATTTCATCATGGGACAAAGTCCGAGCACCACCGCTAAACCTAACGAGTATACTCCTCTTAACGATTCTTCTAAAAAAGAGAAGATGTCATGAAAGGAGCATTACGAAAAATATAAATCACAAATACCACCCCCAAATATCAAATATAAAAAACTTTAAATCGGCTCTTTTAAGAGCCACAAAAAAATTTAAACGTAATAAACTATTTCAAAATTATAAACTTGGGTTATTAAAGTTGCTGCAAACTTGAGTTAATAAAATTCTAACCTGTCGCGACAAGTAGTGGGCTACAAATGCAGTGGGCTATAAATGTAGTGGGCCAGAATCCCCCCTGGGCTAGAATCTCCCCTGGGCTAGAATCCCCCCTGGGCTAGAATCCCCCTTGTTTACCTACTGGTGTCCGTAATAGGTACAGTTGTTTTAATTTAAATATACCCTATTTTGAAAAACTATTTGCACCAATATTTATAATTCTTCAAGATACCCCAGATTAAAAAAAAACATCAAAATTGGTCCATTATTTTCGGAGATACGGTTAATTTTTACGAATTTTATTGGGACGGGGTCCTTCGTTAATTTTTCTCACGCACAAAGATAAGCATCCCCACCACGACTCCGACTTTGACGTTATTATTTGTATGTTAGTATTATTTTAATTTTAATAATAAAGAGTCTTATTTTTAAAATATAATCATAGATTTTTAAAATATAAGTCTTCAACTACAAAATGACGCTTGATTCGTTTCTTAATTGTTATAAACAAAGTGCCTGTGATTTTTAAAAAAAAAAATCTTATCTCGGCTCCTATTGGCCTTAGAGAGTTCTTTTTTTTTCTTTAAATCTTCGTTTCGAACACAGCTATAAGAATATTCAAATAGCGAATTCGTAAAAGTTATAAATAAAGCCCCAGCTTTATTTATTTATAAAAAAAAACACCCTCTTTTTTAAAGCGTTATAAAAAATATTGAAATTGAATTTTCTAATTTGCTCTTAACAAAATATGAAAATTTGAACCTTCATGAAGAGTTTAAGCCCTTATGCAACTCAATATGTTCAGCAAAAAAAAAATTATAGCAATAAACATTTAACGCGTTGGGATAAATAATAGGGAATATCTCAGCAACAAATTAACCAATTTGCTATTGCAACCTCTCATTCTGTTCGTTTTGATGAAGGCTTCCTTTTAAAAGTTTAAAAATATTTAAAAAATTATTTTTGCAATAAATAATTAATATTCAAGAAATGGCCATTTTTGATGGTTTTTTGGCTTTTTTGCAATAACTAATTGATGAAAATAATCGCAGCAGTACTCAAATTGTAGGTTTTTTTATTCTCTAATACTTTTATTAATTAAAGTAATTAACTTTTTTCGATTAAATGCATAGGTTGCTTCAGAGAATTAAAAAAGCTGTTTTGGCCAACTTTGCAGCCTCCTGGAGCATTTTCTACCGTTTTTTTTTGGTTACATTTTATACAGAGTATGTTTTTTCATCGCCCTTAACAACTCCATATAAGTTTCATTAAGCCTTTAATTAATGTCCTCAAAATGTCTTTATTGATTGGACTATCATGATAGTATAATTTATCTCGTAATCATCCATTCGCGGTGTTATATACTTTGCCATACGTATTTGCTCGGTAAAATACTCTTGTAATGATTTGTCTTGCGTTTTAAATTTTTTTCTGGACCATTCCGATTTTATTTTCATTCTTGCTTCTAATGAATAAAATTCAGCAATAAAAATACGCTTACAATGTGCAAAATCAATAAACGGCGAAAAGCGAGCTTCATACCAAACTTTAGCACGACCTTTAAGTGCATCGTTAATTACGAGTAATTTTTGTTCTTCGTTTATTTTTTTTTTCATAAAATATTTATTTAAATTTTCTAAAAACTGCATAGGATTACCCTTTTCACCGTCGTATGTAGGCAAAGTCACGACGATCTGTAATGATTCGAAATACTTAAGAATTCCGCTTACTAAATTCATGTTTACACTTTCTACCTGACTATTTATTGTATCGCTTGCTTGCGAACCACTACGTGTTATATTTTGCAAAGCGTCTGTCGTTTCCGTATTGTTTACATCCGAGTTTTGCCTACTTTTAGCCTCGTCCAAACTTTCGCGAAGTTTCTTATTAAGATCTATCAATTTATTAATTTGCTGACGTAATTCATCGTTACCTTTTTCCGCGGCTTCATATTTTTGCGTTAAATGTTGCAATCTCTCTTTCATAGATATATCGTCACCTCTTTTTGGGAAGTGTTGTACCTTCGACGTCATTTTATTATCAGAACTTTTTCCAGTTCTAGTCAAAACCATATGATTGAATTTATAATTCTATAATACGTCTTTCGTTTTTATAAAGTTTTATTCCGACAAATTATACTTCGAAATTTACCAATTCCAACCACCCTACATGAACGTTAATAGTAATTATTTTTTTTTTTTTTTTAGACAATAATATCAATTAATTTTTCATAATTCATTTCTTACATCAATCCAACCATTAAGAATCTGCCCATGCCGTTGAGCGCCAATTGTAAGGAATATCTTGTTAATTTTATTATAATTTAATTTTTATTTACAATATCATATGTGAATACATGTTTGGGTGTACAATTCAAAATGGTTGGAACGAATCGTTATATCGCATTTATACAAAAGTCAATTGTTTTCGCATTTGAAAATATGTCGATTTTTTAAGATCACACGCATGTAATAACGCGCATCGTCTATATTACTTTAATTTGATTTTCTTTGCCGGCGTGTATACCATTTTAATATCAATTTTAAATAAGAGAAATCTATCGTTTTAAGAATTACTTTTTAAAATACTAACAACAGCGTAACGGTCCGAATCTCTCGAGAATTTACAAATTTCAATCAACTAACATATTCTTTTCTTACGTATATCCTCTGTACACTAATCGTGTTTAATCGTTGGAACCTCGAGAATAATCAGGACTGATGAAAACTGCTGTGTCCAAGGAATTTTGCCCTTTGGCGTGCCTTGCTTCCTTCTTATGTATAGTCCCGTTCCAAAGGCCCTTTCGGGAATGTCGAGTTACAGTTGAGCGCAGGAGCCTCTAATCGCTAGGCCTCCTCGCCAGCAAATAGATCGAACGCTTAACATATTTTAATCACGAGACCCGAGAAGATCTTATATCCCCACTTTTATCCCATTTATACAATCACGCTCCCTACAACATCTTTCTCTATCGATAATATATTAGGCCCGCTATAATTATTTAGGTTGGAAATGTATTCAATAAAATAATATAACTATTTATAAGTTATCACTTAATTTTTTAAACTTTTTATTCATAGTTGACAATTATATTGAATATATGATTCTCATTTTAATAGTTTTTATATGATATTATCTGAATTTTATAAATATAAATTATTTAAGGAGATGTAAAATGGACAGCACACTTTCACTCATAAATATTGATTATATTTCCATTGTATTTTAAAATTTTGAATAAATAGATGCATTAACATACAGTATGTATCACGAAGATTATTCAGTTAAATTTTTACATAAATCTATTCATTAGCTATTGAAAAGGTTGGGTTCCAATATTATTTACTAAAATTTTTCCATTTGGAATCAGAAATTTAAATATCTTGAAAACTAATGATTGAAATAATTTAAAAATTCAAATAAATAATCATCACGAGACATACTACAAGTTAATACATTCCTTTTATGGAAATTCAGCAATAGAATGGAAAGACAGTTAATTTTTTCATCTTCTTATAGTAAAATATAATCAAACTTTGACGACAAATTTAACATAATGAAATAATTGTACTTTCAATGATTTGTATCATATTTAATACAAATTATAGAGTGATATTACAGAATATTATTTTTTTCCGCATATATAATAAATGTTTCGCAAATAATAAGTAAATTTTCTTTTGAAATGTTTACTTTTTTAGGGGGAATTCTACTTCTATCTAGACAGTTCATACCAGGGTTGCGAAAAAAGTAATTAAAAATTATTTGAATCACGAATCATTTTTGAATTTGTAATTAAAGTTTTATTTAATTAACAATTCCTTTTCAATTAATAATTAAAAATATTTTAATTAATAAATCAAAATCTAATCGTGAATTGAAAAGGCTTTAATTAAAAAATCAAATGGAATTCTCAATTAAATAAATTTCAATTAAGAAATCAAAATGTAATCGTGAATTGAAAGGGCTTTAATTCCAAAATCAAAAGGAATTCTTAATTAAATAAATTTCAATTAAGAAATCAAAATGTAATCGTGAATTGAAAGGGCTTTAATTCCAAAATCAAAAGGAATTCTTAATTAAATAAATTTCAATTAAGAAATCAAAATGTAATCGTGAATTGAAAGGGCTTTAATTCCAAAATCAAAAGGAATTCTTAATTAAATAAATTTCAATTAAGAAATCAAAATTTAATCGTGAATTGAAAGGGCTTTAATTCCAAAATCAAAAGGAATCCTTAATTAAATAAATTTCAATTAAGAAATCAAAATGTAATCGTGAATTGAAAGAGCGTCAGTTATGATTATGATTTGTGAATTCGAGGGCTTTAATTAAAAATTCCACAATTCCTTTTTAATTAAACGTACTAAGGAATTTGTATCATATATATGTATATAGAAAAACATATGTGGACGCGCACATACATACGCACCTAGGCTCATATATATGCAACATTTCATGTCGACCCACACGCACACATACGGACAAGTTGATATATATATATATATATATATATATATATATATATATATACATGGTCCGTTTCATGTCAACTTGCACCCGTTGACCCGTATATATTTTGGTTTATATATATGTATATATATACATACATACATACATACATGGGATATTTCATGTCGGTTAGCACGTACTCATAAGTACAGGTTTTCTTTATATGTGGTACATTTCATGACAACACGCACACACCCATTCGTGTACCCTTAGATTTACATATATGGGACATTTTATGTCGATTCGCATGCATGCACACGCACGTTAATAAACATAGGATTTTTAACGACAATTCGAAAGCACACACACAGGTTTATATATATGGGACATTTCATGTCTATTCGCATGCATGCACACAGACTTTAATAAACATGGGATTTTTCACGTCGATTGGAACGCACGCACTTACAGGTTTAGATATATGGGACATTTCATGCCAATGCGCAAGCACACACACACACACACACGCACACACAGGATTATATATGGGACATTTCATGTCAACTCGTACATACTCATAATGACAGGCTTTTTTATATATGTGGGACATTTTATGACAACACGCACACACCCATCCTAGTAACCTTAGGTTTATATATATATGGGACATTTCATGTCGATTCGCATGCATGCACACGCACGTTAATATGTATAGGATTTTTCACGTCAATTCGAACGCACATACACAGGTTTACATATATATGGGACATTTCATGTCAATTCGCATGCATGCACACAAACTTTAATAAATATTGGATTTTTCACGTCAATTGGAACGTACGCACATACAGGTATATATATATGAGATATTTCATGTCGTTTACAGGTTTATATATATATATATATATATATATATATATATATATATGGGACAGTACATGTCGTTGCGCATGCATGCACACACACGTTAATATACATGGGATTTTTAATGTCAATTCAAACGCATACAAACACACAGGTTTATATATATTGGACATTTCATGTCGATTTGCATGCATGCACACGTACGTTAATATACATGGAATTTTCCATGTCAATTCGAACGCACGCACACACACAGGTTTATACATATGGTACATTTCATATCGATTTGCATGCATGCACACACGTTTATATACATAGGATTTTTCACGTCAATTATTACCCACGCCTATACAGGTTTATATATATGGGACATTTCATGACAACTCTCACACACCTATCCAAGCGCCCTTAGGTTCACATATATGGGACGTATCATGTCAACACGCACGCACCGGTTTTCATATATTTGACATATCTTGTCAACTCGAACACGCAAACACATCTAAACATGTATTTGAAATTTGTATTTATATATATGGGACCGTTTCTGTCAATTCGCATGCACGCACACACATGGGCTTATGAATATATATATATATATATATATATATATATATATATATATATATATATATATATATGTATATATATACACACATATATATGTGTGTATATCTGTGTACACATATACATGGGATATTTAATGTTAATTCACACGCGCACATACACACAGGTTTATATACACAGGACGTTTCATGTCAATTTACATGCATGACACACGTACTTGAGTTTGTATATATTTTTCTTTATATATATATATATATATATATATATATATATATATATATATATATATATGGGGCTGTTCCTGTCAAGGCGCATGCACGCACACACATGGGCTTATGAATATATGTATATACATATACATGGGATATTTCATGTCAATTCACATGCGCGCACACACACACACACACACAGGTATATATATATATATATATATATGAGTGCCACCAGATTTTTTTTTAAACAAGTGAGCAGTTTTTAATCAGTTACACAAACAGGTTATTTTTTCTATGTTACTTAAAATAAAAAAAATTCTAATTTAGGAAAAATTGCTAATATTAATACTGATAAAAATCTTAAAGATTTTTAAGGAATGGTTTTACTTTTTGATGGATAATTTGATTATGATTTTATTTTCAAAAAAGTTTTTCCCATAATAGTTATCTGTAATAAAAAAATTCTTTTACAATGTTAACTACTTTTTCCTGACATTCGTTTTGAAAGTTTATGCTTAGCAATTTTAAAATTTGGTTGTGACACTGATGATGCTGCTATAAATTATTTTGGATGTGTTATAATTAGTGTGCTGCCTCAATTTTCAACTGAAGGATTATAAATTGAGGATATTTTGGATTGAATTGCGGAAATAAAATAAATGATTAAAGAATTACAATCAACAAATCAATAAATTCAATTATTAATAGTTAAAAAAAAATGTTCCCATGTCAGTGAGTTTTTTCAACAGGGTTATACATAAATTAAATTAATTAAAATTAATATTTTCAATCAATCATATACCTATTTTTTTATTAAAAAGATATATTTTTACAAAATATGTAACAGTAAAAGAGTAGTTCACAGAAAAAAATTGTACTTCGTTAAAAAATTTTATAAATTATAAAAACACAAGTTTTTTAAACTTCATAAAATAATGAATAGCGTACTGTACATATTGTTCTTGTAGCAAAAATTCTACATGTAAAAAATGTAATAAGATTAAAATACAAATAACGATTAATTAAACGTATTTATAAATTATAACATAAATTTAGCAAATGAAATAAAATTTTAGGAAATCCTATTCTAATCTCTGCTGCACTGTAACAATAGTCTCATTCTAATATGAAAAATTGAAAAAAATTATAAAACTTATTCTTTTTTATAACTTTGGCATGAAAATTGCATGAAATAAGCGACAAAATGTTTTTTATTTGAAAAATAGACTTTTCAAATTTTTGGAAATTATATCATACAAATTTTCCTGGACATTTTCCGACTTCACCCCCTTTAAATTAATGTTTAGTGACAAAATATATAAAAAAAATTTTTGGAACCGTGGACTTTAATGTTACTATAGCAATCTCCCCTATTTTCCGACCTGACTTTTTCATGTGAGCACCGTTGCGCGGTACTTTTTGAATAAGTGGTTCAATTATTCGTGGAAAATTAAAGGAAGACCGCAACCAGCCTAAACCATTCTTTTTTTATCAACAGTTGGTGGATTAAAGAATAATTTTAGCTAATTAAAATGTAAAAATTCTTAATTATATTGGTCACCAATGATTAGTGCAATAAAATAAAAAAAAATCATTAAAAATGGCAAAATGAGTTTTTTTTATATTTATGATGTTTTTACAGAGAAATGGTGCAATGTACGGCAAAATTGATAAGAATATTTTCGACTTAATATTTGATGAAAAACACGAAAAATTATGTTTTTCGGCGAAGAATTAACAACCAGAAAATTTACTTTAGAGATTTTCCTAACTATTTTCCAGCTATCCACCCTCGAAATTCGTGTTCAAGGCACCAAAATACATAGGAAAAACTTTGGTGGAGCCGTGGATCTCCATCGGCTACGGAAACTCTCCTCGCTACCTATATTAGTTATAAATGTCCTCCGTATTCAGGTGAAATACCCCGATGAACATGTACATTAAGGTTTGGAAAGATTCTGATGTAAAAGAACCTTTCTAATTTTTTGCGGTTTTTGGTACCAGTCCATAATACAACTTTGTGAACTCTTATGAAAAAAATTGTCATGATTTTCGTTGATACCTTCTGAACTTTTTTGATTCATTAAGTTTTACTAAGGAATAGTAACCTTAATTTTATCGTATTCACAATTAATGAACAATTAAGATCGCTTTAGAATTGAACAGCACTGTAAAGTTTTCAGGAGAATCCTTCTGGATTGTATTTTAAAAAATTCTTCAGAAATATTTTTCACGTTTTATCATCGTATGAATATATTTATTAAATTATTGGTAAATAAATGATTATAAATCTATGAGATCATTTTTTTTTTTTTTTTTTTTTAACGTCGCTATATTTATGCTATGCTATTATTGCTATGCTAATCAGCGACGGAGCTCGTAAGTGTGTTTGTGAACAAAGCACATGTAACGTACAGTGGTGCTTGTATCAATCGGCCGAGAGCGGGATTCGAACTCGGAACCTCGAGATTACGAATCCAACGCTCTACCGAATGAACCACAGACCGACTCCTATGAGATCATTCAAGAATACGGATGAATCTTTATATTTTCTGTATATTGATTGAAAGGTTAATGAAACTTCACGAACTCTGTGGAAGTAAATCGAGATGAATTATTACAATCTTGTAAAGAGTTTAATAGCTATTAAAGATCCTCAAGAGGAGGTCGAGTATATATGTCCTATTGTAATCAAAAAATTGATTTTTTTACAAAAACTAATAATTTTAGCAAAAAATAAAGAAAGCCCCATCTTGTATCATAAAAGCAATATTTTCTTTGATTAGGAAAAAATTTTTTATCGATTCCTTTTGAAAAAAAACCTTGAAAAACATAAAATATCGAGGTTTGGATGGACAATTCAGTTTTTCAAAGTTTTCTTTGAAACGAAGCGATAAAAATAATTTTTTCTCATAAGAGAAAATATTGCTTTTTAGTATACGAGATGGGGCTTTCTTCTTATTTTTTGCTACAATCATAAGGTTTTGCAGAAAATTGAATTTTTTTATTATAAAAGGATAGAGATGTACGACCTGCTATTAATAAAATACCGTGAAAATTATTTATGATTCTCAGTAACGATCTTGAAGTTATAACAAAATATACATATTATTAAATTTGTTTAACTCTTGAAATAGTTAAGCATACCATGGAATTGTTTGATAGTGGAAATAAAGCCATTTTACACGACTAAGCTATAAATTTTTTTTGTGAATAAATACAATAAATCGCACTAATTTATTAATACTAGGCAATTTTTCAGTTTATTAATAAGTTAATTTAATTAATACTATGATATGCCCTTCAAAAATCACTATTCAATATATTAGAAATTCATAAAGAATCTGAAGAAGTCATAATCATATTTTTTGATATATGGGGATATCCACAAAACTTTTAATTGTCTAGTAACAGGTCAAATTACAGCTGTTACTGGGTTACCGCATGATGCACATTGTTTAAACTGGGTTCAAATCTTTTGTGCTATTCTGTAACTCTATTTCTGATGTATTTTGTAAATGTTTAACAAACGGCGCAGTAGATATTTCTATGAAACATTCATTTTTACACATAAAAAATTACCGTAATTTATCTTATGTGTAAATTTACTTTTTATAGAATTATCTGCTGCGCCGTTTGTGTACATTTACAAAATACATCAGAAATAGAGTTACAGGATAGCACAAAAGATTATAACCTAGTTTAAATAATGACCTGTTACTAGAGAATTTAAAGTTGGATGGATATCCCCATGTAATACCATAGTGGTACACATGAAATTGGAAAGGTTCTAAAAATATATAAATTACAATAACTTTTCTGATGAGGATATATTATTCAGATTAATATTATTTTTAAAATTAGATAACATTATTTTTATTTTTAAGAGCATGACGAAGCTTCCAGTCTTCTAATAATATTTCCAATCCCAAGTTATGAATAAACAATGCGTTTAATAACATTTTTTTGCGACAAAGAAAAAATTTGTAAGATTCAACTCGAGTGCGGACAACTCAAGAAACCCACGAAAATACTACATAAAAAGTAATAATACAAACTTTCAATGTAACGTATTTTAAGATTAGGTTTGTCGAGCTTGATATAATTTCCAATCCAAGTTCATAAAAAATTTACAAGTTTAAATGATTTTTTATTTTAACAAAAATTATTGTATTAACATAGCTTTAGTGCGGACAAGTCATTATATTTGTTTTTCTCATCCGTGCTGAGTAAGCGGCCTATAGTGCATGCGTTTTCGGGGTAGTAAGTAGCTAATAGCGCGCGCTGCGTGTGTTGTTTTTTGAGGGCGTGTGTTTCACAGCTATGTATAATATTATTTTGTATTAAATCACGTAAATACGTTACATTCTGTAAAATAATGTCACGCAAAAGCGTTAATTAATGTAAAATCGCAAAGGTTTATACAAGCGCAGCGCCCTCATACTGTATCTCATCGACCATATGATGAATTTTATACTCTATCTCGCTTTAACCTCTGACAAAGTAAATCGTATCATCTATTCTTGTATTATTTTTACATTAACGAAATCGTAATTATTCCGTATAAACGTGAAATTGGTGAACTAAAAGTATGTAATTTAATTACAAATAATAGTACCAAAAAGTATTGAAATATACTATTGCGAGTCAGTCGTACGGCAGATATGAGAGAGAGAGAGAGTCTCGGGCAATGGCGCTATTCGCTACGCTCGTGCGCCAACTTGCCCTCGTGCGCAATAGTCAACTAAACCTTACTCGTTACACAATATACTATTAATTTACGAATTTAAAATGATATTAATGAAATAAAAAAAAGCAAAACTTGATTGCTGTAGCTCCAACATCAGATAAATATTACGGAAAGAAACATAATAAATCACCCAAATTCACAATTTTATACATTACAACTGAATCACTGGAAAAATAGTTGCATACAATAGACTTTTTCAAATTTTATGAGTAACGGCTTATAATTGAAATTTCAATGTCGAAACGATTCGGAAAACTTGAAACATTTATCAATTTTCATTTCATAATAGTTCTTAAACATTCTTTAAAGACCGGAAAAATATTTGTTCCGATTCTTTTAGAAATTTTCAGGTCATTTTAACGAGGATATAACTGATGATGATGTAACAAAATTCAACTGCAATAATCACAAATTTTCCAATCGAAAACGTTTCCATAAATAATTTCCATAACTTTATAATTTCCGCGAAAATAATCATAATCTTCATAATTCTGCAAAAATGACGATTTATATTGACTTTTTCATAAATTTAAGTAACTTATAGAAATTTTCTCAAATTCAATTTACTTGTTTTTGTCATAAAAAACGAAAGATAATTAGTCTCAAAGCAGACTTAACGTAGGTAAATATTATTTTTTATATACGCTTTTCTTATATTCGCCTTCATGTCTGTTTGCATGTTTGTCTGTCTGTAATCAAATCTTGCGCGCTCGATTTCAGGCACTTTTTGACAGATATAAATTCTGACAATTGGCATAGACTTTGGTCTTGGATGACAATACAATAATCAGTTGTCATTTTGGTACCTGGACATCCAGGTCGATGATAATGGGTGTGAAAAGTCATCTCCGAGGAAGTATAAATGGGGAGGCTTTCTTTGGGTCAAGGCGAGTTTCTCGGGGGTTTTCAGGGTTGCTAAAACCGAATTTGAGATCAAACAATTGCCACAAAGTGATGCACGTTGTCCAGAATACGCATGGACGTCGTCTCCGAGGAAGTACAAGTGGGGAGGCTTTCTCTGGGTCGAGGTGGGGTCCCCGGGGGATTTCGGGGCTGCTAAAACCTAATTCAAGGTTTGAAAGTGAATCTTTAATGCATAATAATGATTTAGGATGAAGAGGTCGAACTGGAGTACCAAGTCGCCGATAACGGATGTACCTGAGTGTAATCTTCGAAAAGTCTGGTTGCAATGTAACTCTAAATGATAATAAAAACAATTTTAACTTAAAAATAGAAAATACAAAATTTTAAAAACATGCTTTAAAAATAAAATACAATAATTGAATAAATAGACTAAAAAGTATAAAATAAATAAATTAACTTTTTTTAAATTTTTTAAATAATAGCGCTTATTACCTGCATATCGGAATGATGTTTGATGAAAAAATGTTAAAATTATTCACTAATTACAATAGTAATATGCTTTATCGAAGTTAAATTTCGCTGGCATTATTCGAACGATAAATTCATAAATTAGTAGGGATACTACCGCAAATTTATATGCGAGATGATTTGTATGAATGATCTTTATATATGGGTATCGACTACGAGTAAATCAACATATTTCATGGAACTTGCATGAATCTTAAACAATTGTTCTTTTAAAATCTTTTTATTTCCGAGTATTCTCCGACCTAATCAAACAACCTTAGAATCGAAATCTAAAAGAATCTCCAAGTTTCATTTGACGTAGTCCCTGCAAATATCTGTAAACTTCATAATCGGTATGGAAAATTTCAAAATTCATTCATATAGACGATTTCCAGGTAGCCAGGATCACCTGGATATTGTGAGATGTCATCTCGGGAAACGTACATGTTATTAATAAATAATGGCTAAATTTCAAAAGATATTCTTGTAGACAATGTTTATCTTACTCGGAACATCCATGTTTGGCTAGATAACATTTGAAACGACTTCAAAGTAGTTATTAAACTATAAGTTGAGCTTCAAAAGTTTTAGCTGTAGATGATGTTTAAGTTGTCATTAACACCTAGGTATCCAAAGACGGCGATCGTGGGTACCACAGCATAATAAATAACTATTTTTTAAATATTGTCTACATCGATAAGGTAAAGTATGTATATATATATATATATATATATATATATATATATAAAGTTAAATATGTGTTTGTATGTGTGAGCGTGTGCGTGTGCGTATGAGTTGAAATTAAATGTTCTATATAAATTTGAATAAACCTGTGTGTGTACGTGCGATTCTACATGAAATGTCCCTTATGTATATATATATATATATATGTTCATATCATGCTTGTAAGTCGACATGAAAAGTCCCACGTACATGAACGCGTGTGTGCATGCATGCGAATTGACATGAAACGTCTCATATATATAAACCTAAGGGTACTTAGATAGGTGTGTACAAGTTGTCATGAAATGTCCCATATATAGATAGAAAAACCTGTGCTTGCGAGTACGTGCAAGTTGACATGAAATGTCCTATATATATATATATATATATATAGAAACTAAAAATTGCGGGTGAACGTGAGCAATTTGATATAAAATGGACCATATATACATATGCAAAAACCTGTCAGTAAGGTCGTACATGAGTTGACATGAAGAGTCACATGTATATAAAAGCGTGTATGCATGAATGCAAATTGACATAAAACGTCGCATATATGTAAACCTGAAGGAACTCGGATAGGTGTGTGAGAGTTGTCATGAAATGTTCCATATATATATAAAAGCCTGTGATTATGAGTACATACGAGTTGACATGAAATGTCCCATATATATATATAATCCTGTGTGTGTGCATGCGCATTGGCATGAAATGTCCCATATATATGAACCTGTATGTGCGTGCGTTGAAATTTACAGAAAAAATCCGATGTATATCAACGTGTGTGTGCATGAATGAAAATTGACACGAAACGTCCCATGTATGAAAACCTGAGAACTCGGATAGGTGTGTGAGAGTTGTCATGAAATGTTCCATATATATATAGATAAGCCTGTAATTATGAGTATGTACAAGTTGACATGAAATGTCCCATATATATATATATATAATGCTGTGTGTGTGTATGTGTGCGTGCGCATTGGCATGAAATGTCCCATATATATAAGCCTGTATGTGTGTGCGTTGAAATTTACATAAAAAATCCCATGTATATCAACGTGTGTGTGCATGAATGAAAATTGACACGAAACGTCCCATGTATGAAAACCTGAGAATTTGGATAGGTGTGTGAGAGTTGTCATGAAATGTTCCATATATATATAAAAGCCTGTGATTATGAGTACATACGAGTTGACATGAAATGTCCCATATATATATATAATCCTGTGTGTGTGCATGCGCATTGGCATGAAATGTCCCATTTATATAAACCTGTATGTGCGTGCGTTGAAATTTACAGAAAAAATCCCATGTATATCAACGTGTGTGTGCATGAATAAAAATTGACACGAAACGTCCCATGTATGAAAACCTGAGAACTCGGATAGGTGTGTGAGAGTTGTCATGAAATGTTCCATATATATAGATAAGCCTGTGATTATGAGTATGTACAAGTTGACATGAAATGTCCCATATATATATATATATATATATATATAATGCTGTGTGTGTGTATGTGTGCGTGCGCATTGGCATGAAATGTCCCATATATATAAGCCTGTATGTGTGTGCGTTGAAATTTACATATAAAATCCCATGTGTATTAACGTGTGTGTGCATGAATGAAAATTGACATGAAACGTCCCATATATGCGAACCTAAAGGAACTCGGATAGGTATGTGAGAGTTGTCATGACATGTTCCATATATATAGAGAAGCCTGTGATCATGAGTACGTACGAGTTGACCCGAAATGTCCCATGTGTATATATATATATATATATATATATATATATACATATATAATCCTGTGTGTGCATGCGCATTGGCATGAAATGTCCCATATATATAAACCTGTCTGTGGGTGCATTCTGATTGACGTGGAATGTCCCACGTATGTATGTATGTATGTATATATACATATATATATATATATATATATATCAACTTGTCTGTATGTGTGCGTTTGGGTCGACACGAAATGTTGCATATATATGAGCCCAGGTGCGTATGTATGTGCGCGTCCACATCTGTTTTTCTATATACATATATATGATAAAAATTCCTTTAAAACGTTTAATTAAAAAGGAATTATGGAATTTTTAATTAAAGCCCTCGAATTCACAAATCATAATCATAACTGACGCTCTTTCAATTCACGATTACATTTTGATTTCTTAATTGAAATTTATTTAATTAAGGATTCCTTTTGATTTTGGAATTAAAGCCCTTTCAATTCACGATTAAATTTTGATTTCTTAATTGAAATTTATTCAATTAAGAATTCCTTTTGATTTTGGAATTAAAGCCCTTTCAATTCACGATTACATTTTGATTTCTTCATTAAAATTTATTTAATTAAGGATTCCTTTTGATTTTGGAATTAAAGCCCTTTCAATTCACGATTAAATTTTGATTTCTTAATTGAAATTTATTCAATTAAGAATTCCTTTTGATTTTGGAATTAAAGCCCTTTCAATTCACGATTAAATTTTGATTTCTTAATTGAAATTTATTCAATTAAGAATTCCTTTTGATTTTGGAATTAAAGCCCTTTCAATTCACGATTACATTTTGATTTCTTAATTGAAATTTATTTAATTAAGGATTCCTTTTGATTTTGGAATTAAAGCCCTTTCAATTCACGATTAAATTTTGATTTCTTAATTGAAATTTATTTAATTAAGAATTCCTTTTGATTCTTTAATTAAAGCCTTTTCAATTCACGATTAGATTTTGATTTGTTAATTAAAATATTTTTAATTATTAATTTAAAAGGAATTGTTAATTAAATAAAACTCTAATTACGAATTCAAAAAGGATTTGTGAATTAAAATTTATTTAAAGCCCAAAATGATTTAAATATTTGCAACCCTGTTTACAACTGATGATCAAAATATAAAACAAGCGTTTGTATTTAGAAAAGATCAATCTTAGATTTGACTTTGTTACGTTAACATGGATTTTACTGAGCAGAACGTCAAACTTCCCGTCACCAACTTTGATTTTGAGAAAACGAAAAGAAAAAAACGACATGGAGAGTTACTTTCAGATAATATACGAGTAGTATTCTGTGGCCCATTAAACTATGGAAAAACTAATAGTTTATTAGCTCTAATTACACATCTTAATGGTCTTAGATTCGAAAATTTGTATGTATACTCTAAATCCTTAAATCAACCGAAATACCAATTTCTTCAAAAAGTTTTAAAACCAATTAAAGGTATATTATATCTACCGTTTAGTGAACATGCATCTGTAGTGTCACCAGGTGAAGCCCTACCTAATTCAATTATGATTTTTGATGATGTGGCTTGTGAGAAGCAGGATAACGTCAGAGCTTTTTTCTGTATGAGGAGACACAAAAGTGTAGATAGCTTTTATCTATGTCAATCATGCTCATATACCGAAACATCTCATCAGGGACAATATTAATTTGATGGTAATTTATCGTCAAGATGAAGTTAATCTTAAACATATCTATAAGGACTATGTGAATACTGACTTAACTTTAAATGAATTTCGAAATCTTTGTACAGAATGCTGGAAGAATGACAAGTATGGATTTGTTGTTATTGACAAAGATAGAGCAATGAATGATGGTAGATATAGAAAAGGATTTGACTGTTTTGCCATTTAAAAGAAAGTATAAATCTTAATCTTTGCAGTTTGATTGTAGACAGCATTTTGTCAGCATGCCTGACTTTAAGAAAGAAAAAAAGGTTCTTAGCGAGCTCTTACGAGCACGTGAGGCTATTAAAGAAAAATACTCTTTGTTAAAAAAGAAGAGAGATGATTTTGAAATGGTTATTGGTGATACTTTAAAACCAGTTATTACACCACTTGAAAAGCTTGTCGATTCGACAACTGAAAGTGTGTCACGTTCTAATCACATTTGGGCCATAGACAGTAACAGAAAATCGACAAAAAAAAGATTGAGATTTGATGAATCAAGTCATATTGTAAATGATATTAATAACTCGGGTTCGGCGTTTGATAATGATGCTTCTAATGGCGATGATTTTTCTCCGATGAATAGCACAATGATGAATTCCTCGTTCAATTCTGCAAATTCATCATTCGAATCTATATATTCACCATTTGTATCTACGCATAAAGAAACTGAACCAACAGACTTTTTATCAATGCTAAATGGAAGCCGCAGCAAAATCGATAACATATACGGAGTGAGAAAAGTCAGTGGGGTATACATGATGGGTGATTCAGAAATTCAATTTGATGATAAAATGATAAAAGTGAAAGATTTAAGTTTTCCTAAAAGCAGTGGAATTGCTTTTCAAAAAAGAAATAGATGATAATCTTTTGAGTACAACAGATCGCAAGAACTATCGCATTATCCTAGAAGCAACAAATGCCCATAGAAAAAGACATAGCAAAAGTGAGAATATACGCTCTTCGAAGAGTAGAAAATATTCAAAAATCATAGCACCAATGTTCCGCAGTGATCGCAGTAGAATGTCTACTAGCGTAGGAGGTCTCATACCTAAATATAAAATAGCAGAAAAGAATACTTCCATAGATCTGGTCTACTGGGATGATCCAAATGAGCTTGTCAACAGACTACGATTATTAATAGCCGAACGATCTGCTGGAAATAATAATCACAACAATGAAATCCAATCAATTATAGAGGAACTACGTGAAGCCGGACATATATATTGACGTACATAATTTTCAAATTAATAGTAGTAACATGAGTCTCGATGTGTTCGGAAGAAAACTTGAGGGCTCGCAAGTGAGTCGTGGTCCTCGAGGTATTGGATTCAATTTTACATCAGATGGTAATTTTGATTTAGAAAATAAGCGGCTTCGCAATATTGGAGAGGCTGATCATCCAAATGATGCAATTAATTTGAATTCACTAAATAATATCCTACACAAAGAAGTTGATTACTTATCTTCTAAAATTATAGAAGTTGCTAAAGTTATACAAGAATATGAGAACAAAGTTGAAATATATAAAACAGAAATAGACGAAAAATTAACTTATCTCTATGATATGACTCAACGAAATTTTGCAAGTATTGAATATATAATTAAAGAAATGAATAGACAATCGGATATTGCTAAAGTTGAAGTTTAAGATAAAACGTCAAAGAGTAGTTGAAGAGCTACACAAGCCAGCACGTCGAAGGTACAAGCAAAGAAAATATGATGTACGCGGATTAGATGAGACTTGGCAAGCTGACCTTGTAGAAATGATACCTTATTTTAAGGAAAACAGAGGTTTTTGCTACTTACTAACTGTTATAGATATATTTTCAAAGTATGCATGGGCTGTACCAGTCAAATCGAAAATAAATGAAAAAGAAATCAAGAAAAATTACCCAACTGAAAAAAGACCTGTGAAAAAACCAAAATTCAAAGTAGGAGATAAAGTGCGAATAAGTAAGATAAAATAAGTTTTTGAAAAAGGTTATACACCAAATTGGTCAACTGAAATTTTCACAATAACAAGAGTTGTTGAAACTAATCCTATAACTTACCATGTCAAAGATTATTATGATGAACCCGTCTCTGGCAGCTTTTATGAAACGGAAATTCAAGAAACTATGTATCCAGAAATTTATTTGGTAGAAAAAGTTTTAAAGAAAAGTGGTAAACGTGTATATGTTAAGTGGTTAGGTCTAAATAGCAAGCATAATAGTTGGATAGATAAAAATGAGATTATTTGAATCAGCTAAGATGTATTTTACAACGTATTTCAGTGTAATAAATAAAAAAGAAAAAAATTTAATTTTATTATGTTCATTAATTTAAGTTATGTATAAAATATTTTTATTATTGAAATTTTCTTTTTATGATTGAATATAAATATAATAATTTTAAGTGGTGGTGATAAATAATAATATATTTCGGTACTAGTGCGATAAAGTGATTTTTTACTCGTGTGGCGGTTTGCGCCCGAGCGAAGTGAGGGTGAAAAGGTCACACGAGTAAGAAATCACTTTCTCGCACGAGTATCAAACACTATTTTTTGACACGACGTGTGAGAAGCTCCATTTTCGCACGTGTCACTTTGTACAGCGTGCGTGAAATCGGGTTTCTCGCACGGAGTGTCAAAAAAACAATTATATAATGTTTAATAACTTTCATTTATTCATGTATTCTTATTATATACAATTCACAATAAATAGATTGAAAAATAATTTGATGAGTATATTTTATTTATTTTAAGCCCGATCGAATTTAAAAGATGATCCTCCCAGGTATATTGCAATCAAACGCAGTTTATTTGCATTATCACAGAGATTGTAGAAAAATTCTTCATCTTTTAGGATTGCAGATGAAATCTTCTCTGGTTAGAAGACTTGGAAGCTTTGGTCGAAATCTGCTACGACCTTCGTTCCAAATCTTGTCTTGACTTGTTTCAGTGCAGTCATCATGTACTGCTGGTCTTTTTCTAAGTCTGTGACTTTCTTCCTTGGCAGGAAGTCGCTTCCAGCAATCTTGTTTATTGCAGATAAATCCATTCTGAAAACAAGAAAAGGTAAAAAAAATTAAAATTTTTGTAAGAGAAAAATTTTGATGGAAAAAAATAATGTTTTTTGGTAAAAAAATAAATCGTAACTTACTTAAAAAGTAAGTCGATTTTAGATTTCTTTGTGCAAGGTTGATCGTCCTCAAGCTCTTCAATTACTTGAATGCGCTCCTCCTCATGGTCCGTTGGTTGATATAGCCCATTCCCCACTTCGATGTCTGCCCTTTCCATTGCTACTCGTAATATATCCTTTTTTTCTCCTTCCAGGGAACTTGCCCCCTCCATTGATGGATGCCAGTCATTCATGAACTCCTCTAACACATCATACTCAATGATAATTTGCTCGCCTTTATCAAGTGTCATCCCCACTCGCTCTGCACTATTTTCATTAGTTGCTTCATCCCTTCTCTCGATTTTCCTCTCTCTTTCATTCTCTGTAGCATCCACCTCCACTCGTGTATCTCCCCTCCTCATTTCTACCTCCCGCTCTTTTTCTTTTTTTTCAGCAGCTATTTTTCTTGCATATTCCCTCTCTACTTCAAGTGCAGCTTGCGCCATCTGTATTTCTTCAATTTTATAATGTCCCCAAGGTAAAGTATCTGTACTATCAGGCAATAAAAATCTCTTATCATCGTGAGGACTTAGAGCAATTTTTCTCTGTCTTTTAGTATGCACAGTATGCAATTTTGAACGGATATTGCACTGTTCACGGTATATAATAGTGAGATCCTGAAGACAGCTTCGGTAATCCTCAAAAGTAACTGATTTTTTTAAGACACTGGATCTTATACCTTTGGCTTTCTTTATAACTTCTCCTTCATCGATTGAAATACTATACATTTGCTTCGTAATCCTATAAATTCTGTCATTATCTTACCATTACATTCGTCTTTCATCAAACCCAGAACTTTCTTATCAACTCGAGGAATTTCGAACGGATTATTTTCTTCATAATCGGAAGTATCAAATTTATGTATGTCCTCTTTCATTATTTTGTACATGTCAACGTCCTCAACTTCGTATATGAGACTATCAGTATCAGTATACAAAAGTTTGCATTCGTCTCCAACCCGCTTTTTCATATACGAATAATGAAAATCATAAACTAATGTTTTTGATAATTCTAAAATGAAAAATCCAACATAAATTGGTTTCTTGATTGTGATGCTCGTTCTCTTCATTTGAATGGCAACTAAATTCTCATAAAAAATAGCACAGCAGTGAAAATTTGGTAGAGCTATGCGTGCTTCTGCTCCATATCTACCAGTGAATTTATTTACCAATCGGACATCAACTCGAGACCGCTCTCGCTCAATGCACTTTCCATAGACAGCATTGATTAACAATTTATAAAAAAGTTTTTCAAATTCGTTCTTAGCCTGCATTCTTTTTTGAGTATTCAATTCCACATAAGGTTTGAGCCATGCCTTTTGCTCAAAACTTAAAACTCTATGTACTTTTTTCAGTCGAAGTCCATTTTCCAACACTTGTCTGAGTGTTCGATAGTAAATAACATATCTCTCCTTGTTCTTCAAAGTAGTGAAAAGTTTCTTTTGTTTCGAGCCATGTGGCGCACTATGCTCTGCGCAGAATGGAAAATCTCGATGTGCATCGTGTATTTCCTCAGGATACTCCAAATCTACTTCAACAAAATATCCAATAACTGAATCTGGCGGTACGTTGTAAAAGTTTGAATTCGTCTCATATTCTACCCATTTGAATTTTCCGACTGGCAAATATTAAACCATTGCCCATCCATAAAGATTATTAATATCAAAGTACATAAGTATTTTCATTTTCTGTTTTTCATCATACGAAGAGCCCATATATGGATTGTTCGCCTTGGCATAGCAATTACAGCATTGACTTATTCCTCCCCGAATACCTGCTTCAATGAACATCAACATATCTATATCTGTAAGAAGCTCCAGTTCTACCTTCGTCATTTTTAGCGCTGCTGAAAATGTCAAGCCTGGATACGTATAAAAGTGAGCTGGACATAAACCGTAAGCTTTGAGAGATGTTTCTCGAAAACTTTCAAATACATCCGCCGATAGTAAAACATCTGTTTTTAAGTATAAATCTGAATACTCACCTAATGTCCTTATATTGAACTTACTCCAGACTTGAATAGCATGCTCATAGTCTTCATCAGCAATATGAGAATCGGTGAGTTGGTTATAAAACTGATTTTTCTCTGGCAATTTTGTAACTAATAATTTATCCAATCCATCTACAAAATCATACGGAAATATACCTTTACGTTTGAGAAAATCAATTTTCTCATCTGTAAATACATCAGTTCGAAACTCTTTTATCAATATCGGCACATTTTCCAAGTATGATGCAAGCTTTTCTAATGACGAAGGAAGAAAACGCCAAGAATCTATGAATCTAAAACTTAGGTCACTGCCATCTATGTATTTTGTAAAAGAAATATATTTTTCCTTATTATGTGGTAATAGCGTAACTCGTCCTCCCATCAATGAAGATGTGGCTATCTCTTTCAAAATCAAGTGTGTATCGTAATTGAGGTTATGAAAAACCACAGGAATAAATTTTGAATACTTGTAATTCAAATTACATGAATTATGCGCTGCACCTCTGAAACTAATGTAAAAAACGCTGCCAAGTGCTTTGGCGGAATGCTTTTTCATAGAACTCTTTGAGTTTCATTAATTTTTTTATATTTTTTTAAATGTGATTTTAATATAAAAAAAATTGTCTAACATTAATACTTATTTATAAATTTGTACTTTAAAAGAATGATGACAACGAAATTTCTAATCGTAACCATGCTAAGAAAGAAGATAAATGAAAAATAAAAATTTGTATGAAAATTTTTAAAATTCTCTTAAATTAAAACTGCACTGAGAAAATTAGTTTTCCAAAACTTGTTCTCTTCAGACAGTAGCAAATAACTTGCATACAAATCAGTTTTCAAATGTTTTTATTATTTGAACAGTATCAAATAATTTCTATGCACATTTTTAAGCAAATTCTTAGAGTAGTTTGCGTAAGATCCAAAAAAAATAAAAAATTTAGAATAAATTTTTTTCAAAATTTTCAAAATGCTCTAAAATTATAACTGCGCTAAGAAAATAAGTTTTCCAAAGCTTGTTTCATAAAGGCAATAACAAATAATTTTCATAATAATTTTATAGCAAATCTATCGAATGGTTTTAGTGTAATATAAAAAAAAATGAAAAATAAACATTTTTTCAAAAAATTTCTAAATGCTCTAAAATTAAAACTGCGCTAAAGAAATGAGTTTTCCAAAGCTCATTTTCTTTAGACAATAGCAAATAACTTGCATACAAATTTTGGAGCAAATCTATCAAATGGTTTTCATAAAATAAAAAAAAAATAAAAAAAAATTTTGTTTTCAAAATTTTTAAATTGCTCTAAAATTAAAAGTGCGCTAAGAAAATCAGTAAGTAAAAGTTTTTCTTCTTTTGGCAGTCGCAAATAATGTTTATACAAATTTTCAAGAAAATTCTTCGAATAGTTTACGTAAAATATCAAAAGAATGAAAAATCAAAATTTTTTTAAAATTCTTAAAATGGCTCTAAAAAAACTGAGCTAAGAAGATCAATTTTCAATAGCTTCCGCCCCAGTTAGACAAAAAAATAAATTGCATGCAAAATTTGAAGCTAATCCATCGAGTAGTTCTCGAGATCTTTTTGGCGTACTGAAATCATACACACACTCACACACACACACACACACACACGCACGCACGCACGCACACACACACACGCACGCACGCACGCACACACACACACACACATACATACAGACATTTTCTGGAAACCACTTTTTTCGACTCCCTGAGTCTAAATATGTTCAAATTAATGAAAAAATAGAAAAAAAATTTTTTTATTGATACAATGCTTTCTCTATGAGAAAGCAAAAAAACGCTGCCAAGTGCTTTGGCGCAATGCTTTCTCATAGAGCGCATTGAGTTAGAGTATTTTGATTTAATTTTTTTAAATACGATTTTAATATAAATGTCTCTATCCTCTGTATTGAAGGCTGTCTTAATACCTACGAAAAGTATATGAATTTTACTCTTTCTTACTTTTGCCATTTGCATAATGTGATTTTATGATGCTCTAAAACTAAAAATGCGTTTATAAAATTAATTTTCCCAAGCTTGTCTTCGTAACACTATAACCAATAACTTGCATACAAATTTTGGAACATTTTCATCGAATAGTTTACAAAAAATACCAAATAATTGAAAAATAAACATTGTTTTAAAATTTTCAAAACGCTTTAACGTTACAACTATGCTAAGAAAACCAGTTATCAAAAGTTCATTTTATTTAGGCAATCGTAAATAATTTCTATACATAATTTTAAGCTATTTCATCGAGTAGTTTACGTAAAATATCAAAAAATAAGTGAAATTCTATTCAAAATTTACAAAATGCTCTAAAATTAAAACTGCGCTAAGAAAATAAGTTTTTCCAAGCTTGCTTTAATTAGGCAATAACAAATAATTTGTATGAAAATTTTTGAGCAAATCTATCGAATGGCTTTTGTGTAATAGAAAAAAAATGAAATATGAAATTTTTTCCAAAATTTTCAAAATGCTCTAAAATTAAAACTGCGCTAAGGAAATAAGTTTTCCAAAGCTTGAATTATTCAGATAGTAGTGAATAATTTGCATGAAAATTTTTGAGCAAGTTTATCGAGTGATTTTTGTGCAATAGTAAAGAAATTAAAAATAAAAAAAATTTTCAAAATTTTCAAAATGCTCTAAAATTAAATGTGCGCTAAGAAAATTGAAGAAAATTAGTTTTCAAAAGTTCATTTTATTTTGACAATCATAAATAATTACCATACATAATTTAAAGCTCCTTCATCGAGTAGTTTACGTAAAATATAAAAAAAAACGCTGCCAAGTGCTTTGGCGGAATGCTTTCTCATAGAGTTCTTTGAGTTTTATTAATTTTTTTTTATTTATTTAAATGTAATTTTAATATTAAAAAATTGTCTAACATTAATATTTACTCATATTGTACTTTATAAATTTCGAACATATATGCTAGCTTTTTGCTTTTTCAACATTTATAATTTATTTTAAATCATCAATTAATACAAAAAGATTTGTTCTATTGAAAAAATGATATAATGTAGTAGTAAAAAGAATGATGACGACAAAATTTCTAATCTTTATAAAATGCAATCATATTTATATATAAATACAGTTCATGTTTATGGCTCTATGAATAGCAATTTTTAATAGCTTCCCGTCTAGTTATAAAAAAACATAGATGGTATACAAAATTTGAAGCAAATCCATCGAGTAATTTTCGAGATCTAACTGGTTAAATAAATAACATTTTTTTTTCAAAATTTCTTTTTTAAAATTCTAAAAATGCTCTAAAATTAAAACTACGCTATGAAAATCAATTTTTGAAAATTTCCCTTCTTTTGGCAGTCGCAAATAATTTCCCTGTAATTTTTAGAACAAATCTATCGAGTACTTTACGGAGAATAAAAAAAAATAAGAAAAGAAGAATCAAAATTTTTTTTTAAACCTTTAAAATTCTCTAAAATTGTAACCACTCTAAGAAAATTAGTTTCCAAAAGCTTATTTTTTTCAGACAATAGCAAATTAATTGTATGAAAATTTTGGAGAAAATTTATAGTATGGTTAACGCAAAAAAGAAAATAAATGAAAAATAAAAATTTTTTAGAAAATTTTCAAAGTGCTCTAAAATTAAAACTGCGCTGAGAAAATTAGTATTCTAAAGCTTGTTTTCTTCAGATAGTAGCGAATTAATTGCATACAAATTTTGGAGCAAATCAATCGAATGGTTTTCGTAAAATAGAAAAAAATTAAAAATAAAAATTTTTTAAAAAATTTTAAAAATGCTCTAAAGTTAAAAGTGCGCTAAGAAAATTAGTTTACAAAATTTTTAATAATTTTGGCAGTCGAAATAAAGTTTCATACAAATTTTCGAACAAATTCTTCAAGTAGTTTACGTAAAATACAAAAAAAATGAAAAATGGAAATTTTTTAAAAATTCTTAAAATGATTCTAAAAAAAAACTGCGCTAAGAAAACCAATTCCCAATAGCTTCCGCACCAGTTCATCAAAAAATTGAATTGTATGGAAAATTTGAAGTAAATCCATCAAGTAGTTTTTAAGATTTTATTGGCTTAATAAATAGAAACATTTTTTTCAAAAATTTCAAAATGCTCTAAAATTAAAACTGAGCTAAGAAAATCAGTTTTTAAAAATTTATTTTATCCGGGCAATCAGAAATAAATTCCATGCAAATTTTGAAGCAAATTCATCGAGTAGTAAACAAAAAAAAACCAAAAAGCGAAAAATCGAATTTTTTTTTTTTTTTTAAAACTTTAAAATGAAAACTACGCTGGAAGAACCAAATTATCAATAGCTTCCCAGCAAGTTAGTCACAAAACTAAATTCCATGCAAAATTGGAAGCAAATCCATCGAGTAGTTCTCGAGATACAGTTTACTAACTGAATTCATACATCCACACACACACACACACACACACACACACACACACACACACATACATACAGACATTTTCTGGAAACCACTTTTTCCGACTCACCGAGTTCAAATATGTACAAATTGATGAAAAAATAGAAAAAAATTTTTTTTACCGATACATATCTTTCTCTATGAGAAAGCAATTAGAAAAATTTCATTCAAAATTTTCAAAATGCTCTAAAATTAAAACTGCACTGAGAAAATAAGTTTTTTAAAGCTTGTTTTATTTAGGCCATTGCAAATGATTTCCATAAAAATTTTCGAGCAAATCTATCGAATGGTTTTTGTGCAATAGAAAAAAAATGAATAATAGAGATTTTTTCCAAAATTTTCAAAATTCTCTAAAATTAAAACTACGCTAAGAAAATAAGTGTTCCAAAGCTTGTTTTCTTTAGACAATAGCGAATAACTTGCATACAAATTTAGAAGCAAATCTATCGTATGGTTGTCGTAAAATAAAAAATTAATGAAAAAAAAAATTTTTTTTTCAAATTTTCAAAATGCTCTAAAATTAAAAGTGCGCTAAGAAAATCAGTTGGTAAAAGTTTTTCTTCTTTTGGCAGTCGCAAATAATGTTCATACAAATTTGCAAGAAAATTCTTCGATTAGTTTACGTAAAATATCAAAAAAATGAAAAGTTAAAATTTTTTTAAAATTCTTAAAATGGCTCTAAAAAAAACTGAGCTAAGAAGATCAATTTTCAATAGCTTCCCCCCCAGTTAGACAAAAAAATAAATTGCATGCAAAATTTGAAGTCAATCCATCGAGTAGTTCTCGAGATCTTATTGGCGTACTGAATACGTACACACCAGCGATGCCGAAAGTGGCAGAGTCAGAGAGGGAAATTCAAAAATGTGTAAAAAAAAAGTATTAAAATAAATAGTTTTCAAAATTTGATAATTATTAAATAATTCTAAAAAACAAAGTTACTATAACAAAATAATTTTTTTTCAATTTAAAAAATTTTTTTGAGTTTAACAAAATTTTGTTTAACTCAAAAAAATGTAAAAAATAGAAAAAAAATTATTTTTTTATAGTAACTTTGTTTTTTAGAATTATTTATTAATTATCAAATTTTGAAAACTATTTATTTTAATACTTTTTTTTATACATTTTTGAATTTCCCTCTCTGACTCTGCCACTTTCGGCATCGCTGATACACACACACACACACACACACACACACACACACACACATATACAGACATTTTCTGGAAACCACTTTTTTCGACTCCCTGAGTCCAAATATGTACAAATTAATGAAAAAATAGAAGAAAATTTTTTTTACCGATACAATGCTTTCTCTATGAGAAAGCAATAGGTATTTTCAAAAAATTTGCATGATAAAGTAAATTTTTTTCATTAAAATATAACTATAATTAATATCTCACCGTCCTGTGAGATGACAGTGATCTCGTACTGCGAGTTCTTCATCACGGATTAGTTTTCGGCATATGTGACAAATGGTTGACCTCTGGAAAGATAATTCTTCTGAATCCGTGAGTTTTAATGGTTTCGGATTCTTGTAGAGTTTATCAATTTCCTCACTGATTGATTTTAATTCTTGAATAAACCATTATGCAGGAGTCTGTCCACCTTCGATATTTTTTCTATATGACTTATGAGCAGATAAGCTGTCATCAAAGCTACATTTTATATAATATCCTATGCTATATGCTTCATGAAATTGGAAAGTAGTCTCATTCATTGTAGGTTTCAGTAAACATTCAAAATCAGCATAAATAATAAAAGGAACTTTTTCGCTTTTATAATAATCTTCAAATTTCAGAATGTTGTTCTGAGAGTCAGGTAGATTAATTCGACAATAATTCAAATTTTTACAATCATTTTCATGAACTTGCAATCTTTCTTCATTATAAAACACTTGCAAACATCTTTCACAATGGAATGATTTTACATGTGTCTTAGATAGTTGAGATCTCAGAAGACGAGACATATTTTTTATCCAAACGTAGTGGTATTTGGGTAAACTAATATCATCAGAATGATTATCTTTTTCATACTCATCGATGTACAAGTCTTGGATGATGAGTAGATTGACATGCTTTTCCTTTTCATCCGATGTAATGTGGCAAGGTGATACTTCAAACTTTTGTCCAAACTTCTTCAACATGTACACATTTACTGAAATATTGTTCAGTTCTTCAAATTTTGGAACATTTTTAAGTGTCACTGGAAATTCTATGTTATTAAATTTCAACTTGTTCTCATGCATGCTATATTGAATAACTCTATTAGTATTAGTTTCACTTGGATATATTGCTGAGAGGATAGCATATTTGAAACATTGATTGTCATTGTTACGAACATTGACACATGCTTTTTTCTTTTGTATAAATAGTGGTAGAGGAATGTACGAGCTGCCCTTGATCGGAGAATATTTTTTCATATTTATACTCACACTTATAATACTTTTTAGTGCCCAGCCAGAATCTTTTCCTAAAATTCTTCTATTTGTGTTAAAATAGAATCTTTGATATTTATTTTGAACCATTCTTCTAGATTCGTTGACATGAAAATTGAAGTACTTGTGGTTGTAAAATATTTAATATCTGTTAATTCTTTACTACTTTTCTGTATGGAAAATTCTGCGGTGGAATCCGAATTCACTTTCAGAGCACTATATTCTTCTAAGCATGACTGTACATGTACTTTAAAGAGTTTTTGAGCGTCGTTTAAAAAACTTAAAATATCTACATGATTTATATTTATCACTACGCCAGTTCTAATTCTGTTTTCGAAAGCTGACTGCACATCTCGCCATTCAACAGAAGCTTCTGTTTCTTCAGATTGCAGACCACCTCCTTGTTGAAGATGATGTTCAAATTGAACTTGAATATCCGAAAGATGTAACACACAAGTTTGACACCTCTGCTTTTCTCCTCTTGTAAGATCAGAATTAACAATTTTTTCATTTAATTTCTCTAAACTACCATTGCACATATATATCCAATAATGGAGATCGGTATTGTTCAGTTCATTTACATTTTGTAAAGTATCACGAAGTAGTTGCACAAGACGTTCAAAGAAATTAATTGAAGACATTTTTTTTCTCTCATTTAACATAACCTTTCACAAACACAAACTTTCACGGTTAGTAAAGTTTAGTCCCGATGACTATGTACACTCACGACTCCTCTGACGAAGTATGCTCATCCAGAAAATTTCAGTCCTTTTTAAAGGTAAAGTTAACATAAGGAGAGATGGAAAATTCAATTAACTAACCAATAGTAAAACGGAGTGCAAGTTTTTAAGAAAAAAGAGAGGTTTTCACGGGTAGGGATGAATTTTTTACCTTTTTTAACCTATCAGAATCATTTCTTAGTTTTAACCAATGAGAATTGAGCGATTTTCCATCGTCTAATCTTAAAAAAGTTAGAGGCGGAGTTACTATCATCTTTTAGTTTAACCAGTGAAAACTGATCTATTTTCCATCGTCCAATCTTAAAAAAGTAAGAGGAGAATTGCTTGTCATAAACTTACGATTTGAAAATTTTCTATTCTCATTTCCCGGTATTAATTTATACTGAAACATCCAACGCTACGAGATGGCTAGAATTCGTGATTACGATATGCTATTCAAAAATTATATCATGCAGTCTGCCGAAGAAGAAAGCATTTATATATGTGATATTCAAGAATTTCAAAGAATATCAGAGGATTCTTTTATTTTCAAAGAAGTTAGTGTTCTCAATTTTAGAAAAACAGCTTTACCTACAGTCTATGTTTTCAAATCTCCAATTACATGGGAGAAACTAAATACAGAAGAAAAATGCATGGCTCAGTGGGTGGAAAGGTTCCATCACGGTATAGCATGGAATTCCGGAGATATTCCATATCATCGCCTACAACGTGTTTTCCAAATCTGCTCGCAAGGAATCAAAAAATTATTTGTCAAAGGAGAGCAGAAAGTGCAATGGTTGAAAAATCTTTTACCAAGTGTGTAAGTAAACATATATTTAAATTTTTTATATTCAAATTAATCATTTTCTTAATACTTTTTTATACTTTTTTATACTTTTTAATACTTTTTTTATACTTTTTTTATAATTTTTTTATACTTTTTTATACTTTTTTTATAATTTTTTTATACTTTTTCATACTTTTTTCATAAGTTTTTTTTACTTTTCTCATACTTTTTAATACTTTTTTCATACTTTTATATTATAGTTTAATTATTCTGTTTATTTTATTCGCAGGTCAATTTCAAATGTTGAAGATTTCGGCTGTCCAGCATTGGAAGAAATAGTAGGTGATAAGCGCCACTTCTGCTTGAACCACGTTTTCTGTATAAGAAGAAAAAGACCCGTGTGTGCAGTTAATAATGCGATTGCTATACGAGCATAGTTACGAAATTACTTAAATATTAATGATAAAGATGAAGTTGATAATTATTTTAAACAAAACAAAAAAATGAAATGTACATGCTTATATTTTGCAAATGAATAAAATTTTTTTAATTTTTTTATTATTATCTTATTAAAATACTATAATAATTGTATTTCTAAAATGAAAAAATAATTGTATTTCTAAAATAATTGTATGTAATTTTAAAAATAAAAATTTTATCAATGATTATTATAATTTCATTTAATATTCCCAAACCAACTACTATTTTTAATTATAATAATTTATTTGAGTAAAAAAAATTTTTTTTTATAAAATAGATTATATTATAGGAAGGCTCATGAAATAAGCAAGATTAAGATTTTATGAACTATTATTATTTTTTTTTTTATTGAATTTTTATTACATATTTTCCGCCAGTTACAAAATTCTTTTTACATTTACATAAAAAATACATATACATATACATAAAAT
Organism: Anastatus disparis; assembly: GCA_017163975.1. NCBI lineage: Eukaryota > Metazoa > Arthropoda > Insecta > Hymenoptera > Eupelmidae > Anastatus > Anastatus disparis. Next base: position 449,306 of record JAFFSR010000238.1, read on the forward strand.
TTATTTTTTAATACAATTTTCTAATCAAGCCATGTGATATCTTCTGTTATAACGGGACCACTGCATGACGAAACTGTTCCCTCATCCTCCTACGTTGATTTAGGGAATCTAGCATTCTCATCCTCCTGGTTAGACTTAGGAAGCCTTGCATTCATCATAATTTTTCCTGAATTTTTAAGCTGCAAGATTCGTCTTGCAGGAGGAGGTCTATTCTCCTGGATAGTAGCGCTGCTATTCACCTCTGAAAAAGGAAAAAAAAATTAATTAGTTATTTAGATAAAATTATTATTTTCCAAAAAAAATTAATATTTTAAACTTTTTTCTTTTTTTATTTTTTTTAATAAAATATTTTTTGTTTTTTTTTAACTTACTTGTATGAAGACCCGAGGGCCCTGGTTGCGGCGAGTTCTCCCGAAGTTGTGATGCTGAAACAGAAAAAATAAATATTTTAATCTTCTTTCTTTTTTAATAAAATATTTTTTGTTTTTTTAACTTACTTGTATGAAGACCCAAGGGTCCTGGTTGCGGAGAGTTCTCTCGAAGTTGTGATGCTGAAACAGAAAAAATAAATATTTTAATCTTTTTTCTTTTTTATATTTTAATCAAATATTTTTTGTTTTTTTTAACTTACTTGTACCCGAGGGCCCTGGTTGCGGTGAGTTCTCTCGAAGAGGAGTTCTTACATCCTCGTTGTTGACTTTGGGAACTTTCTTGGGTGTTGCTTTGCACAAAAAGCAACTCGATGAAGTTCCGCTGGAGCTTGAACTTGAACTCGAACTGGAATTCGAGCTCGATGATCTTTTTCTCGAGCGCTTTGGGCTTGCCCTCGGAGTTTCCATATTTTCAAATCCTTGATATAATTGCTGCATTGAAGCAGACTGCGGCATCGGTGGCACTAAAAAAGAAAAAAATAATAAATTATTGAGAAAAATATATAAAAAAACTATTAATTATGAAAAAAGAAAAAAAATTATCAAATATTACTTACATGATGATATTGCATCCATCGCCCATGTTACGTGATCTAGTATCAACAAGATCAACGACCCGTTCCTCATTATCCATTGGATTCTATCCCTCATTATTTTGAGGCTCGCACTAGTTTTGTTTTCTTGGTTTTTTTTTTCGTTTGCCATTTTTTATTTTTTTAAATACGATTAAAATCGAAACTTAAATTTTTCAATCTTGCTTTAGGAAGCTTCAGAAACTGAATACTGAACATTGCATGCACCACAGTATTTATACAAAAAAATTAACAAAAATTACCTACCTGTGAAAAAAATTTTTTGACAATCCTCCGAGTATTTTCCACGCCCTCTCTCCTATCTAAAAAGATGCATTCGCAAAGGGCTTCGTTTTCAAAATTAAATGACCGATATATCGTTTTAGGAAAAGAGTAAAAGACCTTTTTTCTCAAAAAAAAGATAAAATAAGATAACAGGTGACTTTAAAAAATATAAACTTGTCAAGAAAACCTTTTCTGAAAAGAAAAAAATTCACCAATTATATTATTTTAACTTAATACATGGGTCTAGAATGGGCACAATAAGAGTCTCAATTTTTAAAGAAATAGGTATTTTGAAAGAAAAAAGATCGTAAGATTAAAAACATGAAAACTAAAAAAAAGGTTTCTTTTCTCAGTAAAAGAAAACATATTTTTACGAAAAGGAAAAAAAAGGTCTCTTTCCAACAAAATGAAAACAAGTGACTAAATAGTAAAGTAATGTGAAAGTGACCAAAGGGAAAATCTCTATCGATCAGAAGCATGTGGTTTAAAGAAACTGTCATAGAGATGAAAAAGAAAAAAACATGCAGTGGTAAAACAATGACGAGACCGAGGGTTTTCTGTGTATACCTGCACTTAAAGACATTAGGCGCCGCATGTATCCTTCAGCGTTGCGTAAAGCGCCGATTGCATTAAGATTATCGGAACAATCAGAAAGTGACTTTGAATAGTAAAGTAATGTGAAAGTGACCATATCTATCGATCAGAAGCATGTGGGTTAAAGAAACTGTCATAGAGATGAAAAAGAAAAAACATGCAGTGGTAAAACAATGACGAGACCGAAAAAAAAACGAGAGCCAGCTACAATTTCTGCTATTTTCGAATAAGTGGTTTATGGTATTTAGGGTTTTCTGTGTATACCTGCACTTAAAGACATTAGGCACCGCATGTATCCTTCAGCATTGCGTAATGCGCCGATTGCATTAAGATTATCGGAGCAATCAGAGTCCGTTTTTAGCACACTGACTGTGCTGACTAAGTGGCGCTGCGGGGAAGCGAAAGAGAAAGGGTCACTAGCAAACGTAAAATTTTTCTGTGGATGGAGAGTCTTTGCATTAAGATTATCGGAGTAATCAGAGTCCGTTTTCAGCACACTGATTGCGCCGACTAAGTGGCGCTGCAAGGAAGCGAAAGGGTCACTAGCAAACATAAAGTTTTTTCGACGGATTTTTTCTATGCGTTTTCTTGAACATTGCACAAAAATTTACCTGCTTTTAGGAGAGAAGGAAAAGAATGTCCTTTCTCTCAATGCAGTACGTGTGTGTGTGTGTGTGTGTGTGTGTGTGTGTGTGTGTGTGTGTGTGTGTGTGTTCTCTTTTGAGTCACAGGTGCATAAAAATCATGAATCATGCAACCTTTAGGAATGCAAAAGGAAACTATAAATTTGTCTTCTAATATATTTTTTTTCAAGTTATTGTTTTTATGTCCTGTCTTCATTTTTTTTAAAAGAAAATCTTTTTTTTTGAGAAAAAAATTTATTAAAAGGGTCAGCTATCTTTTCTCATCTTGTTTAAAAAAAAAAGAGAACTCATTTCAAGAAGATAACGAAAAATATTGTATTGTTCAGAAGTAAGTGGCTTAAAGAAAAAAGTCAAAGAGATCAAAATTTTGAAAAACACGCAATCTTAAACATTAATCTTTTAAAAATTTCTCAGTAAAAGAAAACATTTCAAAAAGAAAATAAACATCTTGGGACTCCCTTCCGTATGGGACCACCTACAAATCAAACAAAGAAAAGGTAACTCTTATGGGTCCATACACACATTTGATTCTAAATCACATGGAGTAGGGAAAGGTGGGCGTGAATAAAAATACTGAAATTCAAAAAATCACACGGAGAAAAGGCTACTCTTATGTGCTTATACACATGTCGGATTCTCGATCACATGGAGTAGGGAAGGGTGAGCGTAAATAAAAACTGAAATTCAAAAAATCGCACGAAGAAGGGGATACTCTTATGGGCTTATACACACATCAGATTCTCGATCACATGGAGTAGGGAAGGGTGGGCGTAAATAAAAACCGAAATTCAAAAAATCACTCAAAGAAGGGGATGCTATTATGGGCTTATACACACATTAGATTCTTGATCACTTTGAGGAGAGAGGGGGTGATCCAGAATGAACCTGATCGGGTATGCCTATAGCTTATCTACTCATTAAATTGGAATATGCACATAGAAAACCTGAAAAAACAGTGCTTATTAAAAATGAATATACTTAAAATTCTGTCCGCCAAAAATTGGGAAGCGAACATGCAAGTTATTCTCAACACATACAAAACTTTCATACAACCTAAAATAGACTATGGAGCGATAGCATACAGCTCAGCAAGCAAAAGCACACTAAAAAAAACTAGAATCAATCATCAACATAAGTATGAGAATAGCCTTAGGAGCTTATAGAACGAGCCCATTAATAAGTGTCTTAAGTGAATGTAATATATTACCACTTGACCTCAGACGGAAAAAGATGACTCTTAAATACACAGTCAAATAAATGACTTCACCAAACAATCAAGCATTCTGGCTACTAAATAAAATATCTGAAAACAAACCAACGAAATATAAATAAAATCAACCACTATACCACCGAATTACCAAGTATCTCAAAGAACTAAAAATTCAACAGCCAATAGTCTACTATAATCCAATCGGAACAACACAACCTTGGATAAAAGAAACACAAACACTCTTGAACAAAGAAACTACCAGTGAAAATGAATTAAGAAACACATTTCCTAACCATAAAATTATCCACATGGCCATATTTCATGGAGAAAGCTCAATTGGAGCAGCAACAGCGTTACCAACAAGTGAGAAAATTCTTTTAAAATTCCCAAAATGGACTACATCTCGATCTGTCTTTGACATTACAATCCTCAAAACAATAGAAGCTGCGGTACATTCAGAAGAAAAAATTATAATAAAAATATATATTCAACCAGGAAGTAACAATAAACCAGCAAGCAGCCCACCAACAACAATAACAACAAAAATAATAAAAAACATAATTAATCAAAAAAACAATAACATAGTATGTAATATGGGAATTTGTTCTCTATCCCACAGTTACTATAATTTTAACTCTACAGTATCACCTCTGAATAGCTATCAATTTAATTATTATTTTTTTCTTAAATTTTACTCTGAATATAAACTCTGAATTTATTAGCAATCAACTCTCTCGGGTGGATTCTAATCGGGTCTTCGTAGGAAACAATGACGAAACCACCGATGTAAACCAGCAACGAATAATTTATATATTATATAACAACACAATGTTAATAAACATTTAAATAACACTGTTAAATAAAATACAATAAAGAAGTAATTTTCACTCTATATTTATTTAAGTAAATTTAACATCTTATTCCTCGACAATTTCTCGTTATTGTGTGAAGTGTAGGAAAATTGTATGATTAAAACTCTGGCTCGACTTAATAAACTTTTCGATCAATTACAATCAAATAACATTAAATTGAACACATGAAATTAATATTAAGTTTAATAATGGCGGCTAAAACCGACGTTAAATATGACGAGCAAAACGGCGACGCGTACTGGCTCTAAGTTTTCACTTCATTAATATTTAAGATGGAGGACTCACCTTAATGATCAAAGCGTTACTCTCCAAAAATACAAAACTCTCCAAAATTCAAAATCTCTAACCCGAAATCTCCTTTGTTCTTTTAAATAACTTCTCAGCTCTCTCGAAGATGCAACAATTAACAAAATGGCAGATTGCACAATGGCAAAATGGTACAATGGCAGCGTAGTCTCTCTATTAGAATCTCAAATCAGATTAAAATGGAGTCAAAACTCAAACAATGGCTCAGCGAGCAGTAACCAACAAAGAAAAACTAAGTGTAGCAACCAAGATCCAATAGAGAAGTGTCACGATGGAGCGTCTTTTATCGAGCTTCTTCCTCTTCATCCCTTCATTAATCAATTACGTCATATATAGAATAATGGTTGATTGGTTATTAATCCTTTCCGTGATTGTTATTTGTCAATTACAAATGATATTGACTTAGTACCAATCAACACCTTTCCTTTTGGCGGCTTCTTTGATGTTAGCGCCCTCTATTTCTCGCGCGCTCCATTTAAATTTATATTAAGAATCCTCCATATAATAAGTCTTGATAATTCTGCATGCAATTGTATCACTATCTCTCTCCAGCGCTCGATTTCTCCTATCTTCTATCACTCTCGCTCTCTATTTCACGTATCTTCATATAAAAGACTTACACTACTTGATATTTTTACAATTGCCCATGTATGATATTCCTTCTACTGCTATTTCTACAATCACCCATGTATGTATGAGCCTGATATATAAGCTATAGCTGGCTTCCCTTTTTCGCTGATCCTTTACTCTTCTTACGCATGACTTGATTTCTGTCGCGAGTCAGTCATTTACCGACGTTAACTCTCGAGCACGTGTTACTAATGTTCCACGTCGTTTCCCGGTTCCGTTCGTCATCGCGTACCGCGAGTGTATTGTGCGTATGTACCTATACACCGGGTGTGTGTGTGTGTGTGTAAGTATACAGGTGACAGTGCCGCGGCGTGCACGTCGTCATCAAGAATATAAGATGGCGACGCACAAGAGCACTATCACAGGTTATTTTTCTACACGTGTGTTCTCTTTTTTTCATATGTTATGTGCACTAGTTATGTTGTTATGGTGTTACAGCCATCACCGTAGCTTCAACTCCTAGTGCACTATAATAAAACTGATGGTGACTGTGGTTTTTCCTTCACCACGTGTTCTGATTTGAGGTTAGGTTCCCCTTTCGCTCTTTCTCTCTCTACCGGTAAGTTGTCTGCTTATTGTTAATTCTCTTGTTCCTCAAAACAAACAAAAATACAACTGATTAATTTCTTTAATTAAGCTAATTATGAATCAGTTTAGTGAGTGCATCTCGGCTCATATTTCTCTTTATTCTCTTTAATAAATAGTTTATTGAGATGCAATAAATGCATCACAAGCAATACATTATGAACAAGAGTCCGCCAACTCCACACGTATCATAGAACAATACGCCAAAGAAGCATGCCAACTTAAATACATCAATACACAATATAAATTAAACAAAGAAGATTACTACAAACTAATTGACATTAAAACAAAAAAGAAATGTAATAAAATATGGCAATCCGACAACAACAAATCTACATTGAAAAAAATTAAATTAAACGTTAATGACAACAATATGACCATAAAATACAAGAGAAGAGACCAAGTACTAATCAATAGGCTGCGCATAGGACACACAAAATTAACCCATCAACACATCATCACCAGGGAAAATAAAGAAGAATACGAACTATGTAAATAAAAAATAAGTGTACAACATATACTCATAGCGTGTCCAAAATACCAAGAAACAAGAAATGCATTAAAGTTAACAAATAATCTGAGTGACATCCTAAACAGTTCTGAACAGTGTTCCAAAGTAATCAAATTCATAGATAAAATCAACATGAGACATTTACTGTAACCAAATAATAAAACGCAATATTGTACAAATCAGTGTAAAAAAACAAACACAAACATTATGTAAATTTAAATAATGTAAAGAATTATGTATAGTTCCAAGTCGCTAATACCCATAAAAGGGGACACGATTCGAAATAAAAAATTAAAAAAAAAAAAAATTAAAAAATTTTGAAAATTTTGAAAAAATGTTTATTTTATATATATATATATATATATATATATATATATATATATATATATATATATCTATATCTTCCTATATTATATAGTTATTTTGAAAAAATTCAGTCACCACTCACCGATAAAACCATGTCTCCTCCATACTTTATTTAACTCCATTTATTTATTTAGTAACGTAAATTATTTCCCCCATATCTCCCCCAGAATCTCCCCTATGATCTCCCCCATATACTCCCATTAGAGTACACTTAACGTTAAATGATTTTTTCCGCGCCTTTTAAAATGCTGCAATAGAAACAAAGAAAACAACGGAATGGTCCAATAAAAGTTTAGAATTTGAAAACATTCGGAAAAAATCACGTAACGGTAAGTGTACATTATTATTCATGCTTTTTTTATTAAAAAGAATAATTTAAAAGAATAAGTTAATGTATGAGGATATATTGTCTTCTATATGTTGACTTTTTAATATGATAGTATTAAAGGGAATCCGACCCCGTATCAGTTTAATAATCACAGGCTAGACACACTATACCGAAAATTATGACTACCGATAAATGATTAATCACTTCTGTGACTAACAATCAACCGATAGAATGATGAAAAACTTTAATATAATAATTGGAATAAAGTACCGGAATATAACAAATATTACGTTAATAAATTATAGAATATAAAACTCGAATACGTGAACCGATAGCAGAATATGATATTAATCAAAATCATCAAATTTATTCTGGATATTTTTTAAGATTAGCTAATATTATTAAGAGAATATAGAAGATTAAAAAATTATAAAAGTATGTATTGTACAAAGTAAATCTAATATTTCATAATTATTTTATTTTATATATATATACAAATTGAAATAATTAGAATAATGTAATAATTTAATGATCTTATAAATATTAATAATGATTACGTCACTTATTTTTGAATTTTAAAGTAAAAAGATTTCTAAATTTTAGTAAAAATTTTTTAATATATCTTACAAAATGTAAAAATAAGTCAAAAAGATATCAAAAAAGAATTATACCAAAATAATCCTATAAATCTTAAGAGGAGGCCGTATAGTTCTGTCCTTGTCTAATCTAAATTTTCGTTATTATGGCTAAATTAAATATTTTTATACAAAAGTAAGGGCAGAGCCCAATAGATTTAAGGATGAGCAGACGATTCTATTCTATGAAAAAATATAAAATTTTCATTAGTTTTCGAGTGAAGTCTGAAACGGAAAAAGAGTTATATTTGATTGAAGTGTTCAACTCTTTTTCCGTTTCAGACTTCACTCGAAAACTAATGAAAATTTTATATTTTTTCATAGAATAGAATCGTCTATTCATCCTTAAATCTATTGGGCTCTGCCCTTACTTTTGTATAAAAATATTTAGTTTACTAATTATAACGAAAATTCAGATTAGACAAGGACAGAACTATACGGCCGCCTCTTAAGATATAAATAAACATTATGATATATCAAATATAATATTAACAAAATTTTTATCAAAAGTAATTATTTAAAAATATTTTTTATGATTTTAAATTTATTATAACTTTGATTATTAATATCATTTAATGAATAATAAGTTATTTTTTTATTTATATTTTGTACAATATCAATATTTTTATTTATATACAATACATAAAATATATAACATGATATCATATGATTTATAAAAAAAAGTGGTTTTAAGTGCTACTGGCGAGGGTTTCCACTAATCAAAATATCAAATGCGCCATAACGGTAACTCCATATTTCACACAGTTAAAATGCATTAATTAAATTAAAAATTATTTAAAAATTGAGTAAATTTATAAAATTAGTTTTAATACATGAATGCAATTCATCATAATATTAACTACAGTTTGAAATATAAGGTGGTGTGGAAAGTCGTTACTCAAGACTATATGTCTTGTCTTTTGTATGGATGAACAATTAAATGTGAAATTACATTTATTTAAATAAAATGAAGTATAAGATGTTAGAAATATATAACATAATATATTTAGTTAATGTATAACATATAAGCAATGTATAACATATATATGTAAAAAATATTCATAATAAAATAATTTAAAAAATTATTAAAAGGAATTATTAATTTTGTTTGTTATACATAGAAAAAAATATTGTTTAAAATAATATAATGCGAACTATGATTAGTAAGATGTACATGAGATATAAAGACAGGGAGTTGGTGAGCTGTGCGAGCAGGGGGGTACATATATATATATAGACCATTTTACATTAACTGCAAGGGCAAAAAAATAAAAATCGCTGAAACTTTTAAAATATATTCGTTTTGTTACCCAAAATATGTAAGAATATTTCCAAGGATCTAGATTGAAATGATTAAGAGCTATAGATCCTTGAAATTTCAAAATTAAAAAATTTTTAAAATAAGTACCAACTCGATCACTTTTTTTCTGAAAATCCTGATGTTCCAGGGAGAAATTCATTAAAATATTTTTGTTGTCAATGAGAAAGAAAGTCGGCATGAATTTTTACAGACCTAAATTTTATAGTTTTCCGATTGGTTCTTATATGCATTACATGATATTTGAAATCACTCAATGTTTACCAGCTCAGAAATTGTTTTTAAAGGGCTTGTTGTCTTTTATTTTGCACAAACTTTAAAATAAATTTTGGATCTTGGTAGCCGGATTAATCAATAAGGAGCTATGATAGCTTAAAATATATAGTATCAAACATGATTTATTTTTCTTAAAGAAATATGAGATATGAAATGATTCTCAAAGTTCACATTCAGAATTATTTCTCTAAATAATCAGTTTAGAAGTTTTTCAACGACTTTAAGAAACTTAAACCATGTTTATAAAGTATATTTGAATATCATTTAATTTAAATATTAAATTAATAATTGCAAAAAATGAAGAAGTGCAAATTAACTTTTTTTCTTCAAAAACTCATTTTCATTAGAATTTTTTCCTGGTAGAAATGTGAACATAAAAAATGGTGTATAATACAATTTATGGGCACTAGCAATAGTAAAATTTTGTTATATCAATATTGACTAGGGGTGGGCGATTCTACTCGATTCTCAAGAATTATTCGATTATTTTTTTTAAGAATCGATTAATTTATCGATTCTCAAAAAGTCCGATTCTCGATACCTCGATTATTTTTTGGGTTAGAATCGTTTTTCTGTTAGATTTTAAAATATTAGCAGTTATATTTGTGCACACCAAAACTCTCAATTTCAATTTTTTCTTTACTGTTTTTGTGTTTTATTTATTGAAAAAAATACGGCTATCTCAGAGAACAAAAAAAATTTACGCAGTATGGATCAGAACGAAGGTAATTTATAATCATTTATTGTTAATCATTTAATAATGCTTCGATATGGCAAGCAACCATAACCTATAAATACTTGATTATAAAATTTGATTTTTTTTTTTTAATACATGGAAAGCAGATCCGAGGAGATTTCAAATTTATTTTAAAATAAATAATCATGAACCCACTAAAGTTTCTGATTTAAAAATTAGTGAATACGTGAAATTAAAAAGTAAGTAATAGATATTAGGTTAGAATTATTAACACAAAAAATAACTGATTTACCACTCGTGTTTTTAGGAAACAATAAATATGCATTTGAGTATTGTCAAGAAAAATTGTCTTGGATTTTAGATGAAAAAGAAAATTTCCAAATTGTGTTTAGATCGATAGACGACGTAGATTAGTAAGTTTTATAATTTAATTACCTATTTTTGTAAATGTGCAAAATTCTTATAAGATTATTTATTATATTATTTCAGCGTAAGAATAGATACGAAGTTAATGACTAATAAGGAAAGAGTTACTGGTGATGATTTTATGAATAATATCAAAGTACCCAATTCCTGTGACATAACTTCAATGCCTGTTTTTGGTATGTAACATATATATATATATATATATATATATATATATATATATATATATATATTTTAGTATCATTTTTACATGACAAATTTTTTTATTAATTTTACTTTCACATTAAAATTATCATGTAAATAGCATTGAATAGATCAAAATGCTTTGATGAGAACACTAATAAAACGTAGTTTTCATAAATACTTTAAAATTTAAATCCATTTTAACATTAACTAATACTTCTTTATATACCCACACTTTAATATCATTAATATTTTTCAGTAAAATATTTATAATATGTTTACTTCCTTTTTTACCAATTATTTATTTAAATTTTAATCAATTTTTATAATTTTGAATAAATAGATAACTCTTCAACAAATGATAATAGCTTCAATGCTTGTTATAATAATAACTCTTACCAAGAGATGTTCGAAGGAAGTGATCATACCTGTTCAAATGATTCTCAAAAAACTTTACAAATAGATACATCACAAACAAATTCAAATTTGTTAAAATCAAAGTACGTACAGTTATATTCAAAACAAAAAGTAAATTGTTATAATAATCATGAATTTCGTTATAAATCTAGAACTAAACAGCAAAGTGTAATTTGGAAAAATGTTAAGAAGATAAAAACTGGAAATGAAACATTGTTGGAATGTATATATTGTCAAAAAAATTTAAGTTTGCTGGAAATACCACCAACATGCTCAAGCACTTATCCACCCAGCATCCATTATTTTTTAATCAAACTTTATCAGAAAATGGTGATAAAAATGTAAACTTGGGTACGAAACCAAGTTTTAATAGTCAAACATCAAAAAGGACAATGAGTGAAAATAGTCAGCCAATAAAATCAAGAAAAATTCAACGGGTTGTAAGTTATATTTTTTCTTTAATGGATATCTTGTTCGATACTTAATAATTTTTATATATAAATTTTAGGCCGTTGTTAGATGTCCTCCAGATTCTGAAAATATATGTTCTAGTCGTAAAATCTTGAAAAAAATGCCAAAATATGAAAATTCGAGTCTTAAAACTTATGTATGTATCAAATAAATAGCAAATTATGCTGTAAATAAATAATAAATTGAACTTGAAAAATTAAATCTGGAGTATCTGGAGTAAAATAACCTAAAAATGTCACTTAATTTGATGTAAACCATGATAAATGAAAAAATAGTGGGGATAATACTAAAATAAAAACTTGCTTTTAACCGACACCAGATGGCTCAACTTTCGAACGTTTGGAATAAAACTAGGAAAGTGGAATATGGGAATAAAAAATCAAATTTAAAAACTTTTTTTAAGAATTTATTCATTTTTATTAAATAAGTTAATATTCCTATCGTAAAATTGATGTTTACCACAAAAACTAGAAGTAATAGAGAGGGCTGAGAAAACAAAAAATAAACAATTAGAAATTTGCACAAAATTCAAATAAAAAAGTAAATAAAAAACCAAAAAGAGGGAAGGGAAAAGAAGAAAAAATTTAAAAATCATTATACATTTAAAATAATTAAAATTACTATTAAATGAAATTAAAAATCCCGGTTGGGGAAGGGGAGGGGAAATACAAAAATATTAAAATTAAAAATTAGCATAAATTTATAATAAAAAAAATTAAAAAACCAGGAAAAGGGAGGGAGGGAAGAAAAAATTTTAAAAATTATTATAGAATTCCAATAAATAAAATTAATATTAAATGAAAATCAAAAATCCAAGTTAGGGGGATAGGAAATAAAAAAATATTTAAATTAAGAATAACATAAAATTATAATAAAAAAGTAAATTTAAAAACCAGGGAAAAGGGGGGGGGGAGGAAAGAAAGAAAAGATTATAAAAAAGGCAATTTTTAACATAATTAAAATTTTATATATTCAAATAAATAAAATTAATATTAAATGAAAATCAAAAATCCAAGTTAGGGGGATGGGAAATAAAATATTTAAATTAAGAATTAACTTAAAATTATAATAAAAAAGTAAATTAAAAAACCAGGAAAAGGGGAGGGGAGGAAAGAAAGAAAAGATTATAAAAAAGGCAATTTTTAACATAATTAAAATTTTATATATATAAATGCTTTTAATTCAAATAATACACAATTTGACGCGACGTTATGACGATAATCGCAACTTGAAACATATTGAAATTTGGAACGCCAAAGAACGACGTGAAAACCATAAACTACAAACTAATGTAGAACTTCAAAGCGTGTGGTACTAAAGTGGGGGATCTGGAGGACATATAACAACTCCGTAAATTTTATTATTATAATATTAACTAAAAATTTGATTTTTAAAGAACTTGTGTATATTTTAAAGTTTGTACTATATCTAATATTTTAAAAAATTTTAATTTAAATGATATTAGCTTACAATATTATCCAACAAAATTTATAAGTTTTTATGCATATTATATTAGTATTAGAATATTTTTAATTTTATACTTTTAAGAAGGGGCCGAACTATCTGTCTTTGTCTAATAGCGTTTTTCATCATTTATGTAAACACTGTCCGGTATAACAAGAAAAAAATAGCAGCCCCCGCTAGATATTAGTATAATAAGTAAATTTTGTAATAACAATCAAATTTTTTCACTGCGTAGTTTTTGAATAATTAGAGACCTACCAAAAGAAGATAGGTTATATTCTAGATTGCTAGTAGGTCTCTAATTAGTCAAAAACTATGCGGTAAAAAATTTGGTTGTTATTACAAAATTTACTAATTATACTAATATCTAGCGGGGGCTGCTATTTTTTTCTTGTTATACCGGATAGTGTTTACATAAATGATGAAAAACGCTATTAGAAAAAGACAGATAGTTCGGCCCCTTCTTAACAGTGTTTGAATTTTAATGAACATTTTATGAAAATTTTGGTGAACGTTGCTATAATGATTTCTTAATATTGCTTAAAAGTTTAAAATAATTTTAATAAATTTTATTTTTAGGATTCACCTAACAATGGAATAAAAAGTGCATTTGAGCGTATAATCTCCTTTAAGAACGGGCCGAACTATCTGTCTTTGTCTAATAGCGTTTTTCATCATTTATGTAAACACTATCCGGTATAACAAGAAAAAAATAGCAGCCCCCGCTAGATATTAGTATAATAAGTAAATTTTGTAATAACAACCAAATTTTTTCACTACGTGGTTTTTGAATAATTAGAGACCTACCAAAAAATATAGGTTATATTCTAGATTGCTAGTAGGTCTCTAATTAGTCAAAAACTACGCAGTCAGAAAATTTGGTTGTTATTACAAAATTTACTAATTATACTAATATCTAGCGGGGGCTGCTATTTTTTTCTTTTTATACCGGATAGTGTTTACATAAATGATGAAAAACGCTATTAGACAAAGACAGATAGTTCGGCCCCTTCTTAAAGGTAAAAATTGAAACTTTATTTTATAAGCAATAATAACAATTTAGCAATAAATAATTTTATTTAATATTTTGTTTTATATTTGATTTTATATTTTGTTATACAGATGGAGGTTCAACATCGGATAAAATTACAAATACTATTTTATTCATGATATGCAAAGATTTGTTGCCTCTTTCAACTGTAGAAAATGAAGGTTTTTTAACATTATTAAAAGTTTTAGCGCCTTTGTACAATGCACCTTCCAGGAAAACTTTGACTAAAAAAATGGAATGTCGATATGGTATAATGAAACAAGCATTTATTACGGAATTAAAAAATTTTAGTTACTACTGCATAACGTGCGATAACTGGACTGATTGCTCAAATCAAAGCTATATAGGAATTACTATCCACTATTTAAACAAATTGTACAAAGTACAAAGTGGATGTCTCGGATGCATACCTCTTCATGAGCGTCATACTGGTAGTTATTTGAAGCAATCATTACTAGATACATTTAATGAATTTTGTGTTGACATTGATAAGATCACGGCTTTAGTAACTGATGGAGAAGCTGCAATCAAAAAAGCTGCAATTGAAATCGTTGGAAAAGATAAGCATATTATTTGTTTCGCACACGTTACTGCTCATCTTCTGCCAGATGCAATAAATACAATTCCAAAACTTACTGAAATAATAGACAAAGTTAAGGCTATTGTAACTTTGATTCGAAGAAGTATTGTTGCTTCCGATAAATTAAAAGAATTGCAGATGAGTAGTGGAAAGAGTGAAGCTGATTCCTTGAAACTAATTCAAGATGTTCCTACTCGGTGGACGTCTAAAGTAGACATGATAGAAAGGTACTTAGCTCTTGAACAATATATTTATGTAGTCATGTTAGAATGCACAAATCCATTAGATATTTTAAATCGAGAAGAGGTTAAAATCTTAAAGGAAACTTTAGAAATTATGATACCAATTAGAAACATGATTACAGAGATAAGTGGAAATACTTATCCAACTAGCAGCTTAATCATACCGATTGTTCATTGTCTGGAACAAAAAATCAATAGTTTAACTCCTAAAACAGAAATAGGAAAGAATTTTTAATTAAAAGTACAGTCTGCTATTTTATCAAGATTCAAAAACTTCGAACAGTGCTATATACTATCAATGAGTACAATACTTGACCCTAGATTTAAAAAAGTTCACTTTCATGATGGACTAGCTTGTAGTTCTGCATTAAATAGAATTAATAATAGTCTTCGAAATTGTGCTCAAGAAATACCAGTTAATCAATGTGAATCTCAAATAGAACATTCTGATAGTATATGGGATTTCCACGATAATATACCAGACAAAAAAACTGCTTGCGCTAATTCTAATTCAAGTAGAAACGTTGAACTTGACCAGTATTTACAATTACCAAGAATTTATAGAAAAGATGATATTTTTATGTACTGGAAAAGTGTTAGCACAATTTTTCCATCACTTAGCAAAATTGCCTTGAAACAGTTATCAATAATTGCAACAACCGTTCCTTCGGAAAGGCTTTTTTCATAGGCAGGTCTTATAAAAAACGAGTATCGCAATAAGCTGACTGGTAGGCATCTGAATAATTTAATATTTTTGAGTACACTTCCAATTGAAGATTGGCATTTGTTTTAATTTTCTTTTTAAATATTATTAAAATTTCTATTTGATGTAATATATATAATATATATATAATAATATATTGAATGTATGACGTATGAGGTTATGTATCAATGATCATTATCAATCAAATATAATTTGATACTTTTATAAAATAACATTAAATTAATGTCATTAATCCTTTAACCTTTACCCAATACTTCCTTTTTTATGATCCCTCAAAATGGCAAGAAAGAATTTGTGAAAATGATGATTATAGATGGTAATATTATTAAAAATAATTTAAGTTAAAAAAGTAATATTAATTATTTTAAGTAATGATTAAACGTAATATAAATAAGTTATTTTTATTTTTTCAGATCTGCACATAAACTTTCTAATGGACATAAGCCAGATTTGATTTTTTTATCATATTACATTGTACTCAATTGTACAAAAATAAATCGAATAAGATGGTTAAATGGTGTATCTTTAGTTCAAAAGGGAAATGAATTGTAAATATAAAATTATAAAATAATAAAAATTGTTTTAATTACAATGTTTTTTACTTTTTTATATTTAGATTATTCTTTATTGTACATACTTTACGCATATTTATTTTTAAATTATTTGCATGTATATTTTTTTAATTTAATTTAATAAATATTCATATTTTTCGATTCTAGAATCGATTCTTCGATTCTTTTTTTAAAAAATCGATTTTTAAATATCGATTCTTTATCAGATTCGATACTTAGGTATCGATACATTTTTCAGGTATCGCCCATCCCTAATATTGACTAATAAATAGTCGTTTTTTGTCGAATCTGCAGAGCCTTCATTTTTTGCATAGACAAAAAATGCTAATAGAAATATATTGTCATTAAAGTTGGCATTTTAAGTACCTAGAAATATTTCAATCTATAAATCCAACACATATTTTCGTTCTCGTTTAAATTATAAAATATGGCTGATGAATACAAAAAAATGAAAAATTAAATAGTCTCAAACACAAATAATTATAGAGATTTAATTATGAGTATTTTTTTTGTTTCTAAGATTCACATTTTAATCAACGAAAATATGTTAGTTATATATAAGTAAAAAAACGTTTCATATTGGTTAAAACAATGGCCGTAAAAATGCCCATTTGCAGCTCTTTATTTCAAAGCAATGGCCATAAAATGGTAAAAAAAGCGTTTCATTTTCTACCAGGGTTTTTTTTATATAATGAAGTATTCTAGCTATGAGTTCAACAAACATTTTCTTTTAATCTACCCGTAGAAACCAGCTATTCATTGAAATTTCATACTTATAAGACTCTTAAATAAAGATGTATAAAATAATTTTTAACGTTTCAAGTTGTTTCTCTAAATAATAAGTTTAGAGGCTTTCTACAACTTTAAAAAGCTTAACAAGGGGCCGAACTATCTGTCTCTGTCTAATAGCGTTTTTCATTATTTATATAAAAACTATCCTTTATAACAAGAAAAAAATAGCAGCCCCCGCTAGATATTAGTATAATTAATAAATTTTGTAATAACAATAAAATTTTTTACCGCATAGTTTTTGACTAATTAGAGACCTACTAGCAATCTAGAATATAACCTATCTTTTTTTGGTAGGTCTCTAATTATTCAAAAACTACGCAGTAAAAAAATTTGGTTGTTATTACGAAATTTACTTATTATACTAATATCTAGCGGGGGCTGCTATTTTTTTCTTGTTATACCGGATAGTGTTTACATAAATGATGAAAAATGCTATTAGACAAAGACAGATAGTTCGGCCCCTTCTTAAAACTTAAAAAAAATTTCTCTCATTTGATTTTAGAGGAATGCTCATACCGTCATAGAATTCTACGTTATCTGCATCTGAATTATGCACTTTATCATAATTTTAAAAAAATTTAACTATTTATGACTAACACTCTTAGCAGAGGCACATTTTTCATATTCCAAAGAATTCATTGCAATGTTCACAGAAAGAAATTTGGCAATAGAAGATTTCAATGTTGATTAAAATACTAAATGAACATCCATTGAATAATACATTACTATTTTCGACTTTGTTAATGAAATAGTTGGTAATTCATTTCAACGATCCTTGAAATACAGGATTCAATGCGCTTGACATCTGGGATGTCAAGTTTTGTAATTCTTTTTCTTTTTTTTGACAAGTAGGATTTCAAGTATAGCATACAGTATTTCAAAGGTTCTTGAAATGTTATATTACAATTTTGAGAAAAATGCTTTACCAAATTTAGAATAAATTATTTCAAATAATTTTGAAATCCTATATGATCAGAAAACGGTAATCATGCAATGCCAAATTTCTTTCTGTGTTGAAAAACAATGAAAGGGTAAAAATAAAGACGAAAAGTGCTTAATACGATCTAATGTAGTCATAGATAATCGTATTATGCAGTTATCTTTATTTTTATCTTTATACTGTCTTTTAGCATTGCAATAAATTCTTTAGAATGTTAAGAATGTGCCTCAATCATGAATTTTAACCATAAGTAGTTAAATTCTTATTAAAATGCATAATATAAATGTAGATAAGGTAGAACTCTATGCTGGTATGAGGATACCCCAAGTTTAATATTCAATGTATCTGAGTTAAAAATGTGTGGATGCAATTTTTGTTGGTTAAGTCTAGAAAACTAAATTTGAACTATAACTTTTGTTATGAAATTTTAAAAATATATTAGCTATTGTTTTAGGAATGTTTTTCATTAAATTTTAAAGAATCTTGATAATATATTTTTTAAACTGTCATAACTTCTCATTGATGAAACCGTCTCTTAGTCATTTTTTATGATGATGAATTTTATATTTAAATTAAATTATATAAAAAATACTTTATAAACATAATTTGAGTTTCTTAAAGTTGTTGAAAAGCTTCAAAACTTATAATATGAAAAAATTACCAGTATCGGTTAAATTTTACAAGTTGTTTTATATTCCTTGATCTAAGAGACTTATGAGCCATAGCGGAAAAAATAAATAAAATATTTAAAATCGTTCAAAAAGTTTTTGCAAGAATCCGAAGAAAAATAAAACAAACTACAACAAACTGAAACAAACTGAAAACTTTTGTGAGGATTTGGACAAAACACTTAGAGTATTTCAGTTTGTTTCTTTTTCTTTCATTTCCTTCCGTTTTCTTTTATTCTAATTCATTTTCTTTCATTTTTTTTATTATTTTTTAACACTTGCGAAAGAAATAAATAAAACATTTATAATCATTTTGAAAATTATTGTAAGAATCCGAAAAAAACGAAAGAAACTGAAAGAAACTAAAAGAAATTGAAACAAACTGGAACAAATTAAAACATTTTAAAAATTTTTGTAAAAATTAAAATAAAATAATCAGAGTGTTTCAGTTAGTTTCAGACTAAGGTGCGTTGCGGCTTGCTCCGACTCTTCGCATTGAATGATGCAGAAAGCCAAATCCAAGTGCAGCAACTAAACTGCTTTGCCACTTGCTCCGACTCTTCGCATTGAATGAATGCGAAAGCCGAAGGTAAACACAGCGAATGAACTGTGTAGTCGCTCGCTATGATTCTCCGTTCTCTAACTTATACAGAAAGCTAAATACAAGCACAGCGATTTATTGCGTAAAGTTATTAATGCCTTAATACCTTTGATTATTTTTTTTATCTTTAGATTTATTAGGACATATTTGAAGTCTAATACTTAAAAGACTGTACTAACAAATCTACTAATAAATCTAAAGATAAAACAAATAAGAAACTGAAAAAGAAAATTATTTTCGTAATTTTCAAAGAATTTATGTGATTATAGATAAGTAAATTCATTATATTATTGCCAATCATTTATTTAACTCAATTATATTGTTCCAAATTTCATACGCAATTTGTGTTCACTTGCCGTACAAAGAAAAATATTTACAAATGATTTTTATTCTATTATAAATTTTCAATTAATTTTGATACATACTAAATAATTTAGAAATATTTCTTCAAAACTAAGTGCGTTTGAAGAAAGAAAATCTTATGATTTATTAATAATGACTGTTTTTTATACTTTCCTGCAAATTACGGTGTTTTAAAAAATTTTTTTCGTTTTCGCTAAAATTTATTCGTTCTTTATAAAAAAATATTGAGATAAGTCATTAGAATTTAGATCAACTTCGGCAGTTTTTGTGTATATGCAATGTACATTATATAAGTGCGTTATTATAGAGTCTTGGTATAAAGTATATGATAAGAGAATAGTATGGAACTGAAAGTTCAGGGAATCGCGACTCCGAGCTTACAAGCTAAAAGTTGCACGGTGCGCGAAGTTCTGAATCGGCACTTCGTCGCGGCCGAATATCATCGTCGTTTTAGACAACGACGAGCCTCAGGCCATCGCCGTATGCGTTAGAGTAAAGTCATAAGTACACGGAGCGAACAAATCGGGAATACTTCCTTGCGCCCTCTACTGCTACACATCCGTACGCACGTTTTTGGAAATAGGCCTTGCGTACAAGCAACGATTCCATAAGGCATCGGGAAAAAGTCCGAACGCTCTATAAGCGTTCGGACTTTTTCCCGATGGGTTATGGAATCGTTGCTTATACACAAGGTCTATTTCCAAAAACATGTGTACGGAACTATTGCAGTAGAGGGCGCAAGGAAGTATTCCCGATTTGTTCGCTCCGTGTAGCCTCTCTCATATTGTATCGTGTTATAATAAACGTTAAGTATAAGTTATATTATCTCTCTTCAATTATTTTGCAGCCTCACACTCCCCATAGGAGTGTGTATCATTTAAATCCAATGTAACATTTTTGGTGTCAGCGGTGACATCAACTTAACATTTATTGAACAGTAATTTTTCACCTACCAGGTGAGCTCAAAAATCTACATATTATAATTTTCAAAGATTCAATTATATTGTGTACATGTTATTTCCAACAAAATTAGTTCTATTAAGTTTTTACAAACAATTGATTCTTTTTAGTAAAAAATTTATTAAAAAATTAATTTAACAAACAAATTTGAAAAAAATAAAAATATTCCATTATCTTGATTTTGTGACTCCTAAATTCTTTTTGTATATTTTGGAAACCAAATGGAACATATTCTCAGACTTATTGATTTTTATAATTTAACTGTGTGAATTCAGGTGAAATTTTTCATATACTTATTATATTTTATTATTTATTTTATTATTTGAGACTTATATTTTATTATTTATTTTATTATTATTTGATTTATATATTTTATTCCATTTTATTAAGAATTCATAAAATGGAACAAAATAATGTTTGAGACTGATTCCATTCAGATTCATGCAGGCCGTCACTGATCGAATTTTTTTTTTCTTCCAAGTAATGAAAATACCTTCCAATACGTATATGAAGGTAAAATTTACCTCATAGAGCGCTCGAAAATATGTTTTTTCTTTGCTACAGCGTATTTAATGTTGGGTGTAAAAATGAAAATTAAAAAATTGAAAATGAACCTCAATTTTCAAATTGCCATAGCTCCGTCAATTTTTTACTTTTTTAGACGTTATTTTAAGAGCATGACGAAGCTGTCCGCCTTCTAATAATATTTCCAATCTTAACTTATGAATAAACGATGCGTTTAATCGAGTTTCTTTGCTACAAAGAAAAAATTTGTAAGATTAAACTCTAGTGCGGACAACTCGAGAAATCCACCAAAATATTATACATACAAAGTTATAATACAAACTTTCAATATGTCGTATTTTAAGGTTAGGTTTGTCGAGTTTGATATCTAATTTCCAATCCAAGCTCATAAAAAAATAAAAAGTCCAAATGATTTTTTATTTTAACAAAAATTATTGTATAAATATAGCTTTAGTGCGGACAAGTCATTATATTTGTTAAATTTAAGAATTTAAAAAGATATTGATAAAATAAAAAAAGCAAAACTCGATTGCTGCAGCTCCAACATGCCGTTAATGAAAATGTGCGAAATCTCGTTTTAAATGCCGTTTCGATTTTTGCGATACAAGTTGATCTCTCTGAATTATTCATAAAAAACCGAAAAAGCGATTTTTTCAAACGCAATTTTCTCAAAAACTATATTTTTTAAAAAATTTTTAATTGTTTTTATACATAAAAGATACTAACTTTTAGGATAGGGTAGAATATGCGATTTTGCCTTATTATTTTTAAACAGATTTTTAAACGTTTTTTTTATATTTTCCATTTTAAAGCAGTGATACCATGGCGCATCATGCCATTTTTCCAACTATTACGTCTTTTTACAATTCGTTTATGCTTTTATTTATTAATTTATCAAAAATATTGATAAAAATCTTAAAAATAAACCCTCCATCGAATATTTTAATCAATTAGAACCGAAGTTATAATGATTTTTAGTTTATAAAAATACATATTTTTTTTTTTGTTAATAATTAAAATTTCTTATTCAGTTTGAATTTTGCACCTACGATTTAAATTTACTTTGTAGGGAGTGACATATGCCACAGCTAGATAGTGAAGATTCGCTTTTTGCATTCTCATTAACGACTTGACGCATTCAAACATATATGACAAGTAAGATCAAAAATAAAATTGTCTAACAAAAATTTTTTTTTTGCTCTGTCAAAGCATTAATTAATATTTTTAAGAATAAGTGCAAGGATTTGAAAGAAAGGCACAAAAAAGTGTAACGTAGAAGTAAAAGTAAAGTCTAACGCAGTCTTTGAAGCACTTGTATCCGAATACTTCTTTTTCTAGAAAGGATAAAGTATGTCCTTCATGTTACAGAATATTTTAAGATGAAGTGAAAATACACCTATTTCATCTACCTCAAGCAGTCAACAATCTTCGGAAGAAGTTTTTTATAGTGAGGCTGTGGAAGAGCTGTTTAATTAGACTTCAAGTAATTTGAAATTAAAAATTTCACAAATCAAAATGCCTCAGAGTATTAATATAAAAATGCAAAAATCCTCTGTTCTTCGAAAAAGAAAACAAATAAACGTTGCATTTGATTCACAAACAGCAAGCAAAATTATGAAAGTCTATGATATAACGGATTTGCCCACATTAAATGAAAATAAAGAATGTGAAACATGATAAATGGCTCAAAAATATTGAAATTGCTTTAGATAATTGTTCAAATTTTCTTGAAAAAGTGCGGTTATTAAGTCTTATACCATGTGACATTTCCAAAAATTATTTATTATCAGTTTTATCAAATGTAACTGTTTATATGATTCATCAAGCAAGATCATTGATAAATAATAAAGATATTTACAAAAAGCCTGAGAACTATTGTGGCCATTCTTTGGATAGTGAAACTATAACGAAAGTGAAAAATTATTTGAACGATGATTTTAACTGTTCTCGTCAAAGTGCAAATAAAAGTGACACAATATCTGTTAAAGAAAAGGGTATAAAAACTAAAAAAGTTAAACGCTTTCTTACGCGAAGCATAAAAGAAATTGATCAATTATTTATAAAACAAAATCCTAAAATAAAAATAAAAAGCGGTAAATCAATATTCTATGCCTTAAGACCAAAGTGGGTTATACCCTATTCACCCAACGATTCGTGTCTTTGTGTTTATTGCGAGAACCTGAAACTTATGTTCAATGCTTTGAATAAATATAAAAAAGAGAATAAACGTGATATTGCGGATTTCGAATTAAAAATATATTCTTTACTTTTTTGTTCAAACGCCCAATTGGAGATAGTATTGATTTAAAAGTGATTTCTTTGACAGAAGAAGATTTATATGAAAAAATAATATTATTAGACAATTTTATTTTTGATCTTATTTGTCTTATATGCTTGAATGCGTCAAGTCACTCAGTGTTGGATATCGAGGATGCTCTGGACAAAAAGTTGGATATCCATTAGCCAAGTTCAGAGTATACTACGAAATAAAGGTGGTATCATTGCCAACTTCAGATGATATCTAGTGAAAATATATATAATGCAGACGACGTTAATACGAAAATTCAAAAATTCAAATTGTAATAATTATAAAATGTATATTTTATTGTAAAAAATATCTATTTTATTGTAGAAAATATCTATTTTATAATATATATTTGATTTGTAATAATATTTAAATTTAATTTATTTATTTCTTATTAAATAATAGAATTTGATGTGAAAAAGTGTTTATAAATTATGTTGAAGAGAAATAAATTTTTTTGTACTTAAATATTGTAGTATTTAAATTGATAATCATTATGCTTTTTAAAGTCCTTACCTTAGGTTAAATGAAAAAAATGAAAAACAAAATAGTCAAACAAAATAATAAAGAAAATATAATTTTAAGATATTTATATTAATTACAAATATTTTAATGAAAGGTATGTGTACTGAATTTATGTTACACAAGTAATTTAAATATTTGTAACAAATTTTTTCTCTAAATTTAATGTGCTAGTTATATTTTTATGTTAGTCATTATTTCTGTACATCATTGATCATATGTTGTAATTGATCATGTGCTACAACAATCATTTATGAAATGATATATAGAAATAAATTATAATAATCATTTTTATTTATTATTAACAATGTATTACAATTATATTCATTTTTATTTTCTCGATAAGAGATTTATTATTTAAAACTATTTTGTTTAAACGCTTTTTTAAAGTGAATTGAGTGTAAACGAACACTGAACATATAATTACATACATCATAGAAGTACTTAAAAATTTCCAAATCATTTTTTAACTTGAAATGTACTGTAACAGTTATGTTTAAATAACACAGATTTTCATCAACCTTTCACATAAACTAAACAAGTGACAACGTCTATTAATTATTTTTTTTTTATATATTTTATGTACATTAATAGAAAAAATTACATAATCATTAGTTCAATTTTTAATTGTGTTTATTTATTAAATAATTTTTTATTTTTACAGTTTTCATGTTGCTTTTGTACCTTGCCTTCTTATGACTTATAAATTAAAAATTTGTATCGTGTTTCCTTCTGTTGTTGTCAACTGAAATTTATGACTGAAAAAATAAAATGAATTTAAAACTTTTCGACGGCAGCATCCACTAGATTTGTTCTTTATAAAACTTGGCATAGTTTATAATCCTGAAATACAAAAAATTAAATTTTTAAATCATTTTAAATGACAGTTTGTATAAAATGATTTAATAAAATTTTATCAAAAATTTTTTTCACACATATTTACTTACTTTTCTTTTTTTAATCCGTTGTTTCCTTTTTTGCATTTGTTCAGGTGTTAAACTTTCAAGCACTTTATCTATTAAATTATTTAGTACTAGAGATCTTGTCATAGAAATAATATCAGTTGGACAATTAGTACATTTTTATCCAAGAGCCAATGCAATGTCTACAAAATGTATAAGTGCAATTCAACGTCATAACTCTTACAAAAAGTTCAGATCATATACTACACGTTCATTCTTAATCCATTATTTTGTTAACTTTTTCAATGACATCCTCTTTTTAAAACTGTTAATACTACTATTGCTTATACTTTCATTACTATCGGTTAAATCAATACTTTATAAAATAGGAAATTTTTTTAAATTTTTGATTTTTGCTATTTCTATTATGGTACATTTATTCAAATGTATTGGATGAGATGTTGTAGCTAAAACTTCCAAAAACAAGCAATGAATTTACGATTCTTATAAATATTACAATTATTGAGAATGCATCCGACTATCTTTCAATACTTATTTGGTTGCATTTATCTTTTTTCAAAATTCTGTAATTGTACATGCATTTTTTCCTTTTCTTTTTAAGCTGCTTCCATTCCCTACTAAAAAATGTCAGGTGAAAAATCACCTGATTTTTCACTTGATTTCTCACCTGATTTCTCATGCCAAAATCTCATGTGACTATTAGCGTAAAAAAACTAAGTTCCAAACCTATCGAAAAATTCTAAGTTTTTATCACGGAAAACAACATTGAGAAGTATGATTCTTTTTTCATTTTTCATAATTTGAAATTGATTTTTTATACGTAGAATTTCAATTTTTTAATTTCATTTTTCTGGTCATAGAAATAAATTTCAAACCACTCTAAAAATTATAAGTCCCGATCTTATAATTTTTAACACAAGCCTCTTTTATTTACGTGAGAGAGAGAAAGAGAGAAAAACATCAAAAACACATGCACAAGAAGCCTCTTTTATTCTTTTATACACTATTTATGAGTTGAATTAAAATGGAAAAAAAGTGTGTACATACTATTGATAAAACTACACTATTTATAAGTTAAGATTTTAAAGTTTTTACTATCGTAACCACGTGCGTCCGTTGTTCCTTTACACTAGAAAAAGCAACACATTTAGCTATAGCTGAAACGACTCATGCGCCTCCTGTCGGCACCTCTCGTGCGTCAAGCGAAAATATCTCTCGACAACAGACTTGGCCTAACGCAAACTATTGCTAAAAGAAATATACGCTCGTATTTATGAACTATTGTATTCTGTCTATGTTTCTCTCATAACGAGAAAGAAAAGACAAGCGATACTGTGCACGTTACGTTTATATAAATTTGAGCGAATTGTATTTTAAAAAGTACGATGAGAGATGTATTATATTGAGACAATGCTCAGGAACATTTTACTAAATGTGTTGCTTTTTCTAGTGTAAAGGAACAACGAACGCACATGGTCACGACAATAAAAACTTTAAAATCTTAACTTATAAATAGTGTAGTTTTATCAAAAGTATGTACACACTTTTTTTTCCATTTTAATTCAACTCATAGTGTATAAAAGAATAAAAGAGGCTTCTTGTGCATGTGTTTTTGATGTTTTTCTCTCTTCTCTCTCTCACGTAAATAAAAGAGGCTTGTGTTAAAAATTATAAGATCGGGACTTATAATTTTTAGAGTGGTTTGAAATTTATTTCTATGACCAGAAAAATGAAATTAAAAAATTGAAATTCTACGTATAAAAAATCAATTTCAAATTATGAAAAATGAAAAAAGAATCATACTTCTCAATGTTGTTTTCCGTGATAAAAACTTAGAATTTTTCGATAGGTTTGGAACTTAGTTTTTTTACGCTAATAGTCACATGAGATTTTGGCATGAGAAATCAGGTGAGAAATCAAGTGAAAAATCAGGTGATTTTTCACCTGACATTTTTTAGTAGGGATTTCCTTTAGTTTTTGCTCTCATAATAATTTTTCATCTTGTTATTTTGTTTGAACAGTCTTTTCTTCCTGTAATAAATTATTAATTTTTTCTTGCCATTCTTCTTGTTGCTTTTTTCTACTATTTCTCGCCATTCTTACATTTGCTCTACCATTGTCATCTCCAACTGATTTTTCTCTTGCTTTGTTTGGCCAATGTTGAACTGGAAAAAGACATTTTTTAATATTACAATAAAACAAATAACAAATATAATAAATATAATTTCAAGGTTTCCAATATTTTATTAAATTTTAAATAAAATCAAAGATAAAATAAAAATTTTTTTTTGGATTGATAGAAAAAATTGATAATTTACCTCGTCTTTGTCAATATCAATTAAATCAGAGCCATTGCTTCCCATTCATCCAGATAAAGTATGCACATTTTGTCCTATGATTGAATGATTGAATTGGCTCCAATAATAACATACTGTTTCTTGTAATTTTTTAACTCGATTGCAACGTACCTACATTGATAAAGCATTCAATTTTTAACTTATTAAAAAAAATAAATAATACTTTTGGCAATATTTTAATACTACAATAATTTTTTTTTTTGTCAATTAATTTTACTTTCCAATAATTTTTTATCTTACCTCTACAGGCCTTGCATCATCGTCTTTGTCTAATTCATGTAAGAGTTAAATTGAAGCATCAGAATCCATGGACGTATCTATTCATGTAAATGAAGCAAATGAAGTACCAGCTTTTTTATGTTACAATTTGTATAAAGTATTATTTCAAGCTACTGTTCTCTCCGTAAAATTTTATTAATCCATCATGTTGATCAATCGTGTTCCTTTCCAATCAATCAATAATAAGCAGAAACTCTCTTATTAATTTATAATTTTTAAATAAAGTTTCTAAAACTTATTTTTCTGATATATTTGTAGTTCCTTCCAATTCTATATCTGTTCCATTTTTCCTTGAATATTAATAATTCTCATAAAGACAATAAGCGAGTCTTCCAGTACTTAATTTTATAGGTTTACTTTCCCTGTGGATAAATTAGTTCTTTCTGCTTTGGCTCTCATCCTTTAAAATTAATTTTAGTTTTAACATATACCATTAATTAATATAAAACATATGAAAAATCTTTTAAACAATTAAAACTTATTAATTTATTTTAATTAAAAGTATAAAAACAATTAAAATGCGACAATAACATACCTCCCGTAAGTTCAAAAATATCATTGCCATTTTGTATTAAGTGAGCCATCGTACAAATATTTCCAATCCTGATGTATCTGCCTGTATAAGATTATCTATGAAGCCATAATGCAATTTTTAATATGCCTAACGTCATGGTTCATTTGCTTTTAAAGTAATCCAATACCACTGCTATTTTCTATCATTCCTCCGAGAGTCATGTCACTACTCTCTGAATTAGCCATAACATTTGTAGGCACGTACAGTTGAATTGTGATAGAAGGTATTGAATTTTAAATACCTATATATAATCTGCCATTACACTTTCCATTGCAACATCTTGATTGCTTTGGAGGGTACCTTGTAGTAAAAATACTCTATTAGTGATAGAAATTTTTAAAATTTCATTCTTATTTTACACATGAAAATTATATCAACGTAGCCTATTTCAATAAAGTAGCAATTATGCACACATGCATACTGCATTTGGACGATCTGCGCCTTCTAAAAGTCTAGAATTTCTAGGATTTTGATCATCACTGATTTCTGAATTAACTGCATCATAATTTCTGGACTTTTAATTCGTAATTGCTGCAAGTTCATTATCTCCTAAAATACTTGAATTCTCATTATTTACATAGATATTTTCAAAATTTAGATTTTCTTGAAACTCTTCAGCTTGAAGTCTTAACGCAAATTCTTCATCTCTTGACACATCTATTAAAGAATAAGTAGAAGATGATGATGAAGATGATACATGTACAGGAGATTGATTTTCTACAACACTATTTGTGTAGTAAAGAGTTTTTTATTTAAAGTTCGTATGTGATCATTTAAATTAGCGGCAACAGCTTCATCAATATCATTAACAATCCAACTAGCTGCAATAACTGAAGATGCATCTGATGTATATTTATTATTTTCTCTTATTTCTTCTTTGAAATCAATAGATTGCAACATTTTCTCAATATGCAATGGATATCATACTGTGCAATATACGGTTTTAAATCTAAAACTGGTGTTTGATCTACCATGTCAACACCTTCAAAATAAATAGTACAATCTTCAACTTTAATAATTTTAACCAAGCTCAATCCAATAGGACATGGACGGTGTGGTGTGGTTTTTAATTTATAAGTCATAAGAAGGCAAGGTACAAAAGCAACATGAAAACTATAAAAATAAAAAATTATTTAATAAATAAACACAATTAAAAATTGAACTAATGATTATGTAATTTTTTCTATTAATGTACATAAAATATATAAAAAAAAAATAATTAATAGACGTTGTCACTTGTTTAGTTTATGTGAAAGGTTGATGAAAATCTGTGTTATTTAAACATAACTGTTACAGTACATTTCAAGTTAAAAAATGATTTGGAAATTTTTAAGTACTTCTATGATGTATGTAATTATATGTTCAGTGTTCGTTTACACTCAATTCACTTTAAAAAAGCGTTTAAACAAAATAGTTTTAAATAATAAATCTCTTATCGAGAAAATAAAAATGAATATAATTGTAATACATTGTTAATAATAAATAAAAATGATTATTATAATTTATTTCTATATATCATTTCATAAATGATTGTTGTAGCACATGATCAATTACAACATATGATCAATGATGTACCGAAATAATGACTAACATAAAAATATAACTAGCACATTAAATTTAGAGAAAAAAATTTGTTACAAATATTTAAATTACTTGTGTAACATAAATTCAGTACACATACCTTTCATTAAAATATTTGTAATTAATATAAATATCTTAAAATTATATTTTCTTTATTATTTTGTTTGATTATTTTGTTTTTCATTTTTTTCATTTGACCTAAGGTAAGGACTTTAAAAAGCATAATGATTATCAATTTAAATACTACAATATTTAAGTACAAAAAAATTTATTTCTCTTCAACATAATTTATAAACACTTTTTCACATCAAATTCTATTATTTAATAAGAAATAAATAAATTAAATTTAAATATTATTACAAATCAAATATATATTATAAAATAGATATTTTCTACAATAAAATAGATATTTTTTACAATAAAATATACATTTTATAATTATTACAATTTGAATTTTTGAATTTTCGTATTAACGTCGTCTGCATTATATATATTTTCACTAGATATCATCTGAAGTTGGCAATGATACCACCTTTATTTCGTAGTATACTCTGAACTTGGCTAATGGATATCCAACTTTTTGTCCAGAGCATCCTCGATATCCAACACTGGTCAAGTCGTTTATGAGAATGTAAAAAGCGTATCGTCGCTATCTAGCGG
This sequence comes from Anastatus disparis, assembly GCA_017163975.1. Taxonomy (NCBI): domain Eukaryota; kingdom Metazoa; phylum Arthropoda; class Insecta; order Hymenoptera; family Eupelmidae; genus Anastatus; species Anastatus disparis. Next base: position 479,746 of record JAFFSR010000238.1, read on the forward strand.
TGGCATATGTCACTCTCTACAAAGTAAATTTAAATCGTAGGCGCGAAATTCAAACTAAGAGAGAGATCAACTTGTATCGCAAAAGTCGAAACGGCATTTGAAAAGAGATTGGATTTCGCACATTTTCATTAAAATAACGTCTAAAAAGGTGAAAAATTGACGGAGCTATGGCAATTTGAAAATTGAGGTTTATTTTCAATTTTTTAATTTTCATTTTTCACCCAACACTAAATACGCTGTTGCGAGGAAAAACATATTTTCGAGCGCTCTATGAGGTAAATTTTATCTTCATATGCATATTGGAAGGTATTTTTATCACTTACCAGGAGAGGCTATGAGCTTCAGGTCACAGATCTTGATGAAACTTTGGGGTATGTTTTTAGGTACCAAAATATGAATAAAGCCAGAGCGGTACGGTCCAAAGCTTCGAAAAATGGAAATTATAGACGTTTCTAGTCTTATTTTAAGAAAAATGTAAAAAAAAGCTCCTGATTGAAGTGTGAATGATTCAGTCTAGAAACGTCTTTAGTAAATTAACAGCGACTTAAATGAAAATAGAGAAAGAAAGCTTTAATTTGCCGTTTTTAGAACTAAGAAATAATAATTAGAACCAGAGATTTGTTTGTTCAAAGTTGAACAGCAAGAAAGTACCAAAAATAACTGTCCTTTAGAATTTAGATGATTTTTCATGGCCGCTCTGGGTTTACTTATATTTTGGTACCTAAAAACATACCCCAAAGTTTCATCAATATCTGTAACCCGAAGCTCATAGCCTCTCCTGGTTAGAAGAGAAAAAAAAATTCAATTAGTGACGGCCTACATAAATCTGAATGGAATCAGTCATGATCGAAAATTATTTTGAAAAGAATTTAAACATCTTTGAAACTTTGAACATTAAATGTCACTTTTTTTTAAACATTTTCTAAACAGTTACTACTCAGTTATGTTAAAAAATACACAAATGTGTTTGCGAATAAATTATCCATTTAGAAACTAATATACAAAATTCATTTTTTTAAAAGCAATATTGAACGGTACCTTAAAAATTTCATTAACAGTATGAAATATTTATGAAAAATGATTTCAATGGTTTTTGCATAAATAGTATGGAAAAGAACAAATTTTTAGAGATTTTTAAAAAAATATAAATTAAACTGCACACAAATAATCTTTGGGAAAAATATGGGACTATTTCCTTAACTTAAGGTGATTTAATAGGGTATATTTTTAATATATAGTTACCGAAATTGCAATTTCTCGAATTGTCAATCTTTCTTCAAAAATCGTTGGAGATATCTCTATATTATGCTTTTTATTATTTAAAATAGAAGACTTTAATACAGAGATATTTTTGAAAAATTTTTATTAAGAATAAAAAATTTGGAAAACTAATGTTGGTATTTTACATTCCTTTAAAAAAAAAAGTTCAATCAAAGTAAATCAGATGAAATATTGAAACAAGTAATGACAATTCCAAGTTAGTAAATGATCTTTATAAAATTACTATTATTTGGGCTGTATAAAGTTACACATGATTCTACTAATGTTTCAATTTTATGTATCAAAATTAATTTAAAATTTAAAATAGCAAAGAAATCATCTGTAAATATTTTTCCTTTTACGGCAAATGAACACAAGTTGCGTATAAAATTTGGAACAATAGAATTGAAGTAAAGAAATGTTCAGTAATAACATAATGAATTCACTTATCCATAATCACATAAATTCTTTGAAAATTACAAAAGTAATTTTCTTTCTCAGTTTCTTATTTGTTTTATTTTTATATTTATTAGTAGATTCGTTAGTATAGTCTTTTAACTATTTTGCTTTGAATATTTCCTAATAAATCTAAAAATAAAAAAAATAATTAAAGATATTAAGGCATTAATAGCTCTACTTAATAAATCGCCGTGCTCGGATTCAGCTGTCTGTATACGTTAGAGAATGAAGAACCGTAGCGAGCGACTACACAGTTCATTCGCTGTGTTTGCCTTCGACTTTCGCATTCGTTTAATTCGAAGAGTCGGAGCAAGCGATAAAGTTAGCAGTTTAGTCGTTGTGCTTGGATTCGGCTTTCTGGATCATTCAATGTAAAGAGTCGGAGCGAGCCACAACGCAGCTTAGTCGCAGCGCTCTGCTCGGATCAATGTAATTCTTCCATACAGAAAGTTTGAATGATTAGCTATGATATTATTACACACTCTCATATTGCGATATTCTGTCATTACTAGCTGCGAATGTTGTCCACGTCATTTATAACGATCAACCTCGCAGCGCATGAATTCGGCTTTTTTTCAGTGTATATATTTACGAGAGCATATAGGTTTGTACACTTGGCGGAAAGGATATTTTTCCAAATGTTAACCTCAAATGGCCACATCGCATATTTCACCACAGGCATAAGACAATTCCAAATTATGGAATAAATTTCGCATCATCGTTACTTACTACTTAATGACATAATTATCGTAAACAAACAATATTACTTTCTTTTTTCATGATCTTGTAACGGCCGTGGGGATCAGGTGGCCGTACTAATTTAGCTAAATGTATAGCTAGAGGTATAATTGGTTATTATACACTAAAATATACACATAAAACAAAAAAAAATCAGTTTGAACATACAAAATTTATAGATTTTATTAAATGACAAACACTAGCTATACACTGAAAAGGGCGCCAGTCGCGTGATACGGACGCCGTAAGTTATCTTCGTACAAAAATTAAGCCACGCGGCAAAAAGAGAGTCAACTGCGTTTGATTATTTGATGTGGGGTATATATTCGGAAATTACACAAAAAAAGGTAGCTTGAACGAAGCTAGAATGAAAACCGGACGCACTAATTAATACCGCGCACGTGGTCACCAGCACACACGCGCACAAAGAAAAAAAAAGAAACGATATATTTATCGTTGAAGCCAAGAAAATTCAGACTATTATAAAGCATTTATGCTTTAAGCACTCAAGCAATATTTTTACTCCTTCACATACAAAGAAAAACGCGAAACAACTTATAGATAAACGGCTTTGCCTTGTATAATCTGCTGTGCAGTTAATATATAAATTACGTCGACCGACTCGCAGGCTAGCGACAGAAGGAATGAGCATCTCAAGATGGATGCTTTTCCTCCTTCGTGCGGCACGCTATGCGCGCCACCTTATACTCTTGCCTTTTCCGTCTACTTGACTGCTAGAGTCAGGCTATGCGTAGACTAGGCACGTTGGTTAAGCTTTACTGTATATTAATGGTATCGTGATGTGCTGTGCACGCAGGTATAGTTAGTGGCTTGGGGTTGGCTTTAGCTTGACCGGCGTTGTCTCTCTCTTAGCCGCGCGCGAATTTAAGGTCTTCCTTCTGCCGCGTATAGTATCGTATTATAAAAGCGAGGTTTAAGTAACATGGCAATTTTGCCATGTTACAATCTGAATTATAATTTTATGAAATGAAATTTTTATTTTTTAGTTCAATAATCATATAGAATCTAATATTGTTAATTTTATAATAAAATTTTAGTTATCATTTGAATTTTGCATAAATAACCTATATGAAAAAACAAAATAATGATAGTGCAAAACTTAATGCATGATTCGAAGTTCTCTTACGCCTGTGGTAAAATATGCAGCGCTGCCATTTGAAGTACACAAATTAATTTCATAAAAATACAATAAGATTTGAAAATTTACTTGTAAACAATTCTTCATAAATAACATTTATGTAACCTTAATTACATATTAATATGTACACTTGGCGAAAAGGATATTTTTTCGAATGTGTATCTCAAATGGAAGCACTGCATATTTTATCTCAGACGTAAGAGAACTTCGAATAATGCATTGAGTTTCGCATCAAGATTATTATGTTTTTTCTAATAGGTTATTTATGCAAAATTCAAATGAAGAAAACTAAAATATAAATATAATAAGATTCTATATGATTATTGAATTAAGAAATAAAAGTTTTATTCTATAAAATTATAAAACAGCTCGTGAAAAGAAAAAGTAATATTGTTTGTTCACTACAATCATGCCATTAAGTAATGAGTAACGATGATGCAAAATTCGTTCCATAATTTCGAATTGTCTTATGTCTGCGGTAAAATATGCAGTGTTGCCATTTATGGTTAATATTAAGATAAATATCCTTTTCACCAAGTGTACATATATTATGTGGATATTTTTTCATATCTTAAAAAAAAACAGAAAAACCAAGTTCTACACAAATAAAAATATAGGTTTTGAGGCTACTTACCCATCAAAAAAATTGAGAGAAAAAAAAATGGCCTTTTTGAGAAAAATGCATTTTCCATTTTTCACAAAAAGTGCAATAGCACTTTTGTTCATATGTAAAAAAAAGCGTCTAATCGAAAAAGCATCCCCTATTGCATTGAACGAACATAAATTTATTTATAAAAGTTGGTGAAAAGACTAAATAGGACGACTGAAAAATAAAAGAATTTTATTTTTTTTAATTAAAAATTTATATCGAAAAACGAAAAAATACGTATGCGCTTATTTTCAGAGTAGAATGTAATAAGCTTCTATGTGATTCGGAGAGATATGTGCAGTCGGCCTTTATGATTTGAGATGAAATCGGTCAAAACTAAAAATTTTATATTCTGCAATTAATTCAAAATTCATGAATTCCTATAATTAAAACCAACCTGTTGATGAGAATAGCAAAGAGACACGTAAAGGCAGTGATTATACCACAAATAGCAGTAAGTACAAGCCATATAGCTGATGGTAATAATCCCAACAATTTCGCACCACTACCGCAATTAGCTTCATCATGACCTGATGGACAGTGAACATATCCATCGCACCAAAGACTAGAAGCTATACAAGCACCTAGCTCAGGACACTTGTGTGGACAATCACGTGTGTAACTTCCATTTTCAAATTCACGTTCTGGCAGCAATCGTAATTGACTACGTAATGCTGCGCGGCTCTTTGATATTTCTAGCCAAGATGCTGCAGCTTGCCCTGGTTCACGTGCAACAAAATCTAAGAGCAATACTGGAGAGCGTGGTGGCTCTGGATATCCCTGTGAGTGAAAATAAATAATTTATTCTAATTAATATATATGAACTATTAAATTAATTTTAATTATATATTTATTTGATTCTCAAATTTTAGATATCAATAATTTATCTGTTATCTTTTTATGGCCAACTAATAAGTCCAAGCACTTTGAGACCAGTACAATAAAAGAGATAAGCCCTAATTATATAAGTGTCAGCAAACACTTACTCGACCATACATAAGATACAGCGAATCAGCTGAGAAAGAGAAGCTCTAGCTGAGAAAGTATGGTCACTTGAATAGAGTCTAACAAGCGCAACGTAGCGATAAAGATATGCACTTTACAATCGTTTATTTATGGTAAAACAAAGTCATTTACAATTAGATTAATTAATAATTACTGTGATCAGTTCTAGAAGTTAATAGCTCTTCTGTCCAAGATGTATTTTGTGAAAGAAAACACAGGTATTCTTTTTTTTTCAACGTTTTGGACATTTTATTTAAGGAATCAAGTCCATCTTCTGAAAAAAAGTGATGGTAAAAAATATATTATAAAAAGAATTGGTTAAAAAATATAAAAAAAACCATCAAATCGAACTAAGAATATAGATATAAAAATTAATTACACTTTCCTTATAATCACGAGGATCAAACACTAAAACGTCAATATGAGGAATAATCTAAATGTTTTCCTACTTAAATATATACTTCCCAATAAACATTATAATTTCATTTGAGTGTATATCAGAAATAATAAATGTTACGTATAATATAATAATATTTGTTCATATGCTTATGTTTTATGAGTTTCTGGTTTATGGGTTGTGGCTTATGAGTTTATGGTTTATGGGTTTATGATTTTATGGTTTCTAGGTTTATGGATTATGGGTTTATGGGTTTATAGTTTATTGGTTTATAATTTATGTGTTTATGGTTTATGGGTTTCTGGTTTATGGGTTTATAATTAATGGGTTTATGGGTTTATGATTTATGGGTTTATAGTTTATTGGTTTATGGTTTATGGTATATATGCTCAAACTTTATGGGTTTGTGGTTTATGGGTTTATGGTTAATAGGTTTATGGGTTCATGGGTTTATGGGTTTATGGTTCGAGTGTTTATGGTTTATGGGTTTATGGTTTATGGATTTATAGGTTTATGGGTTTATAGTTTATGGGTTTATAGTTTAAAGGGTTTTTGGTTCATGGTACATATGCTCATGCTTTATGGGTTTGTGGTTTATGGGGTAATTGTTAATGGGTTTATGGGTTTATGGGTTTATGGGTTCATGGGTTTATAGGTTTATAGTTCATGTATTTATGGTTTATGGGTTTATGGTTTATGGGTTTTTGTTTTATAGGGTTATGGTTCATAGTATATATGTTCATGCTTAATGGGTTTGTGGTTTATGGGTTTATGGTTTATGGATGGATGGTTTATAGGCTTATGGTTTAGGGATAAAACGGGTTTGTGGTTTTAAGTGTTATGGTTTATGGTTTCATCATTATTGGGTTTATGGTGTATAAGTTTATGGTTTATGGATTTATGGGTTTATAGGTTTATGGTTTATGGGTTTATCAGTTATAGGTTTACGGTTTATGGTTTATGGGTTTATAGTTAATAGGCTTATGGTTCATAAATTTATCGTTTATGGGTTCATGGTCTATAGGTTCTTGGGTTTATGGTTTATAGATTTATGGTGTATGAGTATAGATTTTATAACTTTATGGATTATAGGATTATGGTTTATAGGTTTGTGGTGTGAGAGTTTATGTTTTATGGGTTTACGGATTATAAGTTTATAGCTTATGGGTTTATGGTTAATGGGTTTATGGTTTATAAGTTTATGGTCTGTGGGTTTATCGTTCATAAGCTTATGTTTTATGAGTTTCTTGTTTATGGGTTTATAGCTTATGGGTCTATGGTCTATGGGTTTATGGGTTTATGGTTTATAAGTTTATAGTTTATGGGTTTATGATTCATAGGTTTATGGTTTATAGGTTTATGGTTTATGGGTTTATGGTTTATGGATTTATGGTTTATGAGTTTATGGTTTATGGGTTTATACTTTATGGGTCTATCAGTTATAGGTTTACGGTTTATGGTTTATGGGTTTATAGTTTATAGGCTTATGGTTCATGAATTTATCGTTTATGGTGCAACGAGTCCGAATTGCATTTTAATTATTAAAATGAATAGAAAAATTTTTCATTAGATTCGGTCGGTAATGTAGAACAATATTAATATATTTTTGAAAAAAAAAATATATATAGTAATTAGAAAAATTTATTTTTTATAAAAAAGCATTGAAAAATAGATAACGGAATTTTTCATAAAAAGATTTTCAATAAAATATTAAATTTTCTCAATTGTAACAATAATTCAAATTTAAACGAAAAGCCCGCCGTTGGCTCGGTCCGCGTGTTCGAATCTCATTCGCCGAGGGGCCAGGTGTGAAGCGCAGCGCTCTTTGTCTTTCATAATGAGTAAGAGAGAGAGAGGCAAAGAGACGCGACGCTAATGCGTTGATATGACATTACACTTAATTCAATCAATTTTTTCGACTATATAACTTAATAAAAAAAAAAGGTTATTAAAGAAATGATTTAATATGAGCATTGTTTTTGATTATTAGAGAATTTTCAGAACTTAAATTAATTAATTTATAGCGTCATTATTACAAAAAATATACAATTTAAAATGATTTTGAATATATAGCGTAGACGGGGCTTGCATAATATCTAACTAATGACAAAGACCTTGAAACATGATTAATTAATTTAAATGATGAATTTTAATAAGGAAACAGGATAATTATATGATATAAATTTTTTTTAGACAGGATAATGCATGTTTTATAAACAAATTAACATTTAAAGAGAAGTTTCGTATAGATATTATCTAACATAATATGTAGATAGGGGTATCCATATACACTAGGAACAAATGCAAAGAGGTCTCTGCGCATATCTCAATGACAGCCTAGATGAGTTAGATTATCTAGATAATCAATTGAAGAAGAGGGGATCAATGTGTTCGGACTCACGGAGCGCGAGGATCTCGAGAGGCATTCTTATGATTCTCTCTCGTACCGCCTTACAATATAAATCTGAATAGATTCGGACATATTTTTTTTTCTCTCTTTCGATTTTATAAGAGTCTAAAGTAAGAAGGAGACGTAATTATATTTTTTTTTGTTTCTTTTTCTTAAGATTCTTCTCTTTATGAAGATTAACAGTGCTATTTAATCAGTTATAAAGACATAATAAAGATTTTTAAGAATTTTATTCTTTCGCGACGGGAATTGAAATCATATAAACTTTTGTTTTTGTTTGAATTAAATAAGTAATCCTGCGTATAAAGTATCTTTTTGCAGGATTACTTGAAATTAAAAATAGAGTCAGTGTTAATACAATGAGTGTGTACTAACTAACCTATTTAACAAAAATATATTTATTTCGTACTAATAAGGAGAAAGACTAGGCCTTCGGCCGAAAAGCCCCGAGTGGTAGTTCTGTGATTTCATAGAACCGCTGCGCATTGCACAAAAGCCTGATGGTGATGGATATAAAAGGGTGCTGAAAAGCTGCCCTTCTCCAGTGGACACCACGAGCATTTTATGCCTGGTGATGCACCGGTTGTCGTACACCAGGGATTAAGGCTATCTTTTTGTTACAGGTTATGTCTTCAGCAAACAATAAGCACGACCTATTTATACTAGGAGTTATAAATATAATAATATAATCATTAAGTCAAGAAGAATCGAGAGTGGTTCTTTTCATTATTAAATACAATTAAAAGATATTATTCTCTTTTATATTTTTTACTTTAAAGCTTTATTCATTTTCTTTATTCAGTTTAAAAATTCCATTTGATATTTTGTGTTAAGAGATTTCAGTTAAAGTTTCAAGTGATAAATTTTTTTTTATATAACAATTCATTAATAGATTTTTTTTTTTGATAGATTGGCATCTAAATATATATATAACAAAGAATCATGTATAAAAAGATAAATAAATGAGAGCCATTTTTTCGAAAGATGTCATATACATGACCATCTCAAAAATAAAATATAGTGTTTTTTATTTCACACACCGCCTTATGTCAATTTTATGTGGGTCCGTAATTAAATGTCATGTTGCATGCTAATATGTGTTGTCTAAAATATAAAGATATCAAAAGAAATTTTATGTAACTGCAAAAACGAACCCAACGGATATTGCTGAGTCGTAAAGTCGGCGAATATACTAACTTTACCAGAAGAAGGCAAGATTGGTCTCATTATTTTGCTGCTTACTTAAAATTTATTGTTTAAAGAATAATCGTTAAACATATATATATATTCTAGAAAAAAAAGTAGTAAGGTAAGATTGATTAATAAAATAAAAATAAACTATAAAATTCAACTTTACCAATCGTGCTATTAAATTCTTAACATTTTGACGTTACAATGGGTTCATGGTCTATAGGTTCTTGGGTTTATGGTTTATAGATTTATGGTGTATGAATATAGATTTGATAACTTTATGGATTATAGGATTATGGTTTATAGGTTTGTGGTGTGAGAGTTTATGTTTTATGGGTTTACGGATTCTAAGTTTATAGCTTATGGGTTTATGGTTAATGGGTTTATGGTTAATAAGTTTATGGTCTGTGGGTTTATCGTTTATAAGCTTATGTTTTATGAGTTTCTGGTTCATGGGTTTATAGCTTATGGGTCTATGGTCTATGGGTTTATGGGTTTATGGTTTATGAGTTTATAGTTTATGGGTTTATGGTTTATAGGTTTATAGTTTATAGGTTTATGGTTTATGGGTTTATGGTTTATGGATTTACGGTTTATGGTTTATGGGTTTATGGTTAATGGGTTTATGGGTTCATGGGTTTATGGGTTCATGGGTTTATGGGTTCATGGGTTTATGGGTTTATGGTTCGAGTGTTTATGGTTTATGGGTTTGTGGTATATGGATTTATGGGTTTATGGGTATATGGTTTATGAGTTTATGGTTTAAAGGGTTTATGGTTCATGGTATATATGCTCATGATTTATGGGTTTCTGGTTTATGGGGTAATTGTTAATGGGTTTATGGGTTCATAGGTTTATGGGTTCATGGGTTTATAGGTTTATGGTTCATGTGTTTGTGGTTTATGAGTTTATGGTTTATGGATGGATGGTTTATAGGCTTATGGTTTATGGATAAAACGGGTTTGTGGTTTTAAGTGTTATGGTTTATGGTTTCATCATTATTGGGTTTATGGTGTATAAGTTTATGGTTTATGGATTTATGGGTTTATGGGTTTATGGTTTATGGGTTTATCAGTTATAGGTTTACGGTTTATGGTTTATAGGTTTATAGTTTATAGGCTTATGGTTCATGAATTTATCGTTTATGGGTTCATGGTCTATAGGTTCTTGGGTTAATGGTTTATAGATTTCAAGTGTATGAGTATAGATTTTATAACTTTATGGATTATAGGATTATGATTTATAGGTTTGTGGTGTGAGAGTTTATGTTTTATGAGTTTATGGTTTATAAGTTTATGATTTATGGGTTCATGATTTATGAGTTTATAGTTCATGTTTTATGGGTTCATGGTTTATGGTTCATAAGCTTATGTTTTCTGAGTTTCTGGTTTATGGGCTTATAACTTATGGGTCCATGGTCTATGGGTTTATGGTTTATGGGTTTATGGTTTATGGTTTATGGGTTTATAGTTTATGGGTTTATGGTTTATGGGTTTCTGATTTATGGATTTTATAGTTTATGGGTTTATAGTTTATGGGCTTATAGTTTATAGGTTTATAGTTTATGGGTTTATAGTTTATGGGTTTATAGTTCATGGGTTTATAGTTTATGGGCTTATGATTCATGGGTTTATGGTTTATGGGTTTATGGTTTATGGGTTGATAGTTTAGGGGTTATTGGTTTATGGGTTTATGGTTCATGGATTTATGGGTTATAGTTTATTGGTTCACGGTTTATGTTTTTATGGTTTATGGTTTATGGATTAATGGGTTATGGATTCATGGTTTATAGATTTATTGTGTATGAGTATATATTTAATGGCTTTATGGTTTATGGATTTATAATTTATGTTTTATGAGTTTATGGTTTATGGGTTTATGGTTTATGGGTTAATGGTTTATGGGTTTATGGTTGTTGAGTTTATGGTTTATGGGTTTATTGTTTATGGGTTTATAGGTTTATGGTTTATGGGTTTATAGTTTACGGGCTTATGGGCTTATGGTTTATGGGTTTATGGTTTAGGGGTTATTGGTTTTATGGGTTTATGGTTTATGCATTTATGGGTTATGGATTTATGGTTTATAGTTTATGGGTTTGCAGTTTATGTGTTCATGGTTTATGGGTTCATGGTTTATAGGTTCATGGTTTATGGGTTTAGGGTTTATAGGTTCATGGTTTATGGATTAATGGTTTATGGTTTATGAGTTTATATTTCATAGGTTTATAGTTTATGGGTTTTTAGTTTATGCGTTTATAGTTCATGGGTTTGTGGTTTGTGGGTTTATTGTTTATGGATTTATGGTTCATAGATTTATTGTGTATGAGTATATATTTAATGGCTTTATGGTTTATGGATTTATAATTCATGGTTTATACATTTATGGTTTATGGGTTTATGGTTTATGGTTTCATGGTTTCATGGTTTATGGGTTTATGGTTGTTGGGTTCATGGTTTATAGGTTTATTGTTTATGGGTTTAAGGTCCATGGGTTTATCGTTTATGGGTTCATGGTTTATGGGTTTATGGTTGTGGAATTTATGGATTATAGGTTTATTATTTATGGGTTTATAGGTTCATGGTTTATGGGTCTATGGGTTTATAGTTTACGGGCTTATGGGCTTATGGTTTATGGGTTGATGGTTTAGTGGTTATTGGTTTATGGGTTGATGGTTCATAAATCTATGGGTTATGGATTTATAGTTTATAGTTTATTGGTTTACGGTTTATGTTTTTATGGTTTATGGTTTATGGATTTATGGGTTATGGATTCATGGTTTATAGTTTATGGGGTTACGGTTTATGTGTTCATGGTTTAAGGGTTTATGGTTTATGGGTTCATGTTTTATGGGTGTAGGGTTTATGAGTTCATGGTTTATGGGTTTCTAATTTATGGATTTTATAGTTTATGGGTTTATAGTTTATGGATTTTATAGTTTATGGGTTTATAGTTTATGGGTTTATAGTTTATGGGTTTATGGTTTATGGGTTCATGATTTATGGGTTTATGGGTTTATGGTTTATAGGTTTATGGGTTCATGGTTTATGAGTTCATGGTTTATGGGTTCATGGTTTATAGGTTTATGGTTTATGGGTTTATGGTTTATGGGTTTATGGTTTATGGGTTTATGGTTGATGGGTTTCTGATTTATGGATTTTATAGTTCATTGATTTATAGTTTATGGGTTTATGGTTTATGGGTTTATGGTTTATGGGTTTGTGGTTTATGGGCTTATGATTTATGGGTTTATGGTTTATGGGTTTATGGTTTATGGGTTAATAGTTTAGGGGTTATTGGTTTATGGGTTTATGGTTTATGGGTTCATGGTTTATAGGTTCTTGGGTTCATGGTTTATAGATGTATGGTGTATAGGTATAGATTTTATGGCTTTATGGATTATGGGATTATGGTTCATAGGTTTGTGGTGTGTGAGTTTATGTTTTATCAATTTACAGATTATAGGTTTATAGCCTATGGGTTAATGGTTCATGAGTTTATGGTTTATATGTTTATGGTCTATGGGTTTATGGTTTATGGGTTTATGGTTTATGGGTTTATGGGTTTATGGTTTATGGGTTTATAGTTTATTGGTTTATGGTTTATGGGTTTCTGATTTATGGATTTTAAAGTTTATGGGTTTATAGTTTATGGGCTTATAGTTTATAGGTTTATAGTTTACGGGTTTATAGTTTATGGGTTTATGGTTTATGGGTTTATGATTTATGGGTTTATAGTTCATGGGTTTATCGTTTATGGGTTCATGGTTTATGGGTTTATGGTTGTGGAATTTATGGATTATAGGTTTATTATTTATGGGTTTATAGGTTCATGGTTTATGGGTCTATGGGTTTATAGTTTACGGGCTTATGGGCTTATGGTTTATGGGTTGATGGTTTAGTGGTTATTGGTTTATGGGTTGATGGTTCATAAATCTATGGGTTATGGATTTATAGTTTATAGTTTATTGGTTTACGGTTTATGTTTTTATGGTTTATGGTTTATGGATTTATGGGTTATGGATTCATGGTTTATAGTTTATGGGGTTACGGTTTATGTGTTCATGGTTTAAGGGTTTATGGTTTATGGGTTCATGTTTTATGGGTGTAGGGTTTATGAGTTCATGGTTTATGGGTTTCTAATTTATGGATTTTATAGTTTATGGGTTTATAGTTTATGGATTTTATAGTTTATGGGTTTATAGTTTATGGGTTTATAGTTTATGGGTTTATGGTTTATGGGTTCATGATTTATGGGTTTATGGGTTTATGGTTTATAGGTTTATGGGTTCATGGTTTATGAGTTCATGGTTTATGGGTTCATGGTTTATAGGTTTATGGTTTATGGGTTTATGGTTTATGGGTTTATGGTTTATGGGTTTATGGTTGATGGGTTTCTGATTTATGGATTTTATAGTTCATTGATTTATAGTTTATGGGTTTATGGTTTATGGGTTTATGGTTTATGGGTTTGTGGTTTATGGGCTTATGATTTATGGGTTTATGGTTTATGGGTTTATGGTTTATGGGTTAATAGTTTAGGGGTTATTGGTTTATGGGTTTATGGTTTATGGGTTCATGGTTTATAGGTTCTTGGGTTCATGGTTTATAGATGTATGGTGTATAGGTATAGATTTTATGGCTTTATGGATTATGGGATTATGGTTCATAGGTTTGTGGTGTGTGAGTTTATGTTTTATCAATTTACAGATTATAGGTTTATAGCCTATGGGTTAATGGTTCATGAGTTTATGGTTTATATGTTTATGGTCTATGGGTTTATGGTTTATGGGTTTATGGTTTATGGGTTTATGGGTTTATGGTTTATGGGTTTATAGTTTATTGGTTTATGGTTTATGGGTTTCTGATTTATGGATTTTAAAGTTTATGGGTTTATAGTTTATGGGCTTATAGTTTATAGGTTTATAGTTTACGGGTTTATAGTTTATGGGTTTATGGTTTATGGGTTTATGATTTATGGGTTTATAGTTCATGGGTTTATGATTTATGGGTTCATGGTTTATGGATTTATGGTTTATAGATTTATTGTGTATGAGTATATATTTAATGGCTTTATGGTTTATGGATTTATAATTTATGTTTTATGAGTTTATGGTTTATGGGTTTATGGTTCATGGGTTTATGATTTATGGGTTTATGGTTCATGGGTTTATGGTTTATGGGTTTATTGTTTATGGATTTATAGGTTTATGGTTTATGGGTTTATAGTTTACGGGCTTATGGTTTATGCTCTATAAGACGACCAACTATAGATCTATAGTATGTAAACATAATGATTAATATATTCTCTGATTATAGTAGCGCGAAAATAATATAAGAAACTATACTTTATTACTCTAATACATTATAATACATGAATATAGTATCACTACGATCCTAGACTATAGCTCACTACGGTCATCGATTATAGTTTTTTTCTGTAAGGGGTTTTAAACATTTTCAAACAGTTTTGAACAATACAGAATAATTTGAAAATAAATTGTACATTTTTTCGTATATATTATATAAATTTTAATACATATATAAGATAATTCTTACAAACGAAATTATGAAACACTGTTTGAAATTATTTCGAATTTTTGAAAACTGTTTAAAAGTGTTTAAAGGGGTTTAAAAGTGCTTAAAACTGTTCAAAACTGTTCAAGTTAATAAAAAATAGTTCATATTAATTTAAAATTGTTTTAAAATATTTTAAATATTTTAAATAATTTATAATTTTTAAACATAAAAAATTAAAAACTACCAAACATTGTTTGAAATCATTTCGAACTTTACAAAACTGTTTAAAACTGTTTAAAAATGTTTAAAACTGTTTAAAAATGTTTAAAACTGTTTATAAATGTTTAAAACTATTTAAAAATGTTTAAAACTGTTTATAACTGTTTTAAATGTCCCAAATTTCACAATCGTAAACAGTTTTAAACAGTTTTAAACATTTTTAAACATTTTATATTTTTGCTAGGGAAGACCGATTATTTCAACTATAAATTCACTTACTTACATATTATTAATCGAAGTTGTTCACCAAATTTCTCAAAAATAAATTGAAAAAACCTTTTTCTAGTATTGATAAGAGTTTAATATAGAAACACAAAATAGAAAATTTAGAATACCAATAGATCTTGAAGTTATTAGTTAGGATATCATTAGTTTGTTTGCTAACATTTCAGAGAATTTTGTTTATAATACAATGAAAGAAGAAAGATACAATTATATAATAAAATTAATATGAATTTTAATGAATTTTCAAATATTGTAAAGTTTATGCATCGAGACATAATTTGAGCCTAAAAAATCGAATTTAAATGTCGTTATAATTTTTTTTCTAATGATATTGATTAATAAAACTTCTTATTACCTTAAATATATATTAAATATGAAACTTTGATTTATGAATAATTTTAAAAAGTCTCATCCAATGCCTTAAGTTGTTTTGATTAGTCGAAAACTTGATTTTTTTTGTTTGAGTACTTGTCACAGACTTTCTTTTTCAACTAATTAACCTCAAAATCTTCTGACATCTTCAGTTTAATATTTTTACAAAATAATAGTGCTAGAATTTTGATAAAATAAGTTCAAATGGATGTTGAATTGAAATACATGAAATTCACAATATTATTTATTTTTTTCAATTTTTTCTAAACCCAACTTTTTAATTCTTTTTTTTTAAGATACTAAAACTATTATTTTGTATTGATATATAAACTGAAGATCTCTGGAAATTTTGAAGTCAATTGATTGTGAATTGGTTGAGAAAGTCTACGAAATGTACTGAAATTTAAAAAATCAAGTCTTCGACTAATTAAAAGAAATTTTACCATTAGATGAGATTTAAATAAAATTATTTTTGGATTAAAGTCTTGTATTTAATATATATTTAAGGGAATAAAAAGTTTTAATGATTAATATTATTAGAAAATAAAATTAATACTACATTCAAATTTGATTTTTGCAGGCTTAAATTCAGGCTTAATACTAATAATTAATAATAATAATTTTTTTATTCAATAGGAAATTGTATCAACAAATATTATGGGTAAAAACCCGATGAGTCCTATTTCATCTGAAATAGTGGTGGAAGATCTTAAATTACATGCAATAACCTTGATTTTGTACCTCTTTTCTATTACAGATGTATTGATGATATCATAATCTGTATACTCAAAAATAAAATTGACTACACTTTTAATATTTTTAACTTTTATCATGAACATCTGCAATTCATTGTAGAAAAATCGGAACTGATAATTTATTGAATCTCTGCTATTAGCTTCAATAACTTATAATAATTAATGTACTTAACAAAGTGTAAGATACAAATTAATAAATTGAATATAAATATAAGAGTTTTCTTTTTGATTCCAGACAATAAACCCTCAATCCCAACATGGTAGCGATTCAATCATAATTTAAAAATTTGCATTGACTTGTCCACACTAAAGCTATGTTACTACAATAATTATTGTTAGAATAAAAAATCATTTGGACTTGTTATTTTTTCATAAGCTTGGAATGGAAATAAGATATTATGCACGATAAACTTAACCTCGAAATACTTTATATCGAAAAATTGCTTATAACTTTTTATTTATATAGTTTTGATGAATTCTGTAAGTTTCCCGCACTCAAGTTTGATCATACAAATTTATTTATTGTAATTAAACAACTCGATCTAACGTACCGTTTACTCGTGAACTTGGGATTAAAATATTTTTGTATTATTTTAGAAGCTAGCGAGCTCCGTCATGCCCTTAAAAGAAAAGGAGAGAGGGAGTAAAGAACATAAGTGCGCGTGTTGTGGCCAGTATGTACGAAAAAGAAATAAGAGGAAAAGAGAGAGAAAAAGAGCAAAGAATATACATACAAACATTAATCATAGTACATTCTATGCGCATCTATTTTAGTGTAAATGCATACTCATTTCTAAACAGAGTGGGGCTTAGATAAAAAGGAGGGAGAGAGTGAGAAAGAAAGAGTAAAGATTGTAAGTATCCCTACTGAAAAATATATATGAGATCTCATATGAGATCTCATTTATATTTTACATTTTCAACCCCACTAAAAAATATATATGAGATCTCATATGAGATCTCACAGGCGATCTCAAATGAGATCCCACATGAGATCTCATATGCAATCTCATATCAGATCTCATATGAGATCCCGTATGAGATCTCATATATATTTTCTATTTTCAACCCTACTAAGAAATATAAATAAGATCTTATATGAGATCTCACATGCGATCTCATATGAGTTCTCGCATGAGATCTCATATATACTTTATATTTTCAACCCCTACTGAAAAATCTATATGAGATCTCATATAGATATTTCAGTAGGGGTTGAAAATATAAAGTATATATGAGAACTCATACGAGATCTCATATGAGATCTCATATGAGATTGTAATGTGTGATCTCATGCGAGAACTCATATGAGATCGCATGTGAGATCTCATATGAGATCTCATATATATTTCTTTGTAGGGTTGAAAATAGAAAATATATATGAGATCTCATATATATTTTTTAGTAGGGTTGAAAATGTAAAATATAAATGAGATCTCATATGAGTTCTCGTGCCAAAATCTCATATGAGATCGCATGTGAGATCTCATATGAGATCTCATATATATTTTTCAGTAGGGATGTGGCCTGTGACCAGACTGTCCTACATAGCACGTAAGCTTCCTGTAAGCTTAAAATGTCTGGGACAAACTAGCTGTCAGAAATATTCCGAGAAAGATTGTTGTAATCTTCTAGCAAACCTTTTAGGAAGCTTTCTCGTAAGACGTTGGTAAGCTCTCAAAGAATCTAAATAAAAATTTCGGTAAGATATTTATAAAGCTTTCGTGAGTCTTACATGTAGATTTCCTTAAATCTTACAGGAAGATTTCATAAATGCTTTTAGTAAAATTAAAATGTATGGAAAAAATTAATTGTCAGAAATATTTTAAGGAAAGTTGTCGCGTAATATTTTAGGGAACCTATTAGGAAGCTTTAACAAAAGGATTACAGTAAGCTTTCAAAAATCTTAATGATAGATTCTAGTAAAATAACTACTAAGCTTCTAGAATCTGATACATTTTTATAGATTTATTTTATCGTTCATTTAACTTACAAATTATTTTATACAGTAAACAGTTAACATTATTACGCATATAACTCATAAAACGTATAAAAACGCATAAAACGCAAGAAAAATTTTCGACCTGATCGGGGCTCGAACCCATGACCTACAGATTACGAAGCATCAACACTACCTATTACGCTACGGTACGCTTGTTACTAACACTGATCATTTCTTATTTATATAGTTTACGTAACATAAACTTTGTCTTTTATATTCTTTTTAGCATTTGTAAAATTAAATGAAACAGTTAATTAATAGTAAGTTATTAATGATTATTAAAAGTAATTAGAGGTCAGTATAATTATTTTTTTGTATTAAAAAATCAATTCTTTTATACAACTGAAAATATTTTGTGAAAATAATATTTAATTAATTTACTTAATTATTAATACTTCTATTATCCTACAAAATAAATCTAATTTTTTATTGCAAAAAACAATTTTATATAATTTTCCATTGAAAAAATTATTAATAATTTATTGCGCATTTCTAAATTATTTTTCTTGTATGAAAAAAATTATTTTTAGTCAGAAAATTTTGCATTATGAAACTAATTATCAATCAATCTATTATTTACATAAATGTTTATTAATTATTAAAAACCGTATATAAAAAAGATTATAAATGTCTACTTTACCGACATTTCCTTTTTCGTTCCGAGAAATATCCCATAAAATTTTGTCGAAAAGTAACATATACCTTTCTTGGAAGCTAACTGAAAGCTTTCTGTGTTACCTAACTAATGAACCTTACAGGAAGCTTACAGGTATGTTATATGCAAGATTTAATTAACGTTTCCTGGAATATTTCTTAAACATTTACATGAAGCTTTCACGAAAGCTTCCCGAAAGTGATCTTAGTTAGCTTACTAGTGAATCTTTCAGGAAGCTTACTGCAATCTTTCCAGTTAGTTTACTTGAAACCTTTGCTAATCCATTTATTAAGACTTTTGTGTAAGGTTACAGGAAGATAGCAAAAAGATTCCACTGAATATTACATGTAAGTATTAAAGGAGCATTTTTTGGACTTATATTATGCTAACTGTAAGCTTACATTAATTTTCGAAAAGGTGAATGGTAACTTCCACTGGAATATTATATAAAAGTTTCATGGGAAGCTTCCTTGTAAGCTTTTTTGCTATGTAGGTGATCTTTGCATAAATATTTAATGAAAGGTTTCATTAATGTTCCATGAAAGATTACGTGAAAGCATTTATTAACCTTTCTCGTAAAATGCCCGAAAGCTTTCGACGTAACCTTACTAATGAATCTTTCAATAAGCTTGCAATTATCTTTTATGAAATATTCTATTTAAGGTAAGCGGAATATTCTATTAAAGAAAGCTTCAATCTTTTTAGAAAGCTTCCTGTAGGCTTCTACGATTACCTAACTGATGAATCTTTCAGGAAGCTGACAGTAATCTTTCTCAATATCTTCCATGTAACCTTTGCGTATTTATCCATGGAAGCTTTTCTGTAATGCTACTATAAGATTACAAAAAGATTTAAGAAAACATTGCTCGTAAGCTTTTATTATTGATTTATTTATGCTAACTTTTAGTTGACTTTTAGATTACATGAAATATTACAATGAAATATTGATGAAAGATTCAGTGAGCTTTCAGAAAGGTTAATGGAAGCTTCCTCTGGAATATTAAGTGAACGTTTCACGGAAAGCTTCCTTGGAAGCTTCCGTGCTATGTGGGCGATGAAATCAGTTCTTTATCATCGAATAATATATTCCTTTTTTCAACACGGGATGCGGCTTTCTCTTTTGTTTGTCAAAATTAATAGTTAAAAAAAAAATCAATCCTTTGATTACAAAAGAACAGATAATACGACTTGTTTTTAACAGTTGTAGAAATTCTTCAATTAATCTTCCATCGTTATATATATTAATTTTCTATGAAAGTTTTTTTTTATGTTCCGTGAAAGCTTTTATTAATCTCTATTGAAAAATTTCCGAAGGCTTCTGGCGAAAGTTTATAAATGAATCTTTCGGGAAGCTTGCAGTTATCTTTCTTACTATCTTACATGTAACCTTTCTGAATACATTCATGGAAGATTTGCTGAAAGGTTACTGTAAGATTGTAAAAATATTTCAAGGAATCTTGCACGTAATTATTTAGCAATCTTTTTTCTAGATTACATTTAGCTAACTGTAAACTTTCATGAAATCTTTCAATGGAATCTTCCTGTAAGACTTTCTGGAAAGTTTACATTTACGGTGGTGAAAATTCTTTCTGTAATCTTCCATCTTTATTCACATTAATCTTTCATTAAATCTTCCATTTATGTTTCGTGAAAGATTACGTGAAAGCTTTTATTAACTTTTTTTGGAAGATTCAGGAAAGCTTCTGGCAAAAGCTTACAAATGAATCTTTCGGGAAGCTTGCAGTTATCTTTCATGAAAGATTGTATTAAACGTTAGCGGAATATTCTATGAAAGACGAATCTTTTCGGTAAGCTTCCTGTAAGCTTTCACGATTACCTAACCGATGAATCTTTCGGAAAGCTTACAGTAATCTTTTTCACTACCTCACATGTAACTTTTCTGGATCCATTCATGGAAGCTTGGCTAAAAGGTAACTGTAAGATTTTAAAAAGATTTTGTGGAATATTTTACGTAAGCTTTCATTAGCCATTTATTCATGCTTACGTTTAGCTTACTTTTAGATTATATGAAATATTACATTGCAATATTAATGGAAGATTCAGTAAGCCTACAGAAAGGCCAATGGAAGCTTTCACTGGAATATTACATGAAAGTTTCATGAGAGGCTTCCTTGGAAGCTTTTGTGCTATGTGGGGTCTGTAATAAACTGGGAGTAGAGTGAGGGTCATTTTGGTTTTATAATTTCATGACGGTTTTTATGAGCTAAACCCTGCCAGCCCAACCTCATATAGAAGGCATAGATTCAAAAATAATGAATAGTAAAAAGAATGCTTTTAAAGTGCAGTGAATAATAATATGGAAAAATTAATTGAAAGACTGAATTCAATGAGAAAATTGAAAAAGTGAATTTACTAATAAAAGCTTAAGAGATGAATTTCATGATATAATTAGGATTAAAATTCATTAAAATTTAATGTAACGTATAAAAATTAAAGACTTAGTGCTCAATAAGAAAGAATGAAATCGCTTAAGGAAAGTTCTTCTCAAAGAATTGAAAGAAGTATTAAGTGCAGTAAAAGAGATTAATAAAAATCCTATCTTATACATATATATATATATATATATATATATATATATATATATATAATTTTATATTATAATAAAGAGGTACACCTTTTGGTTCTCCGGTTCTCCAGTTTTCTAGAAGTACATTATTTTTTATAATAAGAGAAGCCATTTCAAATTGGGTCTTATGTGTTGGGGCCTTATTATTTCTTAGGCTAAATATTTTTTGAGCCTTATATTTTTTGGGCTCTATATTTTTTTGGATCTATATTTTCTTAGGTCCTATATTTTTTTGGTTCCTATATTTTTCGGGCCTAATTTTTTTTGGCCCTATTTTTTTGGGTTTTATAGTTTTTTGACTACATTGATATATATAGATATTGCTTTTATATAGGATAACAACGTCGTATTGGCCAAAAAAAACATATAACTGGTCTTATTCATACATATTATAACTTCTCCTTACCCTATCACCTAAAAAAGGATAGCACTAAGTGCTCATGTAAAAAGGAAAAGGATGTAAGGTTACAGATTACACAGACCCGTTTTTAGTGTAGCGTCATGCTACATCTAGTCCGGGGTCTCTATGTGTTTGTTTTGTTAGTGATTAGTGTTATATCACCCCTTGTAGGCCAGAATACTCAAAGACTTATAGTCTTATAAGAGCCTATTCATTTATTTTAATTTTGATTCGTAAAACTTTAATTGCTTGTTAATAGTCAATAATTATTACGCACAAGTAAATTCAAACAAGTAATACGTGATTTGAATATAAAGAATTTGCGGACATTCGATTGGAAATAATGCGCGTCAGATTCTCATTAACCGTGAATTGAGTTAATGTTAAATAATATTTAGTACACTTGACAAATTCACAAATTAAATACACGTGAATTTATTACTTAATTATTTTGCTAAATTTAATATTAGTTTTAAGTTAAACAAGATTTATCCTGTTATTACTGCTACCGGTACGGAGCTGGTGGTTATCCAGCTCCTCGCGGACCTGCAGAATGATCAGAAAGAATTTTAGGTGAACACCAAGTATTAAATTTAAAAGAACTTTATTAAAAGCAGGCTGGCCAAAGAGTGCCGTACAATAATTTCGGCGACGACTACATCGCTCTCGCTTGAGCCGCCGTCGCCGCTATCCTCCTCCTCTTAGTTAGATTTTGCGTTGTGGGGGAGATACCTTGCTAATTTTAACTCGCGCTCTGCGCGAGTCCATCTCTTCCACACAATGTTGCGCACACGGAGCCTCTCCTCCTCAAATCCTACATATTGTCTGTAAGAGGGGAGAGATTCTTATTTTACCTTATTATACGATACAGGTACGCTTACATGTGTGTCGGTAATACACTATAATATAATATAAGCGTTTCTCAACACACATGTGAGCGTGTACACCTCTTGTATTAATTTCTATCCTGCGCGTCGGTATAACGTCTAATTGTTATGCCGCGCCGACGTGCAAGATAGAAATTCATACTCTAATGATTTTACATGATTTATATTTTATTCTTTTTTATCTATATGACAGGTTACAATATATATTTATATATTTATATATATATATATATATATATATATATATATATATATATATTCATATTTATATTTAATAATTTTTTATTTGGAATAGTAATAAAATAAGTGTTACGTTAATTGCTTTTAAAAATTATAATATTATATAAATATGTATTTAATTGTTTAGAAAAGTTTGTTGTAAATAGAACATAAATATTAACATAAATATAAGACTTTCTCACTCCAGCTCATCAGGTGATTGGATGCAAGAAACAAAATGGCATCTTCATCAATGTGTATGTTTTAAAGAAATCTGGCATCAATTATTCAGTCCACTAATGCCACGTCACCTCTCTTAAAAACGAGTGCCACGTCAATTGACTTGTGATTTAAGACGTTTACGTTGATGACAAAGAAAAAACTGATGGTAATGATAATTCGATACCTAATTTTCATTACGTATGGATTAAGTATATAGACTGTAAACAAATGAATAAGTGCAGAATCCACTTGCTTTCTAAAAGTGACAATTTACTATTCTTCCACAACTACAACCACAAGACGAAAGTACTGTTCATCATTTATGCTGATTTTGGCTTTGGGAGCGTTATGTTTACTGAGAGTGTCAACTACGTTTGACTTGAAGACTGCTCGAGCATCATCCATAAAAGTTAGAATATCTAGATATCCCAAATCGGATATTACACCAGATCGTAAGCGAGTCTCCAATGGTGATAAGAAGTTATCTCGTTGAACGCTCTTTTTATTTACGATGTTGACGGGTTGAAATTCTTCCTCGACTGGATCCTGTATATAACCGCCTATATTCAAAATACTGCTCAGTTTAGATTGGATAGAAAGTAAATTAAACATTAAAGTCTGAGTAATGCAGTCTGAGTACTGTGAAAGGTCCTATAGCCGATCTGAAAAGGGTCTGATAACTGTCAAAAGTATAAGTAATCAGAAAGCTACTGGTGCATCAATCGCTCAAGAACCTTAGACAAGAAGGAAAGGATAGAAATCGGTCTCATACCATTAATTGTGCAGAAGGAGTTTTATTCAAAGCACTGACCAAAGACTTTTTCCACACTTTTGCAAACTCAGTAAGCTTCGAAAAATCATTTAATATACCGCAGATAAGCAAACTGACAGCAGGAAAACCAGAAAAAATGAATAATTGAGGAGCACCATCATAACCCCTCGCCTGCAAGGAAGAGAGGCTAATCGCCAGCAAGACTTCTTCGGCCGTCACCTGTATGAAATAGAAAGCAGGCCGTAAATCTCCATCAAATAAACTTCAGGGGTAAGCGTCAGCCAACCAAGCAAGAGGAGCAAACGCAATACCGCTGAAGAAATCATTAAGCTTTTCAGGCGAAAAACCATGAGAAGAATCTTTGCGACCAGAACAGATACTTAGATTCTCAAGCTCCTTCCAAATCTATTGTGATTTCATGATTCCAGACAGCCGATCGTGAAAGTAAAGCAGTTTTGCAGTTTCAATATGTAAGTGTGCTTTGTCTCGTACGGTCCTGTGATTAAGTAAGTCTGCGTAGAGTCTACAACGTTTAAAGCGCCTGTAAAGCCTATTTCTCTCAAACATTAATCTGTTAAGCTCAAGAGTGACCCACAGGCGACGACACCAATCCTGACGGACAACCCTGACCAGTACCAAGCGTAACATTGCCTTATCAGATGCGAATACAGGCAGTCAAGACGATCAGCCAAAGGCAATGCACCACTACAGGTGGAATACTCCACAAAACGCAAAAACGCTAGCAAAACAGACTGATCAACAAACTTGAAATCTCAGTAAGTAAAGTCATATAAGACAGACTGAGAGAAAGAAGACTTAACAGTAGCAGTCAGTAAGTCATGGGTGTCGATAAAAGGTACATTAGTCTTCCAGTAATTAATCAAAGTATCGTAGGTATTAATGAGGCATATGGGTAAATCTTTCATAATGTTAAAATTTCACCTGCAACAAATTAAAAAAAAAAAAATACAGGCACACGTATAAAACTAATTTTCTCTGAATGTTGACGTATTATAATGAAAGAAAAAAATCGTGTTACTCACTTTTAAGGGTAGTCTTTTTAACAAACATCAAAAGATAGATTTTCGAGTAAATTTTTCATAGTGTTAAAATTTACTTTCAATAAATTAAAAAAAATTGAAGACATGTATCAAATTTATTTTTTTTAAATGTTGATATATTAAAATGATAATAAAAGAAAAAATCGCATTACTCACTTTTGAAGATAGCTTTTTTTAATATAAGACATTTAAATATATTCATTATTATCACACCCAGGTATAATATTTTACCTATCTCAGATCAGTTTTTTAAGTATTTTGGGCTATAATAGATCATTTTCCATTGAGCTTTTTCATTTTTACATGTTTAATATGTTACAGAAAATATTTAAATACGCAATTTACATTAATAATTACAAAATTTTTTGTAATAAATAAAACATGCCAGAAATGGCAATTTTTTTGGAAAATTCATTTTTGGCGATTCGGGTATTAAAATTGAGTGATATTAGTTACCCAATGGCTTTTGGGATTCCTGATTACAAATCATAAGTGAGTGGAATATCAATTTATTTTTGCTAAAACTGTCAATCTTAGGGTATGAAATTTGACATAGATTTGTGTAGTTTATGTTTTCGAATAAAAATACTTATATTCCTTTTAACCAAATATTTTAGTTTATTTAATAAACATTAAATCTAAAAATTTTAAATTTAAAATCTAGAAATTTCAGTGATGATTCAACTCAACGTTCTAGGTGTAAGCTATTAAATACATACTAAAACTGAGCTTTTTAAAGTTTAAACTCTTTAGAATTAAAACATTGATAGAAACTAGGTAATCGATGTAAATTTGGAAAATTTAATAGCCGGGAAAAATTCAATGATTTCCAGAATACTCGAAATAATACTTCAAAAGCAACTTAAAGATTACATTGAGTATTATAAAATAGTAAATTACAAAGTTCACAACAGAGAAAAGATGAATCAAAGCTTAGGTTTTCATATTAGTGGATAAAAACCTATTTTCAAAAGTGAGTCACGTTTTTTAAGTATAATTTCAAACGAACAAAGAACTTTATCTACACTAGGCACACGTTCCTAATAAAAAAATTTCTCTTTGTGATTCTAAATATTACCTTTTGATGTAGTTTAAAATGTCACCGCTGAATAGTCTTTTTTACAGCATCGTATTTTCCAGAAAAAAGTAAAATATATAAATTTTTGGTAACATTTTAATAACCTTTCAGAAAGTACTGTTGTTAACAGGCACACACCCATGCTCTTGATTTTCCAAAAGTATGTGTATAGATAAAGCTTTGGTGTGAATTTCAAATAAAAAAAGCAGTAGTCATTTTTTTTATAGCGGTAATTTATCATTTTACATGGCCTGGTAACATTTAAATTTCAAAAAAAAAACCTCTTTTCCCCATCCGCCATAAAATGACACGTCTAATTATCATTAAAAATATAACAAAATTAGTTTCTAATAACTCAATAAATCAGTGAACATTTGCTAACAAGATGTGCTATCTCATATTTAGGAGAAATGACGCAGTAACATGATTTTTAAAAGTATGAAAGAATTACCCATATATCTAGCCGGGTATCAGATGCAGCATTATGCTGAGTTAGTCCAAAGAGAACCAAAAAAAGAGAGTTGTCAAAAATTAGTGACCTGAAAAAACAATGCATCATCAGATCTAGACAACTGGTCCGCATTAAAATCACCAACCATAATCTTGGTTTTTTTTTTTTTTTTTTTTTTTTTTTTTTTTTTTTAAAAAAAAAGATTAATATATAAAGAATATTGTCCTCTATATGATTAACCTTTTATATATGGTGAAGTCGAGGAAGTCCCCCGCCCGGCATCTGTTTAACACATTACATCAGGCTAGGACTGTCAGACCCACCATACCGAAAACTTTGACTACCGATGGATGGTCAGCCACTTTTGTAACCAACAATCAACCGATACCCAATGAGGTCGGATTTTTTAAAGAGTCGCGATATAAATGGCACATACACTTATTTTCTTTCGAAAAAAAAGTTAGAGGTACCTGGCCAGGATTCGAACCCATGCCCTCCGCGTTGAAGGCAAGAGCTCTATCCATTACGCCACCGCGCTCTCAACCATAATCTTGGTACTATAGTTATTTATAAAGACAATTAAATCAGGCACAAAGTCACTATGTGCAAGGAAAGGCGCATGCAGTGGTCTATAAACCCCTCCAACCAAGATGGAAGAAGGAAAAGCCTTAGCTGTGATCTCACAGAAAAGATATTCAGGCAATTCAGGTTGGCCTGTCCAACTGCTAATGGATGAGCAAAGACGGACAGATGTGAGAGAGCAATGTATATAAGGAGCCACGGAGTCATCAAGAGTATTGTGATCACGTCGATGGAGAACGTAATTAACAAGCGCAACCGAAAAATCATCAACCACTCGACCCAGTTTTGTCTTAGTTACAGCTATCACGTAAAGAAAAGCACCAGATGCCAAGAAATGCCTAACCATCACAATGTGTCTTCGCAAAGTTTATGCCAAGATAATGACTGCAAGGGATCCTTGAGGAAATGAATTTATATCCAAGAAGGAACCTTGCACTTTGTTGCTTGCAAGAATCTGGAATCTAAACGGTACAGAGACTAAGAAATATAGAGACTAGCTTTGCAAACGAAAGAGATAAGGAGCAATGGACTAGTATACTCACGTGACCAAAGAAAGACAGATTTATCTTTTAAGCCGTCGAGTGAAGGAATGATTTTTTCATGTTGAATTGCTTATACAAGTAATAGTATCTCCACTCTTTTGTCATCGTTTTTCACCTTTTTCTTCTATTTCTAACGTTTGAGAAGTATCCCCATCCGTAGCGGGTTGATAAAGTAGAACATTGTTGGTATATACGCGACTCATAATCTCTTTTAACTTTCATTCATTGCGAATAAATTTTTTTATTCGCTATTTTATTTTATATTAAATTATTTTTTTATTTAAAATAATATTTAAAAAATTTTTAAGTGAAAAAAAGTCGAGTTGAGGTGGGATTGAACCCACGACCCTTTGGATGCGAGGCAAACGCCTATAGCACTACGCCACGGAGCCACCGATCTCGATAGATTTTAAAACTTGTACATCCGATGTTCATCGAATGTATTACGATTTTTTATTATTTAATGAAATATTTAGTCATTAATGATTGTTAATAATTATTCATAATTATTTATTATGTTTGAATTTATAATATATAATCATAAAATTTTAAATATCTTAAGAGCAGGCCGGATTCGCTGTTCTTGTCTAATTAAGATTTTTGTTATTTACTCAAGTATTAATCAATGTATCTGCAAATTTAAGGTTGAGTGCAATAGATATTATTATTACAAATATGTATGCACAAGAAAAAAAATTTATTGCTTTGTTTTTGAGAAAAGTAAGGAACGCGAAAATATTATAAACATAAACTTTTACTTCGGCGTTCCTTACTTTTCTCAAAAATAAAGCGGTAGAATTTTTTTTTCTTGTGCATAGATGTTCATAATAATAATATCTATTGCGCTCAACCTTTAATTTCAAGATACATTGATTAATACTTAAGTAAATAACAAAAAACTTAGTTGTTACTCGGTCGGTATCAGATTTTACGCTGGCTTGGTCTTAAATATGAAAATTAATTTCGATTTACTTTATCGACGCAATATGATAGTGTATGTCAGCACTGCACAGTCGAATGTGCAGGTTTATATAAATTCGTTTGGGAGAGCCAAATGTACAGGTTCATGCAAGTAAGCGAGTCAGATGAATTCCACGAAGTGCCCATGAACCGCCATAGCATATCTACTTGTAACAGTTGCTGGTAATTTATGGTATAACAAAAGATACCCCACAGTTTCAGCAAAATCTGGGACTCGAAGGCCTGATACTCTCCTGGTTAGTGAAATCGAAAATACAAGAAAAAAGTCTAAAAAAGGGTGGCAGACTAACGCAAGTGTGTTTAAGGCGACTACGGAAGTTCGGTTCGATTTTATTTTGTAGTTTACAAATTACACTTTCAATTTCTAAAATTTTTTGAATTTTTTAATTTTCCACCATTTATTATAATCCGTAGAATGGTGGAAACTTAAATATTCTGAAAAATTTTACATATTGAAAGAGTAATTTGTAAACTCAAAAATAAAACCTAACCTAAAATCCGAAGTCGCCTTAACGTAAAAACAAAAGAATAATTTCACAGAAGCGGAAAACTTGGACACTACATAAAGGAATGCTGGCAAGCATCATAGAGCCAAGGACGAGGAGAACAGTCAACTCCAAGAGGTAATCGAGGATCATCAAGAGGCTACGGCAGAAACACAGCTCAATGAGGTTATGGTTGAGGCAGAAAAACGATTCATCAGCGAGAAACAAGAGACAAGCAACGTAACAACGAGGCATCACCTAAAGCATGGGCAACACAGGTAGTAAAAGTAAATGTAAATAGTTTAAGTGAGTTCAAAAATAAAAATCAACACTTAATTTAGTGGCTATAGGATAGTGAATGTACACACCACATTTTAAATGATGAGAAATACTTGTATGATTGCGAAAACTTAACAATTCTATTGATGTAATTTTGCCCGATAATAAAAAATTAAAAGCGACAAAAATTGTTACTGTTAAAACAACGTTTAAAACATATTATGATACAACAGAGATTCATTTGAAAAATGTTTTCATAGTTAAAGATATGAAAAGAAATTTGTTAAATTTTTCAAAAATTACAGAAAATAATACGATTGTAGCTCTAAATAATTATGGAAAAATTTATAATAAAAACCGAAACCTAACAGCTGTAGCATCGAAAATAGATGGTATGTATCATATGGAAGGTTTATGTAAAATTATAAATGAAAAGATACAAACAAATGTAATAAAATTAACAGAAAAAGATAAATGGCATAGAGCGCTTGGTCATGTCAATTTTAAATATTTGCATGAATTAGTAAATGATCGATTAGTTGAGGATTTACCAGAAAAACTAGAAAATGATAATATGACTTGTTCTAATTGTATACAAAGTAAAATGGCTAATGTGCCGTTTGCAAATGAAAGAGCGCATGCTAAAGAAATTCTAGAAATTATTCATACTACATAGATAGTATATGTGAAGGGGGTGAGAATATATGTGCATCTACTATAGTATATAGTAAGAAGCACAGAAGAGAGGATAGCGGCCGCATATGACGGCACGCAATTAAGAGCTGTTCTGGAAAGCACGATGCTCTCGTTTGTATTCTAAAGTTTTCTTTTTCATATTAATGAATTGAATTGAATTTAATTACTGGAAATTATTAACCTGGACCTCTATATTTCGACACAAATAAAACATATGATTTTGGGGGTTTCAAAACGCATTCAATAAATCTGGCATCCAACATATATATACATATATATATATATATATATATATATATATATATATTATAAATATAGGTTGGGTGCCAAATTGCCAGCGTTCCTAAAGTCACTGAAGAAATCTGGCACCCAACATATATATAGATCCAAAATATATGTTGAGTGTCATCCAGCACCATGTTAAAAAATTTAATCCCCAGCGCTGTCTACTAATTAAAACAGATGCATATCTGTTTGCATATCTTCACATTTTAATAAAAAAATCATAATATATTTCCTTAATACTTTCTTATCCACTAATAATAGATTTACATAATTAATATTTAATAATTTTTCGATTATTTTTGAAGTATTGTGAACAAATATTAATAAGTTACAAAAATAGCTGAGTGAAAAACTTCATTTTTATTTGTCAACAAGTATATAATTTTTTACAATATGGACTTTCAACAAAATTTAATATAAATGATTTTTTATGTTTTCCATTTGTTTATGAAAAATAAATTTATCGGTAAATCTAAATTATAATTATTTGTCTTAAGAAAACGAAAATATAGTTATGCTTCAAAAAAGATAAATAATGGAGTAAATATTATTGATATTACTCGATAAACTATTAGTACTAAAAAAATTAATTATTGGATAGATAGATGGATATTATTTTATTTGTATGAGAATACAGAAGCGCGTAATACAATTTATAAATATAGAAACAATAAATATTGCACAATTAATATCACAGTCAGTCACTAAATCTAATAATACTGAATAAGTAAGTCGGAAACAAAAATAAATAAAAGTGATATCACAGAGTAATAATAAAATACACGCAATATAAATTAAAATCGGTCATACAATATCTATCAGTCACAATATTAAAATTTAAAAGAATTAAATTCAATACATAATACAATAAAATAACAAGCGTATGCCATAGCATGAAATGCAGTCAATACACTTACACCTTAACGGCAGGCCGGAGTAGAACCTGATACCGACCGAGTAACAATTGAGTTGTTTGTTATTTACTCAAGTACTAATCGGTGTATCTGCAAATTGAAGGTTATGCGCAATAGATATTATTATTACAAATATTTATGCACAAGAAAAAAAAAATCTATCGCTTTGTTTTTGAGAAAAGTAAGGAACGCGAAAATATTATAAACATAATCTTTTACTTCGGCGTTCCTTACTTTTCTCAAAAACAAATCGGTAGATTTTTTTTTTCTTGTGCATAAATATTTGTAATAATAATATCTATTGTGCATAACCTTCAATTTGCAGATACACCGATTAATACTTGAGTAAATAACAAAAATGCCAATTAGACAAGGACAGCGAATCCGGCCTGCTCTTAAGAGCTTTTTGGTAGCACATACCATAACAAAAAATTTTTATTTGGTTCCACAGCAAAAAATAAACAAAATAGAATTTCAAATTCTTCTCTGATTGGATAGATTAAATATTTCAAATATACCGGTTTGTAACTACCAAGAAGATCTGCACTTTTACTTTGTTGATTCATATTAATTACTATTAATTTGTGTCCAGTACTACGAGCCGAATATTGTACAGAACTTGTTTTTCCTGTATCAGTTTCTCCAACAAGCAAAACTGGCTCATTTTGTGCAACGCAACAAATTATACGTTCCAACAAACATGCTGATGATCGAGTAAAAGAAAACTTTGTCATATCTTTTTCAATAGTTATTATTTCAATTTTCTTCCTTTTGAGTCTACCTCGAACCGGAATAAAGTATTCTGATGCTAAAGCATCAATCGATGGTTTATGTGTTTGACAGAAATATTCAGCTTTTGTTTTTATAATTCCAAACTTGTTACCAATAGCTGTAGCTAAAGTTAATCTTTGATCTGTAAAATAATCGTTACTTTAGACATTGTTATTTAAATACATAAATAATAAAGACAAATCAAGGTAAGATAAATAATTTGCTTTATTTATCTTACCTTGATTTGGTACAGAACATCAAAATATATCTATTGCATCTTGGAATAATTTTAAAGCTGATTCTGGTGTTGCTACTTCAAAATCTATTATGGCTCTTAAACACCACTTAATTAAATCTCTGGTTGAAATCAGTCTTCCAGTTTTTAGAGTAGTCATTTCATCTTCAGTACCCTATTGAAAAAAAACACGTGCAAAATACACGTGTTTTTTACACGTGTTTTTTACATGTAAAATTTGCGTTTTTTCAAGCATTTTTTTCACGTGCTTTTTTCACGTGTTTTTTTCACGTGTTTTTGTTGACGTGAACTATTGTGAAAATTGAAAAAAAACCCGTGTTTTTTGTATATTTTTTCATATTAAAAACTACGCATTTTTCATTAACGAACAATGAGAATGTTTTGTAAAGAGTATTTATAATACTTTATTTTGACCCTTTTGAAAAAAATACGTTCTATCTACACTGAAAAAAAAGCCGAACTCACACGCTGCGAAGTCGATTGTTGTGAGTGATTTGGACAACATTCGCAGCTATTAATAACGGAAAATCGCTATATAAGAGTGCGTAACAATATCGCAGCCAATCATTCGAACTTTCTGTATAAAAGATTACAATTGATCGGAGCAGAGCGCTGCGACTAAGCTGCGTTGTGGCTCGCTACGGCTCTCCGTAGTCTACGGCACAGAAAGCTGAATCCAAGCCCAACGACTAAACTGCTTTGTCGCTCGCTACGGCTCTCCGTAGTCTACCGCACAGAAAGCTGAATCCAAGCCCAGCGGCTAAACTGCTTTGTCGCTTGCTCCGTCTCTTCGCATTGAATCATGCAGAAGGCCGAAGGCAAACACTGCGAATAAACTCTGTAGTCGCTCACTACGGTTCTCTGTACTCTAACGTATACAGAAAGCTGAATTCGAACATAGCGATTTATTGCGTGGTCGCTCGCTTTGAATGCCGATCTCAAGCATTGCGACAACGCTTTGAACACGCTTACTTGGTTAATAAATATCATTGAAAAAATGATAATTTTTACTTCCTTTTATATTTTTTTAATGTTCATGTAATTATGTGAATACATAATTTTGAACTATTTTCAAAAATTTATAATTTATAAATACAGTTAATGCTTTAATATCTTTGATGATTTTTTTTATTTTCAGATTTATTAGGACATATTTAAAGTTAAATAGTTAAAAAACTATACTAATAAATCTATTAACAAATCTAAAAATAAAACAAATAAAAAATTGAGAAAGAAAAAAACTTTTTTAACAAACAATTTATGTAATTATGGATACTAACATTTATGAAGTTATTACTAAACATTAGATTACCTTAATTATATTGTTCCAAATTTCATACGCAAGTTTTATTCACTTGACGAAAAAGGAAAATATTTACAGATGATTTTTATGCTATTTTAAATTCTTAATTAATTTAGGTACATAATAAATAATAAATATTTCCAAGTAAAAAATACTCAAAACCTGGTAAAACTAAGATTTATTGGTGATATCGTCACTACATATTTACACATATGATATCTGATAAAAATGTATTTTTACGTTTTCTTCAAAACAAAGTGCGTTTGAAGAAAGAAAATCTTACAATTGATTAAAAATGACTGTTTTTAATACTTTTCCGCAAATTCAGGGGTTTTCAAAAATTTATTCAAATTTTGAATTGCCAATTACTGTTAACATAATTATTTATGGCCCTTTAGACTCAATAAAAGTTGGTTATGTTGTAGTTGGATCTAAATACCGCTATCGAGTAGTAGGAGATAATATTATATTAAAGGCTATAGAGCTAGCTTTTAAGAGCATGACGAAGCTGTCCGCCTTCTAATAATATTTCCAATCTTAACTTATGAATAAACGATGCGTTTAATCGAGTTTCTTTGCTACAAAGAAAAAATTTGTAAGATTAAACTCTAGTGCGGACAACTCAAGAAATCCACCAAAATATTATACATACAAAGTTATAATAAAAACTTTCAATATGTCGTATTTTAAGGTTAGGTTTGTCGAGTTTGATATCTAATTTCCAATCCAAGCTCATAAAAAAATAAAAAGTCCAAATGATTTTTTATTTTAACAAAAATTATTGTATACCCATATGGAAATAATTTATGTGAAAAACTGTAAATAATTGTAAATAACTGTTAAAAAATGTAGGAATTGAGACATAAATAATAGTTATTTACAGTTATTTACTATTATTTATTATTAATTACTATTATTTACAGTTATTTACAGTTATTAACTGTTATTAACTGTTATTTACAGTTATTTACAATTATTTACAATTATTTACAGTTTTTTATAATTATTTACAATTATTCATAATTATTTACAGTTATTCATAATTATTTACAGTTATTTACATTTTCAAAAATTTTTGAATTAGTGGATAATTTAATGTTATTAATAATTATTTACAATTATTTATAGTTATTTACAGTTATTTACAGTTTTTACAGTTATTTACAGTTATTTATAATTATTTACAATTATTTACAATTTTCCATAGTTTTTACAATTATTTACAGTTATTCACATTTTTAAAAATTTTCGCCTATATATAAAATTATTGAATAAATTTGTGATAATTTTCGAAAATGTAAATAACTGCAAATAATTGTAAAAAACTATAAATAATCGTAAATAACTGTAAATAATTGTGAAAAAAGTGAATAAATGTAAATAACTGTAAATAAATATAAATAACTGCAAATAAGTGTAAATAACAGTTAATAAGTGTAAATAACAGTTAATAACTGTAAATAAGTGTAAATAACAGTAAATAATTGTAAACAATTGTAAATAACTGTTATTTATGTCTCAATTCCCACATTTTTTAACACTTTTCTACAGTTATTTACAGTTATTTACATTTATTTACATTTATTTACAGTTATTAACAGTTATTTACAATTATATCCAAAAATTTTTTCCATATGGGTAAATATAGCTTTAGTGCGGACAAGTCATTATATTTGTTTAATTTAAGAATTTAAAAAGATATTGATAAAATAAAAAAAGCAAAACTCGATTGCTGCAGCTCCGACATGCCGTTAAAATAGTAATAGCGTTGGAAGAAAATTTTCCTGAGGCTTCGAAAGCTGTATGGCAATTTATTAAATATTATATTTTTAAATGTAATCGTACCACAATTTTCTCTAATGTTGCCTCGCTTATGGATAAACTTGATGATCCATTGAATTTTATTGTGACTAAAAAACGGTGTTTAAAAAAAACTACTCCCTAGTCTTGCCAAATATTATTTAATGAAATTTCATAATTTTTATCATGATGTTAAAATATTCAAATAATATTTATAGTTTGATAAATTTTTTATTTAAATTTAAAGTGCTTTTTATAAGTGCTAAATTGAGAAATAACTAGTTTTAGAAAATATTATTGTATTATACACACACACATATATATATTATGATTCACATTAAAAATATATTAGATTTATAAAGTTGATCTAAGTCTCTTATCGATTAAAAATTATAAAAATTTTCTTGCGTTAATTTTATGTTAATCTGATAAATTATTTCGATAATCAAACTCATATGTATAAAAACAATTGTGTTCTTTAAAATTTAGACAAATAATGTTTTAAAATTAAGAATTACAATATTATAAGATTCCAATGAAAACTTTTGACTTTTCACAACTTCAACGTTGATTTATATTGAAATTGGTATCGATGGTTGCGATTTTCAATGAATAGCACATTTTGAAATGTTTTTAGAATAAGTTTTGCTTTTCATTTTAGTTATTGAACTTAAATGAAGTCAACACAACTAAAAATTTGGATTTTGAATAAAATTATAATCAATGGAAGAAAATAGAATTATTTATTTAAAAAAAACGCACGCATTGAATAATACGCAAAACTTTCTCCTAATAAATATATATTCTTTTTTAAATAAAAATTATCGTAAAGATAATATATTTTGAAATTTTGGAAAATTTTTAAATTTTCAACGTTTTTGTATTTGAGGAATTAAATTAAAAAAAAATTTTATGTGATAAGTGAGTATGTGTGCAAGTGTACACGTATATATTTTAATCAATAAATATGTATATTTTAAAAAAAATAAAAATTAAAAAAAAAGTTGTTTTATTCAATGTTACTCTATATTTTGATAATATGCTTTCTCTCTCCATCTGTAAGTAGTTAAACACGCTTTATTTTTCACTCTTGTAGTTTTTGTTCTGGTACTGCATTTTTGTGCCCTAGGGCGTTTTTCTTACAGATTCTTGCACGCTCAATTTGCAAGGCACCGTTTCAGCTATAAATCATCAGTTTTATTGGCGGTCCTTGCATTTTATCTCATAATTTACATCAGGACGCTGCACTTTGGAGGTTAGAATTGTTGCAGTTTTGAGGTTAGTTGGGAGGCAATTTTCATCTGCAGGCAGAGATCCTGGTGGCTGATTTCTCAACCTACTCCTCGACCAATAATATAGAAGTTTACCTTACCCTTTAAGGAGTATACACAAGAGGTTGGAGTTATGGACAGTTGTGCGATCTGTAAGTTATCCACTAATGATAAATGGGGCATGGCAAAGCTCCATTTGTGTTTTACATGCCGGCAGCGCTGTCATGCGAAATGCATGACTCGCTCAAAAATGGAAAGTGGCACAAAATACGAGTGCAAAAGATGCATGGAAAGAATAAGAAACAATTCAAGGTCGTCTGCCGGTGGAAGCATCAAGGCCAATGGAGTTCTACAGGTCGCACGCAAAGCTGCTCCTAATCAGCCAATCAGTGCCTCTACACCATCAAGAACTGACTCGAAAGTGACATCTGTCAACACCTCACAGAAGCAGCCTAAAAGAGTGGAAACTACTTTATCATCGCAAACTTTGTCCAACAACAGCGGTGCCACGGCGGATGGAGGGAGAAGTAGAATAAGTATGCCTTTATCTGATAAACTATTGGGAGGTGGCGCTACGCTCGCTGCCCCGAGTAATAATAATAATAGTAATAATTTTATGAAAAATAATTCTGATGTAGTCCGAGGTGACTTAGATTCTTCCTCATTGCAGGCAGCTGTATCTGCTCTAGAGGGCGCACTATCTGGCAGGCTTGACACAATATTAAATTCTTTTGATCGATTTTTGGCTGTAGAGAGCCAAGTTAAAAATTTTGACAAAGGCCTGCGGGATATTGTGTTCAAAATTGATACACAGAATGAATATATTAAAAAATTAGAAATTGGGCAAATGCAGCTGTTAGAGGAAAATCGCAAACTTAGGGAAATAATAGTCACTTCGGAAAGGAATTTCTTGTCCGCTCTAAATAATAAAATTGAAACATATAATAAAACAATCAGTTGTAAATTTGATAATATTCAAACTTTTCTTAATAACGAGTTTCACGGAGTGGACAAGGGTTTCTTTGACCTTACAACCGGGGTAGCTGGCGTGGCGCAGGCCGTCGCGGATCTCACGGGAATGAATGAGCATACATTACACACATCTAAATCTGTAGAAATGCCACAAACACCACACACTCATACTGTAATTAGTGAGGAGGCACCTCGTCAAGTTGAGACGGAGTGTGGCTCTGGGAGCGGTACATTGGTGATCTCTGGCGAGTTTGACTGTTCAGCAGTTAATGTTGGGCCTGATGATTACGCCTGTGCCGTTCTTGGTACCATTCTTCCGGCAATCAAGCGTACAAATGTAATCTCAGTTAAGAAAATCGCTAAACATGATGATGTAAACGAGGTGTCTACAGATCGTGGGATCAATGGCGGCCCGGGGGGTCCGTTCTCATTGCTGGTTAGACTTTCTGAGGAGAACCTGGTGCATAAGGTGTTTGAGGCTAAACGACAATTCACTGGTTTTTCGACAGCGGATCTTAATCCCTCCCTCCTTGGCAGTCTTCCAGCCATCAAACGCCACGGCTTGATATTTATTAATGAATTTTTGCCTAAAGAAAAATATATTAATTTTAAAAAGTTAAAAAAGTATGCCAAAGAAAAAGGCTTTAAATTTGTTTGGCACAGACATGGTAAATTTCTGGTGAGGAGGGAGAGAGGGGAGAGAGCTCACAAATTTTTTAATGAAAATGATTTAGATAATTTATTGACAGAAAGTAAGAAATTAAAAGACGGTGTGCATGTAATTAATGTAAATTCTGAAACTCCATCGAATATTAAGTGTAATAATAATAATATATGTGATAATAATGAAGCCTCTGAACATCAACGTGTGGCCTCTCCCCAATGACTGCGCCGGGCCTCCTCTGAGGGTCGTACAGGGAGGAGGGGGTGAACTGCGAGCGTGCTTTCTGAATGTGACTTCGTTGAGGGCTCACATTGGGCAGGTACGTGAGTTTCTGAGTGGTGGTCCTTCTTGCGACATATTTGGAGTGGCTGAGACCTGGCTGGGTCCATCTGTTTCGGATGACGTCATTCGGGTCAAAGGGTATAAAGTATTCAGACAGGACAGAAACTTGCGTGGTGGAGGAGTTGCTTTGTATGTTAAAGACAATTTAAAGTGCACTATTTTGGCTACTTCGGATACTCAAACTAATCATAGTGAAGGTAAACCGGAGGTACCTGAGTATATTTTTTGTTCCGTGCAATTGGGCAGCTCCGAAGCCGTGTTGGTTTCTGTTATTTATCGACCTCCTGCAATTTCCTTTTTAAAACTACCGATTTTTTGGATAACTTGAGAAATTTTGCTTCCGAATACTCTCATAAAATTATAATGGGAGACCTGAATGCCGATCTCCTGCGTGAGAGCAGTGATGCCAAATTTATTAATAAATTGTCGGCTGAGCTTTCGTTACGGCTGGTTCAGCACGGTGCCACGCATCACACTCCAACGTCTCACACGTGGATTGACCTGATTCTTGTTGACGATAATGACACAGTACTTGACGCACGCAACTTACCGGCGAATTTTCACAGTCGGCACAACTTAATTGATGTATGTATTTCTTGTCATCGCATCAAGACAGATAATAAAATAATTAAGTATAGAAATTACAAAGATATCTGTCCAAACTTATTGGTACAGAGTTTGGCCGGCTGTGATTGGACGCCATTTACAGTTGGTACAGTTGACCCAGAATCTGCACTTGGCTGCCTCTGTGACAACCTTACGGCGGCAATACAAAATCTAGCGCCACTAAAAACACTTAAAATTGGTAATGATAAATTTCCTTGGATTGATAAAGAGTTGTCGCAGATGCGGCACAAGAGAGATGCCACGTATCGTAGATTTAAACGGACGAAGGAGGAGCGATATCTCTCCGAATTTTTGCAGATGCGTAAAACAATAGATGAACGGACGGAACAAGCTAAAACAAATTATTATCATAATAGACTATTCGATGCTCTTGCTGGAGGTAATGTCTGGAAGGAGTTAAAAGACCTGGGACTCCTGTCCGGACCTCAAGGGGACTTGAATGGATTCACTCCAGATGAGCTTAATGCACATTTTGCAGGGGTGTCGGTCTCGCCACACGATGATACTGCGGAACGTAAAAGGATTCTTTCTGAGTGTAGTGAAAGTGGTTTTGCCTTCAAGCCAATTAATATTAATGATGTAATCCTTGCGATTTCGCATTTTTCATCACAGGCTTGTGGCGAGGATGGCATCCCGCAGAGTGTGATACTTAAAGCACTTCCGGTTATTGGAGAGCATCTTGTGACTCTGTTCAATTCCTCTTTTGCACGGGGGGTCTTCCCTTGCCTTTGGAAGCGCGCACGTATTGTGCCTTTAAAGAAGTGCCCTGCACCTAAAATGCCTAAAGATTTTAGGCCCATAGCAATATTATGTTTTCTTTCAAAGGTTCTTGAGAAGATTGCCCATGACCAACTGCAGGAGCATATTATGACACACAAAATACTTGACTCTTTGCAGACTGGCTTCAGGAAGCATCATTCTACGCAGACTGCCATACTTAAACTTACAGACGACATAAGATCAGGTCTTGACAAGAAACTTGCCACGATACTACTCCTATTTGACTTTAGTAAGGCATTCGACACGATCTCCCCTTCCAAATTGCTTGCGAGGCTTAGATTGATGGGGTTTTCCAGGGCTGCACTCGAGTGGATCAACTCCTATTTATCAGGTAGGAAACAAATGGTTTCTACACATTTAAAAGAGGATTCGGATTGGCTAACAACCAATCTAGGAGTTCCACAGGGTTCAGTGCTGGGGCCTCTGTTGTTCTGCCTTTACATTAATAACATACGTGACACGCTCGACCCCTGTTGTGTCAAGCACATATTATATGCTGATGACCTCCAAATCTATACTCAGGTCCCTTATGAACATCTGAATGAAGGTATTCGTATTATGCAGAGGGCGGCCAGGGCGGTGTCGGGATGGGCTGTCGATGCTTCTCTCACATTAAATGCAAGCAAAACTAAGGCTATCGTTTTTGGCAGTAGTCGTTTTATTAATGACTTTTATGCTGGTGAGCCAAGAACGATTGAGCTTGAGGGAGGTGTCGGCATATCTTTCTCTGATACCGTTACGAGCCTTGGTGTTGTGCTTGACGCTAAGTTGTCTTGGGAGCCGCATATTAATATGGTGACTAAAAAATTTAACAGGATAATGTATAGTTTACGGTTCTTTCGTCGGTACACCACTGAGGCCCTGCGTAAACAACTCGCAGCCGCCTTGCTATTTCCGCACCTCGACTACTGCTCAGTAGTTCTGCTTGATGCTTCGCAGGGGTTGAGAAGACAATTACAAAGACTACAAAATTCATGTGTGAGATATGTATTAGGCGTAGGATTGGGCGATCATATCTCTCCTCATAGAGCTGCGCTTGGTTGGCTGCGTACTGATTCAAGGAGACAGTATTTTATGGCTGTACTTATGTACAAAATCGTGCGCATGAATACTCCCGAGTATCTAGTGAGTCTCTTCACTAGATATGTACCTAGGGTAGCCACTAGGGGAGAGATCAAGGACTTCGCGGTGCCCTTCATGCGTACTGAGACTGGAAGAAATTCCTTCCAAGTTCAAGGTGCGCATTTTTGGAACTCCCTGCCTGCTTATATAAAAATCTTCCATCGCTCGGCAGGTTTAAGTCGGCTTTGAGGACGTACTTACTCGACCTCGAGTGAAATCAATTTTAAGTATTTTAATTTCTGTGTTAATTTATTTTGTTTTGTCCTATATATAGATTTAGGGTGTAAATGTATTTATTGGCGTGAATGATGGATGAATGTTTGCGGAAAGTATGAGTGGTTCTGTTTTTATTAGAAGTCATGACATCTTCGGTATTGTTTTTAAATGTATAATTATTATTTCATTTTTTAATTTTACTATTATTTTGTTATTGTATTGTTCAATTTTATTTTTATAGTATTGTCCAATTTTATTTTTATTGATGTCATGACAGTGATTCCTCTTTTAAATTATGTATTTTAATTCAATGACTGATAGATATTTAAGACTGTTTTTTATTGTAATTTATGTTTTATGCGTGTATTTAGAATAATCTGTGATATCACTTTTACATGGTGACTTACTGATACAGTATTATATATTAATTTTAATAATTGACTGTGATATCTTATCTTATTATGTGCAATACTTTTTATAGAATTATTACTTACTATTTCATGTATTACACGCCTTTTTGTATTCTTATTACAAAATAAATAAATATCTATCTATCTACTTGTAAATCCTCAAAAAGCATTAAAATACTGAAAACAATTAGTAGCATATTGCTATTATACATGCAAAAATAATGAATCACAAACATTGCTAGAATTAAGTTAATAAGTAATTAATTTAAATAGAAAAAATAATAAATTTTAAATGATACAGGTTTATGAATACAAAACAGAAAAATAGACATAAAAAAATATATTTTTTACGCGTACTTTAAATATTTCTTTTCCAGTATAATTTTCAAAGGTAACTTAAATGTGTAGTTTTAAAAATATTAAAATAGTTAATTCAATATAGATTATTCATCGATTATATAAATATAAAAAATTAGGGTAAAAAATTAAACTTAAGAAAAATCGATTTGTTAAAAAATATTTAATTTTAATTATCCAATCTCAGATTGAGAGGTAATAATCTTGAAATGAATTAAGAATTTTTTAAGGAAATTCGGTGAGAAAAAATACTGTATTCTGAATATAATTCTATACTTTACATAAATAAATGACAAAGTAATTGATTATTTGGAGAAAGGAGTGATATTATCGATTTTAAAAAGATGTTTTTTAATATAATTTTATTGTAAATTATTTTCACAGGTAACTTTCTTTACATAATAAATTTTTTTTTAATATTTTCGACATTACACTGAGAACTAGAAAAATTTTCTGGTAAAAATTACAAGGAACAGTGGTAGCATAGTTATAGGCCGCCATTATAGAAAAAAATTCCCATGTTACATAGTAAAATTTACAAGAAAAATAAGAATTTTTATTATATTTCAAACTAAAAAACTAAATTTATTGTAAATCTATAATGAACAGCGCTTTCAATAATTTTCTTAAAATTATATAATTTTTATAAAAAATCACGATTTTTGCATTATACCTCTTAAATTAACTTTAATATAATTATAGAACCATAATTATAAGAAGCAAACATTAGTAGAGTCATGTGTAACTTTATATAGCAATTTTTTTATGAACATTTACTGACTTGGAATTGTCATTACCAGTTTCAATATTGAACCTGATTGTACCTTGTTTTAAGAGAAGGTCACGCTTCTCCTTTTCTTTTCTAATCAAAGAATAAATTTTGCAAAAACTAATTTTAGTAAAAAATGAAGAGAACGCGGCATCTCGTATAAAATAAAGCAAAATTTTCTTTGATAAGAAAAAATTAATTTTATTACTTCGTTTTCAAGAAAATCTTGAAAAAGAAAATTTTTTACCTTAAACTATATGGTTTAAGTTTTTTAACGTTTTCTTGATTATATTAGTTATTGTAAAAAAAAACAATTCTTTGATTAGAAAAAGACGAATATACTCGACCTGCTCTTAAATTTGTTGTTTTAGTTTTCTTAAAAATTATTTGCGTGGTTTAAATTATATTTAATGAAAGAACCTCCGAAAATTTACTTTTTTCCATACCATTTATGCAAAAACCATTCATATAATTTTTCGAAAATTTTGATACTATTAATGAAATTTTCAAGGTACCGTGCAATATTGCTTTTAAAAAAATGAATTTTGTTTAACAATTTGAAAAATGAATAATTTATTCGCAAACAGTTATGTATTTTTTAATTGGAATAGTCACTGTTTAAAAATTGTTTGAAAAAAGTGATATTTAAAGTTGAAACTTTTAAGGATGTACCAATATATCTTTGAAATTTATTTAAAATAATTTTCGTTAGTATATTATTTTATTCCATTTTATGAAATCTTAATAAAATAATAGTCTTAGTTATAACATTAAATCCATAGAACTTGTAGATATATATATATATATATATATATACACGTAAAATTTAACATGAATTCACACGGCTAAATAATAAAAATCAATAAGTCTGGGAATATGTTCCATTTGGTTTCCAAAATAAAAATCAAAAATTTTGAGGTTAAAAATTCAAAGTAATGGAATATTTTTATTTACTCAAATTTTTTGAGTGAAATTAAGTTATAATTACAATATGTAGACTTTTTAACTTACCTGTTAGGTGAAGATCACTATTGAATATACACAAAAACTGCCTAAGTTGATTTGATATTTAATGACTTGACTTAATATTTTTTTTTATAAAGAACGAATAAATTTCAGCGATAACGAAGACAATTTTTGAAAACCCCTGAATTTGCGGAAAAGTATTAAAAACAGTCATTTGAGCTTGGATTGGAAATTAGATATCAAACTCGACAAA
Organism: Anastatus disparis; assembly: GCA_017163975.1. Lineage (NCBI taxonomy): Eukaryota > Metazoa > Arthropoda > Insecta > Hymenoptera > Eupelmidae > Anastatus > Anastatus disparis. The sequence continues at coordinate 524,138 of JAFFSR010000238.1, forward strand.
CCTAACCTTAAAATACGACATATTGAAAGTTTTTATTATAACTTTGTATGTATAATATTTTGGTGGATTTCTTGAGTTGTCCGCACTAGAGTTTAATCTTACAAATTTTTTCTTTGTAGCAAAGAAACTCGATTAAACGCATCGTTTATTCATAAGTTAAGATTGGAAATATTATTAGAAGGCGGACAGCTTCGTCATGCTCTTAAAAGCTAGCTCTATAGCCTTTAATATAATATTATCTCCTACTACTCGATAGCGGTATTTAGATCCAACTACAACATAACCAACTTTTATTGAGTCTAAAGGGCCATAAATAATTATGTTAACAGTAATTGGCAATTCAAAATTTGAATAAATTTTTGAAAACCCCTGAATTTGCGGAAAAGTATTAAAAACAGTCATTTTTAATCAATTGTAAGATTTTCTTTCTTCAAACGCACTTTGTTTTGAAGAAAACGTAAAAATACACATTTTATCAGATATCATATGTGTAAATATGTAGTGACGATATCACCAATAAATCTTAGTTTTACCAGGTTTTGAGTATTTTTTACTTGGAAATATTTATTATTTATTATGTACCTAAATTAATTAAGAATTTAAAATAGCATAAAAATCATCTGTAAATATTTTCCTTTTTCGTCAAGTGAATAAAACTTGCGTATGAAATTTGGAACAATATAATTAAGGTAATCTAATGTTTAGTAATAACTTCATAAATGTTAGTATCCATAATTACATAAATTGTTTGTTAAAAAAAGTTTTTTCTTTCTCAATTTTTTATTTGTTTTATTTTTAGATTTGTTAATAGATTTATTAGTATAGTTTTTTAACTATTTAACTTTAAATATGTCCTAATAAATCTGAAAATAAAAAAAATCATCAAAGATATTAAAGCATTAACTGTATTTATAAATTATAAATTTTTGAAAATAGTTCAAAATTATGTATTCACATAATTACATGAACATTAAAAAAAAATATAAAAGGAAGTAAAAATTATCATTTTTTCAATGATATTTATTAACCAAGTAAGCGTGTTCAAAGCGTTGTCGCAATGCTTGAGATCGGCATTCAAAGCGAGCGACCACGCAATAAATCGCTATGTTCGAATTCAGCTTTCTGTATACGTTAGAGTACAGAGAACCGTAGTGAGCGACTACAGAGTTTATTCGCAGTGTTTGCCTTCGGCCTTCTGCATGATTCAATGCGAAGAGACGGAGCAAGCGACAAAGCAGTTTAGCCGCTGGGCTTGGATTCAGCTTTCTGTGCGGTAGACTACGGAGAGCCGTAGCGAGCGACAAAGCAGTTTAGTCGTTGGGCTTGGATTCAGCTTTCTGTGCCGTAGACTACGGAGAGCCGTAGCGAGCCACAACGCAGCTTAGTCGCAGCGCTCTGCTCCGATCAATTGTAATCTTTTATACAGAAAGTTCGAATGATTGGCTGCGATATTGTTACGCACTCTTATATAGCGATTTTCCGTTATTAATAGCTGCGAATGTTGTCCAAATCACTCACAACAATCGACTTCGCAGCGTGTGAGTTCGGCTTTTTTTTCAGTGTACACTGAAAAAAAAACCCGAAGCCAGCGCTGCGAAGTTAATCTGAGCGGTTGCATGCGAACAACATTCGAAGCAAGTGATTACAGAAAATCGTAATGTATGAATGCGTAACCATGTCGCTGTAAATAATTACGACTTTCTGTGTAAACGATTACGCTAATCCGAGCAGAGAGCCACAACTGTGTTGCGAGCACGCTTGCTCCGACTCTCCGGCATCGCGCGTGCAGAAAGCCGGAACCAAGCACTGCGGCAGAGCTGCGAGCTTGCTTGCTCCGACTCTCCGGCATCGCGCGTGCAGAAAGCCGAGACCAAGCACAGCGGCAGAACTGCGAGCACGCTCTTTTTGACTCTGCGGCATTTCTCATGCAGAAAGCCGAGACCAAGGGTAACGACAGAGTTACAGGCTCGCTCACTTTGAATTTCTGAACATTGACGTACCAAAAGCGAGGCCAAGCACTCTAAACGTTAAAAATTTACATTTAAAAAAGCAAAATTTCTTTTTCTTTTCTTTTTTTTGTAAGTTTTAACACTTTATGTGAAGTATAATTTATTTAAGTAAAATTCTATAATATTATAAAAATTAAATTTTATTTCATAAAATTTTATTTAAAATGTTTCTTAACTTAAAAATTAATGTGATATTTTACTTTTACCATTATTCGCCTGAGTATATTAATGTAATAATGTAAATTTATAATTTTGATTTATTTTTAATACCTTATTTGTGCGATTATTAGTGCTTTTATACCTTTGAATTGATTTTAACTTTATTTTTATCTATCGTATTTTTATATATTCGTATTTTTATAAATTCGTATTTTTATAAAGCTGATGATGAATAAAATGTACTCGTCAAGCGTAACGATTTCAGTTTCTCTTATAGATGGTAAAGTTACAATTCCAATAATTATAAAATTAAACTTAGATAAGTCAAAGTAATTTACAAAAAATTTGTCTAGATATTTATAAGTAGTCATTTATTAAGTTATTCTTTATAAACTATATGATTGTATTGTTACAAATTTCGTATACGAATGTAGTTCTCTTGGTGTATGAGGGAAGATATGATATTTACAATTGATTTTTATGTCGTCTAATGGTATTATTATTATTATATATATATATATATATATATATATATATACATGATATCTGATAAAATATTTATTACGTTTTCTTCAAAATTTAATACGTTTGGAGAAAAAATTATTTTGATTGATTATAAAATGACTATTTTTCATACTTTTTTATGAATTAAGAAGTTTTCAGTTATTTCCCCGTTGTCGCTAAAATTTAATTATTCTTTAAAACTAAAAAAAAATTATTTAAGTCGTTAAATAATAAAATAACTTGGGCAGTTATTGTGTATATTGAATAGTAATTTTTCACTAATCAAGTAAGCTAAAAAATCTACATATTGTAATTTCTAAAAATTCAATCACATTCTAGATATTTCTAACAAAGATGTTTCTATTAAATTTTTATTTTGGTTTGATAGTCTTGAGTAAAAATTCATTAAATTATTAATTTTAAAAAAACTTTCAACAATAAAAATATTTCTGTTAAGAAATTTAAGAAAGTTAAAATTTTTATGTTAACATTTTAACTTTGAAAATTACATAAAAAAAATTTGTGTTTCATTTGTAACACTTATGTGTGTTAAAATTACAAATTTTTTCCACTGTGTACTTTATTTTTTTAAATTTTCAATATAAAATATAGTGAATTTTTATTAGTTCTGAAGAGGGTAGTTAGATACGATCTAAAAACATTGGCTACATAATAAAAGTTTTTTTAGCAAAAACATTTTGGTTCGTTTTTGATCAATATGTTTACTTTTCAATTTAATAAATCTCATTTTACTTCAAAGCTACAAAAGAATTAATAAATGTACTTAGAACCGGTACATACTTTTTATATCGTTATAAACTTTAAGAAAGTATAAAATTACATTCATCCCTACTCAATTGAATAAATATTATATATAAAATATTATAATAAATATCATTTTCTTAAAAATACGTTAAACAATTAACAAATGCAATTTAATAAGCTATATATAAATATATATATATATATATATATATATATATATATAATATTTATAAAAGATAAAAGAAATAACGCTGCTACTTTTTTGAAATTATTGTATTTAAAATTGGAACTACGACCCAAAAATCAATAGTAAATATCTTCCCTCTAACGCCAAGCCAACTCCATTTGAATAAGAAACTTGCAACAATACAATAATATAGTTTATAAAGAATAAGTCAATAATGACTACTTATAAATACCTAAAGAATTTTTTTTTTCAAATTACTTTGAACTTTCTGAGTTTCAAAATGTCCTAATACATCTATAAATATAAAAAAAAATAAGAAGGATTAAAATAAAGTTAAAATCAATTCAAAGGTATAAAAGCACTAATAATCGCACAAATAAGGTATAAAAAATAAATCAAAATTATAAATTTACATTATTACATTAATATACTCAGGCGAATAATGGTAAAAGTAAAATATCACATCAATTTTTAAGTTAAGAAACATTTTAAATAAAATTTTATGAAATAAAATTTAATTTTTATAATATTATAGAATTTTACTTAAATAAATTATACTTCACATAAAGTGTTAAAACTTACAAAAAAAAGAAAAGAAAAAGAAATTTTGCTTTTTTAAATGTAAATTTTTAACGTTTAGAGTGCTTGGCCTCGCTTTTGGTACGTCAATGTTCAGAAATTCAAAGTGAGCGAGCCTGTAACTCTGTCGTTACCCTTGGTCTCGGCTTTCTGCATGAGAAATGCCGCAGAGTCAAAGAGAGCGTGCTCGCAGCTCTGCCGCTGTGCTTGGTCTCGGCTTTCTGCACGCGCGATGCCGGAGAGTCGGAGCAAGCAAGCTCGCAGCTCTGCCGCAGTGCTTGGTTTCGGCTTTCTGCACGCGCGATGCCGGAGAGTCGGAGCAAGCGTGCTCGCAACACAGTTGTGGCGCTCTGCTCGGATTAGCGTAATCGTTTACACAGAAAGTCGTAATTATTTACAGCGACATGGTTACGCATTCATACATTACGATTTTCTGTAATCACTTGCTTCGAATGTTGTTCGCATGCAACCGCTCAGATTAACTTCGCAGCGCTGGCTTCGGGTTTTTTTTTCAGTGTACACGTATTTTTTATAACTCTTCGAAGATCGAAGAGCTTCTAAGACCCAGAGTGTCTGGCTTCATATATCTTGTGTCTTCGAAATTTGTATAGGGGATGACAAAACTGAGAAAAACGCCACCTAGTGATTTAAAATCGCTATTGATGATCGATTATGTCGGTTTGACTCTAAGTCACTAGGTGGCGTTTTTCTCAGTTTTGTCATCCCCTATACAAATTTCAAAGACACAAGATATATGAAGCCAGACACTCTGGGTCTTAGAAGCTCTTCGATCTTCGAAGAGTTATAAAAAATACGTGTAGATACACAACGTATTTTTTTCAAAAAGGTCAAAATAAAGTATTATAAATACTCTTTACAAAACATTCTCATTGTTCGTTAATGAAAAATGCGTAGTTATTAATATGAAAAAATATACAAAAAACACGTGTTTTTTTTCAATTTTCACAATATTTCACGTCAACAAAAACACGTGAAAAAAGCACGTGAAAAAAATGCTTGAAAAAACACGCAAATTTTACACGTAAAAAACACGTGTATTTTGCACGTGTAAATAACACGTGTAAAAAACACGTTTTTTTTTTCAATAGGGGTATTTTCAGAAATGTCTATATCATGATACCCAACTGAAAATAACAGAAACACATCAACTATTCTTGTAGCAATGGTATTAAGCACTGGAAATAAAGTTTGCACAACAGTAACTAATTCATATTCAGACAATGGTTCCATATTAACACAAAGCCAATGTTTCCTAATAAACTTATTGCTCCGGATGTTGGTCTATAAAGACCAGTGACTGTTGTAAGTAATTTTTGGGTTACAAATAATTGGAATCCACTTTTAATATGAATAGTATCTCGATAACCTGGCACAGATAACGTTCCAGTTTCCATTAAATTACTTAAAACACTCGCAACATTCAATGCTGCACTGTCAATATCCTCAAGAAGTAGCCATTTTTCTTCTGTCGCTGCTTGTGTTAATACACCTGGTTGCCATATAAATTCTCCAGGAATATCTGTACATCTGTATGTACCCAGAAGCATTTTTGAATCTGTTTGATCACCTAATTATACTTTAATGAAATCCGATGGACCATGTCCAGTTATTTTTGCCAAATATTCTACAATAGCTGTTTTACCACATCCAACAGGACCTTGTAAACAAATAGATTTTCTTGATGCTACTGCAAAAGTTAAATTACGTAGATTTTCATCTATAGATTGTACTGAAACTAAATCACTTTCGTCATTTCTCATTTCTTTGTTGAAAACTGGTAACAAAACACCGGCAACAGACACAATAGATGAAATATTTTTAGATATTTTTTCTGTTTCTTTTGAAGAGTCACCCAATTGTAAAATTGTATTTATATTATTTTCTTTGACGTTGGTTATGAATTTATCAATATTACTAATTAAAGCTTTGGCACAATCTAATTTTATTGATTCGGACATTTCCAAAACTATACCAACACATTTTATGGCCAACCTGAAATAATTATTTAGAGCATTAAAGTTATTTGAAATTATAATGAAAAATTTAAAAAAAAATTTAAGATTCAAAATAATATTATTGTTGAGGATAATTTTAAAAACGTTAAGAGGAGGCCGTATCATTCTGTCCTTGTCTAATCTAAATTTTCGTTATTATAAATAAATAAAATATTTTCATAGAAAAGTAAGACAACCGCCCAATAGAGCAAAATACAAGCAAACGATTCTTTTCTATGAAAAAATATGAAATTTTTATTATTTTTCGAGTGAAGTCTGAAACGGAAAAACAATCGAACTTGATTGAGTTGATTGAACTGTTTTTTCGTTTCAGACTTCATTAAAAAAATAATCAAAATTTCATATTTTTTCATAGAAAAGAATTGTTTGCTTGTCTTTTGCTCTATTGGGCGGTTGTCTTACTTTTCTATAAAAATATTTTATTTATTTATAATAACGAAAATTTAGATTAGACAAGGACAGAATGATACGGCCGCCTCTTAAAAAGTTTTATTTACCATTTTACTTCGTCATTTTTATTTGTCAGATATTTGTAAAATTTGGACCAATTCCATTTATATTTGAAGTGATCTGGTGAAGTATCTTTCAGCATTTGTTATTTTGGAAGCTTTTACACTATTTACTTGCGTAACAGACTTTAAAGCACTTTTTAGTCTATTAAATTTGAAATTTCTTAATTTTGCAACTGTGACATACATTAAACAAGACCTTGATCTTTTTTAAGAAATGGTCTTTTTAATACAGGCTTATATTAATTTTCATTATTCATTATTTCTAAGTCTTTTAACCTTTGGCTATTTCATTATGTCCAATTGCCTTTGATACATTGCTTATAATCCCTTCAGTATGGTTTAATCTCTTCTTCAATATTTTTTTCACTGTGCAATTTTTCAGTTTCAGCTCTGTATTTGTTATTAGTTAATGGTGAATTGAATAAAACATCTGAGAAATTTGAATGTCGACCAATCACATGAATAATTACAATTGAAGCAGTGAAAAAGGACACTGAAAAACATTAAATTATATTAAATTATTTATTATTATTATTATTTAATATATATTTCTTAAATACATGTTCAATATTATCTGTGTGTTTACTTGTAATTAAAACTCAATTGTCCTTTTGTGACATTTAAGAGTCTCTTGAACATTTTTGTGGTTGAGCCGGCTTTAATTTTATTAAAAGAAATTTTATTTTTAGCAACACTATGTAACAAAGCCTGATTGATCGTTGTAAAAAAGCTATAACTGTGCTAGATGTTGAACAAAAACTGGAATTTTTAGCTTTGTCAAATTTATTATTAACTTCAATACCAGATATTATTTTTGAATATTTTTACTTGTTCAGATGTATAGGATTAGGACTACCAGACTTTTTTCTTTATACGATTTGAAATACTTTTCGTTGGAACATTGTTTTTCTTCGATCTTGGTAAAGAATTGCATCTTTCAGCATTTGTTTTTTTGGAAGCTTTTACACTATTTACTTGCGTATCAGACTTTGAAGCACTTTTTAGTCTATTAAATTTGAAATTTTGTTATTTTTAAACAGTTAAAATTTTTAAAATAAAATTAATATTTTTAATGACCTTAAAAAGTTGAGAATTTTGATTTTACCTTTAATGAAAATCTTAAAAATTTGAACTTCTTTTGGATATGTTTATGTAATATTCCTCAAAGTTGATTTTTATTCAAATCTGTCCTCACAGTTGGTTTGAAAAAGAATTCATAGAACCCTCCACTTTTGTTCTCAAATTTTGATGCGCAGGCTGAAATAAAACAAAATTTAATGAAAATTTTTGAAATTATTTTTAATTTAAATAATTAGACAAAAAATTATATAAAAAAATAAAAGACTCAAGGTTTTTTAAATTAAAAAAATATGCTTTTTAAATTTAATTTTATCTTAATATTTTTTTATTTTTTGGTTACGCTGTACTTTTAGTTAATTTAATAATTACTATTAACCTTAAAATAAATCAATTGTTTATATCAATTTTTCAAATATCAACTAATTTCAAGGTATGTCATGTTTAGCATTAAATTGTCATTATTTTAAAACTGCTACAATTTCAAAAACTAAAAATTATTTTCTTACCAGGAGAGGCTATGAGCTTCGGGTCACAGATCTTGATGAAACTTTGGCATATGTTTTTAGGTACCAAAATATGAGTAAAGCTAGAGCGGTACGGTCTAACGCTTCGAAAAACTGAAATTATAGACGTTTCTAGTCTTATTTTAAGAAAAATGTAAAAAAAGCTCCTAATTTAAGTATGAATAATCCAGTCTAAAAATGTCTTCAATAAATCAACAGGGACTAAAATAAAAGTACAGAAAGCAATCTTTAATTTGCCGTTTTCAGAATTAAAAAATAATAATTAGAACCAGGGATATGTTTGTTCAAAGTTAAGAAGCAAGAAAGTACCAAAAATCACAAAATCACTGTCCTTTAGAATTTAGATGATTTTCGGTACTTTCTTGCTTCTTAACTTTGAACAAACATATCCCTGGTTCTAATTATTATTTTTTAATTCTGAAAACGGCAAATTAAAGATTGCTTTCTGTACTTTTATTTTAGTCCCTGTTGATTTATTGAAGACATTTTTAGACTGGATTATTCATACTTAAATTAGGAGCTTTTTTTACATTTTTCTTAAAATAAGACTAGAAACGTCTATAATTTCAGTTTTTCGAAGCGTTAGACCGTACCGCTCTAGCTTTACTCATATTTTGGTACCTGAAAACATATGCCAAAGTTTCATCAAGATCTGTGATCCGAAGCTCATAGCCTCTCCTGGTTAGTGATTTTAAATAGTTTAGAATTTTATTTTACCTCTAATGTAAATTTTAAAAACTTGGATTTACATAATATATATTTTAAATTTTAATGACAAGGAAGATGCGCTGTTTCAAAAAAAATTCTTGATCATCTCTATTGTAAGACAGGTTTCAAAACTATATGTGTTAAAAATTGCCAATAATATTAATTTGTAAATATGAAAAATATTAATGTAGATATAAATAAAAATTATTATCAATTATTTATTAGTAAATTTTCTTTTAAAATAGATTTTTTTAAATTCTTGTTGTATTTTCGCGCTTTTTGATGATTTTCTTTTGTCAATACAGAAATGACGCGGGACATAGAAGTATATTTGAATTTAGAGATGGTAAAACAAAAGACTACTGAAAAAGAATATTTTTCTAACAATGAAAAGATCTTGTGTTCATGTTTAGAAATTACAAATATTGTTATTGTTTTAAACTGTTGTAGTTTTTTCTAATATAAAATAAGGAAAATTTAATTTTTCTTTTTTTTCTTATATTTTAGAGTAATAATAATTATTCTGTTTCGCAATTAGAAAAACTTTTTATTTTAGTTCGATAAGTTTTAGTTTTAAGAGTTTTTAATTAGTGTTTAATTGACATTGTGTTTTTTAAAATTGAATTTCAAAAGAAATAAAAATGACAAGAAAGGGTCCAAAAGCTGCTGTGTCTCCAGAAGAAATTAAAAAGGAACTTTTAGAATTTAATATTCTTCAAAATGGAATTGTTAAGAAAAAATCAGATAGTGTATGGCTTGAAATTTGTGCTGTGTTTGATAATTTAATTAAACCAATCAATTGTTACTCTTTTTTGATAATCTCATAAACAAACATAACCTATGATTTTCCTATTGCATACAATGAATTTGAGTGCCATTAGCAACAACTACGCGTATATAGAAATAAATTAATCGAATTCACTTAATATATATCATTTAAATTTAAATCATTCAATCATTTAAACTTTAATAAAAAATGTGCTGTTTCGACCGACAAAAATATTCTAGAAACAAACAACAGCGTCGCTATGTGCGCGTTGCCACTGCGCGATGGTATTTAAAAATTAAAATAATGGGTGATCAGATGTGAGATGAGATCAGTTCATCATATAAAAAATAAATTTTATTAAACTCTTGATAGATCTACTAACGTGAAGAATATTTCGTAAGTACATACATTATTTAATTGTTCTTATCTTTGTAAGATTGAAAATATTTTTAATTTAAGAACGTATGATTATTGGTATATTTTTAATCTAAGAACGTGTTATTATTGGTAATCTTAACCTATCCTAACCTAATAATTATTTCAATTTACTGAAATTGTTTAAATTTATATAACATACTAAACTTTAACGTAAATAAAAGAAGCACATTTTATGCTTGGGAGTTTCTTTGTTTTTATTGATTGCTTTTTTTTTAACAGGTCATTTCTTATTATCCACAAGCCTTTAATACTTCGATAATATGCCACATAATGCCCTATGCCACCAGAAATATATTGGATTACACCACTTAAAATATACTAGCAGTCTTTAATTTGCAATTTAGTAGGTATATAATCCAACTGTGTTTTTAAATTTTCTCCATCTATTCCATTTTCTTTTGCATAGGCGGAAGACTTATAGGCATCTTCAACATCTATATACAAATATGGACCCAATTCATAATTGCGACGGGCAGTATTTAATTCACATTTTTGGCAGTAGACAACTTGACTTGCAAAATACTTATTTAAACCATCTTCCAGAGTGGAATAGTTATCAGCCCATACAATTTTAATATTTGGAATAGGTATTACTGTTTTTGTTATAATTTGTTTATTTTAGCACAGGTTACATGTTATTATTTCCTTTGTTGCATTATAATTTTTCATTAGATTTGTAAATATAAATCCTACATTATTGTAGCAATCTAAATAATTATTTTCAATTTTCAAAAATGTACTCAAGATGTGAATTCTGTTTGCATACATAGTATTGACATTACCATCTATAAAATATCGCAATACAGCACTTGCATAACAGTGAAACTGCAAAGCATTCGCTTCATTTTTTTCTGTTTCTAAAAAGTCCTTAAAAGGTTGAATGCTGCAACTAAAGCTTAAAATTTCTGTAATAGAGTCAAATGGACAAGTATTTGTCAAAATAACCTTTTGTCCATTCAAATATTTAGCTTGTAATAAGCTTCCATTTCTAATATTTCCTCTGCTGCTTGTTTTAGTATATTTATTTGATGTTTTTGTTTTTGCAGGTGAACATCAAAGTCTGGAGCTGGAGTAACATAAGTTCCTCTGATTTTTCGAGTGCTTTCTGTACATTCAACACCTTTTGATGTAACACTCGTGTAAGTTTTGCAATTATTTTCTATTACTTCATTTTCTTTTATAATCGATGGTGACTTTGTTATATTTGATCCAGAAAAATTAAATTGCTGATCATCTTTAATTACTGGTATATCTGATAAACGATCTAGAATATTTATTTATTCTTCTATCACAACACAGCTGTCAGATTCATCTTTCAAAGATTCATCAGCAATCAATACTTCTTTGACAAATTCTTTTTGTATACTAAAGTGCATATCTTCATTTTCTTCATCCAAAATTTTATGAACGATATCCTCCGTAGATTTATTAGCAATGAATTCTTCATTGATAAATTCTTCATTCATAAAATCTTTTTGTACACTTAGGGGTATACTTTCATTTTCTTCATTAAAAATTTCATGAACAATATCCCATCTGTTTTCATCTTTATTTTCTAAATCGTCAAGTTTTTCATCAACGGTGTGCTTATTTTTCCATGACTCCACTTCATATAAATAGTCATTACTATCATTCTTTCTTTTATTTTTATCGTAAGCCTTTTTTTCTAAAATACAATTATTTATCTTTGCTCTTGCAATTTTCATATCTGCATCCAATTGCTCACAATGCTTTACAATAAATTTATCAATTCGAAGTGGAATCTTATTTTCTAATATAGACCCTTTAATTTGACCAAAATAGGTCTCGGATCTAGCAGATGTTGCAACCAGTCTACTATTATTAAAGTAATTGTTCATGACGTTGGTCCAACAGGGGAACTCTTTACACAAATCCGTTAAAGATTTTACGAATTCAGGTAAATAATATTCGTTAATAGGTGTTTGAAAATCCTCTTTAAAAGAGTTTTCCACTTCAACACTCTCTTGAATATCTTTTAAAAATTCGTCTATTAAGGTATCTTTTTGTTTTTGATCATCTTCGTCAAAATCACATTGGAACAGTGTCCCTGTTTTGAAATCACCTTTGTCTTTTTGATTAATCTCAAAATTGAAAGTTTTTATTTTATCGATGATATAATGCAGAAACACAATTGTCATTATGCATCTTACTGCTAGCCACAGTAAAAATTTGTTTGAAGAATTCAACAAAATTTTGTAAATTATCAATAGTTGACATGACGCCAACGCTTCTTTTGTATAATTCTTGCACCCTTGGTGCAGCCTTTATAATACAGGACCATTTTGTAACAGCATGTTGCAAATGTGCAACATCTGTACGTAATTGAGTTTTCAATACAATGCTATTGTTGCCTTTTAAAATTTCAAGATATCGATCATTATACTGTTTGAAGGTCATTATATTAAAAGCTAGACAAATAGCATTCTGAAGTGCTTTTCCCATGTCAGTGACAATTTCTTTTGGGCAATATTTTGCTCCAGATTTCAAAAATTCCCTTAGCCAAAATGTGTAAAAATTGGTATCGTTAATTTCTGAAATTGTCTGGCAAACAGGAATTATAACATCATCTATATTCGTGAGTAACACTGGTAGAAAACAATTCCTTTCATCTTTATCTGGAAATTTAAGTGATGTTACAACAGAGCCAGTTGCATCTAAAGAATACGGATTTTTAAAGTGTTTCAGGATGTCCTTGTGTATCTCTATTTGTTCTGGACTCCAGTAAGTGACATAAAAATGCTGTAAGCTTATATGTTTTATGAATTTAAAATAATTAATATCCTTATTTAAATTCATAATGGAATCAATTACTGATATTCCTTTTTGAATACCGAGTTTTTCATTTTTGCTCTCTTGGCGTGCTTTTTGTAAAACATTTAAATTATATAAAAAAGCTGGTTTGGGATCTCCATAATCCATCTTAACTTTTGCCTGCTCTTGACGCCATTCTTTTGGTTTTTGACCACTCAATTTCTCTTTAATTATTCTTCGTTGCAAGCCTTGTAATCGATTCTTTTTAGCATGAGGAATATTCCTTGAATCTTTAGTTTTCACTATAAATAAAATTTCTTCATCATTACATGGCTTATTTTCGCAAACGATTTCTACCTCTTCTTGGCAACTGGTACAAGATCCAAATATTTGTATAAAGGCTACATGGTCATCAACAATGTGCCTTTTAAAGCTGTACGAACAAGGTAAATTTTTCTCATTCCAAATAGCTTCTTTTATGATATCAGACCATCCCTCTTGTAAGGTTTTGCTTTTTTTTTGTCCATTGTCATAAATTTTTTCAATAGGTTTAATTTTCTGCTTAATTGTCTGCTTCTGATATTTTGATATCAAATATCAGAGTTTTTGCATTTTGAGAAGCTTTTCTCTTCTTCACTGGTGGACTTTCGTCGCTGCTACATTCTTCAGTACTTTCATAATGTCTTTTATTTTCATTAAAACTCTCATTATCTTTCACTGGCTCTTCCAAACCTTTACTTTTTTTATAATTTGTTAATGAATTGTATCTGTCTTGAGTCACAAAAAAATACAAGTTAATTGGTTTAATTAAATTATCAAACACAGCACAAATTTCAAGCCATACACTATCTGATTTTTTCTTAACAATTCCATTTTGAAGAATATTAAATTCTAAAAGTTTCTTTTTAATTTCTTCTGGAGACACAGCAGCTTTTGGACCCTTTCTTGTCATTTTTATTTCTTTTGAAATTCAATTTCAAAAAACACAATGTCAATTAAACACTAATTAAAAACTCTTAAAACTAAAACTTATCGAACTAAAATAAAAAGTTTTTCTAATTGCGAAACAAAATAATTATTATTACTCTAAAATATAAGAAAAAAAAGAAAAATTAAATTTTCCTTATTTTATATTAGAAAAAACTACAACAGTTTAAAACAATAACAATATTTGTAATTTCTAAACATGAACACAAGATCTTTTCATTGTTAGAAAAATATTCTTTTTCAGTAGTCTTTTGTTTTACCATCTCTAAATTCAAATATACTTCTATGTCCCGCGTCATTTCTGTATTGACAAAAGAAAATCATCAAAAAGCGCGAAAATACAACAAGAATTTAAAAAAATCTATTTTAAAAGAAAATTTACTAATAAATAATTGATAATAATTTTTATTTATATCTACATTAATATTTTTCATATTTACAAATTAATATTATTGGCAATTTTTAACACATATAGTTTTGAAACCTGTCTTACAATAGAGATGATCAAGAATTTTTTTTGAAACAGCGCATCTTCCTTGTCATTAAAATTTAAAATATATATTATGTAAATCCAAGTTTTTAAAATTTACATTAGAGGTAAAATAAAATTCTAAACTATTTAAAATCACTAAGAAAATAATTTTTAGTTTTTGAAATTGTAGCAGTTTTAAAATAATGACAATTTAATGCTAAACATGACATACCTTGAAATTAGTTGATATTTGAAAAATTGATATAAACAATTGATTTATTTTAAGGTTAATAGTAATTATTAAATTAACTAAAAGTACAGCGTAACCAAAAAATAAAAAAATATTAAGATAAAATTAAATTTAAAAAGCATATTTTTTTAATTTAAAAAACCTTGAGTCTTTTATTTTTTTATATAATTTTTTGTCTAATTATTTAAATTAAAAATAATTTCAAAAATTTTCATTAAATTTTGTTTTATTTCAGCCTGCGCATCAAAATTTGAGAACAAAAGTGGAGGGTTCTATGAATTCTTTTTCAAACCAACTGTGAGGACAGATTTGAATAAAAATCAACTTTGAGGAATATTACATAAACATATCCAAAAGAAGTTCAAATTTTTAAGATTTTCATTAAAGGTAAAATCAAAATTCTCAACTTTTTAAGGTCATTAAAAATATTAATTTTATTTTAAAAATTTTAACTGTTTAAAAATAACAAAATTTCAAATTTAATAGACTAAAAAGTGCTTCAAAGTCTGATACGCAAGTAAATAGTGTAAAAGCTTCCAAAAAACAAATGCTGAAAGATGCAATTCTTTACCAAGATCGAAGAAAAACAATGTTCCAACGAAAAGTATTTCAAATCGTATAAAGAAAAAAGTCTGGTAGTCCTAATCCTATACATCTGAACAAGTAAAAATATTCAAAAATAATATCTGGTATTGAAGTTAATAATAAATTTGACAAAGCTAAAAATTCCAGTTTTTGTTCAACATCTAGCACAGTTATAGCTTTTTTACAACGATCAATCAGGCTTTGTTACATAGTGTTGCTAAAAATAAAATTTCTTTTAATAAAATTAAAGCCGGCTCAACCACAAAAATGTTCAAGAGACTCTTAAATGTCACAAAAGGACAATTGAGTTTTAATTACAAGTAAACACACAGATAATATTGAACATGTATTTAAGAAATATATATTAAATAATAATAATAATAAATAATTTAATATAATTTAATGTTTTTCAGTGTCCTTTTTCACTGCTTCAATTGTAATTATTCATGTGATTGGTCGACATTCAAATTTCTCAGATGTTTTATTCAATTCACCATTAACTAATAACAAATACAGAGCTGAAACTGAAAAATTGCACAGTGAAAAAAAATATTGAAGAAGAGATTAAACCATACTGAAGGGATTATAAGCAATGTATCAAAGGCAATTGGACATAATGAAATAGCCAAAGGTTAAAAGACTTAGAAATAATGAATAATGAAAATTAATATAAGCCTGTATTAAAAAGACCATTTCTTAAAAAAGATCAAGGTCTTGTTTAATGTATGTCACAGTTGCAAAATTAAGAAATTTCAAATTTAATAGACTAAAAAGTGCTTTAAAGTCTGTTACGCAAGTAAATAGTGTAAAAGCTTCCAAAATAACAAATGCTGAAAGATACTTCACCAGATCACTTCAAATATAAATGGAATTGGTCCAAATTTTACAAATATCTGACAAATAAAAATGACGAAGTAAAATGGTAAATAAAACTTTTTAACGTTTTTAAAATTATCCTCAACAATAATATTATTTTGAATCTTAAATTTTTTTTTAAATTTTTCATTATAATTTCAAATAACTTTAATGCTCTAAATAATTATTTCAGGTTGGCCATAAAATGTGTTGGTATAGTTTTGGAAATGTCCGAATCAATAAAATTAGATTGTGCCAAAGCTTTAATTAGTAATATTGATAAATTCATAACCAACGTCAAAGAAAATAATATAAATACAATTTTACAATTGGGTGACTCTTCAAAAGAAACAGAAAAAATATCTAAAAATATTTCATCTATTGTGTCTGTTGCCGGTGTTTTGTTACCAGTTTTCAACAAAGAAATGAGAAATGACGAAAGTGATTTAGTTTCAGTACAATCTATAGATGAAAATCTACGTAATTTAACTTTTGCAGTAGCATCAAGAAAATCTATTTGTTTACAAGGTCCTGTTGGATGTGGTAAAACAGCTATTGTAGAATATTTGGCAAAAATAACTGGACATGGTCCATCGGATTTCATTAAAGTATAATTAGGTGATCAAACAGATTCAAAAATGCTTCTGGGTACATACAGATGTACAGATATTCCTGGAGAATTTATATGGCAACCAGGTGTATTAACACAAGCAGCGACAGAAGAAAAATGGCTACTTCTTGAGGATATTGACAGTGCAGCATTGAATGTTGCGAGTGTTTTAAGTAATTTAATGGAAACTGGAACGTTATCTGTGCCAGGTTATCGAGATACTATTCATATTAAAAGTGGATTCCAATTATTTGTAACCCAAAAATTACTTACAACAGTCACTGGTCTTTATAGACCAACATCCGGAGCAATAAGTTTATTAGGAAACATTGGCTTTGTGTTAATATGGAACCATTGTCTGAATATGAATTAGTTACTGTTGTGCAAACTTTATTTCCAGTGCTTAATACCATTGCTACAAGAATAGTTGATGTGTTTCTGTTATTTTCAGTTGGGTATCATGATATAGACATTTCTGAAAATACCCCTATTGAAAAAAAAAACGTGTTTTTTACACGTGTTATTTACACGTGCAAAATACACGTGTTTTTTACGTGTAAAATTTGCGTGTTTTTTCAAGCATTTTTTTCACGTGCTTTTTTCACGTGTTTTTGTTGACGTGAAATATTGTGAAAATTGAAAAAAAACACGTGTTTTTTGTATATTTTTTCATATTAATAACTACGCATTTTTCATTAACGAACAATGAGAATGTTTTGTAAAGAGTATTTATAATACTTTATTTTGACCTTTTTGAAAAAAATACGTTGTGTATCTACACGTATTTTTTATAACTCTTCGAAGATCGAAGAGCTTCTAAGACCCAGAGTGTCTGGCTTCATATATCTTGTGTCTTTGAAATTTGTATAGGGGATGACAAAACTGAGAAAAACGTTATTATTTATGTATTTAAATTACAATGTCTAAAGTAACGATTATTTTACAGATCAAAGATTAACTTTAGCTACAGCTATTGGTAACAAGTTTGGAATTATAAAAACAAAAGCTGAATATTTTTGTCAAACACATAAACCATCGATTGATGCTTTAGCATCAGAATACTTTATTCCGGTTCAAGGTAGACTCAAAAGGAAGAAAATTGAAATAATAACTATTGAAAAAGATATGACAAAGTTTTCTTTTACTCGATCATCAGCATGTTTGTTGGAACGTATAATTTGTTGCGTTGCACAAAATGAGCCAGTTTTGCTTGTTGGAGAAACTGATACAGGAAAAACAAGTTCTGTCCAATATTTGGCTCGTAGTACTGGACACAAATTAATAGTAATTAATATGAATCAACAAAGTAAAAGTGCAGATCTTCTTGGTAGTTACAAACCGGTATATTTGAAATATTTAATCTATCCAATCAGAGAAGAATTTGAAATTCTATATTGTTTATTTTTTGCTGTGGAACCAAATAAAAAATTTTTTGTTATGGTATGTGCTACCAAAAAGCTAAATGGAAAATATTAGTTGGATTAATGAGTACAAGTTCAAAAGCTGCTTTGACTTTTAATTACTAATGTATATCCCAAATCACTGTATCATTTTCGTGTTTAATTCTAGTCACTTATCAGAGAAAGATACAGAAGTCGATTCAATATGTGGAATAATTTTTAAAATATTGAGATATGCAATAGGTAAGAATTAAGTTTTTATGTAATCTATAACTTTTTATAATAAAATAATATTTAAAAGAAATTTTTATTTTTAGGAATTGCAAAGTATACTAGAATAAGGAAAAAGTTTTAAATATTGAGATATCATTATCGAAACATATGAATAAACTGAAAATTGAAAGCATTTGAATTTAGTTAACAAATTAATGAAGTATGGTGACAATATTAACTAAAGATAATCAGCTAGAAATAAATCAGATATTGTAGAAATCAATGACGAGCTTAAATTATAATTTACTAAGTGTATGAGAATATGGATAGGGATAGGACATTATTGGATCAATAGTCAAATATTTATGGCTTGCACACATCATTTTAATACTGTTATATCATGTCCAACAATATTTATTTTATTTTGTAACATTAATGAAAATATTTTTTTTTATCTTCAACTCTGCATTGTAATTTTTATTTTCCATCAATTATAAGTAATATATTCTTCAATAAAGCATTGATAGATATTTATATTGAATTCTTCATAATAACATGATACGTATCTTTATTTCCACCTATATCCAAATTATTTTATTCTTGCTTACTTCATTTGAACAATTTATTTCATTATTTCAGTGGTTCTTAAACTATAAGGATATCATTTGAAAAATATTATTGTTTTGTTATTGGTCTTAAAAATAAAATAATGGCTTCAAATAATCTTTTATACAAAATTCTAACCAATAAAATTATTTGATCAAAAATCATATTTTATAATATTATACTATCTACTATTTAGAGATAGTTTTGATTTGCATAATTACCATTAATTTTTTTATTCATTAGTAGAGTTTAACGACAGTGTGAATAATTCCTTTAATAAGGATACAAACAACTATTAACTGTCAATAATACTTTTTATTGCTGCCCAGGCGGAAATCACATTCTGAAATAGAAAATGATAAAAAATAATAACTGATATTAACAATTTAAAATGTCTAGATTTTGGACTGTAATAAAAGTTTGAAATAGTTATTATTTTTTATTTTTTGTTTTAATTTCTTATTATTTTTTATTATTTTTTATTATTATTTTCAATTTGGAAATCATACGCATAAACCAAACCTAAAATAAAAGTTATTATTAGTTATTATTTTTTATTACTTTCTTATGAAACAATAGTTATTATTAGTTTTTATTTTTTATTATTTTTTATTAGCTTTTTCAATTTGAAAACCATACGCTAAACCAAACCTAGAATAAAAATTATTATTAGTTTTTATTTTTTATTATTTTTTATCAGCTTCTGATTGGCTCATTTGGATTTTATTCGGTGCTATACCAAGCCTAAAAGGGCTCCCCGTCAAAAACGTTTAGCTAAAAAAATTAGTTAAAAATATAGCTGAAAATACAGCTGAAAATATAGCTATATTTAGCTGGAATATAGCTATATTCATCTCGATTTTTTAGGTAAAAATCCAGTTATTTTTTAGGTAAAAATCCAGTTAATATTTTGAGTCTCTTGTAGCAGCGGAAAATATAACTGTATTTTCAGCTGTATTTTTAGCTGTATTTTTAACTGTATTTTTAGCTAATTTTTTGAGCTAATCGTTTTTGACGAGGCGAACAATAGCTGATAATATAGCTAAATTTTCAGCTATATTTTGAGCTGTATTTTTAGCTTAAATTATTTTATAATTTCACGGGATAATAACTCGTTAGTTATTTTCCTGTAAAAGAAAGTTCCAAAAATGAGGTGAACCTCGTAGTGTCATTTTGGCACAAAGTATCTTGCTCTTTTATACCTATGGCCTCAAAATTTGTTAATGGAATCGTAAAATTTAGAGATCCGCCACCTAGCGACGTGAAGTGAACTTAGCTGTCTTTAATTATTGATTAATGCTACGTCGCAAGGTGGCGTTTCTCTAAATTTTACGATTCCATCGACAAATTTTGAGGACACAGGTATAAAAGAGCAAAATACTTTGTGCCAAAACGTAGAAGCTCTTCGATTTTCGGAGAGCTGACACTACGAGGTTTACCTCATATTTGGAACTTTCTTTTACAGGAAAATAACTAACGAGTTATTATCCCGTGAAATTATAAAATAATTTAAGCTAAAAATACAGCTTAAAATATAGCTGAAAATTTAGCTATATTATCAGCTATTTTTCGCCTCATCAAAAACGATTAGCTCAAAAAATTAGCTAAAAATACAGTTAAAAATACAGCTGAAAATACAGTTATATTTTCCGCTGTTACAAGAGACTCAAAATATTAACTGGATTTTTACCTAAAAAATAACTGGATTTTTACCTAAAAAATCGAGATGAATATAGCTATATTCCAGCTAAATATAGCTATATTTTCAGCTGTATTTTCAACTATATTTTTAACTAATTTTTTTAGCTAAACGTTTTTGACGGGGCTTCTACCTAGAAAATATCTAAATCATCTTGCAATGTTTATCTCAGCTTTAAATACTCTTCTACAAGATAGCATATCACCACATGAACTAAAGATTTCAAAAATTTTATTAATAGAATTTGTTTTTTATTTTGGTATATTTTTCGGAGATAAGTACATGTACTACAATGTACATTTACTGTTACATTTAACTGATACTGTCGAGAATTGGGGACCACTATGGGCAATCAATACTTTTCCCTTTGAAAGCCATAATAAAAATTTACTTGAAATGAAGAAAAGTAATTACCACATCGCTAAAGAAATAGTTATTAGACTATTAACTTATCAACAAATTCCACAATTAGAAACGGAAAGCTTTATTTCTCAAGAAACGAATGATTTTGTTGATCAACTGAACAGTAAAAGATTAAAGAAAGTAGTAAAAATAGGTGATTGTACACTAGTAGGATGTGCAAAACGTCACATTCTAACCAAAAAAGAAATTTCGTGCCTTCGTTTCTTTATAAATATTAATAAAATTACTGAATGTGAAAAATACAATAAAATTATATATCAAAGTTGTAGATACACATCTTGTTATTATTCAAAAGGGAAAAAAACTAATGATTCTATTTTTCAAACGAAAGATAGTAAATTCGGAATCATTAGTTCTATATATTTGATTAAATACGACGATAACTGTGATGTTTATATTTTCTTTAAATTATTAAAACTTGTACCGGTTTCATTTGTTAATGACACTGATGTAAAAGAAGTCATAAATTTAAAAAAATGTTCACTCTTTCATGGCGAAATTCAATGTCTTAAGTATACCATGCTACACCATCCTTGTATAATAACAAAATGTAATAATGATTATTATTTAAGCTCAATTTTTAAAGGTGCTCTTGGTCGCTGCATTAATTAAGATTTGATAAGTAAATCGTATTATATGTTAGCGTTGACATTGTAAATACAAAATAAAACTTCTTTTATAATTGTAAAATAAGACTTATATTTTTATATAAAAGTTTTTATGTAAAAATAAAAATAAAAATTCTTTTTGAATCAATTATATCCTTACCTATCTACTTACTTTCAATAATCAAAAACAATTTTTAACAATTTTTAAAATCTAATGAAAAAATAATTATAACTTTTTTTATCGTTTCCTTCAAGTGAACACCTTTAAAATTCAAGAAATTAATAAAAAAATTATTAAAAATTACTAAAAAATAATATTAATAACTTTTATTTAACGTTGGCTTTATATGTGTATATACCTTCCATACCAAAAAAGATAAAAAAAAATAATAACCGATAATAACTTTTATTCAACGTTTGCTTTATATGTATACCTTCCATACCGAAAAAGATGATAAAAAATAATAACTAATAATAACTTCTATTAACTTTTATAAATAGAAAATAATTATTAGTAACTCTTAGATTAAAATAGAAAAAAAAATAATAACCGATAATAATTTTTACTTACGGTTTACTTCATGCATATACTTACCATACTGAAAAAGATAATAAAAAATAATAACTGATAATAACTTTTATCAACTGTTATAAATGTGAAATATTTATTAATAACTATTATAAACAGTTATTACAGTCCAAAATCTACACTTTTATAACAAATAATAAAAAATAATAACTTTTTTTAAAAATTATTTTCCGTTGCATATAATTATTATTAGTTATTAACGGCAGATTATTTCCGCTTGGGTTGTACCGGTTTCATTTGTTAATGACACTGATGTGAAAGAAGTCATAAATTTAAAAAAATGTTCACTCTTTCATGGCGACATTTAATGTCTTAAGTATACCATGCTACACCGGCCTTGTATAATAACAAAATGTAATGATGATTATTATTTAAGCTCAATTTTTAAAGGTGCTCTTGGTCGCTGCATTAATTAAGATTTGATAAGTAAATCGTATTATATGTTAGCGTTGACATTGTAAATACAAAATAAAACTTCTTTTATAATTGTAAAATAAGACTTATATTTTTATATAAAAGTTTTTATGTAAAAATAAAAATAAAAATTCTTTTTGAATCAATTATATCCTTACCTATCTACTTACTTTCAATAATCAAAAACAATTTCTAACAATTTTTAAAATCTAATGAAAAAATAATTATAACTTTTTTTTATCGTTTCCTTCAAGTAAACACCTTTAAAATTCAAAAAATTAATAAAAAAATTAATAAAAATTACTTAAAAATAATATTAATAACTTTTATTTAACGTTGGCTTTATATGTATATATACCTTACATACCAAAAAAGATTAAAAAAAATAATAACTGATAATAACTTTTATTCAACGTTTGCTTTATATGTATATCTTCTATACCGAAAAAGATGATAAAAAATAATAACTAATAATAACTTCTATTAACTTTTATAAATAGAAAATAATTATTAGTAACTCTTAGATTGAAAAAGAAAAAAAAAAATAATAACCGATAATAATTTTTACTTACGGTTTACTTTATGCATATACTTACCATGCTGAAAAAGATAATAAAAAATAATAACTGATAATAACTTTTATCAACTGTTATAAATGTAAAATAATTATTAATAACTATTATAAACAGTTATTACAGTCCAAAATCTACACTTTTATAACAAATAATAAAAAATAATAACTTTTTTTTAAAATTATTTTTCGTTGTATATAATTATTATTAGTTATTAACGGAAGATTATTTCCGCTTGGGTCAGTCAGGTATTGCGTTTCGTTTGTCCGTTTATATCTTCTGTAAATAGCATCTCACCTGCGCCGCATCTGCGACAATTTTTCATTTAACCATGGTGGGCTATTCTTCGTATGTTTAAGTATTCCTACTGGTGCTAAGTTTTTTATGACAGAAGTAAAATTGTCACAAATGCAGCCAAGCGCAGACTCTAGGTTGACAGTACCAGCTGTTGATGGTGTCCAATCATAGCAGGCTAGTTTCTCTAGTAATTCATTTTGACAAATACTTTTATAGTTTCTTTCATCTAATCGGCTTGTGATCCATACTGCATGTATTATAAGCAATAGAAACATTAATTAAGTTGTGCCGACTATCATCAGTTGCATTTTCTCGTAAATCATGTTTCGTTAATTTGAAGGCCACTTTAGCCTCACGACGTTATCTACTTGAAAAGACTAAATTTTCTAAATTTTTAATTACGATACTAACTGGACTTTCTCGTAGGTGATGTTACGTCAACCTAGGCATCACCTTAGAAATCTAGACATCATCTACAGGAAGTGACTGATATTTCTCAATTCCCAATTATAATACTAACTGTACTCACCTGTAAATGATGTTATGCCGACCTGTAGGTCACTTTAGTTACCTAGACATCGTCTACAGGGAGCGACCAATATTTCTGAATATTAAATTTCATTATTAGCTGTACTTTTTCGTAGATGATGTTACGTCGACCTAGATCATCTTTGATACCTGGACATCATCTGCAGGAAATGATTGATATTTCTGAATACTTAATTATAATACTAGCTCACCTAGTATTATGCACATCTAGTATTATAGTTGAAAATTCACAAACATTATTTTCTTCCTTGACTAATACTTAGGTGACGAGATCAACCGCCAGGTCAACAAGATATTAACTACGGAGAAGTGTATCTGGTATTATAATTAAAAATTGAGAAATTTAAGTCACTTCCTGGAGATGATGTCCAGGTAGCCAAAATGACCTCCAGGTCAAGAAAAGAATATTTACGAGAAAGTGCATCTAGTATTTAGTTAGTATTATAATACAATATAAAGATATACTTTACAATGTAAAAATATATATCAGATCACGAAAGAAATATATTATTCCGATCTGATGAGAAATACACTCTTGATTTGATTTAAAGTGATTACTTTATTTCAATTTGATTTTTTTAAAAATAAATAAAGTATATATTTAGTAAAATTATTATTTGACCTTAGACATTATTTTGCTAGTTTTTGACTATTAACCGTCGGCAGTTAGCAGAAAAACTGATCATTTTCTAGTGATTATTGGTCAATTATTTAGCAATTTTGAAAAAAATGGTGAAAATATGATCAGTTTAGAATGATAATTTCTACTAGGGATATAATTACAATTAGTACTATATTTTCAATTTTAGTATTATTATATTATAGAGCGACAGCATAAGTTTTTAATGCTTAGTGACTTTATTTTCAGTTCTAAGACTGACATTTTACCTACTCGATTCAAGGGCAATATTTTGCAGAAAATGTGATTGTTAATCTCTTTTGGTGCAGCTTTTTCTGTTACTAAAATTAAAAATCGATAAATATAGAATCATTCATATATTATATTGTTACATCCGCATAATCACGGATGTATGAAAAATCTTTTTATTATTTTTATCTTTTCTATTATTTTTTTTATTTTTAGCTATAGACATATCATTATGTATATTTGCAGTTCTCTCTTCGAATAACATTAATGAATACAAATGAGTAAATAAATCTTTCAGTAATAAGGAATATGCTGTATTAGAAAATAAGTTTAATTTCTTGTAATAGTTCTAAGAGAAAAGCAGTAGATTCGCACGCCGTATTTGCTACCTCAGCATTTTTAGGCGTGATAAGAAGATATCTTCTGTCACTGAATGTGTGATTTTAAAGAGTTTCTCACGGCCAAACTAACCAATGGGACTTTTACAATAGTAATAAATAAACAAAGTGCACGATCAATAAAAAAAATTATAATTACAAAATATTCGCTAGTAACCGCATAATCGACTTGTTTTTCAACTGGAAATCAAAGTTCTATAATTTGAATTATAAATATATTTTTCGAATCGTACTAGTGAAAAAGTTCAACTAAATACATCGATTTCAATTAACTAGTTCCTAATTATAATTTATTTAAAAACCCAAGCAACCATAAGAAGACAACCAAAGGGAAGCACCACGCCACATTTCAACACTCCAACCAAAAATTTAAGTTACCTACGACCACGCAGCCAACCCATAAAAAGGTAAGCGATTTGGCTCCTCTACAAACAAGCTGGTTAAGATACGCAGTGAGAAGATAACCTAATTATCATTGACTAAAAATCCTTTATATATTGCGTCTCCTTTTTCATATAAAACTTTTTTTTTCTCTTCATTAAAAATTCTTCCTTCTTAACAAAACTCTTTATTGAATTTTTGTTGTGTATCAAAATTAATTTGAATAGGATCGGTTTTTAAATAAAAATAATAAGTAATAATATTAATAACAATAATAGTTGTACGAGCAATAACTGAAAACTGAATTCAAAGAAAAATCGTTTAAATGGTTCCGACACTTGATGCTAATCATTTCAATTTATACTCTCATGATTGGCTCTGTAGTCTAACGGAGAAAATAGAATATTTAGAGCACTTAATTGATACAAGAAATTTTCAAGAACATATAAAGGAATTTATTATTAATCAAAGAATTCTTTATAGAGCATTATTAAAATGCGGTGTACTCATTTAGAGAGCATATAGAACACATTATCATAACTGTAATAAAAAGCAAGTGCAATGTGAAGAAGCTTTTGAGGATATCGAAAGGTTGTGTGATTCATTCGATAAGTTATCCTTAAACTGTAAAAGTAATTTAATATAATAACGTGTTTCTAAAATACTTATTTTTTATTCTCTCTCTCTCTCTCTCTCTCGTTTTATTTGATCGCGCTAATAATTAAAAAATAAATTTTAAACATCCAAAATAATCACCGACAAAACCGATAACAAAGATTTGCCGTTCACCGAAGAGAATTTAAGACTATACGCTATCAATTTAAGAGCATGACGAAGCTGTCCGCCTTCTAATAATATTTCCAATCTTAACTTATGAATAAACGATGCGTTTAATCGAGTTTCTTTGCTACAAAGAAAAAATTTGTAAGATTAAACTCTAATGCGGACAACTAAAGAAATCCACCAAAATATAATACATACAAAGTTATAATAAAAACTTTCAATATGTCGTATTTTAAGGTTAGGTTTGTCGAGTTTGATATCTAATTTCCAATCAAAGCTCATAAAAAGATAACAAGTCCAAATGATTTTTTATTTTAACAAAAATTATTGTATAAATATAGCTTTAGTGCGGACAAGCCATTATATTTGTTTAATTTAAGAATTTAAAAAGATATTGATAAAATAAAAAAAAGCAAAACTTGATTGCTACAGCTCCGACATGCCGTTAAAAGAACGCGAACAAAGAATCAAGGACTTAAAACAAGCACTTGAGAATCGTGAGAAAAAAGTCCTAAGTGAAGCAGAACGGTTAAAGCAGGATGCGATGGACTTATTGAGCGTAAAAAAGGACCACGTTCAAATGCTTGAAAGGGAACTTGAAAAAAAACACTGCGAAACTCTCGAAACCACTATATCGGACACTACCTCTAGTGTATCAAATTTTTTCATCGCACAAACCAATAAAATAGATTTGGGATCTCAAAATGTAATGAATTCAAAGTTAAAACTAATAGACGAAACCGAGGAGTCGACAAAGGACGCGATAAGTCAATCAGCATAAATGCGCCGCGAGGTAGATTTAATGCGCGCAACCCGCTTAACGTCCCCCGCACTACAAGTATAGCAAACATTACCACCAATCCCACCATTAAAACCTAATAATAACCTAGCAGAACCACCGTATTGATGGACTGTGCCACCAAGCATTTAAATACAGGAGGCTTTAAACAGCATACCAAAATTCGACGGAACAAACTTAATACCTTTCGTTAGAGCATGCGAACGCGCAACTCAAATAGTTCCTCAGCACCTTGAGAGAGAGTTAATAAAGTAAGTGATAAATAAACTCGAAGTCAAAGCGTATATCGCGTTCGAGAACGATAATTTCGAAACATTAGATGAAGTTGTTGATAAATTTAAGTCCGTTTTCGCCCCCACGGAAACCCTTAATAAGCTAAAAAGTAAACTTGACCAAATTTATGAGAGAAGCAACGAGTCGTTGCTGAATTTTATTACACGAATTGTTGACCTTTAAGAATCTATTATCGATCGAAAACGTTTCGATATCAACAATGAATTAACTCGCAACGAACTTTCTGAAATCAAAGGAAATGTAATCGAAGCATTTCGAGACGGCTTACCAGCCGAATTTAGGCAACGGCTTGTAAACCTAGTAAGCTTAACTCTGAATGGAGTATTTGACGACGCAAGCGCAGATGATAAGCAAATTGATAGGGACAACCTGAATCATGGATATAAGATCAACAAAAGAAATCAATATTCTTATGAAAACAGATGAGATACGAATGAAGCAGCAGCTGTAAAACTGGATGTGCCACGAGCAACCACATTTAATCAGAAAAGATACAACCAGACTAACAACCAATCAAATGACAGGAGCCATAATAACAATTACCAGATAAAAGTATGTGCCTATTGCAAAAACAGAGGTCATGTAAGAGAAGAGTGCCGTAAATTAAAATGGGTCAAAATGAATCGACTAAAAACGAGACGAACGCTTCAGTGAAGGGCGCTCCTAGAGCGACGATCAAAAAAGCGTATCCACTGAATGCGATTGTAACAGAACTTACGTGTACACCGTCAACTTAAAAAAAACAACGCCAATCGTCATCGTGGAATCCCCACAATTTCTACACAATTTCGTTGAAGCTATGGTCAATTTAGGTGCGCAGCCCAATGTAGCGAAAATAGGCGTTTCTAACAGAGATGTAATGGTTGATGAATCAAACCTATCATTATGAAGAGGAATATCGGAAACCTATATACCTTTGATTAGTACAGTTGCAGGTGTTACCCTATTATGTAACGTCATGTGTTGAGTCCAAAAATACTTCGCGCGACACGGTAGACGATGACGCTCCGAACTTTATCACAAATCTAATCGAATTTCCCAGCCGGAATCCAAAACCATCGTATACAAAGTCCGAAAAAGCCCCGTGCAACTCGGTAAGCAACAGTGAAAATGTGCGGCATTGCACCTACAAGACTTACGCTAAGCCCGAAAAAGCTCCGCGCAACACGGTTAGGACAAGTCTAACGACAGGGGAAATTGAAATATCAGATAAAGAAAGCACAGAAACCACAAAAGAAGATATAATAATTCGAGATTTTCTTTCAGGTGCAAATTTTCTGGACTATATCGAAATAAATCAGGTAAATCAACCAATAGAAACTTATTTAAATTACTTCGATAGAGAACCATGCATCAACAGAACTATTTTAAACATAAATACTGTCACTGAATTCTATGTCAAGCCATATAAAAAGGATAATCGAAATTCTAAACACAAAAATTTAGAGCGAGTATACAATGCTACCATCAAAAGCAGAACACAATGTATATTAAACGTCATACCTAAAAACCATAGAGCGGAAGAAAACGAAGCAGGACTGTAGAAGCTCATTGAAAAAACCGCTAATATTTTCCATTTAAAGGGACGAAACATCTCTGCCATTAACATAATCGAACATAAAATCAAAACCTGAAACAAAGAACCAGAGAACGTAAGACAGTATCAAATATCCCAAAAATTGCAAGGAGTCGTTTACGAGCAAATAAGTAAATTGTTAGAATCAGATATAGTCGAAAGAAGTGAGTTGCCTTTTAACAGCCCTCTCTGGGTTGTCAAAAAGGAAGACGGTCTTGACGGGAAGCCACAATGGAGAGTTGTAGTCGATTTAAAACAATTAAATGAGAAGATCAAGCCATATCCACATCCAAACCCATATATTACACATTCAGTCGAGCAGCTCAATGGGGCTCGCTATTTTATCGTCGTGGATATGCATTCAGGTTTCTATCAGGTGATGATTAGAGAATAAGACTGAGAGAAAACAGCCTTTTCTACTTTTTAAGGTCACTCTCACTTCAAAAGAATGCCTTGTAGAATTCAAACAGCAGCAAGTACTTTTCAAGAATTAACCAATAAAATATTAGGGCATAAACCGTTAGAACTAAGCTCGAAAGGAAAAGGAAAGCTAGGATATATTGATAACGTCACATTGTTTGCAGAAAATTAAAACGATCCAGACGAATTATTTCTGGAATTTACAGAAACCTTAAGAAAATCTAACCTAAAGTTAAATCCCTTAAAGCACCAATTTTACGAAACATCAGTGACATTTCTTGGTCACGAGATTAGTCATAAAGGCATGAGACCAGACCCAAGTAAGACCCAAGCTGTTGAAAAATTCCCTCGTCCACGAAATGTCAAGGGAATACGCCAATTCTTTGGTTTGTGCGGATATTATCGACGTTTTATCCCAAATTGGCAAAGATCGCAAAGCCACTAACAAACCTTTTGAAGAAAGCAGTAACTTTCAATCGATCAGATGAACAGGAAATAGCTTTGGAACTAATTAATGAATTAATTTTGCAACATCCAAACTTCGAAGAGAAATTCTTTGTAACAACAGACGCCTCAGACTACGCAGTCGGTGGTATCTTATCTCAAAGGAAGGAAAATTCAGATGCACCTGTAGCTTACGCAAGCCGATTGCTTACAAAAACTGAGATGATTTATTCCACTGTCAAAAAGAAACTATTTGCAATGCGATTTTGCGGTGATCTATTCGACTATTGTCTGATTTGCCGACATTTTACCTTTACAACTGACCATCAACCTCTCGTTTGGCTGCACAAAATAAAGGATTGTACATCTTAATTGAAAAAATGGTATTTTCAATTAAGAGACCAATTTGACTTCACAACCAAATATCTTCCAGGAAAAATTAATTACGTAGCCGACGATCTATCACGCAACTCTCCGGATAATGCAGTGCAAATCGTACGTGTATCCGAAACTAAAGAAAACCCAAAAAAACCGGTCTATGAAGAAAGCGCTATAGAGTCAATTGCAACTGAAACACTGTTTAAAACAAACTTTCTAGCAGTAAGAAACAGTAAAGACAGTTTTTATTAATGCCAAAGCAAACAGTACATTAAACCAAACAAAAAAGTAATACCTATACGATGGTTGACGAGCCAAGACGGAGAAAAACATATATATTGTTTTGACTATGACGACAAGATAATCTTTGACAGCATACTCACAAGCGTAAAATTGACTAAAATTGAGCAAGACAGATATCAACTACTAGCGGACGAACTGTCACAAACGATGGACATCCTTAAGGAATCTTTTGAAGCTACATCAAATAAACTACTTGAAGATGCTCACGCAACTAACGATTCTATGAACGAAACTACAAATATTTCTGAGGATCACCAATCGCTCAGGAACGAATTACATTTAAATCCGCCCAGGGCGCATGAAGCTCCTCTATTTGTTGAATATGCGATAGGTCGAGACGAATCAAATCGACCTCGACCATCACGAAATATAATTGAAACGAGAGATAATTTCCTCATAGCAAAGGATAATTTGATCTATTTTATAACGCAAAAAATCAAACTCTCGATTTAGGAGCATTTCTTCTGCAAGAAGAACAGAGACTTCCACCCCTGCAAGATATTGCACTTGCAAGAGCAGAAGTCACTAAACAAAAAAATTCTGATGACATTGATAAGAAAATTCTGATAGCTTTACCAATTAAAGAAAATTTGCATATACAAACAGACAAAGAAATTTTCAAAGATGCCATTCTTTCATTATTAGACGTATGTCAAAGCACATCTTTGGTATCTTTGAGAATTTCAAAAACTGAACAGATAGACAACATCACGTGGAGTGAAATCGTCGATCTGTTGAAAGGTACATTTTCAGGTAAATGAACTAAATTAAAAATCTATAAAAATCTGATAAAAATACTAGAAGTAAATCTACGTGAATGAATTACACGTGAAATTCATGAATCACCAATCAACGGCCATAAAATTATAACAATGACGTATAATCGAATTAGACAACATTATATCTGGCCAAATATGAAAGCGGGAATCCAAAATTTTACTAACACTTGCAACATTTGTCAACTAAATAAACTCGTTAGAAATAAGGTTAGGCAGCCTATGCTGTTGACAAACACGCCGGGTTCTAGCTTCGAGAAAATTTCGTTAAATATTGTAGGTCCATTGGATAAGACCAGAAACACGAGAAAAGATTTTTTCTTTTAAACAAAGTGTTAAATTTAGCGACCTCTTACGGCAGAGTGCTTGCTTACTATAATAGAAAAAACTTGATGTTATTTGTTACTTATGCTAGTGACTCGTTGATTTCACGATCGAACACTCTGATTTTCTGTGCATCGTATTGAAGCATCAAGTATGAAAGTGTAAGATATAAGAATGTACAAATGTTCATCAAATATTTTCAGTCGTGTGCACTGAGAAATCAAGTGCACGCATGCTCAAGGAACGTTCACGTGAATAAAGAATCTGCATGAAGGAACAGCACTTTTAACGAACGAGATATTCATTCTATTACAGTGGTCTTACCCGGAATCTCTAGATATAAATTTTTATACATCTATATTATGAAGTCTGGAAACAGACTATCAGAGGGCAGAAAAGCGTACACTGAGTTTTTAAGAAAAAATCTTTTTCCGTGAATGGAAATGTGTACATTTTAACAATGCAAGATTTACTAACAAAATTTCATATAGCTGCCCCTTTAGATTCGATTACATCAACGGCAATCGCTGATGCTTTTCTGAAACGATTTATTTTTATTCACGGGTTTCCAAAGATAGTTCTGACGGAGCAAGGTAAGACTTTATTAGTAAAAAACGTCGCAAAAATGTGTAAAATTAAAACATGTACAACCACCGTATTTCGCCCTCAATCCAATAGATCTATTGAGCGACATCATAATTTGTTAAGGGAATGACTAATGAACTGTGTATCAAATATACGACAATGGGATAAATGGTGTGAATGTGCAACATTTTCTTACAATACCAGCGTTCATGAAGAAACAAAGCTCATCCCTTACGAATGCGTATACGAAAAGATAGCTCGTGTAACATTAGCGAGAGCGGTATTGGGAGAAAATACTACAGATACTTATTATGACTATCTGATTAGATTAAGATCAAAATTGTTAGAAATACACGAACTAGCTAGACAAAATCTAAACAACGCAAAGAGACGTTCTAAAAAATATTACAATAGAAAATTGAAACTATGTAATTTCAAAGTTAATGATCGTGTAATACTATTAATGAAACCTAGAAAAGGTAAATTTCAACCACAATATACCGGGCCACATGAAATTCTCGAAATCTTAGATGACGGTAGAAACATTGAGATTTTTTTTAAGAACACTACTAAAATTGTACATCTAAATAAACTGCACTCAACGAGACTAAAATCCGGAAGTTTGGTCGATAATGATCAGGGCTCTACACCTGACTAAGAATTTCTTAAAGTGAATACATGCAACAATTATTAGCATAGACCTGCATATTTTTTTCTTTTTTTGATATTTCTGCTTTATGATATGTACACATGTTTTTTTTATGCAATAACGAATAAGAAAAGTTTAATAAAAATTGGTGAATTCACTTTATTCAATCACGCATCTATAAAAGTAATCTTTATATTTTCATACAAATGCTTATAATTTCAATTAATTGCGCGATGCGACAGACATATCTGTACCAGCGTGGAAAAAATAGTTTGTGCATAATTTTATGTTAATTTTCTCTGTTATAGGAGGATGAACTACAATTTAATGCTCTGTGTATGCGCTTATATTCAAATGGCCGTCACCTTTACGGCATATGAATGCGGATCTGTCACCCCCAATATAACAATTATAGCACCCACAGACGTCGGAGACTGCGTGCCATCTAATGCAGAACCTTTTGAAGAAGAAATCTACTTATAGCTACTTTAACATACTCAATACTTCAAGGTCCAAGCCTACCAATGTAGAATAAAGGTAAAGCAGGAAATTACGCATTGTGGTATGCATTCGCAAAACTCAAAAGTAAAGGGAGGCTCTACCACCTTCATGGAGCTGGCAACAAGAGAAGCATGTGAAAATCTCGTTAGATTTGGCCGGTATAAATATGGACGCTCCATAGTGAATAATCTATTGGTGAACGCGACCAATAGAAGGACTGTCACAGTCGTTGAAAGATTGGATTCAAACGGATATTGTGAGGGTACAACGTACAATGATAATAGATAATAATACGATAAAGTGGTCGTAATTGCGAAACTGGAAATCAAAGCAACAGACTACGAGACCGCCATAGACAAAAAAAAGAACATGGTGATCCTAAGCAACGGAACTCGATGTAGCTACACCATCGGCAAATGCATTGACGAGGAAGAAAGCTGCATTTTCTGGACTTCAGTAATGGGATCTACATGTAAATTCGATGAGTTCACCATTCTATATGAAGGTATAGGGACACGTATGGTTGATAACAATTCGAACGCTCCTGTTATCTACTTTGGTAATTCATCTGAAAAGATAAATTTTGGTCTAACGAAAACTGGAGAAGAGACGCTATGCGGATATAAATTGATTAAAACGGACCACACAGAACTATTCATGCTAGAAACCACAAGAGGCAAATCATTTACCACCCGGAAAAGCTTGGAGGTACCAGATATCATCCTCACTACATATTTCAATGCAAAAATAATGAATATCAGAAGACATCTCGATAAACAACTGGGATCGCTATATCGTGATATAATTCTGCACAAATGTATATTGGAGAAGCAAATCATAGAAAATGCTCTGCCTCTGACGTTCTCAAACCCAGACCTTTTCGCCCTGAAGGTTATGCAGAAACCAAGTTCCTTAGCAATAGCAGCAGAAGAGGTCGCCAACATCATTCAATGTGTGCCACGGTCCTGCAAAATAAAAAAAACAGACTTATGCTACTACGAAGTAACAGTAGTTTGTGATGACGAAGCTTACTTCCCCAAACCTATGAGCAAGGTGCTAGCACAGATAGGAACAACCAGAGATTGCAACACACCCATACTAAGTATCTTCAAAATCAACGAGAAATGGTTTAAAATCCACTTTACGGAGACGGAGGTAAACCTACTGCTATTTTTGAGACCATTTATTTAGCCGACCTGGAAATATGTCAGCATCTCAGAAGTCTTGAAGAATGGAATGTATACACCAGAAGACCTAGAGAATTTACGTGAACATTCGATATTTCCAGCCGAAAAACCTGCAATGCTAGAAGCAATAGCTAGACGGCTAAACGACAGAGAAGCAAGAACGCGCTCTGTAAAGTTTAGCAACCTGTTGACAACTAGATATGAAAACGATGATGGAATCCACGCTTAATAAAATGTGGAAAAAATTCCAAAAATTTGGCCAAATCTCGGCAGGGATACTAATGATCATACTATTATGCCAAGTAATTAAACTTATCTTCGATACGACGATCCGCGGGTACACACTCTACACGGTATACGGATGGAGGACAAGACTCTTGGGAGCTATTTTCGGCTTGATAACACATTTACCTACAAGCTTGGCTAAGCCTGAATGTACGGAGAAGGGTAAAACATCAGAGCACGGAACGGCCACCGGGTTAATGGAATCGTTGAATCCACCAAGAAAAGAGCTCAGCAGATACAACTTTATGCCACCATCAAGAAAAACCATACGGGACATCGAACTCAAACTGTTGGGAACCCCTAAGCAAAACAATTGAAATCTTATTGCTTTGTTCTCACGTTGGGGGCGTTACATCCGCATAATCACGGATGTATGGAAAATCTTTTAATTATTTTTATCTTTTTTCTATTAATTCTTTTTATTTTCAGCTATGGACATATAATTATATATACATTTGCAGTTCTCTCTTCGAATAACATTAATGAATACAAATGAGTAAATAAATCTTTTAGTAATAAGAAATATGCTGTACTAGAAAATAAGTTTAATTTCTTGTAATAGTATTAAGAGAAAAGCAGTAAGCTTGCGCGCCGTATACGCTACCTTAGCATTTTTAGGCGTGATAAGAAGATATCTTCTGTCACCAAATGTGAGATTTTAAAGATTTTTTCACGGCTGAACCGACCAATGAGACTCTTTCAAATTTCGACAAACTTGCATTTTTTTCTAGATTTGTACCTTTCTTGCAGAGAAAAATAATTTTCGTAAGTCAGCCTGCAGACTGTTCTCCCGAGCAGCAGTACAAGCAAAAGAGAGAACCTCAATAAAAAACTTGTAAACTCAAATCAAGTAAAGACAAATCAAAAAAATACACAAGTCGACAGAATCAATAACAACAAAAGAGATAGAAATCATTCAACCAATTAAAATAATCAAAAACAAGGTGAAAACACAAATTATAATCAAAGGCAAAACTATACAAACAAAACGTCAGAAGAATCTAAGTGGAATAAAGCAGGACTAAGTTCACAGGAACAAAATCAAAAAAGACAATTCTATTCACCAGCTATGAATGTAGCAGAAATAGAAAATAGAAATAACAAGAAAAGAACAAGATATGAAAAATTCAGACCACCAATGGACAACAAAACAATAAAGAAAATTCATGATGAAATAGACATAACGAAAATAGATCCTAAAGAAAACCAAAAAGATAATAATCAGGGAAACCAATAGAGGTTGCACCTAAGACGAATGAGACAAGGGGTAAGGATGAAATAATAGAAAATCTCCAAAATATGATTGCTTCAATAGAGCAAACAATAAAAGAAGATTGAATACATGACATAGAACCAAATAAAAATGAGATAGAAGAAAAAATCATAACATGTCTAGAAATAGGAATAATGTTAGAAGACATACCAGTAAATGGACTAATTGATACTGGCAGTGAGATAACATGTATATCTGAAAAATTTTACTTCGATAATTTCGAAAGATTGAAAAATTGTCCTATATTGCCAATAACAGGTAGTTAGAACAAAGTATTAGAACAGCTACAGGCTCAAAAACAACAAAACGAAAAAAACAAGTAATGATAACGATTGAATTTAACAAGGAGAAAATAAAAATTATCTATTTAATAATACCTAAATTAATAAAAGATTGTATTATTGGCTGTAATACACAACAATCGTTACGTATGATAATTAATACTGTGATGCAGGAAATACTTATTGTTATTAACAATAAATATTTAAATTTATCGTATATAGAAAACAAATTAAACTCAAATGCATATGAAACGATGCAAATTCAAGAAGTATATGAAAATGGCAATGACCTAAAATCATATAACTTCAATATAGAAAATGAGAAAGAAAATTTTCTCAATTCTGAAGATTATTACAAAACTTCAGCACTCACAAATGATGAGATTGAAGAAAAAATAAATGAGTGTGAAAATATCACACAAAATCAAAAAGAAGAATTAACTAACTAGGAGAGTGTCACACCTCCGGATCACGGATTTTGCTCAAACTTCGGGATGACTTTTTAGATGATAAAATATGGTAAAAGCTAAAGTTATAGTCATAAATACTCAATATTTCCCTAGTTACAGGCAATTAAAGAAAATCACTAAAAAAGTTACTAGATTTTTAAACGCATATAGTTCTTTAGCGTCGATAGCTACAAGCTTGAAACTTTTTTTAAATTAAAGCTGAGCTCAAATCCTTTCGAATTAGTAGTTATAGCATGTCAAAATATTATTTTTCCCCAAAGTTAGAGCGTAATAAGGATTGGACCTAATTTCAGCTTTTACTATCAATTAATGTTTTTAAAAGAAAAATCAGGTCCAATGTTTATTACGCTCTAACTTTAGGAAAAAATAATATTTTGACATGCTATAACTACTAATTCGAAAGGATTTGAGCTCAGCTTTAATTTAAAAAAAGTTTCAAGCTTGTAGCTATCAATGCTAAAGAACTATATGCGTTTAAAAATCTAGTAACTTTTTTAGTGATTTTCTTTAATTGCCTGTAACTAGGGAAATATTGAGTATTTATGACTATAACTTTAGGTTTTTCCATATTTTATCATCTGAAAACTTATTCTGAAGTTTGAGCAAAATCCGTGATCCGGAGGTGTGACACTCTCCTAGTAAGTTAATTATAAAATATAAAGAAGTATTTCGCAAAGGACCAGGGTTAATAAAATCATATAAGCATGAGTTGAGATGAGTCGATAATGCACCATTTTATTCAAAACCTTATCCAATACCAATGAATCATAGAGAAAAGGTATTGAAAGAAATTAAAAATATGTTAGAGTTAGGAATAATCAGAAAGTCAAAAAGCCCTTAGATAAATTTAGTTGTCACAGTTATTAAAAAAGATGGATCGTTTCGCCTGTGCTTGGATGTACGTAAATTGCATGAAAAAATCATAGATGATTATGGAGCTCCTCCTTCAGTCGAAGAAATTTTTGTAAGATGTAGAAAGAAAAAATACATGTCAAGCCTAGATCTAACAAGTTCGTACTGGTAAATAGAATTAAGAGGCGGTCGGAACCATTTGCCGCTTGGTGGCGCTGCGGTCAGGTGAGAGAAAAATATAAAATATTTTTTATATAGCAATTTAAAATTTACTGAAACAATAATATACTTTTAATCTTGTCATTTCCTCTAGCCATATATATGTAGAATAATTATTAATATTAATTTTGTTTGAAAAGTCTAAAATATTGTTATAAAGCGAAAAATGCGGCGCGAGGTAGAGCCGACGTAAACATTAGCATACATCATTCTTTAGTATTGCTCTCTCTGTCGCACTAAGGGAAGGTGCACGCATGTTTACATCGGTCCTACGTTGCATCGCATTTTTCGCTTTATAACAATATTTCAGACTTTTCAAACAAGATAAGTATTAATAATTATTCTACATATAGATGGCTAGAGGAAATGACAACATTAAAAGTATATTGTCGTCTCAGAAAATTGTAAATAGCTGTATAAAAAATATTTAATAGATTTCTCTCACCTGACCGCAGCGCCACCCTATATGTAGCGGCGAATAGACCCGACCGCCTCTTAACTGAAAACAGTAAGAAATTCACAGCATTTAAAATCGATCATAAGGTTTACGAATTTAATGTGGCTACTTTTGGTATAAAAACAAGCAGCGCAGGGTTGTTAAGAGGATTGAATGAAGTGATAAATGAAATCGATGAATTTTCATTAGCATTCGTGGACGATTTACACATAAGATCAACCACATTTCATAAACATATAAAACATCTCGAAAAATTATTTAAAAAGGCTGAAGAATATAATGTAACATTTAATTTCAAGAAATCAAAGTTTATAAAAAAAAAATAGAATTTTTAGGCCATTACATAACTAGTGAAGATATTACACTGGGCCCAGAAAAAATAAGATCAATTAAAAATTTTCATACACCAAGAAACATAAAAGAGCTGCAAGCATTCTTAAGTTTCGTAAACTCCTATACGAAATTTGCTAAAGGCTATGCAAATGAAATCCTACCATTAATTGGATTATTAAGAAAAAACGTACCCTATGAATGGGGGGCAAAGCAACAAAAAGCTTTTGAAAATATAAAAGATCTCTTTACTGAAAATATAATTCTAAAGTTCATAGATATGAGCAAACCATTCATTCTAACAACTGAAGCAAGTAATTAAGCTATAGCAGCGATATTATCACATTTAGATGAATACAATCATGAAAACATCATATGTTTTATAAGTCGAACACTAAAAGGGCCTGAATTAAACTACTTTACAACCGAAAAAGAATTGCTAGCAATAGTATGTTAAGTACATAAGCTAGACACATATTTAAGAGGGGCGAAAGAAATAATATTAAGAACTGATCATGAAGCGATGACATTCTTAAATAAATGTAAATTCAACAGTTGCAGATTAAGACGATGGGCCTTATCTATACAAGATTATAACATAAAACCAGAACATATTACTGGTAATAAAAATACTGTTGCAGATTTTCTGAGTAGACAAATATTAGATCTTAAAGCAGATGATAAAATAATAATAGCAAAATTAAGTAAAAGTAAAATTAGCAAAAAATTAGAAAATGTCTTTAAACAGTTGAAATCTCATAAAAAAAATGATAACTATTGCAAAAAAATACTACAAAGAATGTCTATCAACGACAGTAAATTAAAAAATTATTATTTATACGAAAATGAAATATTATGTAAAATAACAGACTCAGGAAAAAAGATTATAATACCTGAAACTGTGTTAAAAATAGATATATTAGAAATACATGAATTTTACGGTCACATAGGACCCAAAAAGACATAATTTATCTATAGAGGACTTTATTGCTCCAAAACTACGCAAACAAGTTTATGCTTTATTAAAGATATTTTAAACTTACCAAAAAACAAAGCATTTAATTATTAAATATCATGCATAAATGCAACCTATAATAGAGAATGATAAAAACAAAATATTATCTATAGATTTCTATGGTCCCCTACCAACGTCAGTAGGTGGAGTAATATATATCCTAACATCTATAGATGTATTTTCGGAATATGTA
The DNA here is from genome assembly GCA_017163975.1 of Anastatus disparis. NCBI lineage: Eukaryota > Metazoa > Arthropoda > Insecta > Hymenoptera > Eupelmidae > Anastatus > Anastatus disparis. The sequence goes on from JAFFSR010000238.1 coordinate 564,350, forward strand.
GTAATGTACCCCATTAAAAAAGCAAACACGCTCACAACAATGAGAAAAATATTCAATAATTATGTGATAAAAAATGGTACTCCCAAAGCCATAATGACAGATCATGGGACGCAATTCACATAAAAAAATAGATAAAGAAATTACAAGAAGAAAATATAAAAATAATATTCTCCTCAATAAGACACCGCCAAAGTAATATAGTCGAAAGAATACATAGAGAACTCGGTAGATTCTTTAGAACTTTTATAAAAGAATTCCATAAATCATGGTCTACATATGTCCCAAAAATTCAAGGAATCATGAATGAAATCTACCATGAAACCACTGGTTTTACACCCATGGAACTACACATGGGAAAAAAAACTCATAAGAATATGAGAAAAATACTTCAAATTAAATAAAAAAGACATAAATTTAGAAAGAAGAATATTTATGGCAAGAGAAAGGATGCACAAAAAGATCAAAGATCGAGCTGCAAAAAACAATATTAAACATAACCATTACAAATTAAATATAGGAGATAAAGTATTAGTAAAAGCTCTAAAAGTCACATATACAGAAAACGAAAAAATTGCAAAGTTCTTAGAGATATATGAAGGACCTTTTACAATAAAAAATATCATAAACCAAGATACGTATTTATTAGAAGACAAAAATCAGCAAGAACGAGGAAAATTCCACCTCAGTAATTTAAAACCATTTTTTGAAGAAAGAAGAAAGAAAATGCGAAGTAAAATGTATGAGAAATGCTGATAAAATTATAAAATTGAGTATCACTGAAATATTATTTGATAAAACCACAAAATTAAATATAATATAAGAAAAGAAAAAAAAATAAGAAAGATGAATGTAAACAAAGGACACATATATAGAATGTAGATACCTATCAAAATAAATAATAAATCTGTAAATTTGAAAGTAACGATGTTCGATGATTTTGAAAAATAATATTTCAGTGCCAACTCAAAAACCGTACGGTTAACAACTAAAAACATTTGATAAAAGGAATAGAAGCGTAAAAATTGGGATAAGTTATAAATATCAGTTTTAAGTATAAATATTGTAAAAAAGAAAAAATGTCACACGTGTTAGTGATAGAAGAATTAAAAAAGACCTTCAAGACCCATCCAACGCTATACCGACATGCTGGAACAAGCCCGGACAAATATGTCGGGATGAGACACGTTACGTCTCAAGTAGATGAGGAATTAATCGAAGAAAAACGTTTGGATGTAGTGTGGGACGAGGCTTTGCATAGACCTATAAACTATGAAGAAAAACTGGATGGTTCATCGAGTAATTATATCCAGGCAACAACCCTAACAACATCAGCATCAGGAGTAGCAGTAACAGCAGAGAGCAAAGAAGAAGAATTTGGAGTGGCTACAATGAAGATGGGTTCAGCTAAAAGCCAAAGGAAGATTAAAAAGCCAAAAGAGGAAAAAGCGGACGAGGAGATAATGGATTTATACATACCGCAAGAAAAGTTAAAAAGAAAATATATCTACGTACACGAAGCGGCTTTGGATCGTCACCGTCTTCAAAGAATCGGCATTCCATCAACCAGATCCGACCTGAGCGGTGACGAATCAGACGTAGATGAATGGGTGAAAAGACTCGCTGGAAAGGAAATCGAAAGGTATTGTACATAAGCGTAATATCGTAAAATTACTTGTAAATTAGAATTGCTTATTGTCCTCTTGGCGATAAAATAAAATAAGTTGCACAATAACCAGTTATACTTAAGAGAAAAAGGTATTTATAATTAAAATATATATTATAGTGCAAATTATTTTATTTTGGGGGGCAAGTGCGAGTACAATAAGATAGAAATTAAAATTTAAAAGTTATAAGAGAAAAGGAAATATAAAAATAAAACGGTCATAAATTATAAGAGAAAAGGAAAAATAACGTAAGTTCAAATCTCGCGCGCGTGAAGATGCAACGTAAAAGCATTTCCTTTTCCGAAAACTTATATTAAAATTAGATATCCATTCAGTATATGAAAAGTTAGTCAAAGATTTTTTTTAGGGGGTTAATTGTGACCTCACTTAGATAAGAGATGAAAAATCAAATATAAAATTAGAAAATAAAGATAATTTGAGAGAGAATAAGGAAATAAAAAGAATAAAATAAAAGAAAGTTAAAAGTAAAATCATTCTCTCTCAAATTCGAATCATCGCGTTAAAAGCGTAGACAATAAAATTATAATTGTGTCCCTTTCTATCTTGCATGTCGGAGCGGTGTAACAATTAGAAGTTATATTGACGCGCAAGATAGAAATTAATATAAGATATGTACACGCTTGTATGTGTGCCGATAAACGCCTATAAGATGACGTATGCCCGGCACGCATGCAAGCGCACCTGTATTGGAATATATAGATGTAATAGAGATCTCTCTCCTCTTTAGAGCGTACACAGGATTCAAGGAGGAGAGGCCCAGCATACGTATTGTGGTGTGGAGACGATGGACTCGCGCAGAGCACGAGTTAAAATTAACTTCATCTTCCCCTACAATAAGACTAAATGTAAGAGGAGGAAGATAGCGGCATTAGACTACTTACTACTTACTAACAATTAACATATAAAACATAAAGACCCCAGACTAGTTACAGCATGATGTCTGTGCTAAAAACGGGTCTAATTCAAAATACCTTTTTATCCTTTCCTTATCCCTTTATATGAGCACTTGGTGCAATCCTTTTCAGGGATAGGAAGCGGAAGTAGAGGTTACGAAATCAAACTTTATTCTTTTATTTAATATTATAATAAAACATATTTTCCTCATAACAACAGCATAATATCTCAAAATATTATTTTTTTCTAAAGTTGAAGCGTAATAAAGATTGGACATGAATTTTTCGTTTAAAATAATAATTAATAATAAAAGCTAAAATTGGGTTCAATCTTTATTACGCTATAGCTTTGGGAAAAAATAATATTTCGATGTGCTATAACTACTATTTTGAAAGAATTTTAGCTCAGCTTTTATTTAAAATAAGGTTTAAGCTTCTAACTAATGATGCTGAGGAACTATAAGCGTTTTAAAATCTAGTAACTTTTTTTAGTGATTACCTTCAATGGCCTATAACTAGGGAAATATTGAGCATTGGCTTCTAAAATTTTGGCTTCCTCCATATTTTTGTATCCAGAAAACATTCTTAAAATTTGAGCAAAAATGGTGACCCGAAAATGAAACACTCTCCTTGTAAGTTAAAATTTGCGTCTAAGACCTTGAAAGAAAGCTTATCTCTTGGTCGTATGACATATTTGCGTATAATTACACCGCTTAACAGAGAGTTCACAAGCGAGAAAGAATGTAACCAATGAGACTAACTCACGAATACGTCTGAACCGCACGGCGCTCTGAACGTGACTGTTTATTTTTTATGTTATTGCTAATAATCTACTTAAAAAAAAAAATGTATAGAAACAGATAAAGGATATATTTAAAATTACTCAAAAAAGCGATTCAAATCGAAGAAAATTTTACTCTTGGATCCGTACTTACATGAAAATAGTAACTGGTTAGAAGTCTTAGCACATTGCATGGATAGTAAAATAGAGTATTTAAGTTTACTTGTTAACAGTCTTAAATGTATTAAAGAGCAGATTATCAATATCATTGCTCAAAAATGTATAAGCCTAAAAGAATCTCAAATACAAGAATATTTTTGGAGAAGTGTAAAAAGGACAATATATTAGTGTAATGATAAATAAATTGCAGAATTAATTGAGTAACAGGAAGCGAAAATAAGGGAATCATTTTGTAAATAGAATATTCATTTTATTTACAAAACGGAAACCATCCATGTTTTATGAAATAACTGCACTTTACGAACACCAGATCATAAATGCTTTAAATGACGCTGTTCTCGCACAATTTAATTTACTATTCTTATAATTATAATTATAATTGATAAATTAAAAGTTATTATAATCATATTGATTTTTTTTGTACACGATATATAAGAAAAAACAGAGCGTATTTACTTTGTTCTTTTCTAACCTACATTGCTGTCTTATTGCTGTCTAGTCATTTTATTAATTGAATAAAATTTCAATAGATAATATTTTTGAAAATAAAAGAATAGTTATTGTACAATGGATTTCAATTGTACATTTTTTTTCTTTTTAAAATTAATATTAAAATTGTTTATGCATAAACTATGGTTTAAGTTCTACTTTGAAATCATCCAAATGTAACAAAGAGTGATATTAGATAGGAAAAATTAAACTTACGAGAGCTCGATCATCATTACCCAGCCACTCTTCGGAAAATACATGGACAGTATATTCTCTTGAGCCAGGATCTGCTGGACAAACAACTTTATGCAACCGTGGAGGCCAGCCTGAATATAATAATAAGCGATTAGATGTCGAACATTTAATAACTTCGGTAGGCTCCATAATTGAAAAGGGTTCAATAGGTAATAGCCAACCCCAAGTTAGAACGAAGAGCGAACGATTTTCACGGGCTTCTACTAGCCAAGGTAAACCCTCGCAATAAATGTCTGGACGCGAAAGAGGGGGCGAAATGAAACGCAATTCACCACCTGTAAGAAAAATAATGAATGATTATAAGTCTTTTGAAAAATAAAATGTCAATAACATTTTATTTTAGACAAGAATATAAATTTGGCTCTATACTGGCGTAAAATCGTTCAATTATTTACCGAATTATAATCGAATATGATTTTTATAAACTATAATATAATTATTAAAATTCAAAAACTAGCAGACACATAAATTTTCATTTTGTGTTTTCTCGCTTATTTACGCTTTTTAAAGTGCTGCAATAAAATAATAAATGTTATCATCATCAAAGTTAAATTTAATCTATTCTCAAATAAAAAAAATAGCTACATATCTAGTAGTTTCTGAGATATCATACCGCTCAACTTGAAATACTTCATTTAAAAAATAGCCAAACTATCTGTCTTTGTCTAATAGTATTTTTCATAATTTTTATAAGCACCGTCGGTTGCAGCAAGAAAAAAATAGCAGGCCCCGCTAGATATTATTATAATAAATAAATTTTATAATAACAGCAAAATCATTTAATAACTTATTTTTTAAATAATATTAGATCTACCAAAAATTTTTAACAAAAAAAAAACCGACTTCAAAAAATGCACTGAAAAGTAACAAATAATTTATTATCTTCAGAAATTATACAAATGATTGGTAAAATACAATTTTAGAAGTCGGCGTCTAATTCCTCAATGAATGTAAACGTTATTTTTTAACAATAAATGTAAACGTTATTTTTGAACAATGAATGTGAACGTTATTTTTGAAAAAATGGACTAAGTCGTTCTGCTTACGCACCACAGATTTAGAATTAAACGCCGACTTCTAAAATTGTATTTTACCAATTATTTGTATGATTTCTGAAGATAATAAATTATATGTTACTTTTCAGTGCATTTTTTGAAGTCGGTTTTTTTTTGTTAAAAATTTTTTATTTGTCATTTTTTAGTGCAATGTTTTTAAAATCTTATTTTTTGTAAAAAATTTTGTTTTTATTGGATACTTTTAAAGTCGGTTTTTATTTATAAAAAATTTTTCAAATTGTTTGTTTTTGTTAAAAAATTTTTATTTTCTATCTTCTAGTGAATCCCCTTACTAGAAACGCAAATATAGGTAGACCCACTAATTACATTAAACTTTCATTATTAATTCATAACGCATGCATTAGTACACCACCAAGCAATATATAGCAGGAAAGAAAGAAGGCTCAACAGCACAGTGTCGTTATGTGTGCATATATACATATTCAAGCTCAGGTAAGAGAGAGAGAGAGAGAGAGAGAGAGAGAGAGAGAGAGAGAGAGAGAGAGAGAGAGAGAGAGAGAGAGAGAGAGAGAGAGAGAGAGAGAGAGAGAGAGAGAGAGAGAGAGAGAGAGAGAGAGAGAGAGAGAGAGAGAGAGAGAGAGAGAGAGAGAGAGAGAGAGAGAGAGAGAGAGAGAGAGAGAGAGAGAGAGAGAGAGAGAGAGAGAGAGAGAGAGGGGGGGGAGGGAGGGAGAGGGAGAGAGAGAGAGGGGGAGGGAGGGAGGGAGAGGGAGAGAGAGAGAGAGAGAGAGAGAGAACTCCCAGTTTTCTTAATTTGATAATTGGGTCATACAAACCGAATATTGGCCCAATAATTATAGGACACGTATGGGACCTTCCTGCAGACATTCTCTATCAGATAAGAAAAAGTTTTTTGGAATCGATTAAGAAATGACGGAGTTATGAGGTAACAGACGTAAAAAAAAAAAAATTAAGTCGAATTGAGAACCTGCTCCTTTTCGAAGTCGGTTAAAAAAGATAGGTTACATTATAGATCGTTAGTAGGTCTTATATTATTCAAAAACTACAAGCTAAATTATTTTGTTTCTATTATAAAATTTATCTATTATACTAATATCTAGCCAGGGTTGCCATTTTTTTCGTGTAATAGTCAATGGTATTCATATAAATGATGAAAAACACCATTAGACGAAGACAGATAGTTCGGCCTGCTCTTAAGGAGATTTAAAACTGACACTACACCTATATTTATAAATTTTAATTGTCTATCCATTTTATTGTTGAATTTCCAGAAAAGGAATGCATTAGCCTTTAGTATGCACCATGATGATTATTTAATTAAATTTTCAAATAAATTCATTGATTAGTTTTTAAGGAATTTGGATTTCTGATACATTATCGAAAAATTTTAATAAATAATATTAAAACCCGAAATTTTTAATAACTGATAAATGAATTTATTAAAAAAATTTATTTGAATAATCTTCATGGTACATATTACAAACTAATACATTTCTTTTCCAAAGATTCTGCAATAAAATGTAAAAATAATAAATATTTATGAGTACATGTGCAGTGTCCATTTTACATCTCCTTAAGCCTTTAATGCTCAAATGTGCAAGATTACAATAGTGAATTTAATCGTATGTATTCTGAGAAGAAAATCATTAGAAGACGTGCTATCTGCATCTTGATTGTTTTATGCATCTGTTACAACATAATCTAAAATCTTTTGGATACTCAATTGACTTTCTTAGGCGAACCCTATAAGTTCGTCACTAGTGGCTTCATCTATGGGTTACATTGTCCACTCTTGTATCTACTTAACGGATAAGTGACAGGTAATTAACATAATTAAGGCGCTTTTCTACCGGTCTTTCGATTTTATATATCTGACGTGCGAATTTCAAACAGCTCATTATGCTACTTTTTCACTCTAATCCTTATTTCTTTTTTATTCATCTTTGAATGTGATATGCTTGAGCGGAGAGTTTCACAAGTTGCGGCTGGCCTATTTTTATTTTTTATTATTATTTATATTTTTTCTGACCCTGCTTTTGCAACTATCTTTTTTTTTATTCATATTACTGGTTCAACTTTGTGCTTAGTCCTCTCATTTCTCTTGATGTTTTCAATTATGTCACAAAATATTACCAAGGGCTGCTGCGCCATCTGCGGTTTTCCCGCAGATAATATACGAGGATCAACAAAACTCATTCAGTGTCTTACATGTCAGCAGCGCTACCATGTGAAATGTTTGGAGCACGTGCTTCTTGATAACGATAGTAATCCAGAATATGACTGTCAGATGTATATAGCTGGTTGACCTATCGTTTATCAGACTGTTCCACTCACTAGCACTGGCACTAGGCCGGGAGCCCCGTACAATGACTCTAGACACGAAGCTTCTATAATCCAGCCTATCGTTGCTTCTACGCTATCACGAGGATACTAACCTGTCACATTAATTACAAAAGCACAAGGATATTTAGTGAGTAGGAAGAAAATCAATGAGGACTCAAATGTCAATGCTTCTGCAGTGGTTGCACGAGAGCATAGCATAAGTATTATTTCGGTTAAAAAACAATTTAGAGGTGGCGCTGCAATGGCCACCCTGATATCATAGTAATATTAGTAGGAGCAGCGATAGCGCAGGGGCTAAGGCTCTTGGCACGCGCTCCGATAGACTAGGATTCGATTCCCCGGGAAAATTTTGGAAAAATTTTTCCTGATTTTTCTCCGGAAAATAGAATACGGAGACCACGAAAACGCTTATAGAAAGCCTCTCAGGGCTAAATGGGTGTGTTGTTAAAAGTCCCACTGGGTAATGAAGATGTTTGAAAGTCCCACTGGGCACCGAAGATGCTTAAAAACAGTCCCACTGGGCAATGAAATGCGTAATAAATTCCCATTTGGCAAAATTTATGTGAAATAGATGTGAAATAAAAAATCATCAAGGGATTCCCAAGGATTATCGATGGATCTGAATTGTGGAATGGGCGAAATAACCTTAACAGCTTATGGCCAATAAAATTAATTATAACTATAACCATAGTAATATTAGTAAGAATAATAAATGTAGTCTAAGACAATTTGATAGTGGTGTTGATTCTTCCTCAGTACAGGCAGCTGCGTCTGCTTTAGGAAGTGCAGTACCTTGCAGGTTTAAGTTGATTCAAAATGGTCTTACACGACTTCTGGCTCTTGAGAGCCATATTATAAATGTTGACAAGGGTCTGCGGAATATCATGACTGAAATGGAGAGTCAAAATGAAATTATTAAGAGTTTACATGCTGCGCAGATACGGCTACTGGAGGAGAATTGTAAACTTAGCGGGTTGATAGGTATCTTAGAGAGGGAATTGTTGTCTGCTCTAAATAGCATGCATGAAAAGTTTTATAAATCTCTAGCAAGTAATTTTAATAATATCTAGTCATTTTTGAGTGATAAATACAATGGAGTGGATAGCAACTTTTCTCAACTTATGACCGGGGTGGCTAAAGTGGTGCATGCCGTTAATGATCTCATGACTCAGGACGAACATTCACTCAACATTAACACTAGAACGCGTGTAAATTCGAACGGAACACAATCCGTAAAACGTATAGATAGTAGCTCACTCAACACTAACACCGAAACACCAGCTAATTTGAACGAAATACAAACAGTAAAAATACACACAGATAATAGCAAAGAGACATCCTATCATGCTGTGAAGAGGTGTGGTTCTGGAAAAGGTGTCTTAGTGATATGAATTATAAAGATGTTCGTCCAACTTCGTTGGGAGAGAAACTTCCCGGCTGTGATTGGTTGCCATTTACAATTGATATAGTTGACTTAGAGTCTGCACTTGGTTGCCTCTCTAAAAATCTCATTGCTGCAATTTAGAACTTAGCGCTGTTGAACACGTTCAAACATAATTAAATTAAGTTTCCATGGATGGATGGAGAATCGTCATAGCTGCAGCGTAAGAGAGATGCTGCATGCCGTAAATACAAATGGAAAAAGGATGAGTAGTATCTCTCTGAATTTCTGCGGTTGCATAGAATAGCGGACGAACAGATGGAATGTGCTAAGACTACATACATTCACAATAGACTCTTTGGTGCTCTTGTGGATGGTAATGTCTAAAGAAGTTGAAAGACCTGGGACTGCTATCTGGACCCCAAGGGGATTTGAATGGATTCACTCCAGATAAGCCTAATGCGCACTTTGCTGGGGTTTTAGTCTTGCCATATAAGGATAGTGAAAAGCGGTTGAGAATTCTTTCTCACTGCAAGAAAGAAAGTTTACCTTCAAACTAATTAGTTTTAATGATGTTGTTCTTGCAATCTCACATTTTTGCTCACAGGCTCGTGGTGAGGATGGCATTCCACAAAGTGCAATAGTCAAAGCTTTATCATTTATTGGCGAACATCTTGTGACTCTGTTCAATTCCTCTTTTGCACGGAAGGTCTTCCTTTGCTTTTGGACAAAGCACGTATCATACCGTTGAATAAATGTGCTGCACCTAAGCAACCAAAATATTTTAGGCCTATAGCCATCTTATATTTTCTTTCAAAGGTTCTTGAGAAGATCGCCCATGACCAGTTGCAGGAGTACATCACTTCCAATAAATTGCTTGATCCTATGCAGACTGGTTTTAGGAGACACTACTCCATGCAGACTGCTGTACTTAAAATTACAGACGACATAAGGTCAGGCTTAGACAGGAAGTTTTTCATGTTACTGCTTCTTTTTAACTTTAGCTAGGCACTCGATACGATCTCTCCCTCTAAAGTTCTTGAGAGGCTTAGATCGATGGGGTTTTCTAGGGCTGCACTAGAATAGATTAACTCATATTTATTAGGTAGATGACAAATGGTTTTCACATATTTGAAAGAGGAATTGGCTAACAACCAATCTAGGAGTTACTCAGGGTTCGGTGCTGAGGCCTCTGTTATTTTGCCTTTACATTGATAACGTACGTGATGCAGTGGACTCCGCTTGTGCCGAATACCTGTATGCAAATGATCTTAAAATGTATAAACAGGTGATGATGATGTGGATAAGGGTATATGTATTTCACAGAGGGTGGTCAAGGCGGTGTCGGAGTAGACTGCCGATATTTCTCTCATTTCGAATGCTAGTAAAACAAAGGCTATCATCTTTGGTAGTAATCGTTTTATTAAAAATTTGTATACTGGTGAGCCAAGGATGCTTGACCTAAAGAGTGGTGTCGGTATTCTTTACTCTGACTCCATTACGAGCCTTGGTTTTGTATTCGACTCTATGCTGTTGTGGAAACTGCTCATTAATATGATGACCAAAAAATTCAATAGAGAGATGTACAGCCTGTGGTTTTTTCGTCGTTATACCACTAAGGCTCTGCGTAAAAAACTCGCAACTAGCCTGCTGTTTCCGTATCTTGATTGCGTACTGATTCGAAGAGACAGTATTTTATGGCTGTGCTTTCGTACAGAATTGTACTTATGAATACTCCTGAATATCTAGCGGGTCTCTTCGCTAGATATAAACCCAGAATGACTTCTAAGAATGAGATTAAAGATATTATACTGCCCGCTATGCATACTGAGACTGGGAGGAATTCCTTTCAAGTTCAAGGTGCACATTTTTGAAACTCCTTGCCTGCAGATATTAAACATCTTCCATCACTTAGCAGATTTGAAGCCCCTCTGAGGAGGTATTTACTCGACTTAGATTGAGCAGTATTATCTTTTTTCTAACACTATCATATGTGTTAATTTATTTATTTATTTTGAGGTATGAGTGTTTTTGTTAGCTTCAATGTGGGGTGAGAGTTCATAAAATGAGTGAACTTATTTTTATCAGCATGACCTGCATATTATTGTATACTTATATATTTTTTTCTGTAATTAATTATATTTTGCTGATATCTTGACTACGCTCTTTACAAGCTTAATTTCAATGTAACTTATTTTGACTGATAGGTATTTGAGACTGATTTTTATCATATTTTTATCTATATTCATCACGTGTATTTATTTTTGTTTGTTTTTTATCTGTGTTCTCACTTTTAATTTAATTTATTGACTAACTAATTATTATTATATCTATTATTTCCTGTGATATCATACAGTGCAATATTATTTCTGTATTTTATGTTATTTGAATTTAATTGTGTATTACATGCTCTTTTTGTACATATGTTGCAAAATATAAACATATCTCTATCTTGTATTGTTGCTAGCTGGTTTCGAATATCTGGTCAACGTTTTCTTTCTGATTTATTTAATTATAGCGGAGACTCGGGTTACAAGTAACAGGAGTTAGATTTAACAGTTAATTTATAGCAACGTCAACAGTCCTACAGGTTTTGTAGTTGACTTATTACGTTTAATATAATTGCTTCTGTTATATCAATATATTTAGTACCTTGCAGTCCATCGCAGAGGAAAAACGTGTGATGTAGAGATTTTTTAGAGAAACTAGAAAATTGTCACCTACTTAAATGCTTGTTTTTTTATTTTATTTAATCTAATTAATAGAGTTGAAACTATTTTATGTTTATCCACTCTAAATATAATTTTAATAATCGCATTAATATTTTATGATTTATTTTTAAATATATATTCAAAGATATTTTTAGAAAAATGTGTTTGCTGGGTCAAGTATTAACAAATATTTGGGACAAACATTAACACTAATAATACTTGAGGATATGTTTGAAAAAATGACAAAATACGATAAATAAACAATTAATTCAATAAAGACTTTGTTGGAATCTTTTTCATGACATCATATAATGTTTCTAGTTATAATTTTTCTATAAGACAAAAATTGATATTATTTTTACTTTTAAAAAAGATATAAAAACCATTTTTTTATATTTTGTGAAAATTTTGTTTTTTACAATTTATTTGTGTTATGAGTATATATTAAAAAGTATATAATTTTTATTTGCATTAATAAAATATTTTTATTAATCATTAAATTGAATTTTTATCATAGAATGTGATGTTAATATTTACCCCCAACGTTGGGCAAATATTAACACAGATACTTTTTTAAATAAAGTCTCTCCCTAAAAAATCTTTTAATGACTTTTTAAAAATTCTTGCACGAAACCATAGCAAAATTAAATCACTAACAAATACGATAGGTAGGATACTCAAAAAATACGTAGTTTAAAAAGTAGAGATACTTTTTCAAGGAGTGTTAGTACTAGCCTCAGTCTCCCCTATTTAATATATTTCCTATACTTCTACATCTTATTATTTTCTAGAATACTCAACTTGTGACACGTCTGTGGCCGCGGTATCGACGAACTCGTCGATTAATATCTTATACTGAGAACAAATTAGGACTAGGTAAGAAATTTTTATCCATGTAATTTTCCGAGATGTAAGCATTTATTTATTAATTTACAACTTTCGTATTTTGGTATCGTTTTGTCTTCTACAATTGGTACTATGTATTTCCAATATGATTTCAAGCCATATTTCACGTTTTATTTGCATTTATTTATAATTCTTATTTATGGATAAATGAATTATACTTTTATTATCAAAGTAAGGTTATATGTCAATTCTGTATCTCAACTTTTTTATTTATTAAATAATTATTTATGTAAACGTTTAGATTTCGTATATATTTTTTATGATCCATAATTGTAAATGCGTTTCACCGTCTTAATTAATTTCCTTATTCCATGATTAAACTGCGTGCCTTTATTATGTTGTGTTTATGCTTCACTTATAGAGCGTCAGATTGTGTCAGTATTGTCTGACACGCCGACTGCTTTTGTTGTTGTGTGCATACTTGATGTAAAAAATGTAAAAATGTAATGTAATTCGTGTAAAAACACGAATGTATGGTGGTAAGTTTCGTGTCGCGACGTGTGAATTATTGGTGTGATAGTGTTGTCCTACTTATATCTGTTGGTGTCTCTTCTTATGCAGGCTACGTTTCTCAAGATGCTAATGGTTGTTTTGATATGCCATTTAAATTATTTTAATTTTATATACACTACCGGTCAATTGCTTTTGCTCACCCTAGAGTAAAATTTTTTTTTACTCATTTAATCAAAAATTTATACTAATTTTTCATGAATTTTTCCTAAAAAAATTAGTAAAAAAAATTTCACTACCGAAACTTATTGGTTACTAAATATATATATTTTAGACTAAAAATGAAACATTTTTTCTTCAATATAAAATTTTCTATCTTTCTTAGTTTATGAGATGATCATGATTGAAAAAATAGGTCTTTTTTCCGAAAAATGTTTATCAAGATGTTTATTTACCCTCGTTTCTATTAATTTATTTATTTTTAATAATTTTAATACGTTACTAGTAAAAAATACCTTGCTCCTAACGTCGCACAGTGGTCAGGGTGAGCATAAAAGTGATACAAAAACGGATTCAATTTAGGGATGGATAAAAAATTTTTGTAAAAAGTGATTCTTGTGGATAATTATATTTTCTATTAATATCTGTTTTCCTTAACCTCCCTATATTGTATAAAAATAGCAGATTTTAGAAAATCATGCGGGATTCCGAGGAATTTTTAAAAATTTATTTATGGGTATAATTAAAAAATGTGTATATCTGTGTGTGTGTATGTGTAATTGTGTGTGCGTGCATATGTGTATCTATATATATATTGAGACCTTACTCGATGATTTTCATATAGAAAAGCATCATGATAATAAGCGGCGAGTGGGGATATAAGAAAGAACCGAATGCGCGTTCGCGAGCGCGCAGCTACGCCCCTAATTTCGACAGCCAAGCGACAATCAAGTGTAACGCTTATGCTTTATAATGTATAATATCCCTACTCTGAGGCGGAAGAGTAGAAATATAGTGGCAAGCACCTAAAATGCGAGCCATCGAGTTTCAGCGAGAAGCTAAACTCGTCACTCTTGTATCGGTCAACGCTTAATAAAGTTCTCCTTAAATTTAAATACAGAATCATGTATAACCTCTTGCTATTCAAACTCTTATAGCAGCATAAGAAATGCCTAGTACGCATTTCCCTACCTGCTCGAGTTTGAATAGCGTAAAATAAAATAAAGCAGTTTAAATCTTCGCGATTTCAAATATTAAATAGAAGTGAAGTGGTGAATTTTTCTTCACTGTTTAAAGTAATTATCTTAATCGTTAATGCATAAAAGGCTAAGTGCCATAATGAATTGTGCCTTGCATTGACGTGCTTTCTCGTAAAGTTTTGTGCTTAGTGTCTGCACGTTCTTGCAAGTGTATCACTTGTAATTATCACATAACAAAATAAATGATTCGGTACAAGAGGCTGAATTGAGAATCCTCTATACCTTATGCTCTCATAACTTTCTGATATATTTTTCAGGAATATAACTTAGCGGTTTGACGAAAAGTAATGGACCCGAATCTGCAGGACATGGCGTTCCTGTAGTGTACGGTCTGGCTTTCGTCAACCTAACTTTATTAAATAACTCAAGATCTTATTAATTCGGTACGCGCGAAAGGGATGGCGTGGTAAACTCGGAGTTTGATATATAAACGGCATCCATCTTGTCTTATCTTCACGTTAAATTGTTCCTCATTGCAATCTTATCGGAAGGTAAAACAAGGTGCGAAGTCATTGTATATGGTGATTTTATTCATCATATACTAGAAAATCGTACATCATAATTATATGTATAACGTATCAACTGATGATTTATAGATATATGTCGTTACAACTGGCGCCCTCCGGTCGAATACAACCCATACTTGAGAATTTATGAAATTTGTTAAATAAGAAACTTAATTTTTGTAATAAAAACGCATTAAAGTGCGCAGTAAGAGTTTGTTAAAGTAAAAATAATAATATATTGTAAAGCGTTAAAAGCTATTTAATGAAAGACAAAAATTTATCTGTAAAACAGAATAAATCAAATCGTGACTTTCTACAGTCAATTACAAATTGGAAAAAATAAATTGAATATTATTATGTATAGTGCGAAATTTTGTATTAGAAATTTTTTTTTTATTGTCACAAAATCGTCAACATTGTTTGAAAAATTTTAAACAATGTTGACATTTATTGGGCCATTCAAGTGAAAAACTATAAACATCTATTTTAAATAAAAGCGTTATAAATGCTTGAATTGTTAACCTCAACGGTCAAACAATACAACACTCGTTAATAAATAAACATTACAGAAATATAAATTTAAAATCAGATATTGAGTGAGAATTGTTGAATTGAACAATTTAAGCATTTGATACTTGAAGAAAACTAGTAAATTATTTTCATTTTTATTAATTCAAATTTAAGAAATTTATTTTTTCTTTTATATAATAGAATTAAATTTTTTTAAAAATAAATTAGTTATCTATTTTCTCTCGATACAAGTAAAAAGCCAAAATGTCTAGGCATTAGCATACCCTGCAAAAAAAACATCTATAAATATAGCTAAAAAATATAGGTAAAAATATAGCTACATTGTGTATTACAGCTATATTTACGTGTTTTTTTAGCTGTATATCTATGAGAAATATAGCTAGATTTTTAGCAATATTTTTACCTATCTTTATAGGTATAATTCCTATCTTAGCCCATTATAGCTAGAAATATAGCTGAAAATCTAGCTATATTTCTCATAGATATACAGCTAAAAAAACACATGAATATAGCTATAATACACATCAATATAGCTATATTTTCTTTATCTACATTTTTAGCTACATTTATAGATGTTTTTTTTTGACCGGGTAAGCATAAGGATCAAGATATAGTAGAGAAGATTAATCCGAAGCTACATGAGTGGATGCAAGTAATATCATTGGAAGTAAAAACATTATCTAAAGAAAACCAAGAATTGAAAATTAAGAATGAACAGCTCAACGCGAAATTACAAGTAATAAAAAATGATCTTCAAAACAATGAATTTGTTAAGCAAATATATAATAACTTGGTTGAAAGGATGGATGAAATTGCTAACGAACAAAACGAAAAAATTAACGAAATAAAAGAACAAATAAATAGTAATAGTATACCGAATAAAACGAATGAACATACACAACCCAAAATAAAAATTCCATTACCGAAGTTTGAAGGACAAGAAGGAGAAAGACCAATAAGATTTCTAAGTGAATTGGATAAATATGTGGCATTGAAAAAACTATAATATGAAGAAAAACTACAAATTCTTCAATCTGTACTACAAAAAGAAGCTAACGCATGGTGGTATATATATCAGGATGATGTAGATACTTTTGATCAATTTAAAGAATTATTCATAGAGAGATTCTGGAATAAAGATATACAAAGAACATCAAGAGAAAAGTTGAATTTGGGCAGTATTATGAAAATGGAAAATTATCAAGGGTGTCTTATGCCACACAGATATTTGGATACGCCAAAGAATTAGATTTGAACTATACTGATAATGAAATAATAGAGAAAATAGCGAATCAATTTAATAGAAGCATAAAAAAAGCGTTTCAATTTTCTCAGACAAAGGATAAATCAACACTATTAAGAATATTAGCAGATTATGACAGCGACGAAAAACAATATAAACATAAAAATCAAAAACACAACCTACAACATCAAGAGGAAGAAAATTACCCACAACGAGAAAATCTAAATCAGCAAAAGGAAGAAGGAACAAACAAGTCTACGACGAATAATCACAACAAATATGAAAAACAAAACACTAATTGAAAAGAACTTATAAAATACGATAAAAAAAATTTTTATATTTCTTCAGTAGGTTTTTGCACCTGTCATTTCAAATTAATAACAATAAATATAATATATTAATTGAAATTTATAAGTTATTTTTTATAAGATTTCTATCGTTTTTTATAGTAATTTATAAGACAAAAAATTCTGATCTTCAACAAACTTAAAATTTTATTAGCATTTATAAGTCACTTATTTTATAAAACTTTTTTTATACGGCTTTATTGGCCTTTGTACAGTTTATACAATTTTTTAATCTTTATTCTATAATTTTTGATATGACATAACCAATAATATCTGATTCGATTATTATTGGTAATCATAAGATTATCCTATTTAATCTTGATGTCATATAATTGTATCTTACTAGTATTTATAAGTTTTTTACTGGATATTAAGATTTATAAATTTTATAGTCAATTATGAGGATTATATAATATGAATTTTATACAATAATTTTATAGTCATTTATTAGCTTACGACATTAGTATTTATAATTTCTCTTATACGCATTTATGAGTATATTTTATAAAATGTATGTATTTTTATTATATAGGTTTTTATAAGGTAAAGCGAATATTACCACATTCGATTGTTATCGGTACATATAAAATTAATTTATTCAATTTTATCGTCATGTAATTGTTTGTACTTATGAAATGTCAAATTTTTTTCTACTATTTTTATTGGATCTTGTGATTTTTTAATTGTATTTTATAGTTTTTTTGAGCCCAAAATTTTATTAGTATTTATATGTTTTTTACTGGATTTTAAGATTTAGAAATTTTATAGTTAATCATGAGGATTGGCTTATATCAATTTTATACAATAATATTATAATAATTTATGAGGTTACAACATTAATATTTATGATTTCTTTTATATTATATGGGTCTTTGTTCTACAGGTTTTTAAAAGACGTAACCAATAATACCTGATTCGATTCCTATTCTTAATTATAAGATTATTCCATTTAATTTTAAGTAAAATCAAACACAGTACCAATCATTTTAAAATCATTATTTATCATGAATAAATAAAAAAAATAATATTATTTTGTTGATAAATATTGGATTCATTTTTTAATCTTTCAAGTCCCCTTGAGGTCATTCGTGCTCCAACATTTTATGATTGAAATTTAGAAAATTTAAAACCGAAAATATATTTTCTAATTATTAAAATAAAAAATTTATTTAAGAAGTAAAATTATCTTCTAGAGAAATATCAAAAAGATTTTTATGACACAATTTTTAAAAGCTTCATCGTAATAACGTAATTACGACTAGGGTCTTCAACGAAAACATGATGATCTCGACATTATATTGAAGTATGGGGGCATTTAAACGTTGATTTTCGGAAAACTGATAATCGGTTCGTAATCAGCGATCTTGAAGTGTTCCAATAGTAATGCTTTCAATGTAAGTAGTGTTGTATGATAATTTCTGCAATGGAGGGTTAATATTGTTTATCGTTGTAGTGTAAAACGATAGTTTATACATTATTAAAATGACCTTGAAACGATCAAATGAAGGTTAAACATTGAAAATTTGCCCAAAACCTGTTTTTTCGAATTTTTGTTGGCTTACTAATGATGCAAATTACTCACAAATAAGGTGGTCACGTAACTTTGATCTTGGAGAGTCAATTTTCGAGGTAACTTGAAGGTCAGAGTTTTTTTAAACGAGAACCCCTATTTTTGACCCTGGAATCGTATCGAGTCGAAAAAATGATGCCTAATTTGATACTTGAAATTGGCTGTAGCGACCTTGACAAGGTCAATTGAAGGTCTAATGTTCACAAATTGTTTTTTTTTCGAATATTGCTGGAAATAGCAGATGGCGTTGAGCAAAAACAAAATAAATAAAAATCCTACTTAATTTTAGCGAAAAAAGAGAAGAATTAAAACTGTCTGAATTGTAATTTTTAATTACAAAAATTAAACGTTCTAGCAACTAAACTAAATATTTGATCATTCAAAAAGTCATAAAAAAGTTAAATAATGAGGCAGTTTTTGTCATTTTTTTATTTCTTGAAAGAAGCTTTTGAGATTTTGTTTATTCATTACTAATCAATAATAGTTTTATAAAGATGATGTTATCTATATATACTATAAATAGTAAAGTTAAATTAATAATTCGTACAGTTCATTAGTTTTTAAAATTTTCTCTTCTCATAAGTTTTGAAGGTTGTAATCGACATTTTATTATCTGCATTTTATAAAAGTCGTAACATGCTTTTGATCCACAATTAGCACAAAATAAATTTATTAGCAAACACTATTTACTGTTTTTAAAACTGTTACTCTATTAATACTACCACTTAAATTGTCCAAACTTCGGAAGCCCTTCAAACTCTTAATAAAAGTAAAAGTAAAAAACACCTTTAAAAATGGCTGACTATCAACCCAACGAAACTGTGGATATGATCATGGTTTTAGGGGAAAGTCATCATAATTACCGAGCAGCAGCAAGACTTTACGCTGCACGCTTTCCTGGATGACGACACCCAGATCATAGAGCAATAAGTCGCTTGACTCAAAGAGCTCATGAAGGTCATATGGTTCGCCAACGCAGGCAACACACATATGATGAGAACGATCCCAATGTTGTTACAGGTCTTGCGGTCATTTATCTCGATCCTCATACCAGTTCTCGCCGAGTTGAAAAAGAAATCGGCATATCGAAATCAACTTTTTTGAGAATTCTTAAATCCCTTAAGTATCGTGATTACCACATTACGTTGGTTCAAGAGTTACAAGATCATCATTTTCAACAGCAAATTGAGTTTTGCCAATGGGCTTTACGTATGATAGAGAATGATCCAGATTTTTTTAGATATGTCCTTTTTTCCGATGAGGCTAAATTTCAGAGTGATGGAGAACTCAATAAGCATAATTGTCATTATTGGTCAGATATCAATCCTCATCGGTGCAGAACGGCCAATCATCAAAGGCGTTGGAGCATTATGGTATGGTGTGGGATCGTGAATGATTATTTGATCAGCCCTTATTTTTTCGAGGAAAATCTTGATAGGAACTTCTATTTACATTTGATAAGAGATCAGTTTCATGAAATGATCGAAGATGTTGATCTAGAAACGCGTCAAAGAATATGGTTCCAGCACGATAGTGTACCAGCACATTTCGCTGTAATCGTACGAAATTTTTTAGATCAACATCATAATGGTAGATGGATTGGACGAGAAGGTCCAGTTAACTGGCCCGCTTGCTCACCCGATCTCACATCTCCAGACTTTTATTTATGAGGGTTTTTAAAAAATGTTTTTTTTGAGCAGACATGCAAGATCGCAATCGTCGAGCATGCGCAACTATACCAAGAGAGATATTGCTCAAAAGCATTCGCCATTTCCAAAGGCGTTTGAATTTATGCCTTGAAGCTAATGGACGCCAATTTGAACATTTGCTTCGACGTCAATTAGAATAATATTTTGAATAGTGAGAGGCCAGGGGACTCACGTTAATCAAGCACCCCAATCGAGAGAGGCAAGGGGACTCACGTTAATCAAGCACCCCAATTGTGAGAGGCAAGGAGACTCACCTTAATCAAGTACCCTAATCGTGAGAAGCAAGGGGACTCACGTTAATCAAGCACCCCAAAGGAAACAAAACTTACTAGGTCTACGTCGTTGTTTCTGGGTAACGCTAAAAGTAAGATTAAAAACAAAAGTACAATATTTTATTTAATTAAACTGCTTTCAAATGACTTTCATATTTGTTATTTAGGTCAAAATGATCAGTCATTGGCCCCTGATCATATTTAATAATAAAATATTCGAAAAAAAAAGTTTGTGGGCGAATTATCAACATTAGACCTAGAATTGACCTTGTCAAGGTCGCAACAGACAATTTCAAGTATCAATTCAAGTATTGATTTTTTCGGCTGGATACGATTTCAGGGTCAACAAAGCGGTTCTCATTTTTAAAAACTCTGACTTTGAAATGACCTTGAAAATTGACTTCCCAAGGTCAATCCCTCTTTAGATGTCACCCTTCAATTCTTAGTCATTATATATACCGTTGAACAGGGTTTTGTTCGTCATTGAGCAAACAGTTTATTATTAATATTACGTTATTAACCCCAAAAGAAAGGTTAAAGGTCCCATAAGAAAACTTCAAAGATAATGAATGCTCGTCAGCATTGTCAAGGAAAAATGAAATACAAGGATTGATCTAGTGAGGAACTTATCTTAAAGTTGAAATCATTGATTGTCTTAATTACTGTCAAGAAAAATTTTGGTGGGTATAATAAAAGAAACGATGATTTGGGCGGGTCAAGGGGTATTAGGGTCCGGGTTTTTATACAATGCGATAATAGCAAGTCGTTATTATAGAATTATGGTATAATACGGTGGGGAGCTCTCAATGGTCGTCTGAGGGTGTTCGCTTGTCTGGCGAACCTAAATTCTAACATATAGTTTTTAGATTAGTGGTCGTCCCTGAAATGAAAAGTTAGATTAAACCATGGACATGTAGTCCTGTTTGGGGCAACCTTCTACGCTTTGATTGACCGGTAGTAGTTGTTTTGACACTGTTTCCTTTTTTTCTATGGGTTGTTAAAGCAATAAATGACTATTAAATTAGTTTGTATGAAACTCCGGGTTCGAGTCCTGAGCCCTTCAGGTTAGGTTCAAAAGAAGTCAATGCTGGGTCTTAGTGCGATATTAAATGGGAAATTCAAGTCCAAGCAGTTTACAGCGAAGGTCGATGTGTTTTAGCAGGTCCAAGACTCTAGTTTAGTCACAGAGGAATGACCGTGTAAAAGACGATGATACACGAGGAGTAAAAAGGCTATACTTGTCTTTGATGCATTGGGTGTCCGAATATTCAAAAAAATTGGTCAATTTTGTTTTCAGCGAGAAGTAAAGTCGATTAACAAAAACATGTCCTAGCTACTGATCTAACTGGTAGGTTTTTCTTAGGCTAAAGACCTTGGTGTCCACTGGCACAGAGAGTCGATTTTGTGCTATCGGCGCTTCAGCAAGGAATTTAAATAAGCATTTAAAAGTTCAAAGAACATGTTCGAACATGCGGTACAGTAGCTGAAACTGCAGTAAAAGAGTACGGAAGTAGATACGGCCTGCATGAATTTTAATTGTCTTTTTTTTTTTTTTTTTGAAAAACGGTGAAGAACAAGAAAAGAAACAAAAAAAAAGAAAATGGAAGTTGATGAAAGAAGGGCGTCGAGGACTGCCGCAAATGGTACTCATTTGAAATGGTCCAATTCTTGATACAATTCATAGCCATCACTTATCTTACTTGGAAGGTGAGCGCGTACAAGGTATTGTAAAAGCCTTTAGCTTTGGTTTTTCCGTGTCCTTTAGGATGATCCCTGTTGTCAGAATGATACTTGATGTCGGTGTGTGCCCTGGTAATAAATTTCTCCATCGGTTGCAGTGGAGATGGGTCCGAGAATTGGCAACAATTAGGATTTTACGTATTTTACAATTACTCACTTTGATGCAAGGAAAGCTCAAAACCAGGTTGTAACTTCGATAATCATAAGAAACGCGCCAGCTGTGACTTAACCTTCGTGGTCATGGCATCACAACGAAGCGAGGTCTGGAAAAGAACTCTAGCAGTGGGGATATCATTGGTTTCCTGTCTAAATAAATTATCCTGAATTTAACTTGGGCGACTAGAAAATGTCAGTGTAGCTGACACTAGCTAGGTGCATTTTGGTTGAGTTATCGTTAAAGGGGAAAACTTTTAGTTAGCCTTGATAATAGGTACACGATTTATCGGTCATGCAAACGTTATAGACAAAGCTAATGTTAGTAGTCTGCGAAAACTCGTTAGAGATGTTTGTTGTAATATCAATTTTGTCCGATCCAATTTTTAATTTTTCAATACTTAAGTAATCTTTATTTCCTCATTTTTTAGCGGAAAATTTAAAACAACTTTTTTTTATTCATTTAATGGGCTATTTTTTTTATGGGATCTATTGATAGAAAAAATTTATTTTTCATCGAAATATCATTTATGTAAGTTTTTACTCAACACGGCAGTATAAGTATTCATAAGATGTAGCAAATGAAACCTTCTTCTATTATTATTGTTATTTATAAGGTGACCCTATTTAATTTTAAAGTTATATTATTGTATTTTATTAGATAATGTCAATTTTTTCAATAGCTTTATTGGATCTCATGATAATATAAGATTTATTTTATAGTTTTCTATAAGTATATTCATAAGAATCTTATTAGTATTTATATGTTTATACTGAATTTTCGAATTCATAAATTTTATATTTGCTTATGAGGATTGGCTTACATCATTTTTATACAATTATTTTATAGTAATGAGGTAACCACATTTGCATTTATAATTTTTTTATATGGCTTCATTGGCATATGACACATCTGCCTAATTTAACCTAGAGAATTGTTAGAACTGTGCTTATTTAAATTGTTCTTTACCGTTAATAATTTATCACATGGAAACGAAGAAGTTATTACCGCTAAAGCGATGAATGGCATTAAAGCTTTTAGCTATAGTGATAGATAGATAGATAGATACTATTTATTGTATATCATATCATTATACAAAGGGCGTGTAATACAATTTATGAATATAATAATAAATATTGCACATAAACAAAGTATAAATATAAAAATATTGCACATAAAACAATGTATAAATATAAAATATTGCACATAAAACAATGTATAAATACAAAATATTGCAATTGATATCACAGTCAGTTACTAAACCTAATAATACTGAATAAGTAAGTCACAACAAAAGAAGTGATATCACAGATACAAAAAAATAGTAAAATACACGCAATCCTATAAATTAAAAGTCAGTCATAGTATATAAAAATTTTTATTTAAAATACAAAATGAAAAATGATAAATAATGCAATAAAATAATAAAGCGTATGCAGTAACACAAAAAACACAGTCAAAATAATAAAAACAAGTAAAGCATTCACTCACTAACCATTCAGCCAATAAATACAACCACACCTTAAGCAAAAGAGTATATATACGGGACGTCACATTATAATAAATTAACATATGAATAAAAAATAAAATTTAGTTTATTGGAGGTCGAGCAAGTACCCCCTCAGAGCCGACTTAAACCTGCTGAGCGATGGAAGATTCTTTATATCAGCAGGCAGGGAGTTCCAAAAATGCGCACCCTGAACTTGAAAGGAATTCCTTCCAATTCCAGTACGCATGAAGGGCACCGTGAAATCCTTAATCTCTCCCCTAGTGGCTACCCTAGGTACATATCTAGTAAAGAGACCCACTAGATACTCGGGAGTATTCATGGGCATGATTTTGTACATAAGTACAGCCATAAAATACTGTCTCCTCGCATCAGTACGCAGCCAACCCAGCGCAGCTCTATGAGGAGAGATATGATCGCCCATTCTCACGCCTAATACATATCTCATACATGAATTTTGTAGTCTTCGTAATCGTCTTTTCAACTCCTGTGAGGCATCGAGCAGAACTACTGAGCAGTAATCGAGATGTGGAAACAGCAGGGCGGTTGCGAATTGTTCGCGCAGAGCCTCAGTGTTATATCGACGAAAAAACCGTAAGCCATACATAGTTCTATTAAACTTCTTAGTCAGCATATTAATATGTGGCTCCCATGATAGCTTAGAGTCAAGCACAACACCAAGGTTCGTAACGGTATCAGAGAAAGACACCATCCTCAAGCTCAATCGTCCTTGGCTCACCAGCATAAAAGTCATTAATAAATCGACCATTGCCAAAAATGATCGCCTTAGTTTTGTTTGCATTTAGTGTGAGTGAAGCATCAACAGCCCACTCCGACACCGCCTTGGCCGCCCTCTGTAGAATACGAATACCTTCATTCACATCCTCATAAGAGACCTGCGTATAAATTTGCAGGTCATCTGCATATAATAGATGCTCGACACAACCAGGGTCAAGAGTGTCACGTATGTTATTAATGTAAAGGCAAAACAACAGAGGCCCCAGCACTGAACCCTGCGGAACTCCTAAATTGGTTGTTAGCCAATTCGATTCCTCTTTTAAATGCGTGGAAAACATTTATTTCCTGCCTGATAAATAGGAGCTAATCCACTCGAGTGCAGCCCTGGAAAACCCCATCGATCTTAGCCTTGCAAGTAATTTGGAGTGCGAGATTGTGTCGAATGCCTTACTAAAGTCAAACAGAAGTAGTAGCGTGACAAGTTTCTTATCTAGACCTGATCTTATGTCGTCAGTAAGTTTAAGTATGGCAGTCTGCGTTAAGTGATGCTTTCTAAAACCAGTCTGCATAGAATCAAGTATCCGATGTGTCGTAATATACTCTTGACATTGGTCATGGGCAATCTTCTCCAGGACCTTTGAAAGAAAACATAAGATTGCTATGGGCCTGAAATCTTTAGGCATTGTTGGTGCAGGACACTTCTTTAATAGCACAATGCGTGCACGCTTCCAAAGGCAAGTGAAGACCCCCCGTGCAAAAGAAGAATTGAAAAGAGTCACAAGATGTTCTCCGATAAACCATAAAGCCTTGAGTATCACCCTCTGCGGAATGCCATCCTCGCCACAAGCCTGTGATGAAAAATGCGAAATTGCAAGGACCACATCAGTAACATTAATTGGTTTGAAGGCAAAGCCACTTTCACTACACTGGAAAAGCATTCTCTTACATTCCTCATTATTATCGTGCGGCGAGACTGACACCCCCGCAAAGTGCGCATTAAGCTTATCCGGAGTAGATCCATTCAAGTCCCCAAGCTTGTTCAGTCTGCTCGTCGATCGTTTTACGTAGTTGCAGAAATTCAGAGAGATATCTCTCATCCTTCGTCCGTTTGTATCTTCGATACGTGGCATCTCTCTTGCACCGCATCTGCGACAATCCTTTGTCTATCCACTGAAACTTATCTTTACCAATTTTTAATGTTTTTAGCGGCGCCAGAATATGTATTGCTGCCGTAAGATTGTCACAGAGGCAGTCAAGTGCAGATTCCGGGTCAACTGTACCAATTGTAAATGGCGTCTAATCACAGCCGGCTAGACTCTGTACTAATAATGTCGGACAAATATCTTGATAGTTTCTATACTCAATTGCCTTTTTATCTGTTATGACATGACTACAGGAAATACGTACATCAAATAAGTTATGCCGACTGTGAAAATTCGCCGGTAAGTTTCATGCGTCAAGTACTGTGTCATTATCGTCAACAAGAATCAGGTCAATCCAAGTGTGAGACGTCGGAGTGTGATGCGTGGTACCGTGCTGGACCAACTGCAACGAAATCTCAGCCGATAACTTGTTGAGAAGTTTGGCATCACTGCTCTCACGCAGGAGATCGGCATTCAGGTCTCCCATATTCAGAGGCATAATTTCTCAAAACATCTAAAAAGTTTATGTTTTTAATAAACGAAATAGCAGGAGGCCGATAAATAACAGAAACCAACAAAGGTTCAGAGTTGTCCATTTGCACAGAACAGAAAATATATTCAGGCACCTCCGGTTTACCCTCACTATGAATAGTTTGAGTATCCGAAGTGGCCAAAATAGTGCATTTTAAGAGGAGGCCGTATCATTCTGTCCTTGTCTAATCTAAATTTTCTTTATTATTATTAAATTTAATATTTTCATAGAAAAGTAAGACAACCGCCCAATAGAGCAAAAGACAAGCAAACGATTCTTTTTTATGAAAAAATATAAAATTTTGATTATTTTTCGAGTGAAGTCTGAAACGGAAAAACAATCGAACTTGATTGAGTTGATTCAACTGTTTTTTCGTTTCAGACTTCATTCGAAAAATAATCAAAATTTTATATTTTTTCATAAAAAAGAATCGTTTGCTTGTCTTTTGCTCTATTGGGCGGTTGTCTTACTTTTCTATGAAAATATTTAATTTATTAATAATAAAGAAAATTTAGATTAGACAAGGACAGAACTATACGGCCGCCTCTTAAATTGTTTTTAATATACAAGGCTACTCCTCCACCGCGCAGGTTTCTGTCCTGTCTGAATACTTTATACCACTTGACCCGAATGACGTCATCTGAAACAGACGGACCCAGCCAGGTCTCAGCAACTCCAAATATGTCGTAAGAAGGACTGCCACTTAGGAACTCACGCACCTGTCCAATGTGAGCTCTTAACGAAGTCACATTCAGAAAGTATGCTCGCAGCTCACCCCTCCTCCCTGTACGACTCTCAAGGGAGGCCCGGCACAGTCATTGGGGAGAGGCCACATTCGATGTTACTCCGTCTTTAACTGAAACTAGGTTTGTCTCTACATTTTGTTGCTCGAAAACTTTGCTACATATGTTATTCGATGGAGTTTCTGAGTTTTTCTCATTTACATTTAAATTTACATCATTAGATTCCTTATTGTTAATCAATTTATCTAAGTTATTTTCGTTGCTAAAACTGTGTGCCCTCTCCCCTCTCTCCCTCCTCACCAGAAATTTGCCACGTCTATGCCAAACAAATTTAAAGCCTTTTTCCTTGGCATACTTTTTTAATTTTTCAAAATTTACATATTTATCTTTAGCCATAAATTCATTTATCAATATCAAATTATGATGTTTAAATGTGGACAATCCACTGAGGAAGGAGGGATCAAAATCTGCAAATGAAAAACCCGTAAATTTTTGTTTAGCCTCAAATACCTTCTGCGCCAGGTCCCCCTCAAAGAGTCTCACCAGCAATGAGAACGCACCCCTCGGACCGCCACCGATCCCACGTTCTGCAGACACCCAGTTCCTTTCATCATTTTTAGTGATTTCCATAACTGAAATTATATTCGCACGTTTGATTGTTGGGAGTATAGAACTAAGAATGGCACACGCATAATTCTCCAGACCAACATTGACTGCTGAGCAACCCAGCCCGCCAGAGATCACCAATATACCATCCCCGGAACCACACTCCGTCTCAATCTGACTAGGTGCCTCATCATTAATTACTGTGTGCGCATGCAGTGTTTGTGTTTCTGGTATGTCAATAAATCTAGATGTGTGAGTTATTTGCTCAGTCGCGAGATCGGTAACGGCCTGCACTACGCCAGCCACCCCGGACGTAAGGTCCAAGATGCCCCTGTCCACTTCACTAAATTCATTATTGAGAAATGTTTGCACATTATTAAGTTTATTATTAATAGTTGTAATTATAGTTTCAATTTTGTTGCTTAGAGTGGACAGGAAATCTCTTTCTAAGTTTAGTATAATTCCTTTAAGTTTTCGATTCTCCTCTAACAACTGCATCTGCTCATTCACTAATTTTTTAATAATTTAATTTTGTACTTCCATTTTGGACACAATGTCCCGCAGGCCATTGTCAGTATTCGTAACGTGGCTCTGAAAAGTCTCAATACTATTTTGAATTGAGTCAAGCCTGCCGGACAGTGCGCCCTCTAGAGCAGACACAGCTGTCCTTAATGAGGAAGAATCTGAACATCCTTGGACCCCGTCAAAATTGCTTATCTTATTATTATTGTTATTATTATTATTCAGGGCAACGTGCGCAGTGCCACCTCCTAAATACTTATTAGATAAATTGATACTTAATCTATTTCTCCCTTTATCCACCGCGACGCCATTTTTGTTGGTCCCAATTTGCGCTGCGATAGTAGTAGTCTTCACTCGTGCCGGCTGCCCCTGAGAAGTGATGACCGGTGTTACTTTCGAGTCGGTACGTGTTGGTGTAGAGGCACTGATGGGCTGTTTTGGAACAGCTTTGCGCGCGATCATGTTCGGCGTATTTCCATTAACCTTTGTGCTTTCGCCGGCCAGTGACGCAGATGACATGTCACTGTTTTTTTGTGTTTCAAGGCACTTCTTGCACTTATATTTTGTGCCATTATCCATTTTAGAACGTGTCATGCATTTTGCATGACAACGCTGCCGACACGTGACACACAAATGGAGCTTTGCCATGCCCCATTAATCATTGGTAGCAAGTTAACAAATCGCACAGCTGTCCATTACTTTGACCTCACTTGTGTATACGCTCCAAAAGCTTATACGGTAATACAGATTTCCACTTTATTGGTCGGAGAGTAACTTAAGGATTACGTTCAGCGCCACCAGGATCTCTGCTTGCCGATAAAAATTGCCTTTTGAACTAACCTCAAAATAGCAGACGTCCTAACCTCAAAATTCAGCACCTTGGTAGAAATCTCAAAATAAAAAGCAAGGACAGCTATCAAAAATGATGTTTTATAGCTGAAACGGTGCCTTGCAATTTTAGCGAGCAAGAATCTGTAACAAAAACGCCCAAGGGCACAAAAATGCAGCACCAGAACAAAAACACAAATAACAGAAAAATCAGACGTGTTTAACTACTTACAGGAGAGGACAAAGTGATAATAGTACATATAGAAACAATAAATATTATTAAGTGGATGGGCGATTTACATACGTCAAAGAAGAATGGAAGAATTTAAAATATTTAAAAACAGAATGATGTTTTAAATTGATTTTTTTTCATAAATAATTTAATTAATTTTTCGAAGTGAAAGTTTTTCATTAATACAAATTTTTACAATTAATGCTAAACATTTTAAAAGGAAAATCATTATAAATAATGAGTTTATATTTTTACTTATTAAAAATAGGTTATTTATAATAATATTTTTTTTATTAGTAATTCTTTTTAAATAAAATTTCTATAGGTAAGATTTCATTGAATGAATTTTATCAATTTAACAGCAGGCCGGAGTAGAACCTGATACCGACCGAGTAGCAATTGAGTTTTTTGTTATTTACTCAACTATTAATCAGTGTATCTTCAAATTAAAGGTTAAGCGCAATAGATATTATTATAATAAACATTTATGCACAAGAAAAAAAAATTCTACCGCTTTGTTTTTGAGAAAAGTAAGGAACGCCGAGGTGAAAGTTTATGTTTATAATATTTTCGCGTTCCTTACTTTTCTCAAAAACAAATCGGTAGATTTTTGTTTTCTTGTGCATACATATTTGTAATAATAATATCTATTGCGCTTAACCTTCAATTTGCAGATACACCGATTAATACTTGAGTAAATAACGAAAATCTCAATTAGACAAGGACAGCGAATCCGGCCTGCTCTTAAAGAAAAAAATAAATTTTTATTATTAAAAATTTTATTGGGAAAATTATTAATTTTTTTCATTTTATAGAAAAATTTAAAATACTAATGAATCTAGTGAAGTAAAGAAATAAAATTATTAAACCGCCAATTATAATTAAAATTAAATGAATGATATTCAATGATTATTATAAAAATATTGATGTTTATTAATCTAAAAATTGTTAAAGTTAATAAAATAAATTCAATAATTATAGGGTGAATAATTTTTTTGAATGCACACTTATTTTCGACTCTTAGAAACTTTGCTTTTCATAAAATCTATCATTCATATTCCTTGCAGATTTTTGTAGAAATGGTGGAAAGTACCTAAAATATCAAAAAATTGAAAATTTTATAGATTCATAGCATTTTAGAGGCTCTATTGCATTCTGATCATGAAAATAACACCAAATACACGTTTAGCGACCAAAAAAATCTGCTGAATATCGATATTCAGTCGGATTTATATCATCTGTATCCATAAAATACGATAATAAGCTGTAAAAAAATCCCTTTTTGACCAAAAGACTCCTGTAATCTTTTTATTACCATCTTAAACTATAATTTCACCACGTCATCTTCAAAGTAACCTTAAAAATTTATTCACTGACCAATAGCTTCCTTGGTACTAATTTTTAATCTTATTAAGAACAATTTTTGGCCGAAAGATATGAAATTAACCTTAAAAATGCATATAGTGACTGAAAATGACCTCAACTATCATTTTTCTGACGTATTCTAGACAATTCTTTGTATGATTTCTTTGAAATAACCTCAAAATAGTAATGTAATATTACCAAAATATTTTACTATTTTTAAGATACATTAGCGAGCCGAGCTTGTGTTGGAGTACAAGCAAGCAGGTGAGCCCGACACAGTATAAAACGTTTGAAACATTTTCGAAATATTTCAAAATATTTCATGCTGTGCGGGACAACTCTATACTTTATATTTGTTAGTGTTACCGTAGAAGATGTAGTTTCTGATTATATAAAAGAAATTATGCCCGGATAAGAATCCCGTTCTTTACGGTATTAACTGTTCAAATTAAAAAATAAAGACAATGATTACATAACACAAGAACGTAACAATAATTTACAAAAATATGCACATTTAGGCAATCTGAAACTTAAAATCAATTAGTCTGATATTTTAGTTGATAACGACAAAAATATTATCTTCATTAAAATTGAAATATGATTTAATTATTAAAAAAATTGTTGATTTTTAAATTACTAATTTTTCATTCGCTTTCTATTTGTTATTCATTATTTTCGTTAGTAATTTAGTTAAATTCAGTTTTCAATTTTAAAAATACTTATTTAATAATAATTTCGGTGGCTCTTTCAAGACACTCCTGTCCAGCCCGTCTTAGGGAGAATCTAGATGACGGAACTTTTCAAGGGGTCGTGCTGTTCCGTGCTATGCCGTATCCGTGCCGTTCTGTTCCATCTACACTATCTTTGCAGCAGCATTAAATGATTTATTTCATGTGGAAAATACAATCCCTATAATTAATGAAGATAGTGATGAAGATTAAAAAAAAATATAAAAAGAATAAGTTATACGTTATTAATATAAAATATTGTAATTTTCCATGATTAAAAATATTTTTTTAAATATAGACAAAATTAAAAATCAAATTTCAGAATTATTTTTTATACCATTAAATTCACTTAGAGATATCTC
This sequence comes from Anastatus disparis, assembly GCA_017163975.1. NCBI lineage: Eukaryota > Metazoa > Arthropoda > Insecta > Hymenoptera > Eupelmidae > Anastatus > Anastatus disparis. The sequence goes on from JAFFSR010000238.1 coordinate 596,094, forward strand.
GCACATAGCATGAAATATTTCCTAAATATTTCATACATCATTCCGAAAGATTAATTTGAAATATTACATAACATATTCAGGAAATCTTTCAAAAATAATAATATAGTATATTTCGGTATTAGTGCGATAAAGTGATTTTTTACTCGTGTGGCGGTTTGCGCCCGAGCGAAGCGAGGGTGAAAAGGTCACACGAGTAAGAAATCACTTTCTCGCACGAGTATCGAACACTATTTTTTGACACGACGTGTGAGAAGCTCCATTTTCGCACGTGTCACTTTGTACAGCGTGCGTGAAATCGAGCTTCTCGCACGGAGTGTCAAAAAAATATTTCTAAGACTATATCGTGACTAAAGTCAACTACCTCGATATGGCCTACCAGGCCGACACAGAGGGGTAAAATTCTAAGTATCGACATACCCCCACCAATGACCGTTTTATTCGAATTGAGAAATAGTTTCTTACGCTCTGATTATGGCCAAGGGGTGCACTACATTTTTTGGCTTTAGATTCAGCCTACGTTTATATTCTTGTCTTTAAATCCATGTTTTTACTATCAATAACAGTTTAAGAAACTCGTAACCATATAGAAAATGTCGGATATGAATTCCAGGGTTCAAGAGTTAGTAGATATGGAAGGGATCAGGTTCGAGCATTGACGGAGGGGTATGGCCATTAAAAGAGCGGTCATATCGAGGTAGTTGACTGTATATTCATACAGATTTCTTGAAAGATTTATGAAATATTTCATAAAAAATTCTCTAAATATTTCTAAAATATTTCTTAAAATATTATTTTACAAATTTCTCAAATATTTTAAATATTTCATGGATTGTTTATAATTATTTATAAATCTTACATGAAATATTTCTAAAACGTATCTTGAAATATTTGATGAAAGATTTAATAGATATTTCAAAAATTTTGAATAAAAGATTTATAATTATTAATAAATCTTTCGCAAAATGTCTTTTTGGTCGAAAAATGATTTTTTTAAGCTTATTCTCGTATTGTATGGATGCATATGATATAAATCCGACTAAATATCGATATTTAGGAGATTTTTCTAGTCGCTGAATGTGTATTTGGTGTTATTTTCATGATTAGAATGCAATATAGCCTCAAAAATGCTATAAATCCATAAAATTTTCAGTTTTTTGATATTTTAGGTACTTTTTACCATTCCTACAAAAATCTGCAAAAAATATGAATGATAGATTTTATGAAAAGCAAAGTTTCCAAAAGTCAAAAATAAGTATGCATTCATACCGTTAATGTACAGGCCATTTTGAAATTTAAAAATTTGTTTTTAGGTTATGTTTTTGACTCGTAAGGTTTTATAAAGTTACTAAATATATGCGTTTTATTGTCCTCTTTTACCTAGATATCAAATTTTGAAGATCCATTAAAAATTCACCTAATTATACTGCCGTCCAAAGTAAGAAAACCTTAACTCCAATGGGATCCAAAGTAGTTAACCACTTCTACACTTTGGACGGCAGTATAGCAAAGAAAACCTAAAAACACGTTTTTTGAGGTTATGAAGCCAATTTTGACCATAGCGATCTGAAACTTTCAGGATTTTAGTTTTTTGACAAGACAAAAAAATAAGCAAAGTTTCAGGGAAATCGGAGTTAAGACTATTTGTACATGCTTATTCGGCTATACTCTTTTTATATCTTTAATTATGTTAGAATTTATAATGCTTTCTTTGTTTATGTTATTATTTAGGATGTTGATTTTCGTAATTCAAAATATTTCAATATTATATTACTTAATTTTTGTAGTTAGTGAAAGAGTTTTAGATTTAACATTATTAATTTTAATAATTCTGGGTATTGGAAATGATAATTTAAAATTAATTAATTTATTAATATAATAAAACTTTTGATAATACTATTTTATTTATATATTCATAATGTAAAAACTCAGAAAAATATTTAGTAACAAATTTATTTTTATTAATAAATTTATTCATATTATTCTCGATATTTTACTTAGAATAAATTTATTATTTTCGGGCAAGATCCATGCAGAACGCAATTCGTTAGTGATCCCAATGATCAGCAACTCGATGTTTGTGTCATGATTATTTAATTTTTTATATTTTCTAGAAAGGGATTTGAACACGATAATTAGCATGTGATTTTGGCTATAATTTGAGAATAGTGTTTGAAATTAAAATGAAAAAGAGAATGATTTTTACCCCTCCCCCCTACTTCGAAAGTAAGCCGTCCTTGGCGAGATGTATAGTGGTGAGATTTGGAAAATGATGGATATTTTAAGTTTCATTCTATTTTACCCATTAATTTTTTTTTACTAATTCTGTTTGACAATCAGTGATCGAAGCACCGCATTCCATTGTTCTTCGTTACTCCTCCCTTTTATTTTTATTTGGATTTATTGTTTTATTTTTTTTATTTTTTATTAAGCATATTTTTACTATTCCTTATTTCAACTAATGCTTCTGCAATAATCGTTTCCTTGTATATTAATATAGTTTGATGGCGTCTGATTGGCTTTAGCTGCTTTCTGATTTATTAAAAAAAAATTATTTTATTATATCGTTTTACCGGTGTCACCCTAAATTTGATTTATTTTGTTTTCATCAATGTGGAACATGGATATACATTTATTCCATTTTGTAGTATTTTGAGGTTTTGAGTGTTCGCAAAATTACACAGCAGTCCCCCCTACAAATAAAATCGCATATTTACCGATTCCTCCTTAGTAGGCATGCTCATTTACGACATTCAAAAAATCCCTGAGAAATATGTCGATGGCTTTCACAAGCCACGTCATAAATCTGGCTTCCGCCCTACACAGTGACGTTAGACTTCCCAACATTTCTTTAATGAAAGCCCGAACATATTCTTCTCGCGTGAATATTGCATGTGTACCCCCCTATAATTGTTATTTTATTGATAACTATTTATATTTTTCCTTTTATTTTAGTATCATTTTCATTTTGTATTTGTAATTCATTTTATATTCATTTTTAATATTCATTTTATATTCATTTATATTCATTTTTGGTCGCAACAGTATGCACTAAAAACATGGCCATGTCCCCCCAAGTTAATAGAAAATCTTGTTTTGTATTCCTGGCTTCCGCCCTATACAGTGACGTTAGATATCCCAACACATGGATAATTTTCTACGCGTTTCACTGCGTGTGATTGAATCAGCCCCCGCCCTATACAGTGACGTTTCATCAAATCAACATTGTCAGTGAAAATATTCATTGTATTTCATTTTTCATTTCTTGTATCTCCCAAAAAGTGCTCTTATAGGAAAAGTAGTCCATTTGTATCACGCGATGTGCATATTTCACAATTCACCAAGACTCATCCTTCTCTCGAACATCTATTCGAGAGGTTCTCTTTATAGTGCCTTATTCCACCCCTTACATTTAATAATCATCCCCTGTAATATATTTATTCTTCATTTTATTATTTGACTGTTGATATACACCGTCATTTTATTCATTATTCATTTTCATATTCATATTCATATTCATATTCATATATTTTACTACGTTTTTATTAACTCGCTTTGGTGTCTGTCTGTCTGTCTGTCTGTTCGGTATTTTGCAACCGATTGTAAACTAACTTCCCGATGAGCTAGAGACTTGAAATTTTAAATATAGCTCAGAACTGGATGACAATGCAATATTATAAAAAAAATATATATATTTACCGAACAATATATTAATATATTCGATCATATACGGAGATGTTGGCAAAATTAAAGATTTGAAGATTTTATATATAGATACACTTTTAACATTAGTGTCTAAACATCTTCGAAAATTTTAAAAATCCTTTTTTGATATATTAATATATTAATATATTCAATATTATATTTTTGCACGCATTGTTGGATAATATAATTAAAAATATATATTCCCACCGAAAAATATATTAATATATTTAATTATAAACGGAGATATTGGCAAAATTGAAGATTTGAAGATTTTATATATAGATATACTTTTAACATTAGTGTCTAACCATTTTCGAAAATTTTTAAAATTCTTTAACTTGTCATATATTGCAATTAGACATAAATTACAGCATTTTCTATTATACATATAGAATTGGAGACTGTATTTTATTCATTTTATGGTCTAACAATGCATAAAACAATAAATCTTGGTTGAATTTCTAATGGCGTCATTATCGTCAAAATGGCGGGAAACTCACCATGCGATTACGTGTTCTCTAAAAAAAATAGATGAAACACGTTTTAGTCCCTTGACAACAATATATATGCTATATAATATGCACTGTTGGACAACACGATAAATAATATTAATAATAATAATAATAATAATACCAAAATGTATAAGATAATATTTAAATAAAAAAAAAATTTTCAATCTACCACGTTTTTTAATTGAACTAAAAAGTATAAAATAATATTAAAAATAAAAAAAAAACTTTTTAATGTACTACGTTTTTATAATGAACCAAAAAGTATAAAATAATGTGTAATAAAATGAAAAATGAATAATGATTTGAAATAAAAAAAACGTGGGGCTCACACAATACATAATAATAAAGATGCGCCCCACGTTTTTTTTATTTCAAATCATTATTCATTTTTCATTTTATTACACATTATTTTATACTTTTTGGTTCATTATAAAAACGTAGTACATTGAAAATTTTTTTTTTTTTTTTTTATTTATACTCGAGTCGCAAAGTTTATAACCTCTTGTTGGTACCATGTTTTATATATATAAAAAAAAATGTTTTTCTTAGTTTCATTTAAAAAAAAAAATTCTACTTCAAGAAGTTGCGCGCGCAATTCGGGTGACACCCTTATATAAAGAAAAGAAAAATTTCTTTAAAATTTATCTTACTTATTCTATTGAAATTGTAATATTCAACGAAACAAAATTTTATATTTTCTATCAGACGCCATTTATAGGACAAGTATTTACACCTAATTTACTATATTTCGGTTTACCAATACTTTTTTATATTAGTAAAATGCATATTATTATTTGATGATTAATGCATCTTTTGGAACATTGATTAGTTTGAATTCTCAAAATTATTATAAGTAATTCTTGTTTGCTTAAATCTACTATCATTTATTTCAAATTTGCAAAGTGTCCTTCCTCTTTTTGAGATTACCTAAAAAAAAATTTTAATTTCGTGATTTTTAAGTTGTTGTCAGCATTAATCTGCATTGAATTAAAAGCTTTATAAAAGAAAATTATATTGTATGCAATTTTACACATTATAGCCTTTGAATTGTTTGCTGTAATACCCAGAACAATTCAAATGCATTATATGATGGACAATGTTTATATGTTGAGCACATTGATATATCATTTATATAAAATTTGTGAATTTATTTTAATTTTTATAGAAAATAATTAGATTTTTAAAGAGATTCGAACACGTTGGCCTAGGAACCAAACTCAATTTCTTGGCAGCAATGGCTCACTATTAATTTGTTGGTTATTTATGTCATTACAACTTTACTTTTTCATTATCATTCTTGCAGTAGTTACCGTTAAAGGTATGTAGTAATTCATTCTCGTGTTATTACAGAACAGAAGGAAAAATTTAATCCTAAAGTCAATTATGAATCGCGAAAAATAGTTGCGCTCTCCCTTGCTGGTATTAGGAACTTGAACTTTTAGGCAAATTAGGTATATCTAAAAAAACGAATAATTTATTATAGATAGATTCAATGTGTCAAAATGAGGTTTTTCTTTCACATTCCCAAAAAAAAAATATTCCAGAAACTAGAATATAGTGAGTTGCAATAAATGTATCTCTCGTGATAATTACTGATATTTAGATTAAAATTTTAAACTCAAACATTTTGTCGATTTTATTTTACTTTTATATTGATGCTTTTGAATTAAATTCTTAGTGCGATTCATTATTAAAATACAAAAACTTAATTTTATTTAAAAGGGAAAGCAAAGGAAATTTGTAATTAGAGATCAATATTTAAATCTTTAAATATGGTATTGCATTAAATAACTAGATTTTTACAACGATACACGTCGGAATACAGAAATATTTTTATACATGAAGATAAAGTCTGGTTGCATGTACAATGAGAACTCAGCTTTTGTAATGACTGTTGAGTAAATAAAGTAAAAATTACACAGTTTTCGTTTAAATATTAACAGATTTTTGAATCGTAATATATTCTGAGAAGAGAAAAAAAATTATTTTATCTTTGACAATATGTTTCTAATTTACATCTACATTTTTATAGCCTAATACCTTAATATAATATAGTTAGTAAAATATTAAACCTTAAAAACAGAAGGTACTTTTTGTTCGTCTGTTTTCCTTTAAGGGGGGAAGCCTGCTTTAGAGGCTTGAAAAAATCGATATTTTCGAGGATTTTATTGGAAAGGAAAGAAATGTCTGATTAATGAAACTTTTAGGGTTAATTCTTATATATTTGAAGAGTCTTCTCAAATTTTTTTATTATCATACATAAGATATTCTTCATGTTTCAAGAAATTTACGGAGGCGCCTCGAGTGTGCACTTTCTGTGTGGCGGGCAAGATGCAGGTCGCAATTTTCATCTGAAACAAAAAACCAGAAGAAATTTTTAATTTTCAATAGTGTGATTCCTAGGTGAACCAAGAAAATTCAACAAAAAGTAAAAAATTCAACAATTTTTCGCAGATTAAAAAAAAATGCATTTAAGAAAAAAAATTCACTTTAGATCGTTTAAAAACCGGGTTAATGTTAACTTTCTTAAGGTATTTTAGGTTCACCTAGAAGAGAATTTAATACCGAATACAACGCATTTTGACTCGTTTCGATAGGATGTTTACTTTTTTTCCTATCTTGCCAGCCAATTTGAAAAAGTCATAAAAATGGAAATCCGAGAAATCGCGTGTCAAACTTTTCGTTCACAAAAAATCGTAAATTTCTTGAACTTACCCTGTTAATATGCTAATCAGCGATTCCTGCTTCATATAGCTACCCTTCAGACTCTTCAAAAAATTAGTTTTCGGCTAATTGCTCCATTCAACGGGCTGTTCTGGCTTCTTTGGTCGCCAATGAGGCGCGCCTGTTTTGATGCGTAATGCGCTCCTCGTTCGCTTTATCGCAAAAATTTTTGTACTGGATTACAATTTAGAAGTCTAATAAGGGCATAGTCTTTAATACTGCACTGTAGCCTTCATTAAACATCCCTCCAGCGATGAAAGCAGCAGTGTCAACTATTTTAATCCCCAAATGAAGGTGTTTGGGCGTCATACGCCATACGGTTGAATTGAATGACTAGTTAGCATTCTGCGTGTGTCTACCCAAGCACCTTGTTAACGAATCGTCCTTTGATAATTCCTCGTATATAGGACGAATATGTTTTTCAATATCGTCGTCAATTAGGCGCGGTGGATGTTTAAAATCAGCCAAAGTATTTTTTGCTTCTGCTTTGCGCCATTCACACCAGCTTTCGGCACCTTCGGGGCAGTTGTCGTGGCGAGGCAATTTATCTGCAGAGCAATAATGATCAAGTGTCGCCATTATTGCACTTCTCATACCTTCTACAGAGTTTGAATTTCTTCGGATCGCGAGACCGTAATACATTGTTAGTTTTTTTATTACAGTCTCTGTGAGCCACTTTTTTCCACCAAGTTTCTGTTCTTTTCTCTTGTTGCGGAGACGAGTACCCACGCGCTTTTGTACGGGTCCCACGCACTTGTTTCTAGTCACTGAACACTTGTCGCCGTATGGATTATTCTTCACGATGCCAAGAAATGTTTTTGAGTCGCCGTCGCCAATATAATTGCTATACATTACTCCAAATTTCTCGACGCTTTCTCACTATTTCTTCTGTATCTCCGAAAATATTCCGAATTTCGCTCTAAAATTTTATAGACATATTCTTGAATAGTTTAGGAAAAGATTTAGGCGAAAAAAAAATTTCGACTTTTTGAAGCCTCTTAAGCAGGCTCCCCCTTTAATTTAGATTTTCAGTTAAATTTAATAATGAGGTTTAATGACTAATCATAAAGAATCCAAAATACTAATAGGATTTTTTTTTAGATATTATTAAGATGAGACATTAAATTGATTGTAAATTCAGCAACTTAATGTAGAACTGGCAGTTATGCATTCATTAAATGTATGCTATTGCATTGAGTTCGATTCGCTTATTCATATGCTCAGTATAAATACTTACTTCATATTCGTTTGCTTAATGATGAAGGTAGTTGTTTTTGATAATTATTCATTATTTAAAAAAAATAATTTTGATTTTATTGAACATAATTTTAATTTATGTTGTGAATAAGGAATTTGTTAATTTTGTAAGAAGAAGAAATTTAATTCCAAAATTGAACCTAATTTTTTAATACTTATCCAGTCGATCATCATTCTTATTATTAAAATCAATACAACAATAAACACATCAACAATTTCAACTATGAGAAAAATCTCTTGTTATGTGCATATATGATAGGGAGATATTTATGAATTTTAATCTATCGCTAAAATAATTGATTTCATTAGAGCTAGAGCAATAAGAGAGATTACATTAATTATGATAGCAGAAATTTAATATTATTAGTAAAGAAAACACACAAAATTTACATGTGACAATAAGCATAGTTTTATTTCTTAGTTTAATAACAATTCAAATTTAGTTCAACTAACATCTTTTATCCTAATCTTACTTCTCCGTATAAATATTACACTCTATCATTATTATCTTTCGTTACGTTAATATATTTACAAATTGAACACAAGTCAATCAACGACTTAAATGAATCCTACAAATCTTTTCTTTTTTTCTAATTGCTTGTGTAGATAAAGCTTGACAAAATATTGTATTTCTTTTATTATTTTCATATCGTGATATTTTACCTGCGCTTAATACTCGCAGCGGAGCTCGGCTCGTCCTCCCGTGACTGTCCTGAAACACGTGTCCGGATCCTCAGTTACAAGAACATGTGCAGCACTTAATCAAAGACCAATAAAGATACGTCATACAATTTTTCTTTTCTTCTTTCTTTTTACTGAATTTGTACCGTACGATTTAACTAATCACTAATAGCGTGATCACAATTTCCACCAACGTGGTTGACAAAAGAGATCCCACACATCAATCCAGAACCAAGGCACGTCAGGAAGCCGCAGTAGTAAAGAGAAAGAGAGCCAGCGAATCGGGCTATTTATAGGTCGTACAGACCATTTTCATGCGCTTGGCGAACGCTTCGCGAATTTACAGACTCATTTTCCGCGCCACTATTCAAACTCAAACTATACTCGTTACACAACTACAGTTATACTATTGAACACTAGTGATGACTCGTTTTAACTTTATTTGTAAGCGCGAAAATTCAAAATAACTGAATGGTTATTTCTTTTTGATTTTTAATTGCCTGTAAGTTGTAATAAATGAAGACAAATGCGTTTTTCTACTTAGTTTTCTAAGAATAACGTAAAATAGCAGATTTTAGTAAAATGGAAAATTTAATTTACTTTAATTTTTGGTCTTACAAAAGCAAAATGAATTCTCACCAACAATGAAAAATGCTTCATGTTTCTTGACAGGAATTTACTCATATATGATTGACTTTAATGTTCATGATAAAAAAAAACAATTTCCTTTTATTTTTTTTTTCTAGAAAATTAGGTACATCTAACTTAACAGGTTAAAAGACACGTTGGTACTAATAGTCAAGGATTGTTTTAGTTTCCAGAAAGCTTCGGTAATTGGTATGTAGTAAAAGCAGAACACTCTAAACTATAAAGAAAATTTATTAATAGCTTTTGATATCCTCTTAAGCATTAGCTATGCTTGTTTTGAAAGAAAGATTTTCCCGTTGAAAATTGCAAAACAATAATGAACAGTTTAGATTACTGTTATCTAATTTCGATTTTAATCAAGAATAAAGTAAATACATGATCATATTAGTCATCCTTGAACAAATAAATTGGAAAAATATTTTGTTTTCTTTATCAAAAACAAAACTATCATACTGTTTTGATCTTATTATTATTCTATATTATTTCGTTATATTCTTTTATTACTGCAGTTTACTGTGCAAACAGCAAAAGAAAAACGACCATTTTTAGTAAATGGACAAGCTAAAAAGGAAACATTGGTTAAATAGCACTACTTGGTTTGCTAAACTAATAGATGTATATAAATTTACATTAAGAACATTTTTGAAATTTTCAAGTATTAGATGAAATTTTGTACTAATCCAATTTGTTAACATTGGTTGCATTTTCACTTGATTACATTAAAAAAATTCTATTAACATGGCCCAGATGACTTTATTTCGAGTAACTAAATAAAATCAAAAGTTAATTCAAGTTTTATCAAATTGTGCACACCAGTATTGAAGATAATTTGTTTTTTCCTTTTGATTGATTTTAGAAACGAACATTTATTTAAAACGGTTACTATGTTTTTTTTTTACAAATCTTCAACAGTATATAATTCATTAGCTTGCTTTAATTTTGATTAAACCGAGTTAACTGTAAATTTGTTGATATAAAAATAAAACTGCTTTGAGAAATAAAAATTTTAATTAAAATAGCTGTCATATTATACTTCTTTTTAATAACAACAAAAAAATTCACATTGAAAATTTTAACATAACAAAAATGGCAACAGAGACAAGCAAGAATTCCTTAGCTTATATTGATGTTAAAATTTATTTTATAAAGAAGTTAAGTGTTGAGGCAATTTATTTCTACTGGATGTTACATTATCTCCGCTGTATACACCGAGTAATATATCTACACGAAGAGAAAAATCATGTTATTATTCCATGAAATTTCAAGTGATTATTACATGATATTTCTTCACCGAATATTATCGAAGAAACAAGTGATTTTTTTATGATACTCATGTTTTTAATAGAAGATTGGTATCCATCTTAAAATCAGATACAAAAGATGTTATTTTTTCTTGATGGTCAACTTAAAATTACGTGGGCTGTCAGGAGAATGAACGTGGCGATGCATCATGCTAAAATTACTTGCGACTCACGGGATTTTCACGTGGCACTCAAGTGAATTCAATGGTGGCGTGACCAACCGAGTAGCGCGTGCTTTGTAGGTAGTGGGGAGAGAGAGAGTAACCAAAATACAATCTTATTATGATGGTAAAACAGCAATATATATATTTTTAAAAGATTAATAAATATTAAATTATCAATATTACCTTTGAAACTATTAGAAATAAATTTTAAATTCAAAATTTAATTATTTTAAACAACTGGGGGGCAGATAAGCATGTATCATTTCGCACCAAACATATCTCAAAGCAGGTTTAGCCTAGTGCGTAACGTTCGTGCTTTTCTTTTTGGGTGTGCGAGTTCAACTCTCGGTCAAGACCACTTTTTTTATTATTTTAATATTTTTTTAAAATAAATTATTTCTTATACGTAATAATTCAAATAGTTAATAAATAAATAATAGTGATTTATAATACTATAATTTAATTTATTCACAATGTAATTTATAAAATTGACATAATAAATAAATTAGTCTATAGTATCAATTCATTTATGTTATAGTTTATATTATACATTAATACACACACATATATATTTATGAAGACAAAATTTAACTGAAGTATTATAAATATAATTGTTATTCATTTATCAATATTTTTAATTATTACGTATAAGAAATAATTTATTTTAAAAAAATATTAATTAAAAAAATGAGCATATTTAATTAGATTTTAATATTAGAAAAAAGAAAATATGAATAAAATAATTAATAAAAAATATTAAAATAATGAAAAAAGTGGTCTTGACCGAGAGTTGAACTCGCGCACCCAAAAAGAAAAGCACGAACGTTACGCACTAAGCTAAACCTGCTTTGAGATAAGTTTGGTGCAAAATGATACATGCTTATCTGTCCCCCAGTTGTTTAAAATAATTAAATTTTAAGTTTAAAATTTATTTCTAATAGTTTCGAAGGTAATATTAATAATTTAACACTCATTAATTTATTTGAAAAATTGCTATTTTACCATCATAACAAGATTGTATTTTGGTTACTCTCGCTCTCTCTCCTCACTACCTGCAAAGCACGCGCTAGTCGGTTGGTCACGCCACCATTGAATTTACTTGAGTGCCACGTAAAAATCCCGTAAGCGGTAAGTGAATATCACAAGATCGACTAACTGGTTATATTCACTTGGCGCTCTTAGTAATTATAGCTGCTGTCCAAAGGATAATATCATGGCGCCTATAGCGTTTTCAGTTAGGATCTATTCTGGTTAAATTAAGTTGATTTCATGAGAATCTTACATGAAGAATCATTTAATTTTAACGTGTTAAATTTATCATAGGAAAATAACATGATTTTTCTCTCCGTGTAGCCACTACTGCACTGAACTCTACAAATTTTGAAATTTTGTAAATGTAAACAGTCACACAAGTTCTAGTCCAAGTACCAGCAGCACCGAGTCGCCAGCACTTCCAGCTCTGGCAAGAGAGGAAGGGAGAGAGCAGATAGTAACTAGCGAAGGATGGAAGTCATCACGGAAGTAGACGCTTTACCATAAGGCTCGGGCTGCGCGGCGGTGGTTTTTGATTTAAATTTAATAAGTGTAAATTTCCATTAGAATCACGGGTTTGTTTTGATATTTTTCTATTTAAATTCCGCGTGTGTCCATACAAGCCATGCCAGTTAGCCAGAGCTCCAGGAAATCAAAAGTTAAGTCAAGTTTATTTTCTTGTTTATTTAGTATTGATTATTAAAACTTAGTAGCATCCATTTGGTTTTAGTTCATTTTTAAGAAAAGTGTAATAAATTTTAGATATGTAGTTTTGGGGAGTTGAACAAAAGAATAGAAATTTGAAATTTCATGATTTTTAATATTTTATTATGATTATGCTAAGAAAAGTTGTGGAAATGTATGATCTAATAGAAAATACAAACTCGAAAATAGAAAAGTACTTTATCTATAAAAATCTGAATTTTCTTGCATCCATCCTCCTAGAGGATTAAATAAATTTAGTATAGGTGTGATATTGGGAACGCATTCGAATTCCAAAATCCCACCCTAACATATATATCTCTAAAATATTTATCTTACCAGGAGAGTGTCTGAGTTGCGGGTCACAGATCTTGATGAAACTTTGGGATAAGTATTTAGGTACCAAAATATGAGTAAAGCCACAGCGGTACGGTCTAACGCTTCGAAAAACTGAAGTTATGGACGATTATAGTCTTATTTTCAGAAAAATATGAAAAAAAAAACTCCTAATTGAAGTGTAAATAATTCTGTCTAAAAATGTCTTTAATAAATCCACAATAACTAAAATGAAAGCAGAGAAAGCAAGCTTTAATTTGCTGGTTTCTGAATCGAAAAACATTAATTAGAACTAAAGTTATGCTTATTTGAAGTTAAGCAGCAAAAGAGTACTAAAAATCACCATCCTTTAAGATTTAGACTATTTTTGGTACTCTCTTACTGCTCAACTTTAACCAAGCATAACTTTAGTTCAAATTATTATTTTTTGATTCGGAAACCAGCAAATTAAAGCTTGCTTTCTCTGCTTTCATTTTAGTTATTGTGGATTTATTAAAGACATTTTTAAACAGAATTATTTACACTTTAATTAGGAGTTCTTTTTTCATATTTTTCTAAAAATAAGACTATAATCGTCCATAACTTCAGTTTTTCGAAGCGTTAGACCGTACTGTTGTAGCTTTACTCATATTTTGGTACCTAAATACTTATTCCAAAGTTTAATTAAGATCGGTGACCCGCAACTCAGACACTCTCCTGGTTAGTTAAATTGATGTAGATCTGTCTGATATTCGACAAAAGTTATTCTAATTATTGCCTATAAAACAATATCGAGTGAGGGAATGCCACTTAACGAAGTGGAAGTTGTGTATATTAAAAAAAAAGATGTATATATTATAATAGATACTGCAAGCCATTACCCAGTAAAGAAGTTTGTTCAACAAAAACGTTGCGCAAAATATCAAACGAAATTTTGAAAAAGTTTAATGAAAAATTTAATTTAAAACGTTTGTCAACATATAACGATAAAATTTCTGCTAAATGTAGAAAGAAAATGTATGTTGTCTGCGTTTCAACTGAGTCATCACCGTGTCATTTTCTCTATTCAAAATATTTTTACAATTTTATTAAGTTTATGACTTGAATATTATTCTATATTTTTTAATTGTATCATAAGTACATTTCAAAATATAGAATCACCAGATGATCCATCAAATATTCCTATGTTTGTGGAAGAGCTTTTACAAGACCACGAGGATAAAGCAAATATTCCTGTAAATGATTTGCAGATGTTGATGGATTTATTAGTAAAGGGTACCCCCCGTTAAGATAGTCAATTTTGCCCTGTCCCTGAAATTTTTGTTTGACCTTGTAACTTTGTTTTACATAAAAAAAAATTGTTCTTGTCATGTTTGCAGACCACGACCCCCTTGCCCTGTCCACAGCATGAAAAAAATAAGATTTACAAATATTCACATCATATTTTTGCACGAATCCACATTTTAGATTAGGTATTTAAACACTTCTTTTATGATTTTGTTGAGATTTTACTACTTTATATGTGATAAAATCTTTTAAATATTATATTGCTTTAATAAAAGAAAATATTTTGATTAATAAGTCATTTTACAGGTACAGCTATATTAAGTACGGTCAAAATATCAACTTGAGATTACATATGAATTTATATTTCGTAAGAAAAACTTATCAATACAAACATTATCATCATGATTTAATAATCTGAACCTTGACTTTGGCATTTTTGACACTATGTAATCTAAATCTGCACTCAAGTCACACTTTTGCGAGAACAATGTGGTCTATTTTTACACTGTATAAAAAAAAATGTGAGCACGCGAGAACATTGAAATCTTGTTTACATGTCTCATATTAATATTACAAGATTAAATATATTTTTGTTAAACAGCGCACATAATTCGCAATTATTTTATGACATTTGCAATCGTTTTAAAGATCATAAATAAAGTTTGCACATATGTCATGTATCGTATTATATTATCTCCATTGACATAGGTACAAATCCAGTAACGTAACTCAAGTAACAATTGTTAGGCTGGAAGTTATCGTCTTTACTCAGTTCTCAGATATCTATCTATGTTCTTATTCTTTTTTCATAAGAAGAACAAGGATAGAATATTTGAGAACATAAAAAAACATTATGGCCCAAATTCTTTGTCGTGTCTTGAGTATTAAGTTTGACTTAAAACTTAAGTTTCGTTACTTGAGTATCAATTGTTACTTTAATTGAGTGCTACATGAAAAGGTTATCACAGTTAGTTATAAAACAAAATTACACAAATAAGATAGTCGTCGGTAAGGATGTAACACTCAATTGAAGTAAAAGCTGATACTCAAGTAACGATACTCAATTTTTAAGTCAAACTTAATACTCAAGACACGACTATGAATTCGGGCCTAAGTTCGGGCCAAAGAAAAGTAACATGTAAAATATTTTGTAAATAGAATAACGAATATTAGTATTGAAACAGTATTAGGAATATTATTATAAAAAATAAAATCCTATATTTATTAATTTTATATATTAGGTAAGGATTTATTTCTAACGAAATTGTAGTTGAAGACGATAATATTATTTCATGAGCTATATTACAATATTAAAATAAAATTGTATAATCAAAATTGATTCGATATTGAATGGTTCGTTACAATTATTGTTGTAGATGTTTAAGAAGATCTTTTGATAAAACATTAGAGCAAAATATTCGAATTATAATTTGTATATGGTTAAGATAATGAATCCAAAACCTTTGATAATATATAGGGCTCTTACGCGCTAGGAAAAGAACAGGGAACAGATATAAGAAATACATTACTTCTACATTTATATTTATGGGGAATAGCGAGTTGTTGCTCTGGAACAACGCACTTATTTCTTATATATATACGTAGATATAGAAGCAATGTATTTCTTATATCTGTTTCTTTTTTTTTCTAGCGTGTGATGGCCCTATATATTATCAAAGGTTTTGGATTTATTATCTTAACCATATACAAATTATAATTCGAATATTTTGTCATAATGTTTTATCGAAAGATCTTCTTAAACAGCTAAAATAATAGTTGTAACAAACTATTTAATATCGAATCAATTTTTATCATACAATGTTATTCTAATATTGTAATATAGTCCATGAAATAATATTATCGTCTTAAACTACAATTTCGTTAGAAATAAATCCTTACCTAATATATAAAATTAATAGGTATAGGATTTTATTTTTTATAATAATATTTGTAATACTGTTTCAATACTAAGGGTGAAATCAGATGGAGCGGAAAATGGGCGACGGAACGTCACAGAACCTCAATTCCGCATCTTTGTATTCCGCCAAGGGAGTAAAGACGACGTAATAGACGACATCAATTTTTATTTTGTTTAAAAAAATTATTAGTGCTTCAATAACCTCACGTAATATTTATAATTTGCTTTCCATAGCTGTACTTTTAATTTCAATCAAACTTTTAAATTCTATTTTGGTTAACTATTTGTTTAAACAATTTCAAAAAGTCTGTGACGCTTCTATTATCCCGTCAAATTTGTTTCCCTATATTCACATGGAGCGGAATAAAAGTTCTGTGACGTTGATTAGCAATTTTATAATTAAAAAATAATGATGTTAATTGAAATATTTGGTTATAATAACAAACTATATTTTATTTTTATAAAAAAAGAATCTCATTACAATAACAATAGGTGATTATTTCCAACTTTTTTAACATTTTTGTTGTTAATTTAAAATTCGCGAATACATTTGTATGCTATTTTTAACAATTTTTCAGCTACATTCCGCGCCATGTGAACATAGGGAAAAAATTTGACGGAAAACAAGGCGACGGAATGAATGTTTTCTGACGTTCCGTCGTCTATTTTCCGCTCCATCTGATTTCACCCTAATATTCGTTATTCTATTTACAAAATATTTTACATGTTACTTTTTTTTGGCCCAAACTTAAGCCCGAATTCATAGTCGTGTCTTGAGTATTAAGTATGACTTAGAAAATTGAGTATCGTTACTTGAGTATCAGCTACTTCAATTGAATGTTACATCCTTACCGACGACTATCTTATTTGTGTAATTTTGTTTTATAACTAACTGTGATAACCTTTTCATGTAGCACTCAATTGAAGTAACAATTGATACTCAAGTAACGAAACTTAAGTTTTAAGTCAAACTTAATACTCAAGACACGACTATAAATTTGGGTCATAATGTTTTTTTATGGCTCGAATTCATAGATCCAACTCAAGTCTAAGGCTAGAAGTTGTAGTTGTAACTCAGTTCTCAAATATTCTATCCTTGTTCTTCTTATGAAAAAAGAATAAGAACATAGATAGATATCTGAGAACTGAGTAAAGACGATAACTTCCAGCCTAACGATTGTTACTTGAGTTACGTTACTGGATTTGTACCTATGTCAATGGAGATAATATTATACGATACATGACATATGTGCAAACTTTATTTATGATCTTTAAAACGATTGCAAATGTCATAAAATAATTGCGAAATATGTGCGCTGTTTAACAAAAATATATTTAATCTTGTAATATTAATATGAGACATGTAAACAAGATTTCAATGTTCTCGCGTGCTCACATTTTTTTACACAGTGTAAAAATAGACCACATTGTTCTCGCAAAAGTGTGACTTGAGTGCAGATTTAGATTACATAGTGTCAAAAATGCCAAAGTCAAGGTTCAGATTATTAAATCATGATGATAATGTTTGTATTGATAAGTTTTTCTTACGAAATATAAATTCATATGTAATCTCAAGTTGATATTTTGACCGTACTTAATATAGCTGTACCTGTAAAATGACTTATTAATCAAAATATTTTCTTTTATTAAAGCAATATAATATTTGAAAGATTTCATCACATATAAAGTAGTAAAATCTCAACAAAATCATAAAAGAAGTGTTTAAATACCTAATCTAAAATGTGGATTCGTGCAAAAATATGATGTGAATATTTGTAAATCTTATTTTTCTGACTTGATTGCATAATGAAATTCATGAATAAAGTTCTAGAATACAATTTTATAATATAAATAATAATACTAAGTCTGCAAATGAGCTACAATCAGCCAAAAACGTCGAAAAAATGAGTTTTTTTGCATTTTTAACTATTTTGCACCAACTGAAAATATCTGGAAAAATTCAGGCAAGTAATTATAAACAAAATACAAGTATTTTTGCAAGAATTGGCCCTGTACCGCATTTCCCGTGAAAATCGGAAGGGTTTGAATTTTTTTTATCCTTTTAGGTTATATAGCATCATCAAATCTTCATGAAATAATTCTACATGATTTTTAACCACTTAAGCTATAAACACGATTTTCTTGGGGTTTTTTTTATGACTAGATGCGCAGAAAAAAAATAAATAGTGAGAAAGTCATTTTTTTCATGCTGTGGACAGGGCAAGGGGGTCGTGGTCTGCAAACATGACAAGAACAATTTTTTTTTATGTAAAACAAAGTTACAAGGTCAAACAAAAATTTCAGGGACAGGGCAAAATTGACTATCTTAACGGGGGGTAACCTTTAAAGAAAAAATATCACAATACAGAGACATCTCATATAGAAAAAGTACAGATATTGACTCTGTTACCATTGAGGTGGCCATACAATGAAATTAAAAAATATTTATGCGCTTCGAATTATATGATTAATTTATCAAAATATTGCAAATAGATGCTGGCCCTCTGTCGGAACCATCTGTAAAAAGAGGTTATTTACAATATTTATCAAAAAATAGTTGGTGAAAATATCAAACAATTCCAAACAAATTAAAAAAATCATTCTAATCATATGAATGGAATGTAATTGAATTTAGTAATAATTGTTCCAATAGAATGTTAGTGCGTGAATATTATCCAGGCAAAAATTAATATTAATCTAAAATAATTTAAAGACATTCTGTTTCTGAAGCACACAAGCAAACTGTGATTAATTTTTTTTTAAAGTAGAGAAAATACATACTTCCTGGCAAAAAAGACTGTGTCAAGTGTAAGGATGTAGAGAAGAAGATTATTAATAAGTAAAAATGACTTCTGCTTTGTACATTAAGGGCACAAAACACCTTTTTTTCGGTCCCATCATCGAATTTGGGTTCATTCCTTTTTTTATAGGAAATTTACTGTAGAATAAGCTCCAACAAGTTTTTTTATTCTATCTCATTTAGTTTTGTTTTTATGAAGAAATTAGTAGAATAAACTTTTAATTGATTTTTTCGTTAATTTTGCTATTTTGAGATTTTTCTCAAATTTTTAGCTAATTTTATTAAAACACTATGAGAACTTTTTTTTCTATTACTTGATTCAATAATTTATAAATCATTAATTCATCTCCAAAAAGTTTTTTTTAAGAGGTTTAATTTTGTTTTTATTTATTAAGTCTATAATGATATAATTTTTACAAATTAAAATAATGTTAAGAATTATTTTAAATTGAATTTTTTTAATTTTAATTTTTTTTCAAGTTTGATTGAAAAAAAAAGTTTATTTTTTTAATTTTAACAAAATATTTATCTTGATTTAAGTTTTGAAAAGTTTTACATCCATATTTTATTCCGTTTTGATTTTGTGAAAAAACAAGTGGCACATAGTTATTCGTGTAATTTTTTATCAATTTGAATTTCGTGCGTTTGCGCTTTCTGCTCGTATCATTTCGCTACATGACAGTCAGTCTCAGCTATTTATTCGGTCAGTTTGCAGTGAGTTTGTTTACTTAAAGTGCATTTAAAAAATTATTAGTAGGTTTTATGGTTTAATTTACGTAAAATAATTAATTTTTAATAAATTACACGTTCGCGTGTTATTTCATATTTTTTTATGTGCGCCTGAAATTCTACTTTTATCTAAATAGAAAGTGTATTTGAAGTGTAAAAAGCTTAAATTGACATTAAGAATGTTCGATGCTCAAAAATGTAAAATAATGAAAGAGATACCAGAGGCAGATTCCATAACCAACATCAAGATAGAAAACGATCTACAGGAAGATCTAAAAAGAGGCCAAGGAAATTTCTTAGTAAAAGTGAAAAAAATTCTTCTGAAGCTAAGAGAAGTAGACCCTCTACTTCTTTTTCTAAATTAAAAAGAATAGAATTTTTAAGTTCCAGGGCAAATGATAGAAATGTTGATACCAACGTTCTATCTTCTATGTTGAAAAAATTGTGTTGGAGTGTGTGCCATCATAAGATGAAATTTATTGAAACCTCTTTTGGAGGATAAGGATTCAAAATTAATATGATTTGTGATTTTCGTGATGAATAAGCAACTGTAAACTCTAACAAGACAGAAAGTGCTATGGACAATACGTATAAAGTTAACAGATATAATGTTCTTGCTGTCCGTGTACTTGCAAGTTTGTCTAGTTTTTGTAGTTTAATAGATTTATCAAAGCCAGTTGCCCAGTCAGAGTTTAGTGCTATAAATTGTTAAATAACAAAAGTATACGAACAAGTGGCAAAAGGTTCTACATCTAAAGCTGTCAAAAAATAACTTGAATCGACTTCCCCAAATAGTGCTGATCTTGATGTAACTTTCTCAAGATGTTGGAGAAATTGAACATCGAACTTGGAAATGTATCTGTCGAGTGGGTCAGGACTTTAAAGAATAAAAGATAATTCAATGTAGAGTGATCAAGTTAGTCCCATTCGAAAGAAGCATATACTTTGAGAAGAAAAGTACGAATAGGTGTAATGGATTTCTACACACCGGGTGCATATTAAATTCATGTAAGTGTATAATTCTTATTATTATTACATATTTAGATATAAATTCTATTTATAAATATTAATATTAATCAAAATCTAAATTTTAAATCTAGATTTTATTTCTTAATTTTGAATTTGAATTATAAAATATAAAATGATTACTCCATATTCTATCTTATTTCTTAGTTTCCAGCTGATTCAAGGTTAGCACGAGTGATTCTAACAACCATCAGAGTAACAAGTTACTATGTATTTGTTGATTCTTACAACAAATACATGGTTTCATTGGTGAATAAGGGTGAGTACTGACAAAATATCTTATAATAAGAAAGATTATTTTTATTGATTATTTTAATAACATATATTTTTGCATTTCAGCTTTATCCAGTCGATAACAAGGTTCTCTTGTCTGGTATCTCTTTTTTATATTGTTAGCTAATATAAATAAGAAATACCAGAAAAGAATTATATTATGAAAGATAAGTATAGCGTTGATAATTTTAAGATATAATAATTAAAAACTTCAAAGCTGTATTTCTCAAATATTGAATTTTTAAAATTTTAGTTGCTGCCCCGTAAGATTTGAGCTGAACCGCTGGATGGATTTGACTTTTCCAAACTGATTTAATTTCAGTATTAGCATCATTCTGGCGTGAATAGAGGGTTTTGAAATCGAATGACAAGAAGTTGTTAAAAAATCCAAAAATAAGGTAAAAAAATAAAAAGTTATTTAATAAATTAATATTTTTTGTTCAAAAGTGAAAAATTTTTTGCATTTCAGGAATTTTTTTATTCACGCGAGAATAATGCTAATACTGAAGTTAAATCAGTTTGGAAAAGTCAGATCGATCCAGCGGTTCAGCTCAAATCTTACGGTGGAGCCATTATAAGAACAAGAATTCATCGAATGATTATGAGACTACAGCTAAAGCAAAATGAGCTTATAAAAGCTTAGAATAAAGGTATTTTAGTCTACTTTAAAATATCATTTCCATTAAAAAAGAATTTAATTAAATCTAATTAATCCATATCTTTTTTTACTAGCAGGGGGAGAAGGTATTTTGTGCCCTTAAGAAAATTGTGCAGACTGTTTTGTGATCAATTTCAGTCTAATATTTCTATAAGATTTTCTACATTTGCCAAATTAAAGCCAAAATGTTGTGTGTTAGCTGGTAGCAGTGATACACATTCTGTATGTGTTTGTTCGATTCATCAAAATTTCAAGTTAATGATATCAGGTATTTTTGATTTTTTTTAACACTCTTAGTCGAATAAGAATTTTTGTAATATTAATTAGATAAACACAATTTTAGGTTGTAATTTAGAAAAAATGACAGAAGACTATTTTCACTAGTTTAAAAATTACAAAAATATTTTAGGATTTATAATTTGTGATGAAAATGAAATGCCAATGACATACAAATGCTATTTTGGTGACTGCGACAAATGTCCTGGTATCCAACGCTTAGAGTCTTACTTGACTATGATTTTTGAAAAGAAAGAAATTGAAGAAGTCAACTATGCACAATGGATGTTTCCTTTCATAGAGCCATTTTAAAAAATATTGTTGAAGACGTTAATGATTTTATATCTTCATTTTGTGACAAAATTTAAACTTTACAGCCACATGCTTACATTTCAATATATTTTCAGTAAAATGTATTAATTTTCATGCAAATTAGCATTAAATTTTATATAAGTTGATGAAATTTAATGATGATTTGCATAAAAATTAAAACATTTTATCGTAATTATGATGTATTATCTTAAAATTAATGTATGGACTAGAAGCAAAATTTAATGTATTTTTTAACAGTGTACGTATCAGCAACTACTAATTATATATCTGAAAGAAAATTTCAAGGGATTAAAAAGTATCTACTATTTTAGTGACGGAGCCCCTCAGCAGTTTAAAAATTTTAAAAACATTTTAAATCTTTATCATCATAATGAAGATTTTGGAATATTAGTAGAGTGGCATCTTTTTCTAACTGCACATGGTACAGGTGCATGTGATGGAGTAGGTGGTTCTATTGAAAAAGCTGCTAAATCAAATCTTACACTTCCAGCAACGCAACGAATTTAAGATGCTGTTGCATTGTACGAATAATTAAAAAATAAAAGGAACTATACTAATGTTGTTTTTGCCTACTAGCCAAAATCAGAATACAATGTGAATTTTAAAAAATGCAGAAATGATTTAAAATATAAATATTTTAAAGACTTTCGAAAGATTTTATTAATCCAATGGAAAGTAGCTCTGTGCAATGCCAATTATTTTCTGGTTCTGTGGAGTCTATTCAAGTAAATGTTATTGATTTCTTATTACATTTACGTTTTTATAGTTTGATTTATTGTTTATTATGTGATATTAAATTATGAAACATACTGTTAATAAAAATTAAATAATCTATATTTTAATTAGGAAATGCATATTTTTTTGATACGATTAAGTGAAATAGTTAGTTAATAAATTATTTAGTATAAAATATTTCAAACAATTTTTAACTCGAAAAATTAAATGATTTTTTTAAAATAATAAGACTAATATAAATTTTGTTATAAAATTTTCTCAATTGTAAATTAGACTATAAAAAGTATGAGTTCAGCGTGAAAGAGCATTCTTTTGATAACAGTAGCAGCAAATAACGTAAATTTTTGTATACACGGTGGACCATTTTAATCTATGCACCTGAAAAACTCAGTAAGTTCGCATCCTATAAAAAAATGACCTCTATAAAAGCTGTAGGATACAAAGAAGGTCAAACAATAGTGACCTTGAATTTGACCTTCAAACTGACCTTTAAGGTTAAATCAAGGTCAACTTGAGTTTTTTAAATAGAAACCCCTATTTTTTACACCGGAATCGGAAAGGGCGGGAAATTTTACGTCTAAATATGCTCTCAGGTCATCTGACCTCGATGACCTCAAAGGTCAGGTGAAGGTCATAAATACGAAATAATTGGGTAGCTGTCAACATTCTTATGTAAGGGTTGTCGAAAAAATAAAGATCATAATTTGGGTAATTTGTAACAAGAAATTCAGTGTTGACCTTTACTTTTTTGGCAATACCCTACCTAAGATTTTTCATAGTTATCCGATTATTTCGTATCTATGACCTTCATATGACCTTCGAGGTCATCGAGGT